>VCKU01000069.1:0-597148 GCA_005876895.1 Drosophila azteca
GCTGGAGCAGATCAGGGACTGACAATCTCTCGCTCTCTTTCATCACATCGTGTAATGAGTGACAGCAAGGGATCGCATAGAAGAAAGAGAGCTTTACCGTTAGGAAAGAGAGTCCCTGATTTCTCCTTTGTTTTACTCGTACTGTTTTGACTGCTTGCATGCACATATTGCACTGCTTGCCCACCTCTGTTATTCCACTGCTCGTATGCAGAGTGTCATTGCACTTCGTGCAGCCCCCGGCTGCGTCTCCTTCTCTTCATCAGTCTTTCAATTACACTACTCGACAAAATTAAACTTTTTTCTCAAACAGAAAAATTCTTAAAAAATTGTTAACTCTCAAAATCTATCAGAAAGAGTCATTTTGGAGCCATGATTGAGATGGACACCAGATGTGGCAGGATCCCAAAGGCAGGAAAGCAAAGGTTACTATACTTGGGAATGATCTCGACTTACGCACGATCCAGGCACGATTCCATCTGTAGGCTCCCGCTCTCTGGGCCACAAAGAGCCGCAATGCGATGTTAACTTTTTAATTAACGAGTTTTCTTTTTCGATTTCAATTTGCCAGGCTCTCCTCCACCCCCCTCCCTTTCTCTCTTCTGTTTCTCTTATTGCCATTCTCTCTCTCTCTCTCTCTCTCTGCCCATACGTGCGTGCTCCGTCTCCGAATTCTGGATCTGCATCTACCTCTGCACCTCTGGTTTTGGGCGCACTTGTATTTTAATTTAATTTCAATGCAAAAGTCGTCGCATGCCGCCAATTGCAGAGACCAGTCTTTCCTCTCTCTCTCTCTCTCTCTCTCTCTCTCTCTCGTTGTGGAAGACAACAAGTTTTGGGCCGCAGCTCCGATCTACCGATCTCCGACGACGACTCGCGATTCGGACAGTGGCTCTGTGGTCCGTCGGCGTCCGTCGTCGGTGGCTGTCGTTGGGGCAATGCCATTTATTAATAAAATATTTGCAAATTGTTGTCGTGTTACTTCCTCTCTGCCTCTCTTCCCCCCTTCCGCTTGAGTCTCCGCCTCTACCATGTTACACTGAGCAACACAACGCAACACAACACAAGAAATGAATGCAGTTCTAGTCGGGTGGCTCGCAAAAGTGTCATAAATTAAAAGATTATCAGAGAAGGGGGAGAACAGACAGACAGACAGAACACGGAATGCCCTCCTAAGCAAGTTGTTAGCATTAAGGCGGTTCTTGCCTCAATGTGTGGCAATTGCACTGTCCAACAGGGTGTTCTGTGCATGGTATTCAGCCCCAAAAAGTATGCTATCCGCCAGATATGACCTCACTTTAATCCCAATTTCCAGTTTCCATGTCTGTTTTCCCCAGTCTCCAGATCAGTCCAGATCAGGATTTTGTTGCATAGTGTGAAAGCCTGGGGAGCCCCAAAGTGAAAAGAGGGCGTTGCATGTAGGTGCGTCGCATCATCATCATCATCATCATCATCATCATCATAAGCCTGCTGATGATCGTCTGGCGGCTACTGTGCTGCGGCTGCGGCTGCAACTCTGGCTATGGCTGTGGCTGTGGCTGTGGCTATGGCTATGGCTGCAACCTGGGCCCTGGGGCTGCCTCCAAGGTGCGCGTGCGCGACCTGCCACCGATAAGATCGGGGAACAGCAGAAGCACAGAGGCAGGCAATAAGCCATACTAATAGGCAGGCACTGGGCCCTGCTTCCCGCACTGATGGGAAGATGGCGATGCAAGATGAAGGGAACCTCCTTTACGTCTGCTCTGCCGCACTCCACAGTACACTCTGCCACTCTGCCACACACTCCATGTCTGCTTTATTTGCCACATTTGTATGAATAATTTAATTATTGTTTAAATGTTAATTAATGCAACGTGAGAGGCAGCGACTGCAACAGCGAGCCAAGCCACTTCGTACGTACCCCCATGTGGCCCCTCCACTCTCTGTCTCTCAGTCCGTCTGTCTCTCTGTCTCTCTGCCTCTCTACCTCGCTGACTCACTGCCAATCTGCCACTGGCAGCGGCGAATACCGCTCCATTCTCCAATTTGACAGACAAGCATTCAACATTCGGGGGCATTAATAGGCTGCTTCACTCACAACAACCGTAATGCAAGAGGGCGCATGACGGGAATGGGTATGGGGGTGTGGGGGTGTGGCTTTGGATGCCACAGAGTAGAGTTGCAAGCGTGGAGCCATAGGCAAATGCATGAAATTGTATATGATTCAATCGGGATCTAGACGCTGGGAGAGACCTGCCCTGCCCTGCCCTAAGGAATGCAAAAGGATGCTACATACATATGTACATATACATATGTACATACATACATACATATGTACATACATAAGTGCCACACATGAATGCCATATTTTTCGCCACACGCCAGAACTTCCATTGTAATTTACTCAGCAAAAACATCAAATTTCACCCCCAAAAAACTTCCGGGGGAAAACATTTCTCTGCCATTTATTTGCTCTTTGACTCAAATTTCCATTTTGTGGCACAACAGAACGAATGAGGCAGATAGAGGGACAGAAAGTACCTAAATATATTTATCTAACAAGAATTTATATCTGTATTTATTCTTGAAGCCAGACCCTCCCCCCACCCCATACATTTTTATTAATTGTAAATGTTACATAAATGTTTCAGTTATTAGTCAGCGTCAAATCTGCAGCTTAAGGGTATCCAAAGCTTAGGGACCTCCACTCCTCTACACCCTCCTCTCTCTTACGATCACTGTGTTGCTAGTTTCTTTTGCTCGTTCTGTCGCTATCGCTGCCACTGCAATGCCCCTACGCGTACGCCCACGCCCACGCCCACACCCACGTCTGCGTCAGCGTCTATGTAGTAATCCGAAACCGCAGCGATTAGCAGAGAATTTCTCTCTCGTTGTCGCTCGTTCTCTTCCTCTGTGATTCTTCCGACAACGGTAATTAGAACAAATGGCGAAAATAAACAGCTGAAGGCAGAGAAGAAAACACAAAAGGAGAAACCGAGGCAGAAACGTAAACCAATTAAAAGGATCGTCGTGAACAGGGGGATAGGGTATGTGTTGGGGTAGGAATAGGGGAACGATGGGGTGTCCACTTACATATACAGAAATCAAGTGGCACTGTTGTTGCTGCTGCTTGCCGTTGCTCCCGCTCTTCTTTCCGTTCTTCCCTAGAATTCAGTTAATGGGTTGCCGGGTTGGGGGGTTGGGTGTCCGTTTTGTTTATTTAGCTGCGATTCCCGCTTATTGTTATTGTTGCACAGTGGAATGCGTTGGCTGTTTATGATACACTCTTGAAACACGCTAATTGAGTGCGAATTCCAATGTTGCTGCTGTTGCTGCTGTTGCTGCGTGGGGGAGAGCGGTTCGCGGGATAACCGTTAATTGAGTAACTAACAAGATCACTTTGCTAAAAGAGCGCAGGCAGGCAGAAGAGAGTGATTGAAGAAGTGCGTAAGAGAGGAGACACCTGCACACACGTACACACACACACGCGCGGATCACGGATCAAATAGCAAGAAGGGGGGCTGGCCGACGATGCTCAATAAGTTAGCTCGTTAATTTGCATACTTTTTTTAGATGCTTTTTCTGCTCACAGAGGGGGGCTGCTCACGCACACACGTACACACGTACACAGGAAAAAAAAATAAACTTAGCACAGATACGAAAATACAGTAACTGTTTCTTAGTTTCTTCGTTAGTATACGATATATGTACATGCACTACTACAACGCTCGCTCGCTCGCTCGCTTGCTTTGCTTTTTCGTCAGAGCACACACCACACACGACCGTCAGCGCCGAAGTTTGTTTGGATTTTGAATTGAAATATTGAAATATTGCAGAAATGACTCAGTGTAACGCGAAATTGAGCATCGTCTTGCCTCGGCTCGATTCGTTTTCTCTCGGCTCTGCCGCGAACCGCCGCTTGCATGAATGAAAACAGATATACGGCTGACTGCTGCGGTAGCAGCGACGTCGACGGCGCTCAAGTTGGTGGTTGGCCACTGCGCTCGTTTCGTCTCTCTCACTGGCTCTCACGCTCTCTCTCTTTCTGTCTCTCCGTGCGGCTTATCAGCTGCTGCTGAGACCGGCATTTGCTGATGTATGTCTGACTGTCTCTGTTCTTGCGAGGGTTGTTTTTGCTCTTGCGCGTCGGTGGCCCCCACGGTTGGTTGGGGCCACGACACTGCCATTGGATGCCGCCCGGACGCTGACGGCTGCCTATCACAGGTGTCGGGCCCCCAGCAACGGGGGTGGCTGCCTAACAGGCCACTAACAGAGCAGAGCCGAGCGCTGTTAAAGGAGCACCTGAGTAGTGTCCTGCAGGGGACCACTCCCCTCTCAACATTTAGGTGGTTGCCGGCGACTCTCTGCACGCGTAACCCCCCATTCGACACACTAGCAAACCCGTTACAAATGACATGTTTCTTGAGAAAAACCACAACAACAAAAGAGAGAGACGCGGCAGAATACGAAGGGGCTGCATAAATAATGCGCTCAAAAACTACTTTGCCAATAGCCTTGGGTGGACAAAATTATGGGGGAAGGGAATGGTAGCAGAGAGCAACAATGCATCCCTTCCTGTGTAAGAGATAGCGTTGAGCAAGGGCTGGGGCAGGGGCAGGGGCAGGCATTATTCATACATAAAAAGCCAATTAAAAATTTATAATAAACCCTGCGCCAAATGCAGCAACCCCAAAAAAAAAGCAAGGAAAAGGCATAGCGGCCCACAGTGGTACAGTGGGACAAATGCAATGGGAAGGTGAGAGACACAATAAGAAATGTTATCAATTGGTGGACCCACTGTTCGAGTGGACCTGAGGCGGGAGTGGGAGTTTGTAGCGGAGTATGGGAGACGGCACACGCATTAGATGTAAAATAATGAACATTTCAATTAAAATAATTAATATTACGGTCAGGGGGTTCCTCTTTTGGGGGGATGCTGCACTAAGCACTCAATTAACCATTTTAACGTTTATGGATCAGGTTGGGCCGAAGGTCTGCGGCGGGCAGGGGGTGGTGTGCTTTTTAATTATAATTAAACATGCGAGCTGCCTGTGGGGGTGCTCTGCTGCCACCCACCCATCACACCCATTTCCTCGCTCTCTTCGGCTCTAGCCAGGACATAATCACTTAGCCGCGTGCAGAGCCGTATTTAGAATTAATTCCACTCAAGTGCGTTCCTCAGGCCACAGCAGCAGCAGCAGAGTGAGCGCAAGAGAGTGGGTACCAGAGAGACACAAAAAAAAAGCACGTGGCTCTGCATTCACCGTTAGAGTAAATTTCGCGAGCGCAACAAATTGCACGCTAATTGCTTATGTTCAATTAAGAGAAAAGGAGCCTGAGCAAAAGCAAAAGAAAAAGCAGAAGCAGAAGCAAAAGCACTCGCCAACACGACCGACTCCCACTCAAACGGCTCTGGCAAGGTGCATGAATTCGAGGTGAATCAATCCCAGAAG
The DNA here is from genome assembly GCA_005876895.1 of Drosophila azteca. Classification (NCBI taxonomy): domain Eukaryota; kingdom Metazoa; phylum Arthropoda; class Insecta; order Diptera; family Drosophilidae; genus Drosophila; species Drosophila azteca. Next base: position 5,430 of record VCKU01000069.1, read on the forward strand.
GCACTCTGAACATTGTCGAGTACCTTGAAACGCTGTGTGTGTTCAAACACCGAAGGGCAGAAGGACAGCCAAAATATGCAACTGAACTGGAAAAATGCGAATGCCCGCCATACCTTCAATTAACACACCATTGGCTCTGCCTTCGGAATTCGACACGACACACAAACACACGGACACACGCGGTGTGCGCTTTCCCACAAGCCTGAACCAGAGCATGACAGTCGGTCGGAGGGGGAGATGGAGATGGAGAGAGGCACAGCAGCCAGAGAGGACTGCTTTTTGTTTTGGTTTTGATCCCTTGCGCAAATAATTGCCTAATTGTCTCTCTGCTCTGTCGTCTCACTCTTTCTTCTTGTCTCTCGTTCCATGCATGCAAATGGGAGCACATATTTCTTATACACAAATCCATTTCCATCTATTAATTGGCAGCCCTCCCTCCCTCAGCTGCTGGAGCAGCTGCTCCGCAGGACTCTGTGCCCTTTTTTTTACTCAATTAAGCGCTTCTGCAAATACAAAATGAGAGAGAAGAGTCGGAGAAGCGTTCCACTTGAATTCTAGCTGTGGTTTGCAGAAGGAAAAGGGATTAGGGCACTGGTCTCGATTTCCATTTGCATTCCCATTTCTAGTCCCGTTTCCCAGGCGGTGCGGGGCCAACACTGTGTTTGCATACATATGTACGTCATTTAAGATGGCCGACCCTAGCTCTCTCATCTTTAATCATCGTCTTCCTGGCCCTTCCTTTATTCATTTGCATGGGGAAATTATGCTCTCCGCCATTAACCTGATCGCCTGTCAACGCATTGTGGCTTTCCTCGCTCTCGTTCTTCGCACGCGAATTCTTAGTGCACTTTCTATTGATGTTGATTGCTCTTCGTCTCGGCTCGTTTCGTTTTAAAATGAAAACAAGAGCGCCGACAACGACCGAACGAGCCCAAAGCTGCGCCTGATTGCAGGCCATTGTGCGACGTCATCACAATATCAGATTTCAATGCATAATTTACGGCCTGCGGCTGTAACTGCGATTCCGACTGCACTTTAAAGTTCACCAAAATCTTAGCCCAAGCAAACTCGCAGCCCACCCACTAGGACGCGGCATGGCGACATTTGCTCTTGATAAATGATACGGCGCCGCCTACGCGAACGCGTCAAGGGTTGCCGCATTTTGCGGTGCGCCGCAACGCCGATCAAACGCGATAAACGTTGACAGTGGTCCGGTGCGGGTCCGGAACAGGGCAGGGGTGAAGGTTACGGTTACGGTTGCGGCAACGCCAGCGCCGGCAGCGACTGTGGTTGACAGTGCAAACGGGTGCAAGTCAAAATTAATTAGAATTTTTCAACAAAATCTGACACTGACACACACACACACACATACACATGGACCAGCCTCGACTTTGGAATGCCCTTCATAGCAGGGACTTACAATTACAGTACGACACTTTAATGTAGAACGCCAAAGAAAAAAACCACTAGTACCACAATTCAGGCCCTTTTCGGATTTTTCTGTTTATTAAGCAGGTATCGTATCGTCGGTCGAATGCCATTCGTCGGTGGTAGAGTAGACAAAGTTCTCCTTCAGGCCAGCAAGGGAACTAATGTACCGCAGAGCAGGAGATGGAGAAGGGTAATCAAGAGCATAGCGGTAAATTGAATACGGTACAATACAGAACAGAAGAAGCAGAATACAAAACAAAAAGTAAAAAACGATCATTAATCATCAGGCGAAAAGGGTTGACACGCATCGCAATGGCGGGCGCAGGGTGACTGCCTCTGCCTCTGCCCCTGTTCCTGGTTCTGCTTCTTGACCTGAGAGTTGCAGCGCCAGCTCAGCCCCCAGCCACAAACAAAGACACGAGATGGGAGTTACTTAATGCATTTAATGTCTCTTTCTATGTAAACGAGGAGCACTTGAGCGATGTACACTAGTTGCTGGGCGGGGAACCTTGCATCACCGATGACGACGCCTCTGAAGAGGGTGACGATGATTCCTGCTCCTTCCACTCCTCGTCGTCGGAGGAAGAGGACAAGTCGAGTAGACCCTGCATAATCTGCACGCTGCGGCCGTTCACCATCTCTTTCAGAGTCTGCGCACAGCGCCGATCCTTTACCATTCGTTCGATTTCGTCGTGGACGACGTATGGATCACCCAGGAGCCCATTCCGCAGCTTCTTGATGCAGCGGCGTTTGCGACGTTGGTCGTGCGCATCCGTCTGCTCCTCCAGCAGAAGATTTACGGCTCTCTCCACGTTGTTTCCGGCCTCGCTGAGGCGGGATCGGACTAGCGCCTCCGGGTAGCCCATGGCTATAATCGCCTTCACCCTACGCTCCGTCTCCACTACGTCCACTGCAGCAACTTCTTTTGCTTCCGCTGCTGATGCTTGCGACATCTCGTTTGCTCTTAGTTTCGCTTCTGCTTTGACCTTTGTTTCGCTAGCGAGGAGAGAAATACAGCATCGATATTCACGCGGTAAAAGAAGATTCTGATGCTGTGCCTCTCTCGTTTTCCTTTTTGCTTCTACATTACTTTGTTGTTGTTCCTAAGCCAGCGAAATCGCTCTTCCGCAGCAGGCCTAATGACAATGTTGCATACCCTTACGGAGGGTATAACCATTTCAATCAGGTATTTACAATGCAGAGATTAGTCTATTATAAATACATATATATCTATCTCAAAACAGATCAAGTGTGAAAATCAATAAAATCAAGCATAAAACAACTTTACTAGAAAGCCTTTGGTCGTCGAAGGGAAAGGGTATACGAAATTCGACGCTCCACCAAAGCTGATCTGCGACAGCAGCCGTTTTGAGTTCCTCTCTCTCTCTCTAGTTCCTTCTCCTGTTGCTGCTCTGAGATGTTCTCTTTTTCCTTTCGTTTCCTTATTAGCTTTTTGTTATTTTTTTGACTGTCGCTCTCACGTTTCTATAAACAGTTGTACATTTATCAGAATACATACATACATTTATTTGTACGTATTAGGCTGTTGTCGATATGCATATGTATGTACATACATATGTATGTACATACATATGTACATATTAATGTTTATATGGAGGTGTTTGGAAAGAAAATTCTTGTGTGTGCGTAGCGATTGTTTTGGCTGCTGGGGCAAAGGAAATAAGTTATGTAACAACAATTATACGCCACAACCATAAACACACATACACACAAAGAAAAGACAGAGAGCCGGGTCCCACAGCTGCTGCTTCTTTCTCTCTGCCCCAGACTTTGACTTCTATGTATTTATGCGCTGCACAATTTTAAATAATCACCCCACTGGGAAATTTCAAACAAAATACCCTTTCGTTCGTTACCTCTCTCTCTCTATCGCACTTTCTGTGTGTTTGTGTGTTATTTACACTGATTTATTGCCATTTTCTTTTGGTTTGTTGTGTTTTTGGTCACTGTTTTGGTCTTCTTCTTTGGCTCAAGGGATGGGATGGTGGGTGGGTGGGCAGAGGCGGAAAGGGATACGACGAACAAGTGGCCCGTAAAAAACACTGCCAAACCCTCATCTATCACAATTTCTGGCCCGTTCTTCTCAGTTTTGGGTTAAAAACGCATTATTGTGCTTTTCTGGTAATTGAAGTTTTTAGTTTTCATTAGCCGGACAGGGGACAAGGGATACGACGGCGACAAGGGACGACATGATGAAGATTGCAAACAAAGAGATGCTCGGCTTGGGAGAAATACGAGAAAGTCAAATAATTTACACATATGTATGTATGTACATATGTATAAACTAACCCATTAACCATTAACGCGACTGTGGCATGGCATCCAACGAATATGGATAAGTATGGTGTATATTCGTACAGCTGTACGACTCAAAGAGAGACGAACCGATCGCCTACGACTTTTCTTTTCAAAAGATTAACAAAGCAGCGGATTTTCATCACAGTCGTCGTCATATTCGTGCAATTTCTTGCAGGCGCTGCCGCGGCAGTTTTAAAGCGGAAATAGAAAAGTTTTTCACAGCGATTCCGATTGCTTCTGTAACCTTTTTGAAATATGTGCAAAACGTGCACAGTCCTCGCCGATACTTATCAGGAGTTTCAGTTTCGGAGTGAAAGCCAGCTTTACCGATTGTTCGATTTTTCAACAAATGGCAAAATCACTTAACACACCGTTAACACCCACATTAGTTGTACTTGGCCGCGCACACACATACACACACACGTTCTGAGGGAGCCAAGAGCACGTGACAGTATAAGAAAGGGAGTAAGAGTGGGAATGGGATTGGGAGTGGGATAGGCAGACTTCCACTTACAGTTAGAGTTTCAATTACTTTAGCCACCACCAATGTCCCGCAAAGGAAAAAAAGTCCTCTCATAATCGAATTAAAGGAGAGTGTGGAAGTTGGAGAGAGTAAGAATGAGAGCGCTACAGCGGACGACTGAGTCATTAAAAACGCAGGGAGAACGATTGCACGCAAATTTGCTGGTACCAGCGCCGCTTGCCTTCCCACCCGCTGCTGCTGGTCACACACACACATATGTATGTATGTATGTATGTTACTCAGGGAAACTATGAATGGAATTGTCGATTGCACGTGTCACTCTGGTCACCCGAGATAAGCAACTGCCGTCGCGTGGCCCTCGATCTCTCCCTTTCTCTGCAGAGAGTGAGAGAGATACCATCGATGGACGGATGATGGACTTTGAGGTGAATGAGAGAACGGGAGAAGGAGAGAATGAATGCGTTGCGTATTTATGACTTCGAATCCGATTGCCAGATCCATTTCCAGCGAACGATAACCGTTATTAATATTATTAGTGTTTGTTCGCTGCAGCCACACCCTTCCCCGCAGAGAGGGTACTATGGCTATGACAGACGAGAGATTCCAGGGATGGGTTTGCAGGACACTGCTGCGATTTCTTTCGGAAATCCATCAAAGGACTCTGAATGAGGGACTGTTAGATCTGATTCCCTCAAATGCTGATGAATATTTAAAAAATTTGAAATTTCCTTCTCAGGCAGGGTATCCCCCACACGCAGTGTTCAATATTTCCCTATTGTGTGTCCGTAAATTTTTTCCAAGGCGATGAATTGTGAATCGGAAAATTGGAGCTTAGCGCGACAGGAAAATGGCAGATAGATGGCATCTCTATAGAAGGGAGCACTTCCAAAAGGGATTTGGACATAGTAATCCTTGGATATAAATCGTTGGATCGGATCCGCACTGCCCCCAGCTCAAATTGCCCCTGTCGTCACCTACGCAAGAGGGCAAGCAGGCGGGCCTTACCCTTTACCCTATTTAGCACCAACCCCATGGTTTTCTGCCACACAAATTGACTTTCTGTGATCTGGACGAACTGGAAAATTAAATAAAAAAATGAAAACCGACCTTAGCAAATCAAAAATTTATGGGACAATCCATCAATGCCAGGCGGAACAGTTTTCAGGGGACCAGGGTATCACGAAAACGACCACGAGCGGCGCACCACTCTAATCGCTTCCCACGATCGGCAGGGACACATACAGAGGCACTGCCGGAGGAAGAGCTAGAGCTAGAGCCAGAGCGGGGAGCATTTCTATATGTAAAACTGTGCCTTCATTAATCCGTAAATTAGAAGCATCGAATGATATCTGCGTCGCTTACCCTGGACTGGAGTGCACCGACCCGCACCCCCTGTGCAGTCCCCTGAAACAAATCACTGCACACACACATACACACACACACATACACACACACACATACACACACACACATACACACACACACATACACACACACAGACACACACGCAAATACATAAATATGAAGGGCAAAGGCGACAACGAACACAAACCCAAACCAGAAATTCCAACCAAATCCCAATACCACCACCACGGGAGCGCACAGTGAACAGGAGGTGGCGAAGCGAGCGGCAAATATCCATCTGAAATTTTAACAGGAACCTATTTTTTAGAGAGGAATATTAGGAACATGGTAAATGTTATTTTATTATCACATAGAGGATGATTCTCAGTCGCATCTCTAATTGTCGCAAGTGACAATACACCACTTTGCTCTGCTGTCGCTATTCTATCCCACTGTGCGACCCGTCATCGCCTTGAGCCTCGGCTTCGACCTGCCACTGACATGCCAGCTGGAGAGAGAGACAACAGTAAATGGTTGGACAATCGTTGAAACGAAATGACATTTTATATTAAAACTGTATTAGCCAGACAGCGACGCTGGCAGAGACGCGCATGTTGCAGCGTTGCGGCGGCGCCTGTCAAAATCAGCAGCGCGTAGGCCATTTGAATGAGAGGAGGACCAACCCCACCGCCTCTCCTCCCTTGTTTCTTGCCCTGACAGCACCTTGACAACAAACTGCACTCAGTGAGGCATAAAAAATGCGCCTGAGAGAGAAAGAGAGAGAGCGAGATAGCGAGAAAGTGGGACAGGACAGGACGTCAGGACTCAATTCGAGTGTGAAAGCAGAGCGATGGGCAGCCGCGACAGAACTTGACATAATCAAATTACCCAAGGCTCATCGTATGGAATGCATACCAGTTGTTGGTATGAGGAGCGCATTGGCTTTTCTTTCCCATTTCAAAAACTTCTCAAAACAAAGCAAGACGTGCCATTTTCATTTGGAACCTATCCCAACCTATTCTGAATATTTCCCCAGGAGAACATTCCACGTGTCGCGTTCATGATGATCTAAAAGCAAACCGAAAACGAGGCTGTGAACGCGTCCTCAGAGGTGAAGGACTCAGCAACAACTTTCTTCGCATCATCTTTAAACCGTTCCGGACTACCACTCCCGGCCCCCGGGAGCCGTACCGCCCTCCCCGACCATGAATGAGCCCCTCACCTGGATTCTGGACCGGTGGAAAGGAGTCAGAGAAGAAGCAGTTGGTGGAGCCACTCGTCGCCTCAATAGAGCTATAGACGCATAACAGACGCTAGTCAGTGGTCACATCGATCGCACTGATCTCTTCCGATACTCAAGGAGCACGGAAAACCCTCATCCATCTACACATATACATGATAACAAATGTATATGTTGATTTGAAAATATCCCTTAATCCATTATCCCGTATACCTCATCCTTTTCGCAAATAAATATTCTGTGGACACAGTGGAGAACTCACCTTGAACTCGGGTGGAGTGGGAACGGGAGTGGGAGTAACCGCGGCCGCGGGATTCAGTTCGATGTTGATGTTGTTGGGCTCCATGATGAGGCCCAGGCTCTGGAGGTTGCACACCTGCGGCATCTGCATGGTGGGCGTCGGGACCTTGAGCACGGCGACAGTGCAGTCGATGCTCGAGGCTGTCACCGTTGCCGTTGCGGGCAACGTCTCCGGCATCCTGTCCTCCCTTCTATTCTTTTATGTCTGGTGTTCCTCCTTCCGCTCCTTGTTTCTGCCGTTGCTCTGAAATTGGAGGAAGTATCGACACTGGGTTTATTGAGATCACAGCAAAGGATCAAAGAGACAGTATTAATGGCTAAGAGTGGGCATAAAACACAGGTGTTTTTTCGTTTAAATGCGAATTGCGTTTGCAATTTATTTTTAGCGTTCAGTTTTGGTATAAGTTCAGAGGTCCAAAGTCATTCCTTAGATTATCCACCGTGTGGCTGACCTAATAATAGTAGCACGAGGCGCCTCTGGGCCCAAAAATACAAAACGTACAAATACAAAAAAAAAGGGATTACAGGATGAATGCAGTTTATAAATTAAAGGATAGGCAGGCACCATCGGTGCGGTATAGTATCCAAGCTTAGGCCGGCTGACGTCTCCGAATTTCTCCAGGCAAATCCTCAAGCTTGACGCTCGTCTCCTGCCGTGTGGTAACCTCGCGCAGCTTAACAAGACCCTGGGCCAGCTCCGCGTCGCCCAGGACGACAACCAGAGGGATCTGGTGCTCCTCGCAGTGCTGCAGCTGGGCCAACAACTTCGGATTCAGCTTGTACGAGTGCTCCGCCTGTGAAAGTGGAGATTGGGGTTACAAGATTTCAAGGATCCTTGAATACAGAAGGGAGATGAGCTCCTCCAACGCACCTTGATGCCCGCATCCCAGAGCTGGCTGAGCACACGCAGACGCTGCTCGTGGAGACCCTTGTGGGCGGAGGCCACGTACGCCTCCACATCGTTGGTGCGAAGCTTCACCTTGCTGGCCGCGAACCGGGCCTCCAACACCGAGAATATCCGCTCCACGCCAATGGAGACACCCACGCAGGGCACGGCCTTACCGCGGGGATCGAACATGCCCACCAGGTTATCGTAGCGGCCGCCACCGGCCACAGATCCCACGGTAGCCTGCTCAGCTGGCTCACCGTTCTCCTGTGGCGATTTCGCCGGAGATTTGCTGGTGGAATCCGCCTTGAGCACTCCCTCGTAGATGACGCCCGTGTAGTAGTCAAGGCCGCGCGCCAGGCTCAGGTCGAAGCTTACCCTCTTGTCGAGGCCAAAGATGGAGCAGTACTTGAGCAGCAGCTGCATCCCCTCTAGACCCTTGACCGCATTGGGAACCGCCTTGAGCTTAGGATCCGACAGCAGCTGCTCCACCAGTTCCGTACCGCCGCTAAGGCGCACATACTCGCCAATCCTGTCGGCCGTTGTCTCGTCCAGGCCCTTTTCCATCACCATCTCCTTGCGCACATCCGCCCAGGGGGACTAGAAGAAGAATCATCTCGTTTAGTGCATATCCAAATCAGAGGTCACACGTCAGAGACATGTCCATGCCCCTGTCAGTTTACCTTGTCCAGCTTGTCCACTGCCGAGCAGATGGCGCGGAAGCTCTCAGATGGAACGCCGCAAGCCTCAAACATACCGTCCAGCAGCTGACGATGGTTCAGCTTTATCACATAATCGCCAATCTCGAGTGTGTCCAGGATTTCGGCCACGATCTTTACGCACTCAGCGTCGGCCAGCATGGGGTCGTAGGTGCCAGCGATGTCGAAATCGCACTGGTAGAACTCCCTGTACCGGCCGCGGGTCATGGCCGGGTTGTCCCGCCGATAGACCTTGGCGATATGGTAGCGCTTGATGCTGGATATTTTGTTCATGGCAAGGTAGCGGGCCAGGGGCACGGTAAGGTCGTACCGCATGGACAGGATCTCGCCGCCCTGGTCCTTCAGATCGTAAATCAGCTTCGAGTCTTCACCGTACTTTCCAGTGAGCACTTCCTGTAGATGGGGGATGGGGATGAATCTGCAAGCTCTGGACTGGTCGTGAGACGGAACGGAACTCACCTTCAGCTCAAAGACGGGCGTGTCGACGGCCTCGCCACCGTGCCGCTTAAAAACCTGTACAATCTTGTCCAGAACACCCTGGCGCAGCGTCATCTGCTGGGGGCCATAGTCCCGGGTGCCCTTAGGCGTCTTCAGGGTGAATTTTTGGCTGGTGGGGGCCGCATCGCCACCTAGTTTGGCCTTGAGGGCCAGCAGGCGGGTGACTTCCAAATCGATCTGCAAGTAAGAAGCGGTAGGTAGCGCTGGAATACTTGTGTCACAGTTGGTAAGCGGTACTTAGATGCTAACCTTATTGATCTGTGCTTGTTGTTCTTGTATTTGTTGTTGTTGCTGTTGTGGCTCATGCTGATTTTGTTGTGGTTGTTGTTGCTGTGCTTTTTCAATCGTTGATCTTTCGCGCACACCGCCAGCCGGCGCCAGCTGGTACGTTGCACACTGAAACGCAGCACTACAGCGCCACTGGCGGCCAATTGAACGCAACATATGTTATTGGTTTTTGTTTTTGCTTTTTCTTTTTCTTTACTTTCAAAATTTTATTCGTTTCTGTTCGTTTGTCTTTTTTTTTCTCTAATCTTATTTTATTTTCTGTTCAAAAATCGGCAAACTTTCTTTCGCTTTTTCAAACCTAATTAAACAACAACAACAATAAAGGAAACTTATTAAGGCTCATTTCTCTTTCGCTTGCGGTTACTTTTTCTACTTATTTTATGGCTAAACTAAAGTGTGTTAGTGACGAAATAAGGTGAATGTACAATAAAAACCAATGCGTGTGTGTGTTTCTATGTGGGTGTGTGTTTGTGTGCAGTCTAAACCAAATTTAATCGAAGCCAGAATTAAAAAAACAATACAATATAATATATTGCGTTCCATTGACCGTCAGCGCTGATACGTTTTCTTTCGTTTTTTATTGAAACACTTTTTAATGGCACTTGAACACTCGGGGGGAATCGGAACGAAACCAAACAGGAAAGAGACGCGCGGCGGCTGGATGGTCGGTTTAGGTGGAGTGGTGGGTGGTGGGCTTGAAGGACACACAGCTCGCTAAACTGAATTGAACTGGTTCTCGGATGGCAGCACTGGGGGGAACAGCTGATCTTGCATTGACACAAGCGCACAGCACACATACACACACTCATGCAGAATTTTGACAATAGACATCGAGTTTCTTAAAAGATAATGCGGTCTAGCAGGTTTTTGTGGGGGCCCCTGCAACAGAACAGCTACTATAACCACCATGTGCCCACCGCATATGCCTCCTGCTTGACCAGTCCCCATGATTCGCCAAAGTTAGTCATTCAGTCAGTCAGTCAGTCGGTCACACACTGAATAATAGCCCAACAACAATGCCAGAGGCCAAAAAACCATCTCTTAACAACTGTACGAATGTGGATGGTGGATGGATGTGGATGTGGAGTGGGGTTCGAGCGGGAATCGTGCATTTCGGTGTATAATTTAAGAGTGCAATGCCACAGCAACAAGACAAACAGCAAAAGCAAAAAAAAGCTTAAGCGATTGTGAAAGTTTGCGCGCGCTCTTTGCTTTTGTGTTCACATTATTGCTATGTCTGTTTCTCCTTCTGCTGCTGCTGCTAATGGGCTCTGCATTCAATCTAATTACTATAAAATCCAACAAATTGAACTGCCAACGCAGCACTGATTCACAGAGCGGCAGTTGCGTGGATTCTTATTCTTATTCTTATTCTGTAAATGCTGACGAAATACCCAACCCTGATTGCGCCCTGGTATGGTGATGGTGCAACAGGGTTTGGTTTGGGATTAGCAGCCATTCAGTGCAGAAGGGAGTTGTGTAGTGGAGGGCGAGGGACAGAGGGATTCGAGCAATTACAAGAACAATTGCATTATTTCTATGTACACACACAACGGTGGTCATTGGTTACGGTGGCTGTGCCAGTGGCAGTGGCAGAGTGGCATGCTTATGGTGAGGGTGAGGGGCTACTGTGCGCATGTAGCAAACAGAACACTGACCTTCTCCTTGGACTCCTTGGCTCCCTTCAACTGACGCACGAGATCGCCTTGCACTTTAATTTGCTCCAAAATCTGTTCACGCGAATCACTCATATTCCGGACGAGTGCCAGCCAAAGACAATAGAAAAATCGCCAACACGTTGGGCACAGCAATTGCAGGGTACACTTTCTGGTTTCTTTAGTTATTGAAATTATTGCTGCCTGCTGTGAAAATATTTCGCAGGGACACACATGGAGAGCAAAAAAGAAATCGAATGAAAAATCGAAGCGGAGCAATCGAAAAGTAACCGATGAAACATTGAACTTATCCCACTTAAGCCCCTTCAATTTAAACAGATAAGACTTGGGTAAAACTGCGGAAAATAGTACTGTATGAGAATTCTGGTTGTACAGTAAATTCATCCTATCGCTTTACTTACAAATCAAATGGCTGCGATATCTTTCACCAGAAATTCCCTAGAATTGTTCAAGATTAACCATTTCGCGGAGCGTATGTTAATACACACTGGTCTACAAGGGGTTAATCGTTCTCACTCCATGATCGAAAATCATTTTTCTCGATTTTGATATTCTGTTGAATATTACTTGCTAAGTATTTTTGCTTTATAGGCTGTTTTGAAAATAGGTTTAAATAAAGAAGGTTATCACATATTTCATTTGTACATGGTGGCTACATATTTGCTACAACTGAACTACATCTGTGTGTACAAAATCTGTAAGGGTGCATGGAATGTAGAGAAATTGTTGTGATGAAAAGGGATATTGCTGCGAAGAAAAATCCCTTCAATAAAGTATGCCCGTCTGACCGGTCAGAAATATAATAAATATAAATATATATAAGTATAATTTCTTGCTAAGTTTCAGTTGCGTTTGTTCGATTTTCCAAATATTTCAACCCTGATCTGCTTATCGTGTGTCCAGTCCCACCACTAGAAAATACCAAAAACTAGCAGACCGAAATTGAAATTTTGGCGCGTACAACTTAAGGTTGACTTGATGGAAAGGGGCAAATGTACGAATAATACTTAAAACAATACTATACTTTCATCACTAGGTCAATCATTTTAACAATATGGTTGTCAGTGTAAATAGCCTATTATATGTGCAAGGTATAACAATCGATAATATCTGCCGCCCGCGTGTCACCAGATCGCCTAAAGACGTCGTGTGTCGTGTGCATAAGCTACAGTTGCGGTCTCGGCACGGCATCCACGAAGCTCCATCAGTCGTTCGCGACAACTGAACGGTTGTGGCCCCACGTATATATAAACTGCCACTCAACTCAAAAACCAACAAGAACTAACGGCGATCAGTGATCCGTGGATGCGACTGAGCCAGGCGATAATTTCTTCGGCGCAACATATAACACAATTTTAATTTTCTCATTTTCGTTCTCTGTTTCTATTGTTGTTTTTTTTTTGGTTATATATTTTTGTTTTTTTTTCTTTTATTTTCGTCGCGTTTTTTACGGTTAAGGCTTGAACCTGACTGCCGGCAGTCGACCGATCAATCGCTTTGTAAACGTTTAATTTGTGTTAATATTTTGTTGTAGCTCGTTGGGCAGTCCGTTCACGAAAAATGAGGTAAGACGCGGGGCTGGGAAGTGGTGGCAGGGGAAGGGGGTGGTGGTGAACCGTGCACCCAATCCATGTTGTGCACCTGTATAGGTATCAGAGAGCTTATCAGAGAGCGGAATCGATCTCATTTTGATGGAGAAATAGCTCTTATCGGAGGAGACTGCATGAGTGTGTATCGATCCGATCTTATGAAATTTCATTTGTGTAAATATCAGAAACGAAAATAGAAAATAGAAAACAGAAATTTGAAATTAAAAATAAAAAATGTCTGTATGTACAGGTGGCAAATATTCGTTCTCCATTTTAATCAATTCTTAGACAAGTGTCTGCAGAGCACATTACAAGAGAAAATCACAGAAACAGACGTTAGACGCTGTTCTGTTCTATTCCATTCTGAGTTTTTCTCTTATCGAGAACTTCTGCATTGCCCGCTTTTCATATGACATGTGTTGGCTTTTACTGCAGGTGTAAAAAAACAATACGTCAATTAGCGTTTTAATGGTTTATGGCCCAGAGTTTACGATCCCCCAATAAGTTATACATAGTACCGGACTAAGATATGGGGACGCAGTCATAGAGATATATATATATATGATAGCCGAAATGAAACAGAACATATATGTATGTACATAATATGTACGTTAATTCAGCAGGAAATCGCTTAGATAGTATACTGGGATATAAAAGCACATACATACATATGTACATATATACATATGTATGTACCTGTATGATAAGACATTGCTAAGAAATCACAAATTCAATTACAAAATCACTCATAAAATCGGGGATTTACGATACTATATCCGAATTTGGATGCCAACCTCATGCCATTTACACCATCTGAAACTGGTTTTTTTGCATCGTCAAAAGTTCCCCTGACCTCAGAAAATATCTGAATAAATTATTGAAATCGCATGGATAGAGCGGAACGGAATTGCGGAAAGCTAGCAATTATCGACTGGGTTTTACAACTGTTGAATGGGCATCGGCGTTGGGCGTTGGGCTGTGGTGCTGAAGCTGATAGTATAACACTCAATTACCGAATTTACAAAAGCTAGGACTACGTACCATATGTAGTCACGAGCGACTTTATCTGTGTGAAACTGGTACACAACCGATACACTTTTTTGGCGAACGTCGAGCTTTGATTAACCAGTGACGAGGCACTTCCATTTGTTTTAATTTCTTTTTGTGTTTGAAAGTTGATAGCCTGCAGAGTGCTGCCGATTCCGTCCGTAATGAAAAGATGTTCGTTCCGGGAGCACTCTGAAGGATTCTTATCTGGAATACATCTTCACAGTTGTAGCATTTCCAAATTGGGAATCCATTTTTCGAACTTCCCACAGCATCCCTCCTGATGTTTATTTTTATTTTTTTTTGCCATATCTATATCCAAGTCCATGTCCAAGTCCATGTCCAAGTCCATGTCCAAGTCCATGTCCAAGTCCAAGTTCCATAGAAAATCCATGACACGAGCCCCACTTGAGAGTTCCCATTGCTTTCTCCGCTTATCGCAGGACTAATAACGAGTAAAACCCACGCAGATCTAAAGCCCTAAAACTGTTTTATAGCTACCGTCGCTGCCAACGGCGGCAAAGCAGGTTCAGTTGGAGGCGAGGCGAGGCGAGGGGCCATGATCGGCGGAAAAATCGCCTAATAATGTTTGATGCCGAATTAATCTGCGTACGCCGTATCGTATCGTATGGATCACGTACCGCTAGGATGCGATTATACGCGATGACGGCCATTATCATAATTGCTCTCCAAGGAAATCTACGTTAATTATAGAAAATTGCTTGTTAATAGCACTTGTCGACTTTTGTGATTCCTCGCTGGCATTTTTATGAGCACAGCGATCAAAGCAGCGCGATATCAGAAAAGCCGATAAGAATGTTACACACAGGGGCACCCTGCGCCTTCCAGAGGTTGAGCTATTTGGCCCGTAGGTAGTGCCAGTGCTTGATGATGACAAGCCGAAATGCCAGACACGCCGGTGAAAAGTCCCATGTCACGGCCTCTCGAGAACTGGACACTCATTTATCCACGATCCCAGATAGCGGCTTTATTTATATATTTATGGCTAGATGGATTCCAGGGTGTGTATATTTCATTTATTTGATCTATATATAAAGCTTATACAGATTTGGTCGCTTCCTGTATTCGGATATCTTGGTATTGAATCTGGCTATTGTCGGGTCTCCCTCCCTGCCAACATTCCTTTTTGTTTGTATTCGGTGTTGTGAATCTATAGAGACTCTTAATGTTGATGGGCTGATGTCAAGTTGATGTCAAGACCCGCAAGCAGCATTCCGACTGCTTTTTTATGAATCTTCAGACTTCAGAATCGAGTTCTACCGATCTTCATCCTTGATGTTCCTTCTTGGACTTATAGTGTGCAAAATTTGCGTAGGGTACTGCCGAATTTCTTCTGGTTGGAAGGCGATTCGAAGGTGACTTGGCGATTTTCAGACCAGCACTTGGATTGCGACTGTGACTGCGATCGAATCAAAACATTAGAGAGCTAATCAAATACTGCAGATGTGCAGACCGATAGGGTGTCCGATTAAGCACTCGACCAAATCCCATTTGAACCACTCGAGCGAAGAACGGGATTGTTGTTGGGGTTGGAGTTGGCTGTTGACTGAGGATTTAAAATTGAAGATTGATTACTGATTGGTCTCGTCTCTTATGCTCTTGGATCTCCTCTGCTTACAGGTTGGTGTGCAACAAGAAAACCCTTCTATGGGTTTTGCTGGCAGCCGTTCTGGTCACCGCATTGACGCTGGGCCTCGTCTTTGGGTTAAAGAGCAGCGGGACGCCACTCATCAGCGGCGCTGTGGTCTCGAACGGTATCGGGTGCGCCGCCATTGGCGGGAGCATGTTGGAGGAGGGCGGATCAGCTGTGGATTCTGCCATCGCCACACTGTTGTGTGAGGGCCTGCTGCTGCCCCACTCGATGGGCATCGGAGGGGGCTTCGTGGCGACCATTTACACAAGGAGCACGCGCCGCGTGGAGACGGTGATTGCGCGCGAATCGGCACCGGCGGCGGCCCAGAAGGACATGTTCGTGGGACAGGACACGATTACGGGTGCCCTGGCCGGGGCAGTGCCGGGAGAGATCCTGGGCTACTGGGAGATGCACCGCAAGTACGGTCGCCTGCCTTGGAAGGCTCTCTTCCAGCCGTCGATAAAACTGGCTCGTGAGGGCCACGTCGTGTCCCGCTACCTGGCATCGGCCATCCAGTCGAAGCTGAGTGAGATCCAGGGGGAACCGTCATTGGCATCCATGTTCCTCAATGAGAACGGAGAGGCCTACGTGGAGGGCGACTACATGAAGCGCACCACCCTGGCCGACACTCTTGAGAGGATTGCCGAGAACGGAGCCAGCGAGATCTACGACGGAGGCGAGACGGGGCGCAAGTTCGTGGAGGACATCCAGAAGCTGGGGGGCATCATCACCGAGCAGGATCTGAAGGACTACCGCGTGCAGTGGGAGAGCGACGGGCACATCGCGGCCAACGTGACCGGCGGCTACACCTTGTACACCACGCCCCTACCCAGCAGCGGCCCCATTCTGGCCTTCATCCTCAACGTGATGGGGGACCTCTATACGGACGACACGGTCGTATACTGGCAGCGCGCCGTGGAGGCCTTCAAGCATGCCTACGGGCAGCGTACGAACCTGGGCGACTACATCAGTGATCCCGTCAGTGGTCCCAGCATCCAAGAGACTCTCGAGAAGATCCTCAGCCCCGAGCTGGTTGCCGATGTGCGCAAGCTCATACACGACGATAGCACCTCCCAGGACAGCCTCTACTATGGGGCCAACTTTACCGTGGAGGCCGATCACGGTACCGCCCACATGAACGTCCTTGCCCCCAACGGCGACGCCGTCTCCATCACCAGCACCATCAACAACTAGTGAGTGTTGGCAGATCAGGGAATCCGAATCCGAGTCCGCAGCTAACTAATGTTTCCTTTTTAGCTTCGGCTCCAAGGTCGCCTCAGCACAGACAGGCATCATCCTGAACGACGAGATGGACGACTTCTCTACGCCGGGCGTGATCAATAGCTTCGGCGTGCCTGCCTCCCCGGCCAACTACATTTACCCCGGCAAGCGCCCAATGTCCTCGATGTCTCCCGTCATAATTGTGGATAGTGATGGGAATGTTCGTCTGCTGGTGGGGGCTGCTGGTGGCACCAGGATCACCACAAGCGTGGCAACGGTAGGGCCAGAAATTGATTTCATTTCGGAATAACAGCAGATTACGGATGTATGCTTTTACCTCCATTCCCGCAGGTCATAATGAAGTACCTCATTCGCCACGAGACCATGGAGCATGCCATCAACGATGGCCGCATTCACCACCAGTTGGTGCCCATGCGCGTCGACTACGAGGGCGAGGTGGAGAGCGAAATTTCTGAGTATCTCGAAAAGGTCGGCCACACCATGTACCAGGAGCCGGCTGGTTCCAGCTTCGCAGCCGTCACCGCCATCGGATCCCTGAATGATCCGGAGCCGTTCTTCGACCGCCGCCGCGTCGGTAGTTCCCTAACCCTGAAGAATCGCAACAAGATGCAGCACTAGGTGCATGGCGATGTCTGGTTTGATCCGCACTCGGTGCTCGTGATTTCCGCTTTATTTATTAAACATAGTATTATTATTAGTCACAATCAAGGAGGAGAAATGCAGAAACTGTAAATAATTGTTAAAGAATATTTCGAATAGAGAAAAGAGTGGCTTCGATATTTTGTATGTAAATAACCGGCAATACCAGCCGAATAAATCCATTTTTTTTAACCAACTATTTTGTATTCCAATGCAAAGTTCAAATTTGAATTTGAAATATTGCATTCTATCTGCTAACGATTGCAGCACTGCAATTTTGCTGTAATAGTCTTCAGATGGAATCATCGATACTATCGATACTGACAGTAGGGGTACTCTTATTGTTACCGTATTCTAACAAGTATTTTTACAAAATACTAAACCAATTCGGGGTTTCGACGCGGTATCGGGGTATTTTTGTCGAATCAAAAAATAAATTCAATTTAAAGTTGAGCGGCCAAACCATTCGTGAACATTTGAAATAAAATAAGACTGAAATGGGAATACAAAGACTTGCAAGGTCTTTTGGGATGCACTGATTGCAACTTTAAAAGCGTCACTTGAAAATTAAAGTCAGCAGCACGTAATTTTTGTCCGGTGGAGCCAACAATAGCTGACAAAATGATGCAGCAAAAGTGTAAACGCCTAGCATCATTTTCCCGCTCCTTCGACTATGATGCGGTAGTGTAAAAAGGCTATAATGCACATACATAGATTTGTAGTTAACATTCAGTTTGTCTGTAGTAACTATGTAAAACATAAAATACCGAAATTTTGTTGCCGGACTTGTTTGGACTTTTGCTGGGACTTTTCGAGGGATTTTGAGGAGGCAACATCATCCCAACAATTTCCTTTTTCATCCCAACAATTTCCCTTACATTTCACTCTCACTTACGTATTTTACCGTTGGCAGCATTTTTTTGTATGGGCCAGCAACATGTGTCGCGAATCGAGCGACATTGTCCCAAAACATTTGCAAGGAATTGCAACATTTTTCATACCCTCTACGAAAGGATATTATAGAATTCAGGAAAAGTGTGTTTTACTAGGCACCAATTATTGCAGAAACAAGTAAGTCTCTATCTCAGAAAATTGTACGGCTTTTGGTCTTTTTATAAAGACTGAAAATGGGTATCGGGATCGCTTTGTTAATAATAATAAATTCATGAAATGCATTATTGGCTCAAAAAATGTAGATATGTGCAAAATGCACTATTAATTACGTTTGAAGGCAGCTAGGAAAAAATAATTTTAACATTCATGAAATTAAAAAGGGTATATATACGTCCATAGCACCAGTTAAGTTTCCAAAGGACGTGACATTTCATGCTCACTTAAGCTTTATACCTTGGCTTAAACGCTATTTTTAAAACAATCCAACCAAACGGAGTCTTTAAAATTAGCCAGTCTTGTAGAAAATTGTTTTATCTATTGTATAAAATTATGTTTTCAGGCCTGAGGATCCTAGTTAGCTACTAATATTAAACGGAATATCAAAATCGAGGAATATGATTTTCGTTCTTTTTTTTGTCATGGTTCATTTTCAAAATTACCGCCATATCACCAAATATACTTTGTTATCGATGCTTTGTTGCATGATCCTTCGAACTCTTCCGTGAGAGTAAAAGAGAGTAAGAGCTCATACATTAACGCGAAAATGAGTAAAAGAGCGCGTGGGCGATCGCCCACATGCCCTATAAATCAGCTGGGGTGGATTTTACCTTGCAGGCCTTGCATTTTCTGGGCTGTTTTGCCTACTGTCCATACCCAATTTTTTCCGAAGAGCTTCAGTAATTTCCCAGGGAAAAATATTATAAACTTCCCAGGACGGCGAGGATTTTTTAGAGCGGGCGGATTTGAAATGAGCATGGGAGTTGCTAAAATAGTGGATTAATTGCTTAAATCAAAGTAAATTGTTTCATGGAAGATCAGTTATTCGATTATGTTATCTTTTTCCTATAATTTATGGGTTTCCTTCCAAGCAGTAGCCTCAACACTTTGTAGCCCGAATTATAGTTAACAAATAAAACAATAGCCCCCAAAACAACTAACTTCGACACGAGCGTTACAGAGCGTTGCTCACCAGCCATTGTAAAATTGTTAAATCTATTATTTGCACCCATAAACTGCAATATTACGCTTTCTTACGTCCCATGTCGTGCTCACTCAAGTTTTATAAACGGTATTTTATAAACAATCCAACCAAACGGAGTCTTTAAAATTAACCAGTCTTATAGAAAATTGTTTTATCTATTGTATAAAATTATGTTTTCAGGCCTGAGGGTCCTAGTTAGCTAGTAATATTAAACGGAATATCAAATTGAAAACAATTTTCCACCAGAGCCGACTAAAATCATATCGATTACATTTAGGGGTGTCTGGCAAAAAATCGATGTTTGAAAAAACTATCGATGTCTGCAGTTACGACCCTAACGTCGCTGTTTCTCAGCTCTACTATTTTTTGTTTACGTTTCCACCGCCCGCCCGCAAAAAGTGCAAATAATAAATAAACGTTTGTCACAGCAAAGCGGCTGAGAGAGCGGTTCGGCGTTTACAAACTTTAGAGCTGGCAAAGCGATCCACACCCCACTGCAATTAGAATCCGCTATCGCTATCCAGTCATTTTTTCGAGCCGCTACGCTCACTTGTCATTGTCGGGTCGGTGAGAGTCTTTTGATCGGTAATTCTCTCGCTAACACAGACACACATGCAGGCGCACAGGTAAATCACGCACACCATCAGCAGTCAACTGAAACAGAAGCAGCAGCAGCAGCGCAGCGGCCATTTGAACCGAAAATTCTTCTTTGGGCCGCATCGCGTTCTTGTATGCTGCGCTCTTTTGTACGTGAGCGAAGCTAGGTGTTAAATTACTCTAATCACGGTCCGTCTTCGGCTTCTTGCTGGCTTTGTTGCTTTTACATTGGTTCTTGTGAGCCGCGTGCTTAGACACGTCAACAGAATCGCCGAGAGGTGTGGAGAGTTCTAAGCGCTGAGAAGTGGTACGAAGATGCGTGTTAGTCACATTCGCAGCGGCCGCATCTGCCGGGTTGCCCTGTGTCTGCTGGTCATCTTGCCGTTGCTCTACCTCCTGGCCAACTGGAGCGACCACCATAAACGCGTTGAGGAGGCCTATCATTCCCGTTTCGGGGGCCCAAAGTTCAGTCACCAGCGACTGGAGGGTCGACCTCGCGAAGTGCCTAAGCTGGTCGAAGGTAAGCAAACACAAGCACCGGTAAGTGGCGCTGTTTGAACAAGTGGCGCCCCATTCCCATTCCGAGTATCATTCTATTATGAACATGCACTTACATATATTTTTACAGGGCTTGGTAACTTCGAACCGAAAGATCTGAAGCCACGTAGCGGACCCGGGGAGAACGGGGAGGCCCATAGCCTGTCGCCGGACAAAAAGAACGTTGCAGATGACTCCGAGATGGAGTATGGGATGAACATTGCCTGCTCCAATGACATTTCCATGCATCGGTCGGTGCGCGACACGCGCCTTGAGGAGTGCAAGCACTGGGACTATCCATACGACTTGCCACGTACCAGCGTCATTATCGTCTTCCACAACGAAGGCTTCTCGGTGCTGATGCGTACCGTCCACTCGGTGATTGACCGCTCGCCCAAGCACATGCTTCACGAGATCATCCTCGTGGACGACTACTCGGACAAGGAGGACCTGCGCAGCCACCTGGACGAGTACTCGAAGCAATTCAATGGCCTGGTCAAAATCATACGCAACAAAGAGCGCGAGGGCCTCATCCGGACGCGATCCCGCGGGGCCATGGAGGCGACAGGTGAGGTTATTGTGTTTCTTGATGCCCACTGCGAGGTGAACCTCAACTGGCTGCCACCGCTGCTGGCGCCCATTTATCGCGACCGCACCGTGATGACCGTGCCCATCATTGACGGCATCGACCACAAGAACTTTGAGTACAGGCCCGTATACGGGACGGACAACCACTTCCGCGGCATCTTCGAGTGGGGCATGCTGTACAAAGAGAACGAAGTGCCCCGCCGCGAGCAGCGACGACGAGCTCACAACTCTGAGCCGTACCGAAGTCCGACGCATGCCGGCGGCCTATTCGCCATCAACCGCGAGTACTTCCTGGAGCTGGGCGCCTACGACCCCGGTCTGCTGGTGTGGGGCGGCGAGAACTTTGAGCTTAGTTTCAAGATCTGGCAGTGCGGCGGCAGCATCGAGTGGGTGCCGTGTTCGCGCGTCGGCCACGTCTACCGTGGCTTTATGCCGTACAACTTCGGCAAGCTGGCTAGCAAGAAGAAGGGGCCACTGATTACCATCAACTACAAACGCGTGATTGAGACGTGGTTCGACGACACGCACAAGGAGTACTTCTATACGCGCGAGCCGCTGGCCCGCTATCTGGACATGGGCGACATCACCGAGCAGTTGGCCCTGAAGAAGCGCCTCGGCTGCAAGTCTTTCCAGTGGTTCATGGACCACATCGCCTACGACGTCTATGACAAGTTCCCCGGCTTGCCGGCTAACCTCCATTGGGGCGAACTGCGCTCGGTGGCATCAGATGGCTGCCTTGACTCCATGGGGCACCAGCCTCCGGCCATCATGGGCCTCACCTACTGCCACGGCGGTGGTAACAACCAGCTCGTGCGCTTGAACGCCGCTGGCCAGCTGGGCGTCGGTGAGCGCTGCGTCGAGGCGGATCGTCAAGGCATTAAGCTGGCCGTTTGCCGCCTGGGCACCGTCGACGGACCCTGGCAATACAACGACCACACCAAGCATCTCATGCACCGCGTCCATAAGAAGTGCATGGCACTGCACCCCACCACGCAGCAGCTCACGCTGGGGCACTGCGATGTCAACGACAGCTATCAGCAATGGTTGTTCAAGGAGATACGTCCGCGCTGGTAAAATGACTTCCACCGGGAATCGTAAGGATGAGGAGGAGATGGCGTGCAAAAATGGAGGAGTACGCAACGAAGGAGAGAATGCAAAATCTAAATAGGGTTTCACCAAGGCCGTGCGCGTGAGATCCGTCGAGGGGGTAGGGACGAGCCAGATTTTAGACAAAAGCAATTTAGTGAAAATGAGAAATGTAATTGTTGGTTTTTTAGCGCATATACATACAGAGATACACATAGAGACAGAGACAGAAATTTTTGAAACGCACTGTTATGGCAGGACACATGACGCAGGCATCCCATCGGTAGGGGGCCCAGGGCTCGACCAAGGCATCAAATGCCATGGGTTATTAGGAAGACACACTTTAATACATATTTCCATGATATTACTTGTACAAACAATTTGGAAAACGATATTCATGATTTCAAATCGAACTTTGAGAAGAATATGTTGGTGGGTGGGGAGGGGGTGGGGGTAGTAGTAGGCCCCAATAAATGTTGTGTGTTGCCTAGAAGTTTTACAAGATTTTCTCTAAACATTGTAAAACATATATAACCATGTTTAAAGTCCATTTTATGAATAATGTTACTCGTGAAACATTCAATATTCATAATCGTCTATAATAGGATCAGGGATAGCTACCCCAATGCAAAGTATTTGTTTAGGATCTTCAAGATCATGTCTATGTCTTTATGTCTATTTGTTAGATTTGAGATTCGAAATTCACGAAATGATACATGAATAAAGAGGAAAAATGCAGGCCCACCCCGAAAGAAATGCAAAGCTTGCAAGGATATTTTAAATACGAGTATATCAATCGAATAAAATAGTTGTACCATTTTCATTCAATCAATCAATCGACAACAACAATCAGATCCCAGGGCCCCTCTATGCTATAGGGATCGCCATGCCCATGTCCCCCCCCTGTCATGATATATGAGTGCGCCTGAGTGAGAGTGAGAGGCTGCGATAGATGGAGATGAAAGCGAGGGAGACGGCGATTGAAGGAGAAGTCGTTGTGCAATAGAGATTCGAGATACGACAACGGGTCGCAAGATTTTTGTTTGCTTTATGATTGCCAGCCTTACACATAGAACAAGAAAACACAAAACAAATCGATGTAATTATGCTTAGTTGTATCGTTGTAATTCCGATTTATATTTATTATTCATATTATATGAGTACTACTTCTCAAGTTTCGGTGATGCTGATGCTGTTACATTCCAGTCCGGGCGTCCAGTCTGTGATCCAATCAAGTCACCAGCTACGGAATCACCAGAGGGAGAGAGCTTTCATTCAACCATAATTTTGTTCGTTTTCGGTTATACTCTTTGTACTAAGCAATCGTAGTCGTAATCGAAATCCGAATCCGATCGACCTATCGACTGGCCAACAGCTAACGGTACTGCTTATAGTGTACGATTTTTAAAAAAATATTTTACATTGAAATGTAACTCTAGAGCTATCGAATAAGTCTGAATAATAGCATAGAAATAAACACTTTTTTAAACACTTTATCTTGTAAACCCCATATGTCTCATATTCTTTTTCCTACCTACATAACATGTACACATACATACATAAATACATATATGCCAAATGCTAAGGGGAGAGGAATCATATCATAGTCAATATATAGAGTTTTCACTTGAATGTCTGAAGGAAAGATACTGACAAGCTTCCATTCGAGCTCTTATTGTAAATTAATCATTTATTTTAAGCGGAAATAAGGAATGAATGTATTCATGCAGACCTCTAATCTGCCATCAAATGTACATATGTATAGGCATTTGCATACATACATATGTATTCCAAAGATTTGGAGTAAACCATCGGTTGAACAGAGTGCTGCCAGAGCCACGTAACCCCTGGACGGGCGAGGGTATTATGGGAACCACAACAGAACCTAAATTTAAAAAATGATTCAGAATTGATATTTTAATCCACTCAACAATATTGATTGGCAATTGGTGGTCGAAGCGATTTGAAATGCTGATGGTGGAGCATGGCTATGGCCCCTCCAGAAGGTGCTCCATTTGCCGAGTTCTAGCGAAGTCCACTGCAGATAAAGTTCTGGGAACCATTTTCGTATAGGAGAAGCAGGGCTTGGCCCATGACGTTGCGATAAATTTCCATCGCTCATCAAAACAGAACTCTTCTCCGACTGTTTGTTATTTACGGATGATAACTGATGGGTCTTCCGATGAGTCTGGTCTGTTATCATCTGGCTAAACACGAGCCCATACCCTATACGCCATACACACACGAGCGAGGGGAGGGCAGAGTGGAACCCTTGATTAGATCTGAACGCAATAACACCAAAATTGTTCCGTTTAATTGAGTGAAGTGGGCCTGGTTCTGGGGATGTGTTATCATTATTATTGCAGCTACCCTTTCACCGGGTAGCTCCATTCTCTCTTGGACGAGGGAATATGGGGTAGCCTCTGGCTCTGCGGAGCTGCTGGCAAGGTATCCCCTAGTAGGTTTGGCAACCGCTTCGCTGTGGCCGGGATTAAACATCATTGTCAGTTGCTCCACTCGAAATTGGCAAATGTGCGATAAGAAGACTTCGACGCTGGTGTCGCCATCGCCGTTGCCGCCGCTGCCACAGACGGAGCCGGAAGCGGGGCAGGTTGTGTGTCACGCCAAAGCGAATCAAATCAAAGACCTCTCCAATGAGTCGGAGGGGCCCAGTATAAATAGTAAACGCAGCCAAACTTTGACTATCATTCCGCGACTTCCATTCGCCGCAACCACTGGAGGAGCAACCTTTTCTGATCTTCAAGTGAAATCCCATTTTGGCAATTCCTCATCATGTGTAAGTTGAGTCTGTGCTTAGTGGTGGCCCTCTTCGGCTGCCTTGTGGCAGCCAGTCCCGCCCGCCAGCAGCCCTTGGACAGCAGCACCCTGCGCGAGATCACCGTGGTCAAGGACGTGCGCTCGTTTGCCGCCCAGCACCCGGGGCTCAAGATCCAGCGTCTAGCCAAGCAGCCGGCAACAGCCCGCGGTGGCGTCGAGTCCGTGCGCTACACTCTTGGTGCCCGCGTAAACAGTAAGTACATTACCCCCGTCACCAAAAAGCTGGCTGCGATCGAGGCTTACAATTGCATACTTTCAGGCGATAGTTTGGTGGCCCAGGGCGCTGATGTCTTTACCTATCCAAGTTCCCAGGATGTGAGCGTGCAGTTGACGTATCCGGAGCAAGGCGCTGGAGCGATCGTCACCTACGTGGAATTGATTTGCACCCAGGACAACAGTGAGGGTAATGCCTACGTGGTGGCCGGAGGCATCGGACAGCGGTTCATCTCGATCATTCTAGAGGCCAGCCAGACCCGTAACTTCTCGTACCAGGCCCAGTACTATGGTGAAAAGTAGGATCCACTTCTGTTGATGCCCTACTGCTGTTTGTACAGATATGTCGGTCGCACAGACCATGTCGAATGACTCTAATAGAAATATACGTATCCACAAATGTTGAAAGTGAAGGAAGAAACCTGTCATTAAACACCAGGGATCATATATCATCCACCATCGAGGGGTACTCGCTAATCTTCAGTAATTTGAAATTGTTTTCGTCGCTGCTCACGCGCCTTCCACTTGAAGTAGAACGTCAGCCATTGCCGTAAATCTGGGCCAGCCACTCACCTGAAACTGAATGGATCTGATTCGGGGCTCTGATTGAACAGAACTACCGCATCTTTGCGGATCTACATGCACATGTACATATGTACATATATGCCCCCCGTTTTAATGGGAATTACGCGTTGCGTCACGAGTTGTGGATGACTTGCGGCTCTTCAGGGAATACCCTGGCAGTCTGAGGAATGGTTCTTTCAACTAAATGTATCCACCTCTCCCAAACGATAGTGCCTTGGACAGGGCCAGAGCCGGGACAGGGACGGGGACGGCGCTTGACTCATTTTGCGTAGACGAGCAACTTGACTTTGTATATTGGTTTATTTGTTCATTAGATTGTTTGTCATTATGCATATCAAGGTTAAGATTGCCACGAGCCAGCGAATAAGTAAATAAACAGCCCTCCACGATGGGGATGGGGAGACAAAATCAATCATCGCACTACGCACGTCGGAAGATAGCGTTGGAAGAGAGATCTTTCGCATGCAGATTTAAGTATGTATCTATTCGAAGTACAAGCTCTCAGAGTTTTCTCTGTTGATCCCTACATTGGTTGGTAGTGAATCACTCGCCAAAAATTGTCACAAACGCTTCCCGCCTTTATCAATCGGTAATTTGACGGCAGCATGTTCGGATCGAATCCGATGCGAGCCGATACGATCCGTTGCGATGCGATATGCCGATTAGACCCTCGAAAGCTGGATGCCCTATTTATAGAAATTGTGCAAGGAACAATACGAGTGTGGGAGGGGAGCAATTATGGCCAATTATAAGCGGGGAGCCGAGGAGCTGCGGAGCCCGTAGCCAATTCCAGGGCTTATCGTTCGAATTGTCGAACCTTATCTGCGTGGCTGACCGCCGATAAGGACGGGCGTATAAAACAAGCGAGCCGCAGCTAAGGCACACCCAAACCCCGAAAAGAAACAGAAGGCATTAGAGCACTGCCACTACTGAAGTCGCACCACTGGAATCTTTCGCAGATTCCTCATAATTTTTTTCTTTAAACTTTATTCTGTACACCTTTTGGCCTGTGATGTCGCTGCGTGTTGCCCTGCTCCTATGCCTGGTGACTGCGACGGTGCTGGGACAGCCACATGCCCGCGCCAGTGACTTCTACTACTCGGACATCTCTCCGGTCACCGACGACAAACGCTTCACCCACCTCTACCCGGAGGTGGAGCTCACAGAGCTAAACAAGGTGAAGCACTCCAAGGGCAACATAGTTTTTAGCGCTGGAGAACGCATCTCAGGTGATTTTCTAACGGATTGGGGCCGATTCAAGATCCTCAACTAAATCCTCAAATAAATTGTAGGCGATCGCATGGTGGTGAACCACTACGACGACGAGAGCTTTCCCACCGCCGTGGACATCGAGGTACTGATGCGCTATCCCGCAGAGTCGAGCACGGGCGTGACTCTCACTTGCATCGAGATCTACGTGGACACGACGGCCAGCGATGCCGGCGGCTATCTGACCAGAGGTGGCATTGGTGGGACCATTGCCGAGATACTTCTCACCTCCAACGTGACGCGCAGCTTCGTCTACGAGACCTTCTTCTATGGGTACTAGTCTAGAGTAGTACTAGACCATGGGGCTTCGAGGAGCAGAACTCTCTTCAGATCAGTATACAAAGCAATAAAATTTTCGCTTGGAACCCAACTGTGATCGTCCTACCGCAGCTCCATTTGCAGTAGTATTATTAGCTTTAGATCCTTAAATTAAAGAAGAAAATTGAACCCAATATTTTGGAAAGCTATCAAAACTGTTTCGCTAATTAAACCTTGTGCCAAAGCCGAAATACACCCCAGTCAGAGCAGGGGTAGCTTATCGAGCAGAAAGATTTATTTTTACAGTCCGGGTTTCTCCCTGTCGCCGGCCAACTGCGTCATCTTCGTTTCAGCTAATTGAAAGGCCTCAACGCCCCATGTGATCTAATAGATAAGAATCGGCACCGCCCCAAACAGACTCTAGCATTTGACATGCAACGATCAGTCAGGATTGGAGTCAGAATTGGACTGCGTCTTCGTCTGGAAAGTTCCACAATTCTCTTTCTCCAGAAAAATCGACCAGATGTCATTGTTGCACTAAACATACATATCTATACGCTGACAGAAATTATGTGCACATATCTAGACTACATATCTTTTCAGTAGAAGCTCTCTCTCAAACACACACACACACACACGCTCTTCCTCGTGCAGTGTGCGCGCTTCGGAGACGTCACTGATATATATTTTGTGCGTTCGGCCACGCTTCCTACTGAAACAGAATTTGATATACCCCTCAAAACAAGACACACACAATCTCCAAACCAGCTAATATTCTCCACAATCTTATCATTCCATTCTTAAGTTTTCAAACTGAGAATATTATTATTTTCACTATTAAATATTGTTCAACTTTGAGTCGTTTCATTTCTCGCTTCCATTGACATCAATTTGTATACATGCATATTTGCAGTGAAAGAGGCTGCTTATCAGCTTAGGGGTTAGCACCCCTTACTTGAGACAAAGAATAAATATATATATATATATATATATATATGAGAATATATATATATATGTATATATATATATATATATTGGAATAAAGCTCTCAGTACTGTTCCGGGCACGACATCTAACGCAACATGATACGGAAGGAACTTGGAATTTTACTGACGGCCCTCATGACGTTCTTCGTTGGAGCCTATCCCAAGCTGGAGATATCGCTACCGGGTACCTCAAATCCTTTGCTATATTCCCTCTCTTGTTCCAACGGACTAATCCGAAGTATCGAATTATCACCGAATTCCACTCCGTTAGACGGGCAGCCGTGCCCTAGTCGCCCCGGATATCCCGAGAGCCGCTGCCTGGGAATAAAGAACTGTCCCAATATCGATCTGTACATTAAAAGCGGCAACATGTCGCTGAACGATGTAGTGGGGTGTGGTGTTGGTGTTTTTATGGAGCTCGTCTGCTGCCCCAATAAACCACCCAACCTCCAAATAGTCTCCTCGTCGACGGATTTGTGGGTGACCCCTTCAAGATCAGCCTAGCCCAAATACAATCTGTTTCGTCCACAGGAGCCACATTCCAATGGTGCCAGAGCCAGAACCCGAACCGAAGCTGAAACTCGTGCATGAGCCTTATCCCCATGTGGTGGCTCTACAGTACCTGACACCGACATTGGACTCGTACATGTTCCGCTGCACGGGCGTCCTTCTCAAGGAAAACATTGCTCTGACATCAGCCGCATGCACTGGCTCCTCGATGGCAGAACCGAACCACGTGCGACTGGGCTTAGCAGAGCCCTTCAAGGACGCCCTGGAGATCAATGTGAGTTCCAAATAGATTCCCAATGGAAGCGGCACTTAGTTTTTAATGAATTAAATCTGTAAGGATGGTTTGAGCTGCTTCTAATAATACTATATCGCAGAATATCATGGACCACAACAACGACCTCGTGCTGCTCCACATGAGCGAAGGCTACAGCAGGGAGTTCATTGCAGAGGTCTGCAATCAGATGGATGTGGAAAACAAACTAAAATTGGTGGCTGTGGGTTTCTCCCAGAAGAACGGTGAGCGGCCTTCATCGTATTCCTGTCCCCTTGGGGCCTTATTCCCTTACTTTATCTGTCGATTCTTCAGATGAGAACTGCCAGTGGTTCGAGAAGGAGGTGACCAACGTCACATTCGACTCCTGCGGTAGTGTGAGCATCAACCGTCCCGTCAGTGGCATCGACAATATCAACCATTTCTGCGTGACTCCCAAAATAGCCAGCCCTCGGTCTCCGCCTGGATCCTGCGTGGAATGCCTGCGCGGTAGTTCCAGTATCCTATACGTGATCCGTCCCGATGGCAGCAAATGCGTGGCTGGCATAGCCACACCCACCAGCAAGTCCTGCATTGCCACCAAGCATCCGCTCTACTATACCAGCCTCCTCAGCCCAATCAACAGCAGATTCCTCAACGACGTGCTGTCCGACAGCGTCAGCGTCAGCCGGACTTAGATAGAATCACCTAGAGATTGGTGAAATAAACTATGTTTTGAGACTCAATCGGTCTTTATGTTTTTACTCCCAATTTGATACAGATTCCTCTGCGATAAGAGTTGGGTTTTCTACGACAAATACAATGCATGACTAACGATGTCCAAGAGGATGACGATCGATGCTCTCTGATTTCAGCGGTTTCTCCCATTCCCCGCTAATCTCAGCCAGCTTTCGATTGGCAGAATCAATCATGATCTGGCAGCTTCCTCCACATCTCCATCGCCATCTCCGCATTTCGAAATACTTTGCTCTCTCTCTGGGTGCTCGCTGCTCGGTGCTCGCCGTTCGCCGGACTAGTTGGGGGAGAGCAGCGCCAGCTGTCAGTTGATCGCCAGACGTGCAGTCGTACGGTCAGTGCCTCCATCAGATCGCCGAACGCCAACAGCAGCAGCAGCAGCAGCAATAGCAACAACAAGAACAAGTGGAACAATACAATAACATTACAATAAACAACAATCGGAACGAATCGAAAGAGCGACGCTCCGAGCAATGTTACGTCGAGGGAAATCTGGCATAACCGTAGTTATGCTGATCTTGACCAGCCTCTGCCTGGGTCGCTGCGATGCTTACTTTAGCTTGGAGAGTGCGTAGCCTCTTGATTATCGATTATAAATATTTCATCGATCGATACTAATTTAAATAACTATCTTTTTAAAATATATCATTTGCTGCGTCGATTAATTACGTTCTGTCTGAAATTCTCCATTAAATCCCTATTGAACTTTTGCAGTTGGCGATCCCTGTCCCACCGTGGGTTACCGCAGCCGTTGCCAGCCGGCTGAGGAGTGCGGGACGATGGTATCGCACATCCAGACCGGGCGGCTGACGCCCCAAACGATTGAGGGATGTGGATTCACCAGTCGCGGCGAGAAGATATGCTGCCCACTCGAGATTGCCCAGGAGGATATGGAGGTACGTATCGATCCAAACGAAACACCAAGGAGCAGCACAACCACAACGACGACCACCCCATCTACAACGACAACCACAACCACAACGACTACAACGACACCGATTCCCACAACGACGTCCTCAACTACGGAAGCGTCTGGGGTCGATGACTGGATGAATATTTTTCAAACGGATCGCGACTACCTTCTGCGGTCAATAGAGCCCACCCGTCGTCCGGCGCGGGACAGCTTTGTGTATCCGGACACCAGGGAGGGGGCGGCTTGCAGTGCCCCACTGTACGAGGGCGAGTGCCGGGCAGTGTCCGCCTGCCCCAGCGTAGAGCCGCTCCTGTCACAGGGCCGACTGCGCGACGACGACTTCATGACGTGCCGTGACGGAGCCAGGGAGGAGATCATCTGCTGCCCCCTCAATCTGCCCCTGCAGCCACGCGGCCAGGTCAAGACCGGTCCCCGACTGGGTGTCCCCCTGCCTACGCGAACCCCGGTCCCCCAAGAGGTGGATCCTCAGGAGGCGGCTGCCATTGCCAGGGCCGACGGACTGCTGCTCCACTACCGACATCTGGGGGCATTAGCCCATCCCAATGCCGCCTTTGACGGACATCTTCATCACTGCTCCGCAATTGTCCTGACACCGCAGTTTCTTCTGAGCGCCGCCGGCTGCGAGCGGCCCAGTCATGTCGTTTTTGGAGTGGCAGACTTGCGAGACGTCGATGAGGACGAAGACTACCTTGTGAACATTGTGGTGAGCCATTGGCCTTCTCGCTATCTTTCTCTCTCTCATTATGACCTTATTTTTCTCTCTATCTCTTTCGTTGTGAAGCGTTTGGCTCAGTTCCGGAGGGACCTGGCTCTGATGCGGCTGCAGGAGCCACTGCGTCTTCGGAGCGAGGCCTCTGCAAACGTCAGTGTGGCACCCATATGCAACCAGTTCGAGCTGACGCGTCTCCAGGTTAGCGGTCGCCTGGTAGCTGTCGGCTGGGGCAAGGGCGAAGGCACCGACTGCCCTATGTACGAGATTCCCATGCGGCTCCGTCCCACCTGGGCATGCGGCGACCTTCCCAACTACGGAAGCGTTCAGGAGCTGCCCAGTTCGCAC
The DNA here is from genome assembly GCA_005876895.1 of Drosophila azteca. Taxonomy (NCBI): domain Eukaryota; kingdom Metazoa; phylum Arthropoda; class Insecta; order Diptera; family Drosophilidae; genus Drosophila; species Drosophila azteca. The sequence goes on from VCKU01000069.1 coordinate 37,345, forward strand.
CTGTGCGTCGAGCCCCAGCAGCCGGAGACGGACTTGAAGCCCTTCTTCAACGCCAGTTCCTGTTCTCCATGCCCGGGCACCGTGGGCAGCGTGCTACACCTTGTACGGCCCAACGCCAGCCGCTGTGTCCTGGGCATCGCCACGCCCACGGGCGTCGATTGCGACGCTCGCGTTATGTACTACACGAGCCTCCTCAGCCCCCAACTTACGCTGTTCGTGGAGCAGCAGCAGCTGCAGTAGTCGTATTCATAGTCGTAGTCGTAGTTCCACATTTCACGTCGTAGTTACTTAATTTTAGTTAGTATAAACTGTTTATATATCTGTTTAAGCCTGTGTTAGCAATAGGTAGAGAAAGAGCGCAAGTCCAGTGCGACAATACACTACATAGCACCAGTATGACCCCCTAATTAAGGTGGAATCAAAACAAGATGAAAGAAACAACTTAAAGCATCAGTGATCAATAGTATAAACAACCGAAAGTACGGAAATATAAGTCTATATGTGTTCTCTAATTTCATTGACGTAAAATAGTATGCAAAACACCGTTCCACAGTGCGCCAGTGTGCACATACACAAACCTCTCATTCATTTCAGTGTGTACACACCATAAGAATCGGAGCTCATTGGTTGGAAATACCGCGTTGTTCAATAGTGCTTCCCCTGTGTAATCTCTGGCACATGTTGTGTGTTGTGATTCATGCATAAATTAAGTAAATGCCTTTGGTAAAGTCGAGATTTCGCTTAATGCAATCCCCTAGACTCGAATCGAATTGAATCTCCTCCAGGCTGTGCATTTCCCCAGACCAAAACCATGGCCACTGCTGGATCTGAGTCACAGCTGGGTTTCGTTTATTCTTTAGTTACAGCTCTCGCTTTGGCTCTGGCTTTTTTCGCCTTTGTATTCTGTTCGGTTGAGCTGATTCTGCGAAGAGCTGGAACCAAAAACCGGTCCATCGCTCAGCGGGAGAGGAGATCCAGCGGCACGAGCTTGCTCTGGGGCTCTGCGTCTGTCGCTGATATCAGCTGCCCGCCCGGTCAGTCCGGTCCAGTCCCCGGCCCGGCTTCGGTTCGTGGTCTGGTCTGGGCTTTAGCTTTAGTTGCTCAGGCGATGCGTTACCGATCGGTCGCCCCAGCCAGCCTTCTAGCCTTCCATACGTCCGCTCCGTCTATAACGAGAGCCGCGTTTCGTTCTGCGATAGCCACCGGTTTTCAACTTTGCTGATCGTCTCTTATTTTATTTGTATTTCGTATTTCGTATTTTTTTTTGTTTTTGCTGTGCTGCGCTTTGTTTGTGTTTTTTTTCTTTTCAATTGAGTTTTGTGCCTGATTGCTTTATTGAAAGTGCCCTCAATCGTCCCGCCTGCCGCACTCGCAATCAGCAGGCTGTGCCAGTACTTGATTCGTTATCAAATACCGAAAAAGGTCGTGTCAAAGGTGGGTCTGATAAGGCAGAATTGAGTCGAATTAAGGGGGATGCACCGGAGAGAGGGAAGAAAGCAAATTGCATGTTCTAAAACTATTTCCATGATGTTCCTGTGTTGTGATGTTAACAAAGGGAAACCGGAAACTGTGAGACCCTTCTGCTACATAAAGCTGTTGTGTTTCAGAGCGATCGCATCAGCAGGCCATAGACTAGAAGAGAGGAAGGGAATGGAATACAGCAGGGATTATACAAAAGATTAGATCATGCAAAGATCAAGCCAGAGAAGTCTGCTAAAATTCAAGCCAAACTATAGTTTAAGTACCAATCCGAAGCACTTCAAAGCATTTCATATAATATTTGTCCGATATGAGAATTACATACATTAGCTAGAGTGACAAGTCGTCTAGTATTCAAGCATCTCGAAGCATCTGCTCTGTTATCACTGTGGGAGGTTGGTTGCCCCCTTTGGTGCTTCGTAAAAATGAAATTAGTGTTTGATATCAGACAAACTCGTAAGAAAAAACACACAGAGCATGGCATGCCGTGTGCCCGGAGTGCCCGGAGTGCCCGGAGTGAATCAGAGAATCAGGGAGTCCGTCTCCGAAAAGATTGTGAAATTGCCGAAACTATCTCCAAAACGGCTTATCACCTGTTTTCCCTAGACCTGTTTCAGTGCTATAGAATTCCCATGTGGGTCATTGCCAGGTTTATATACGTGTAATCAGCCGCAAGATGAGCTCTCAATGCTAAACAAAATAATACATTCTCTTGGGCGGACTTCCCTACCCATGGCTACACCGACCATATATTATTGAATGCTTCTAGGAACCACAAAATACGGGGTCATCCAGCTGCGGTGAGATGTCTAGACGACAAGTCGGCCTGCTGCTTGGGGTCCTCTTCCTGCTCGACAGCTGTGGTCTGAATACAGCAGGCGAGGGTATGTGCCTGCCGCATTTCAAATCCCCATTCTGTGACACATACTGTATTGTTGCCCCTCCTCTTCGTTGCAGAAGGCGATGAATGCATGGTTAAGGAGAACTTGCCGGGAATCTGTCGGCCCTCGTCCGCCTGCGAGCCCTTCGTCGACGGGTACATCAAGTCGGGCATCCTCTCCATCAACGATGTCCCCAGCTGCGGCCTCGGTCCGCGCGAGGAGATTATCTGCTGCCCCACGAAGCCCTGCTGCCCCGAGTAAGCCAAGCAGCCTCCCCTCCTGAGTGTTTCGTGTTCCCAAGTGTCGTCTTATTTTGTTCCCCGTATGAGTTCTGAGCCAAGTGATGTTGCATGCCTCGCTTCCAACTCAGCTTCCATCTACGTCAGACCACCGACATCTCCGACTAACTCCACTAACCCCATCCCACAGCCCAAGCTCGAAAGGAACAGCCACAGCTCCTGCTTCTCCTCCTTTTCCTGCACCATCACCTGCTCCTGCACCGTCACCTACACCTCCACCTGACACGATCCCAGAACAGAGCCGTGAGAGTAGACTGGATCAGGGCGACAGCTTCTTCGACTTTAATCAAATACTCAGCACGCCGCGGAGCGTGCCACAGGCCACAGGAAGGGACAGCAGGACCCACGAGGCCATTCGAATGCAGGCAGAGCCATTCCAGAGCGTCGGCCAGTGGGGCGTCGCTCCTCCTTCTGCGACGACTACACCACGATCCGTAAGCCCTAGGGGGTGGACTGATGGAACATCCAGAATAGTAAACAAGCCCCTAACGATTCCCGATCCAAGGTTTAGAGCACAGCAGCAGGGTAGCCGGCGGTCCGGCAATAATCTGATACACGTGGTCAACGAAAGACTCCGTCAGCAGGGAATGAAGATAGAGCCCGCCAGGGAGGTGGGGTCGCTATTGCACCTGACGCCGGTGCTTCCGGTGACCCCAGTGACGCCGACGAAGAAGGTGCTGGTAGATCCCTTTGCGCCGTTTCGCTTCCAGGCGAAGGAACAACAGGGCTTCATCGTTCCATCGGATGCGTCGATGTTCCCGTTTCGGTTTGTCTGAGTTTGAGTTAATGGCATGGACATCGATTGGCCTCAGCCAGGGAGCATGCAGTCCTGGCAGATCTCTTCTTAGTCATTTCAGTCATCCATTTCCCAATTCCATTTTTCTTTTGTAGGACGACGACGGCCCGAACACCCGTCTCGGCCACCCCCATCTCGCGTGTGGATGTGCCCACAGAGAGCAACGAGGGCCAGGAACGGCCATCGGTGGTGGCTTGCAAGAGGATTCAGAGCCGATACGGGGAGAACAGGTTGACGGTGCACATCCTAGAGGGGATTCCCGTGAATCCCGGCGTCTATCCGCACATGGTGGCCATCGCGTACAGCGCCTTCGGTGGACCTGCGGACTTCCGTTGTGGCGGCTCCTTAATTTCGAGTCGGTGGGTTCTCACCGCTGCTCACTGCGTCAACAGTGAGAGCAATACGCCCATATTCGTGCGCCTTGGCACCGTGAACATCGAGAGTCCCGCACAGCAATATCAGGACATCGGCTTGGTATGGACTTCTGCCCCTGCGACCGGTCATCCTCTCTCTAATTCACATCATCACCTTATGTCGATCTTTTGTTCGCAGAGAAACATTACCATCCATCCAAACTACGTTAGCAGCAGCAAGTACAACGACATCGCTCTCATGGAGCTGGAGGAGGAGGTTAACTTCGCCAACAACAGCAACATTTATCCGGCGTGCCTGCACACAGATCCCAAGGATCCGCCACTCAACTCTAAGCTCTTTGTTGCCGGCTGGGGAACCATGAACTTGACCAGTGAGTAGTGCCCTGAGAATGAATTGAGGAGAATGAACCATTTATTCAGCAATTGTGGTGTTCAATACTCACTCGCCTCCTCCTCGCACAGATCGGTCCAGGTCCAAGGTCCTCCTGCGTGCCCCACTCGACCTGGTGCCGCTGGACAAGTGCAATCAGTCGTTTTCCGAGCAGCCAAGCACCATCCGTGCCCTGAAGCAGGGTGTGATTGATTCTATGATGTGCGCAGCTGATATCAAGCAGCAGAAGGCGGACGCTTGCTCTGGCGACTCCGGCGGTCCGCTTACCTTGGACATCAATGTAGAGGACGGCCTGTACTCCATAGTGGGTATCATTTCGGCTGGGTTCGGGTGTGCCACTAAGACTCCGGGCCTCTACACTAGAGTGGCTTCCTTCTTGGACTACATCGAGGGCATTGTCTGGCCAAATAACGTTCTGGGAGCGGGGATATGAACCAATAAATGAAGACCACGAAAGATGTTCGATTAGTTTTATGTTCTTATCGCGGGCTCCAACCCTGGATGCCAAGTGTCAAACTCTCACCGTCTTTGCTTTTCTCACTCATTCGTAAACAGAGAGACAGAGAGAAAAAAGACCCAGAGAGCGTGACTCAGCCAGAGTCGAAAGCATTCGCTCCCACAGCTGTTGCTGGCATTGCCAGCTGGCAGTCGAAAGCTTTGTCTGGATATTGAGCTTTGGGCTTTTCGTTTAGTTGGGAACCGTTACAAAAATTCAGCCGGCATTAGTGTCGTTCCCCCCGCTCCACTCACAAAAACCGAGCAGCGGGACAGGGACAGGGACAGGGACAGAGACAAAGGCAGACAAGGCTCCATCCATCCAGCTGGTGGGGCTGCTTTAAATGCCACTGTTTGGGCGCTGGGCGCCTCAGTTGGTCGCGAGGCCTGCGTAGCGTCGGTTGGTTCGTAGCCTGCCCCAGAATTCATCATTTTCCAGTGGAGCAGTCACACCGACCCGACCCGACCCGACCCAACCCTTCAGTAGGCTGTTGAGCACTCACTTCAATTTCAATTTCCGTCTTCACCCGATTTACTCCCGGTTCGCACCGGTTCGGTTACGGTTCGTTTACGAGTAGTAGAAGTAGTTTTCGATTGAGTTGATTCCGGACATTTTATCTCCTTGAACGCGTGCGTTATTTGTTTTTGTTTATTTTGTTTTTTTTTTAAGTGTCCAATGCCATCGAAAGCCTGAACTCCCAAAAACCCTTAACGGCAACGGCAACGGCAAAAAACGGTCTTTCACTTTCCACCAGTTGGTAAATGTAAGTCGATCTCTGTGTTTTCCTGTGACCCCCTTGTGTTCATGTGTTGTACGATGATTAAACATTTGTTTATCGCTCATTCCCCATTCCCGCCGCCAGGTATTATTTCAATTGTGGGAAATTGATTTCGGCGGACATCTGCTAAGCCCCCGTCCTCACCCTCCGTCGTTGCTGATAAGCAGCTCCAGAGCGTCCTGGTATATGGCCGATCCTATCTAGACTGAGCAGACTTAAGCCCTCGCGGGGTCGATATGCACCGTTGGGGGTGGGAGCCACACAACAGGTGTACTATGTGTACCACCTTTTAATAATTAATGTGGCACGGGCAGGCTATCCCAAGGAGGTGTCTCACAGCTCCACCGCCCCTGACATCCCGGCATGAGCTGGCCAAGGAATTAGCGGGTGCGAAAAGCCTGATAAATGCGGCAGCCAACGCAGTTGCCTTGGCCCCTAGTCCCTTTACCAGAATGAACTGAAATACTCCCGCGTGGACTTATGCGTCAATCGCTCACCTAATCTCTGGCCTACACCCCACCCTAGCCTTGAAAGCCGGCAATTTAAATTGATAACTTTGCAGACAGTCAGGCAGCCAGACAGTTAGGGGAGATGGCTGACAGATCGAGATTCGTTCTGGCCGCTATTTGGTAATGGGTGGCCATCGCTGGGAATTCGGGACAATCAGAGAACTATAGATCGGTGCTATGACTTCATATATGTATATACGATAAGCAGTGTCTGAATATAATAAGTATTCAAGTTTTGTTGTGAAATATAATATGATAACTGATTCTGATATCTCTTCATGGGTGGAAACAAGTGCGTTAGCAAGTGCAGCAGTAAGACTACGAGTCCGGTTTTCCGGTTTTCCGGTTTTCCGACGAGTAATTGTAGTAATTGTAGTTTTCATTCAATGGGAACTCCTCCCACAATTACACCCACCGTTGGTAACAAATACTTTTGAGTCCATCGTTTTGCCATCAATTAAACATCGAAGGGAATTTTAAAGTAGCTCCCATGTCCAGTGCCCAGTGTCCAGTGTCCAGTGCCCAGTGTCCAGTGCCCATTCCCACGATGTTCTTCCCCCATACTCGATTCTCCATCCGTCATCCACGTTCATTCGGCGTGCGTCCAACTGTAGTGTGGATGGGTGGTGTGGCGTTGCTATTGCTGTTGTGTTGTGTTGTATCGGCGGTTAGCAGAGTGTTAGCAGAGTGTTGGCAGAGTGGCTATAAATGTGACACTAAGTTAATAAATTTATGGCTAAAACACACCCAACTGAAGTCTGATGGCTGCTCTGCGGTGTTGCTAATTTCCCCTTGGCTGCTCTATGACCCATTTACCATATACCATCTCCCATCTTCATTGTCCCATGGCCTCTTTTCCCGTGCCGTTTCCATTTCCAACAGCCTGAATGATGGCGCGACTTTCAGAGCGGACACCAGCGATAAGGAGAGGAGAATGGGCAAATGGGAGCTGTGGCACGAGTATTAATAATATTTTTATTGGCCGCTTATTTGCCTTTTGCGGTCTGGTTTTAATATATGTATGTATACATATGTACATTCAAAATGTGACCAGGAACCACTCTCTGTATGGTTTAGTTTCGCATTAATTAATAAATATAAGAGGAGGCCAGGGGGAAGGCCAGAAGAAAGAAGGAAAGGAATCCATATCCAATATCCGTGTCCGTGTCCGTTGGATTCAGCAGGACTGGAGTCCAGAGAATCGAGCAAGCATCAGGTGCAGTTTGCTGTTGCGGCAGAAGTCTGTGACTCTCAAGACGACGACGGCACAACAATTTCCACTTTTATTTTTACAATTTCCTTCGCTTTTACCTACCGGCCGCTCATTACTTTTGGGCGTATTGCCACAGGCCATGCCATTGAATATTCATGCTACGAAAGTAATCACAATTTTGGCATCTCTTCTTCTATGATGTTTAGGAAGATTAGAGACTCCGACTCCCCATCCCAGCCCCATCCCAGCCCCATCCCAGCCGACTCCCCGACCAGGAATGTGGCCTGGTCCCCTCGAAGGCTGATTAAACTGTACAGTTTTATTTTCATTTGCGAGTATAGCCACATTCCGAAGTTAATCTGTTTCGTGATTCCTTGATTCCTTGGTTCTACCTGACCTACTTCCTATTTCAAGTGCGAAAATCAATCCTAGGACATAAGCTAAGAGCCAGAATATTGTAGGACTGGACAGGACAGGACATAACAGCCTAGGTCCTGGTCCCCTCTCCTCCAAGTGCGCACCAAGTTAAAAGCTGACTTAATCAATGATTTCTGGCTGCTCGCTGGAACTGGATGTTTGATGTTGGTCCAAGGAATGCAGCTATAAAAATGCCGGAATAGCTACAGCTCTACAGCTCCTTCACGGGCAGAAGAGCCAAACAAAAAAAATAAGAAAAACTAAGCAGCTAATGGCGTTAGTTACTTAGCCAACTGATGCAGAGGCTGTCCTGGGGGCTCTCTTTCTCTCTCGCTCTCTCTCTCTTTCACTCCCTCCTTATTCTTGCTTTCTTGAATCCTGGCAATGCACATAAATTTACACACAAAAGTTCATTTTTGTGTTGCGCGTAAATCTCCTGACAAATCTCTTATTTCGCTCTGATTGGCCAGCAAGTTTGGGGGTAGGGCGTAATGCAGGGAATTGGACGTCGAAGTCTTGGATATCCTGTAAAAGGGATTATCCCGTCCGTCTGTAGTGCCGTAGTGTTTCCGTTCTGAAGAATGGAGATGGAAATATCAAAGTGTTTCAAACAGAAATCACAAATGTACGAGCATAATAGTTACTGCATATATGTACATATGTATTTATGAGCTTTAATAAATCAAGTTCGAAAAGATCAAGCTGCATGTTGGATGTCAAACATACAGGTACAACATTTTTCGTAAAGATATCCTGGAACAGGTTTTACCCTTGTTAAAATTGTTTATATTTAAATAAATTGTTGTGTAACTATTCCTGGTTTCAAATATGGCACCGACTCAATTAGCAAAGGAACTCAGAGCTGTCCGCATGCCATGCACCATGTCGTTTATAGGATCTGAATTAACTCTGTTATTCTGCTTATTCCGCTTGTGGCGCTGCTCCTTGATAAGGGTATTATAGGGTATATGCTGCATGCAGGACACACACACGATGAGGCAAGAACCAGGCACAAGGCACAAGGCACAATAAACGGCATACATAATTCGAGGGCTGTGTTTGTGTGTTCTGTGTGTTCTGTGTGTCTTGGCACGGGGTGTGGATCTGGATATGGATAGGGATAGGGATGTGGAAGTGGAAGTGGAGGGGCACCACTTAACTCTGATAAAGAATCAGCTGAACTCGGCAATGTGACGTTAGACATAATTTTTGCCTTATTTTGAGCTTGTCTTAGTCTTTTTTCGTCCCTCTTGTGCTGTGTTTGTGTTCCGCTGTTCGTGTTGCTCTTTCTGCTTCTGTTTCTCTTTCTGTTTGCGGGTTGAAAGGTCGCTGACAATGGAGCAGGGAAGTCGGAAATTTATGGTTTGGCATTAAAGGAAATTTAATCGATTTCCCCGGTCTTAGCACGTATGTGATGCCATTTCCCGCTCGTCCAATTTCCATATGGCTCCCGCCTCCTACTGCCAGCTCCTCGTGGCTCCTTCTCCTTCCTGTTGTTGTCTGCCTGTGCTTTCCTGTTGTTACCAATTTCTCGGGATTCGGGATTCGGGATGGGGTCTACAGCGGCGCGTGCCTTGGGCTGCATTCGGCAAGGACTCTCGCCGAGTCACACGAATCGTAAAAAAAGCCCTCCCCTTTGCTCCTCTGTCACACGCACCGATATCCTGCCGCTGCCGTATGGATTTCCTTAATGAAAGGCAAGCTCGCAGACAAAAGTTCAACGGGGACGGGGGGACGCAATGGTTTGACAAAGGGGCCACAATGGTTGTGCGGGGGAGGGACACTCCGAAGCGATGTGTGGAGTGCGTGTAAAAAAATGCGTAAATTATATTCCAGCTTTGTTGCCGTACTTGATATTTGAATGTCTGCTTCTGCTTCCATGCCATGCCATGCCATGCCATGCCGCCTGTTGCTGTTACTGCCACGGCTACTGTCAGTGCCACTTCCACTTCCACTGCCACTGCCCATGCTGCTGCCGATTCCGCCAGTGTGGCATGTAATTAAAAATGTTGTCACGCTCTGCTAGCACCAACAGAGGCAAGCTGTGGCCCACACTGTGCCACACGCAGGGGCAATGGCAATGGCAATGCCAATGGCTGGGAAGGGAAGGGGGCACTTCACATTTCCTTCTGGGGAACTGGGGAGGAATCTCCCTGAATGTAGTATGTTGCAAGACGCTCTCCTCTCGAAATACTCGCATTAAATTCATCACACCCCAATTACTCGTGGGATTGCCTTCAACTATAAATGATTGCCGATCGCTATAAATCATCAAACGCCCATAGGACTGGTCAAGGCCAATGATGGGCAAAAGCTGTTTCCTGCTTATCAGAATCCATGAGAATATCGATGGCAGAAACAGCTGGTATGTACATGTACATACATGTCCCTGCCAAAAGCTGACTGCTGGCGACACTCTCTGCCAGTGGAATGCCGCGCAAAGCCCGTGGATATTCACCGTTGAATGAGTTCCATTTAATGGCTGCCGGAAATTATAAAATTTGTTATGAAAGAAGCAACCTGACTTACAGTGGAAATGGGGCACGTGGCACGGGGCACACAAAATTGCAGTTGATGGCCCTAATGTTGCATAATAACCTGCCCCTTAATCATCGGGCTACGCTGCTGTGAATCGCCTTATTCTCTTCTGTTTTTATTACAAAAAGGACCCATTGAAGATCCCATGCAAAGATGTATGCGAATGTCCCGTCCCGTTCGCTTCTCTACAGCGGTTTCTCCTTCTCTCTGTTCCTCCTTTAATGGCTCTCTCGTTTCTCTTTGGACTTCGAATTCAAATTTTAAGCTTGCACTTTCCGGGACATATGCCCCGCACCTACCTTCTGTCCTTTGTCCCTTGTCCCTTGTCCCTTGTGCTGGCCAAGTGTTGAGTGCTGGCCATCTTCGACGCCGGCGACGGCGAACCTAAAACGTCAGCTAATAGCGCCGAAATTAGCGATGCAATTCAATTAGCTGCTTGCAGAGTCTGTCATCTCGTGTCTCTACCCAGTGCTACTACCACTCCCACACCGAGAGTGTTTCAAGGGTGTCCCTTGGGTGAGAGTCGCCTCTGCCTTTCATCTGGTGGCTGCTGTCATCAGGCTGTCAATTAGCCAGGAACCTTGCCTCAATTTCAAGCCTTTTAAAATTGCCCGCCCGCAAATCGGCAGGAGCTAGTCTTCTCTAGTCCTCTTCTTTCTCCTCTCGCTCCCGTCTTTAAATGAACTCATTAAAGTTAATGAATAACGAGGAAAGACGAGACGGCAGGCTGGTAGGATGGCAGGGTGGCAGGGTGGCAGGGTGGCATTTGATGGGCTTAGAGGAGAGGCCTACGGACTCGCTTATGACTTTCGGCTCAAATCTAATCACACTGCGGCCGGCCCACTGCTTCTCCCAGGGAATTCGCCCGCTCGGAAAATCATACTCTGTTGTCGCTACCGGGACGAAGCGAAACGAGTGAAGCCTTTGTCAAACGTTTAGAAGAGGTTACCGTTCCCCCATGGCTTTCTAGGTAAGAGCAGGTGTAAGATTCGACCACAGGCTGAAAGGGGGCATCATTGCGGCAGAGGTTAGGGAAGCCGGAAAAATTTAACCCATGCGCCGTCTGCTTTAAATGGCGGTGCGGCGGCGGTGGCGACCTGAAGTTCATCAATAGTCGGAGCACGCCCCAGTAGCAGCGCTACGGCTACGGCTACGGCTATGAGAGGGCCAAAAGGGTTGTTCTATTATGCAGAGTGTGCCGTCAGCTATTTGGAAAGTGTTGGCCAAGTTAGATGTTGGTTAAAGCTCGACATTTGCTACCCCTAGCCCACAAAGGGGCTGGGGTTCATTCAGTTGAAGGGTATTTTTTCATCAAGAAGCGACTTTTTAATCTCGGGAATTGTTCGCACCACAGTATCTGCGGATAGCGGCATGGCTGGCGGTGGGATTGCACTGAAATGGAATTGCACCAGCCACAAAGCGCACTCTCTACACCGCTCCCTCTCCCTCTCGCTCCCCCTCTCCAGCGGCATCACCTGTTTTATGTCCCGAAATGAGAATACAGAAAGCTCTCAGCCCCAAATCTCTTGTAAACCAATACTCGCACATACAGTCTATGCAGATTGTATTTGCCCCAAGACGCGTAAACAATGTCGGGGAGGGACCCCCTCCCTTCTCTTTGCAGGGTTCTAGGATTGAGAGCACTGCGAATCCGAATCAAGGTAATGCCCGCCTCATAAGCCGCCTACGAGGTCAACAGTAGCGCGAAGTCCTCACGGGGGAGAAATTGCCGACCACAAGCCCCGCTTTCGAGGGGCAGCCACATTGATTTGGTCACTGCTGGCGCTTCATCGGAGCAGTTGCCACTGTCAAAATCAATATGCCAGAGATCTGGAGGGACAATTAGAGCACATAGAAGGTTCCTTCGGTGTCCTTTCTTTTGCTTCTCCTCATCCGCATCCTTCGCATCCGTCCGCCCACTCGTGGGACTTGGACAATTTCAATTTAAAATTTTTGCACTAATTTGCAATTAGTGAAGTTTTCTCTCGCTCTTCTCTGCCACACAGCATCCCCCATTTCACTGTTCACTGTTGCCTGTTACTGTTATTGAATTTAATTTAAAAAAGATTAATCAAGATTAATCATACGCACCGTTAAACATTTTGACAGACAACAAAAGGCAACTTTTGAAGGCGCCCGCTCGATTTGATTACGGTTCATGTGCATATATATACATATGTATATATAAATAGGTAAATATATACATATATGTATATATATATATTTCTATATCTATATATATCATATTTCAGTGTATATTTGGCTTATTTTATGGGGCAGGAACTTTAGAGGGACGCTCGACGCTCTTTGGTGGGGACACAGCCGCCACAGGCCATTGACCAAAATCAATGCCTTTCCTTTTGCCTATATTGCTCGCATTGGAAGTCACTTTGAAATTTTTTGTTGCTATTGACAATTGCCGGTGGCAGTGGGGAGGGAACGTTGCAGCAAAATGCAGCAGCGAGCAGCGAGCAGTGAGCAGCCAGCAGCCAGCAGCAGTGAGTCAATGACCGACATTGGCCAAGTGCAGCCGACGCTCGCCCCACGGAGGAAGGGAGAAGGAAGCCGTCATCGTCTTTCTGTTGGTGTTGTCGATACACCCACACACAAGTCAGACACGAGCAGACCAGACCAGACCAGACCAGGAGTAGGATGGCATGAGTGGCATGAGGTAGGCAGAGGCAGAGGCAGGGGCAGAGACAGTGGCAGAGGCAGAGGTAGTGGTAGGGGCATTGGCAGAGCTCAGCCAATGCTCTTTGACTGCACACTCAAGTAGAAACTTGTCAATTGCTACCGACCGACCCGACTCGCAACGCCCATCTGCCCATCTATCCATGGAAGGAACCATCTTCCCGCCCGGATGCCTCGTCGCTGATTCCTGGCGCTTTCATAGTTGCAGAGAAGCAGAAGGGCAGAAGTAGCAACATCGAATAAGAGAAACGACGAGAAGGCGAAGAAATTATTGTAAATAGCTCCGAACTTCGAGTTCTCTGGCCAGGGAAAAACTCCAGCTAGATAGTTACAAGAGTTTTCTTATATATCCTTATTCCAATGCAATTTCCAGTAGTGGCACCTCATTTCTAATCTCATTTCTATTGTCCGATTACCCGTCAACAAAAATCGTAGGATTCGTAGGATTCGTAGGATTCGTAGGATCGGTATTAGATTATATTTCTTATACTCCCTTTACTCATTGGTTTCTCCTCTTCTCCTTATTCCCGACTTCGGTTGAGGATGAGCAGTATCCAGTATCTCAAACAAAGGGTAGCAAGTCTCAAAAAATCGATACTTGAATCGCTTAAGAAGTTGCGGGTTCCGAGACCCAGGACTCCGGGACTAGAGTCCCTCTGAAGCTGATTAGCCGACGGCTTGCAAAATCAATTTCCGTTTAGAGTTGGTCCCTGGAGTTAGGAGCGGAAAGGAAAGGAAAGGAAGTATAGCCTGGAGCTGGAAGTAGTAGGTAGGGGTAGGGGTAGCACACGAGTGGGTTAAGAGAACGGTAAGAATGAGTGGAGGAGTGGAGTGGAGCAATTACTTTGAGTGCCATAACTATGGGATATGCCATGACCGAATCATTGAATCATCATAGAAACGCTTGTCCGGCAATCCGTCTGTTTGCTTGTCCGTCCATGAAACAGGAGTATGCAATTATCTGCACGCTCCTCCATTGATGGGGAGCGGAGGACTAACTGTTGCACTGACGACCATGCTCCTAGAATTTCCCCATTTCCCATTTCGACTGTGTAAATTGGCTTGATTGGTCCTATTAAAATAATTAGCCCCGGTTCCTCGATAATGCTTTCGCAACGCGTAACTCCCTTGCCCCTCGATGGAGCGACAGACCTCCGCAGGCCCCTCTCGCACGGACATAGCCACATAGCCCGCTCCACATCCCAGAGAGCAATTCCTCCAGCAATTGGAGGTGCAGTGCGTAAAGTACAGTAATTGCGCAATTATTGGAGGAAATCGTATCTGGATACCGTCCAAATGCAACTGCTCCTGCATCCTGCCCCCAGTCCTCAATTACATCCTGGTACGAGCATTAGAAATGCCATAAATATGGAATCAAAACTACTTTTGATGGACTACTTGGATAATGCTAGCAGGCAGGCAAGCAAGCAGGCATACCGCCTGATGAGTTCGGGGTAATCGATCGTCTCTCTCTCTGATTGAGCTATACTGCCAGGAACACACCCCCCACACCCATAGGAAGAGCCTTGAATCAGTAAAAACTGTTCTTATTCGTATTCCAACCAGGCAGTGCTGCCAATTCGAAAATCCGAAAATCTAGTGAGAACTGAAGCCAATCTGGGTCCCGAGGTGGAGGAATCGACATTGATACGAGTGCAAATGCGAGTGCGAGTAATCATACGTACATGTACATATGTATATATGTACATATATGGTATTCATGGAAAAATTTGTATATATTTTGTATGTCAGTAAGCCAGTGGACAATAAAGCGAGCGACGGGGGATGAGACTTCGAAAGGCAAAAGGCAAAAGGCAAATATGTACATAGATATCCGTGCACTGCATTTGGACGCTCTTTCCAGAGGGTATAGTATCTTGAACCGGAAACATGAAGTCCAGTTCTACCACAGTGAGTGGAATCAGGAACTGAAATGAATAAAGATGACTTTCAAGGAGCAAAAGAGACACACAAAAGTGCACTTTATCTCATTATAAGGGAGGAGCGTGAGTTTTAAACGGTTCTGTTGCCAAGCGATTATGTTTTTGTGTCGTGTAACCTCACATAAAGGGTATTCGAGTATTCGTTCTTCGAGTGCGATTGTTCGGGTTGGGTTAAAGTGAGCGAAAACAATAAACATAAAGTGCACAAACACACACACACACACACACACACACAACACACAACACACTCCCCCCTCACTGCCACTCAAATTAGATTGTGTATCTCTGTGTATGTGTGTTTACAAAGTGGCAGCAACTGGCTTATCAATTTGCATGTATTCCCTCCTCCCATCGTCTTCTCACTCCCGTTTTGCCTGGCCTTGTGCCTTACCTTTTTCTGTGTGTTTATTTGCCTGCTGGCAGCCATAATCAGTCAATGCCGCCGCATCGCACCAGTTGGCCTGAAGAGGCTCGTCTTGGCCTCCCTTCACAAGGGAGAGAGAGGCTTGCAGAGAGAGGCAGGCGTGTGGCAGTGGGGGAATGGGAAAGAGGTGAGGGTTCTCTGTAAAAGCCTGATAAAAGTTTTCAAGCGGGCTCGATGTCGGTCTCCTTGCAGTGCCTGCTAATTTATGGACGCTTCAGCCTAAGAGACTCATTACCACCCACTCCCACTCCCACTCCCAAGCAAAGGCGGGCGAGGATGGCTTTAATGCCATATATATAAATACATATGTACATATGTATATGTACATATGTACTATATACATATGTACTTACAATGTACCCTACAATATCCCTACAATTCAATTCGCTCCCCGGCAGTCGCGCGACTCGTTATACATGACAAATTTTTATGGGCGAATAATTTTGCTTTCTCTTTCGTTGATTTTATGGCCGCTTCGGCTTTGGGGGCTCTGTCTCTGGGATCCGGTTTCCCAGGGATTCAGGGATACAGGGATACAGGGATCCAGGGGGAGGCGGTACGGGTGCGTTAGGGCATTTGGGGCGTGGTTCAGCTATCAAAATCATTTGTTTGCTAATTAAATACATTTGCCGCCGCTGCTCCGCGTTGCGTGTTGCTGAGCAATTAACTCGTTCACTCATTCATGCCACTGCCGCTGTGGCTGCGGCTGTGGCTGTGGCTGCGGCTGACTCTTTCTCCGTTTTGGATTTTATGCAGCATATTTTTCAGCGTGGAACAGAAGGCAGAAAAACAGGCCTAAAGCCAGGTAAAACAATAAGCCTGTCAGTGTACCAAATTTACAGAGGTTCAAATATCAGCGGAGCGACAATTGCAAATGTTTCGCTTAGCCCTCCCTTGCATCATTGGAAATGCAGAATTGGCAGAATAAGCTGGAGCTTAAGCAGCAGCAGCAGCAGTGGCGACTATGCGGGTACCCTGTTTGGGTGATAAGTGTGATAAGGTAATCTCAACTACATAGAGAGGGTAGGGTATGCGAGGGTGGTGCAAATGCTTGGAGGAGGAGGAGGAGGAGGAGGAGGAGTGTGCTGGAGACCCAACAACTAATTGATTTAATTAGAAAATGAATGCCCATTTCTGCATTAAATATTACATATGTATGTACCTTTGATCTCTCTTCGAATTGCCTTGAGCTGAGCTGAGCTGAGACCGCGAGAGCTGCATATAAAGTTTGTTGCCGAAGCGCAATGTGGCTCCATCTGAATTTGAGTCGTTGCAGTGTTATTTCGATCTGCCCTCGACCTGCATTTGAGCGATGGCAAATGTTTCTCATTTCTCATCTGCTCTGCACTGAAATAATTGGATGTTGCTCGTTGCATACGTTGCATGTTAGCAGTCCAAGGTCAGTGCAAGGAGCAGGGAGCAGGGAGCAGGGAGTGCATACATATGTATGTACATACAAATGCCACCGAATATATTTCATATGTAAATAGCAACACACTCTCCGGCCTTTGAATGGATTGCACCTTAATTAAATCGAATACGAAATAGTCGATGCCTCCTCTTACTGTTCTGGCTGTCTGTCCGGTTGCATTTGCATCCCATTTGAATGTCTCTCAGGAATCTGGTGGTCAAGCTCGAGGGAATGTTGAATGCTGAATGTTGAATGTCGGCATTCACAAAGGATACATCTTCATACAGAGGTCGAAGGGGCGTTCGGCTATCCGTTTGCTTAATTAGGAAAGTTTCCGAAAGGCGACACAGAATCGGCATCACAGAGGAAGAAGGCGTCTGGGAGGGTGCCAAGCGGGTAGGGAAGGGGCAGCACGGGGTGACAGCACGGGATGGTGCAAGCGTGCAGACCTTGAGACACAAAGCAAAGCGGCTGCCTGTCGCTTCTCGTTGTCACTTGCTAAACGTATCTCTCTCTCTTGTTGTTTTTCCCTTTGCTGTACCTCGTGCTCGTGCTCGTTCGCGTCTTCATCCTCTCGTCCTCTGTGCGCTGTTCCGCTTCGATGGGCGTAAGGGAAATCAGTATTAATTACTTGACTTCTTGTTGGTTACACGGCAGACGGACAGGCGAACACACTGAGGAGGTGTCTGTAAGTCTGTGTTGTGTTGTGTCCTGTGTCCTGTATCCTGTATCTGGCCCCCTTCCTATTCCCATCCCCATAACCAAGGAAAAAGCAAGCCAGTTCAAATGGAAGGTGATTTATACACACGTTGAGGTAAAGCGAAAGCCATCTAAAGAATGAAATAATGAAGTAATGGATTCTGGACTCTCGCAGATCATGAACCATTTGTGTAATGAGTGAATCAGTATCTCAGCATCTCCAATGAAAGAATCGAAATGGAAAGCAGACAGCAAACTTCTTTGAACAGTTCTTTTCGAATATGAATCACTTTCACTTCCAGTTCTACTACCAGTTAATAGTTACGAGTTACGAATCAAGTACATCTTCCAACTTCTCTCTCTCTCTCTCTCTCATTGGGAACTTTTCCCGCTGGTTGGTAGATCTGTCGCCTAATGACCAAGTAAATCGCTCTTCTGAACAGAACAGAACAGAACAGAACAGAGAACATAACTTCAGAGAACTCAGAGCTCTAAGTGGGCTGCTATTGATGCAGCGCAGCCACAAAGCCCTTCCCCGCTCTCCGCCTGTTGGGATAGAAGAAAAGTTTGTCTGGCTATCTTTTGAGTCTGTGTCGTGGCTGGCGGCGTGATGGGTGCGTCTCCCCAAATTGTGTCCAATTGATGAGTCCAAAAGTCATTCCTTAAGCTCATTCCTTTATTCGCGACCTTCAACGTAGTCGTGCTCCCCCTAGGAAGCTCCCGTCAACAACAGCTGCAGCAACAGCAGCAGCAACAGCAGCCACAACACGCTGTCTATCAACATTTTAAGCTAATTAACACGCACACCCATAGAAATATAGAGCACACACAAGGAGCGCACAGGCAGCGCACAGGGACGAAGAGATTCTGGGACGCTGCAGCGCGCTGGCAGTGTAAGCCACATCAAATGTATGAAAGTCAAGAGCGAACGATCTGCAGTGGCAGTGGCAGCGGCAGTGGCAAATGGAATTATAACTTTGCATGCATCATCGCGAATAATTGACAAATGTATAGCGTTAATACTTGGTCCATGGATAGGGAGAGGGAGCTAGCTCAACAAGTGGATTAGCTCCACCCAGCCAGCTCCATCATTCACGACTATAAATAAATCAATGCGGAACGGAAACGGAAACGGGAACGGGAACAGAGGAGAATGGACAATGGAATACTTACACACTGCAATTGCAGTTGTCGGGAGCCATGGGAGCACCCCACCCCTTGGGGAACAGGGGAACAGGGGCACATTGAGGGAAATTGAGCACATTGCACATTGAGCGGCATAATAGACTCACTCTCCAGACACTGCAGCACAAGCACTGCCGAGTGCTTGCCGGAGTGAGGGGTAA
This sequence comes from Drosophila azteca, assembly GCA_005876895.1. NCBI lineage: Eukaryota > Metazoa > Arthropoda > Insecta > Diptera > Drosophilidae > Drosophila > Drosophila azteca. The sequence goes on from VCKU01000069.1 coordinate 56,030, forward strand.
GGGGCACACCAGATAGGGACTTGGCCCGAAACGGTGCCCGCAAAATCGTCCATAAACGTTAGCACACATAGATAAAGCATTCGAGCAGCGTTTGGGAGCAAAAACCTACTAATGTTGGATACCCCCGAACCCGAAGCCGAACCCGATCCCGATTCTAACCCCGAACCTAAACCCGAACCATACGAGTCAGCTAGGGGAAGTGAAAGGAGGAGGTGGAGTCAGCCAAATGGCATGTTCAAACAAAATTAGGAGCGGGCCAACAGTTGCCACCATCCAGAGGCGGCTCCTGAGCCAGTGAACGTTGCACGGGTCATCAAACCGAGCGGCCATGCACCTGCGTTCTGGGGACTGCAGTGGATACAGGGTGACACCGAATAAAGGATTTTTCCTTGCGAAATTTCCAAATCAAAATTTCGCGAAATTAAAAGTAAGAAGGCGATTAAATGATGAGCAGGCAGGTCTTTTCCCTGTCTCGAACAAGAGGCACAATTTCTTTTCGGAAAGTGAAGAAAAATTAGTTACAATAAATTGACCGGAAGTTGCCGCCCAAATTGAAAGAAGCAAAACGTTGGGGAGGATTCTGCACCCCAAGGAAGTGGAAGACTGGTGGAAAATCGACGAGCCTCTCGTAGAGGAGGAGGCAGCATGGCCTCAGCCTCAGCCTCAGCCTCATCCCAAGCCCCAAGTGGGCGTGGCGCGTTTGTCTGCAAACGTGTGCTCGTGTGGTAGGAGTATTTTCGTGTGTGGTACGTGCCCCGGGTGTGCAGTGTGTGTGTGTGTGTTTCTTTCTCCGTTTCTCTCGCCGTGTGTGCTGCTGCCTGTCTGTCTGTCTGTCTGTCTGTCTGGTCGGCCGTCTAGATTGAAATTCCAGGAGCAGAAAACAGCGGAACCTGAGGTAGGAATGGGCACCCGATCCACCCCAAAGTCTGTTTGTGCCACCCCCCGCAGACAGACGTTGCATACAGATTTTCAATTTACATATCATGTGGCCCCCGGCCGTAGTCCCTGCAGTCTGCAGGCGGAGCCGTTGCTGGAATCCTTTTGGCAATTTCCGCCACAAAATGCTGTATTGTATGCTGAATCCTGAATCGAAGCAAAACAAAGCAAACTCTTGCTAAAAAAAACAAAAACAAAACCAAAACCAAAACCAAATTCAAAACCAAAGCCAAAGCCAACCAGACGAAACCAAACTTAAACGTAAACTATTGTACAACAGCCGCAGCAGAACAATGAGCGCACAATGAAACGAATGAATGGATGGTAGATGTTAGATGGTTGTGTAAAATGTTTCCCTTGAGACGCCACAGGGAGACAGGCTGCAAAAGAGTCGCCACGCGAATGTTTCAGGGTAACCCAACAGTTGTGGCGTTACTACTGCCAGAATGTCAGTAGAAAATATTTCCATTTCCATTTTTGTCGGGTGCATACTCTTGTCATCCCTTCAATCGCTGTCCTCATCCTCATCCCTGTCCCTGTCCCTGTCCCTGTCCGTGTCCATCGATGTGACGTGCATAACTTGACAAAAACTTGCCCTGAACCACAGAAAAAACCAGGAGGCGGAGGCAGTGGCAACGTTTTGCATATACATATGTACATACATACATACATATGTATGTATAACTTGGAGCTCAAGCAAAGACGTCAATTGTCTGCTTGAACAACTTTTATAGCCACAATACCCTTTGCACAGGGTACATACATACATATGTAAGTAGCAATAGAGATAATTTCTGGATATTTATTCTTGTATGTTGCCTCAGAGAGTGCTGTCCTGCTTGCGAGGGTATTCAAAGCATCGGCCGCCGATGAGACCATCTCTCTCTCGCTCTTTCTTGTTGCAATTTGGCTGTTTTCTATTGGCCAACTGTGATAGTAACCGTTTGTACATTGTCGTTACAGGCGATTGGAAAATGTCACCCACTGATCTGCATACCGGCGGGGGAGTAGCGGATGACTACCATTCGGCCGCGAGCACCTCTGGCGGTGGCGGCAGCGGCAGTGGCGGAGGTGGTGGTGGAGGCGGAGGCGAAAAGCTGAAGGATATGCCGGAGAAGTACGTGATGGCGATTGTCAATTTCCTGGACTGGCATGTCAACGCAACTGCTGACATGGAGCGGCTCAATCTCAAGGCCAGCATCAAGTCCGTGTACTGGCTCTTTCTCATACAATACGCGGCACTGGCACTCCTTGGAGTAATTCTCAATATTGCGATTATCGTGTACATCATGTATCATCGGCTCTACAAAGACGTAACACACTCATTTCTGATCAATCTGGCGCTGTGTCACTTTGTTCAATGCGCCTTAGTCCTTCCCGTCTCTCTGATGGTGATGCTCATCCAGAACTGGATCTTTGGGCAGTTCCTATGCTTTTTTCTGCCTATGCTACAGGTAAGTGCATATAAATACATACATAGATTACTTTTAGATAAATCTGAATGCCATAGCTTTATATACTATGTATGTATGTATTTAGGTTACAGAATGTGCAAGGGTAGTTTTCCCCCATTTGGTTGAGTGGAATTGGCGTCCGGTTCCGCTCAATTGAGCAATCTTTGGTCGATCGAATCAGGAATCAGTCCTGCCACCAGCATTCGATGTCGATGCCTCACCTCATTATTGAACACCCACCGTGATTGACAGATGATTTGAGTGGAACAGGCTGAGAAATGACAAGCAAATAAAATCATATACCTGACTTTCATTCGATGTGCCCTGCCACTGCCACTGCCACTGCCTTTGTCCTTTTATGGCAAAAAACGAAACGGCAATCGTCCTGTGGGGACCGGGAATAAAATGGATTCGGTAGGCCACATTTCTAGCGGCAGGACTTTTCTATCCTCAATCTGTGGAGCAGACAAATGATTACATTTAGAACCTTGACGCAGCAGGAGATTCTATTACAAGACAGACAGAGGCACAGGCAGGGGCAGGGGCAGGGGCAGGGGCAGATCGAAATGGGAATGGAGCTTCGAATGCGAAAGGAGGCGCATCGGAGCAAAGGAGGGATATCAGAACGGGATATGATTCGATTTGATTGCTATCACAAAAGGGCGACAAATAGCTCTCACACATACTCGCACGGCATGCAGGCAGACGACAAACAAAGAGTGGCACATCGTGGGGGGCATCGTCGGGGTATGGTCTTGTGCGTTCGTGGATTCCTCGCACCATTCACCACCCCCCTCTCTTGCGTAATGATTGATGAATGGAGCAGTGGGGGCAGATGCCGCAAATGTGACAAGATGCATTAATTTTTCGACTTAAAGCCGACAAATGCGAGTAGTTACGTTACTTCTTCTTGGCGACATTGATATGCATAGATGAGAACGAAGCGCCATTCAACCGAAATATTTGAAATATCGTGAAAATACGAATTCAAATTTTGTTGGCATTAATATTTCTTATTACAATTTTTTATGATTTTTTGTATACAAATTGAAAATCAATATTGAAGGTATTGCTTGGTACACACTCACACACACACATATATGTACATTCAATTCCATTTTATATTTGCAATTCGTATTATGAAAATTGTAGATCATTTTTATTTACTTACTTATTTCATGTCAGCGGGGGGAAATGCTTGCAAGGCCAATTCCAGCATGAGATCTTAATAGTCCTTGCTGCCAGGGCTAGTACCTACAACAATTTGCTTAAAAAGAGAGTATTCAATAAAAATAAACCTCTTGAAAAGTTAGTAGTTGCCTTTTTGGATGGTGGGAACAAAGTTCTCCTATTCCACTCACCCACCAAGTTGCACACACCAGACACTCGAATGCACCCTGTTGGGTTTGTTGGGTTTCGCAGACCGATCGAATCTATAGTACATAGCCACTGGTGCGGCAGTAAAGTAAAGTCTTCAACCTGACCCCCCGTCTTGAGTAGCCGCTAAAGAACAGACTCGTCGTGCTTTCGTCGTGTGCAATTCGTATACCTAACTCGAACCTCTATTTCTCTATGTATGTATGTATGTACATATGTACACCCCATATTAAAATCAATATAAATCAAGGTGGTATATTTGACATCATCCTCTTAACACTGCATTTGATTTCGTTCCAGGACATTCCGCTACACGTGGCCATGCTATCGCACATCCTGATTGCCTGGGATCGGATGCGCTGGCTGAACGATCCTTTAAAGGGCCGCCTGCCGGGCTTCGTCTGCTGCTGCGCTACCTGGCTTACTGGAATGGTGATTGCCCTGCCCTACCCCATATATACCTTCTACGTTGAACTGGGGGTGAGTACGGGGTGTCCTTGCTGTGGGGATTTGTGGAGATTAGGGCTTGGGGAGTGAGAACGATGGCCCAAGGCGTTACTTGATTGAAAATGAAACCTCGCCATGGCGACGCGGCCTCATCTGAAGATCAAAGCGAGCGCACTAGACCATAAAAGCGCCAAGGACTCGTCCAACTCCACCTTCACGGCACCAGACGCACAATCGCATATGTGAACAGGCCACCTGACAACGGCTTACAAGGGAAAATGGGTAAATTCCGCGGAACTGCCTTCCCTTTGGGGTCTCTCGCTCGCTCTGCGAACCAGTGCGTTCTGACTCGCTGCTTCGCCCAATTATAATTATCCTTGTACTCGTATTTAATGCATTTATATTTGTATATAGCATGTATGTATGTATGTACATATGTGTACATATGTAAAATAGCTGCAAGTCCCTCGGCTCTGCTTAGTGTTCCAGAATCTCTTCCAATTTGCTGACACCACCACTCGCCTCAGACTGGGAGTCTAGGGCTCAATTCCAAACTCGTTAACATGTCCTGTCAACGTGGTGTGTGTGGCTGTGTGTGGCTGTGTGTCTGCCTGTCGACCTGCATTTTGTTGCCAAAATATTTTGCTACATTGACTCTCTCCCTGTTTTGCTGTTGTTGCCGCCTCCTTGTGGCTGCCACTGCCTCAAAGTGCGCCCACAACAGCAACAAGAGGCATAAATATTTATGGCCCATAAAGTGTTGCAACTTTTTGATACACTCTCCCTCTCCCTCTCACTCTCGCTCTGTGTCTGTGTCTGTGTATGTCTCCGCCTCCTGAGGCCCTTAGGGGTGGGAGGGGTTGGCATTGTGTCAAGTCATCACATGCATATGTGTGTGCGTGTGTGTGTGTGTGTGTGTGTCCCACTCCTGCTCGCCTCTGCCTTGCATAATTTATATCATCTGTGGGGTCCCGCCTATGCATGGGCCAGGGTTTCGGGGCCCGAGTATTTCCCGAGAGCTGAGCCAAAAAGTCTTCAAGGGAGTCCACTAAAATCGCTCCAATATGAAATTGATGAAGATCAGAAATGTCCCCGTAGTGGCTGCTGTCTGGAGAGAGAGTCCCAACGGAGATCGCATTGCCTGACTTTCAGATTTCCCTCCTGATGGTGAAACCCTAAACGGAGGTAGGTTGAACCCTTAACAATCATTTTGTATAATTTTTGTGGCAATTCAGTGAACGCCGGAACCCATAAAAACTGTCAGGCAACAAGTGGGTCCCTGGCCCGGCGCTGTCTATGATGGCAGTCCGCATACATACATACATACATAGGTGCACGGACATGGCCCCAAAGGTTTGGTTGGGGCTGCCCCCACTGGCAGCTTGGTAACAGGCTCACTCGCCTGTCAATAATTTCATTAATTCAATATTTGCGTATAATTTGATGGCTCCTCTCCAAGGCTCAACAAGGACCTGCCGGAGGAGGGCTTATTATCTCTGTTTCGGGGATCGAGGTCTTGGTCTCCCGCTGCCTGCCCTGTGCCTGAGCCCGTGTTTGCGGCAATTTATGAATATTTTAGCATTCTATTACGGTCACACCCAGTCTCCCCAAAGACATTCAGCGAACGGGAGTGGGAGTGGAGAATGAAGAGCATGTGCATATACATAGGGAGGGGAGGGGGTATGTGTGTGTGTGTAGTAGTACTATATAAACAATTCCATGGGGGCTATGATTGCCAATTCACAATTTGGCAGACTATTCCACAAATCTTCCCCTTCTCGAACAGAAGCAGAGAGAGAGAGAGAGAGAGAGAGAGAGAAAGCCAGGGAGAGCCAGGGATCTCAGGAAACGATTCTCCATTTAATAAGTAAAAGTTTTCCATACTTTGGCCCCAGCCAACCCCCCCCCCCCCCAACTTACTCTCTTTCTCTCTCACTTTTTCTTTATAGCCAAAAGTCAAACATAAAAATGAATTGCTTCGGCTAGGTCCATTCCTGACCTGTACCTATCCGTGCCGATTCGGTCTGTGTTTGTATTCGGTTTGGATTCAGCTTCAGTTGGGTCTCCGTCCGTGTCCACGTGGGGGCATTGGCATGGTATGTCCAGGTAATAAGCGTAGAGGCTGCCATAACTGGCCAGCGAAACTTTTCTGTTTGTTTTCGTGTTTGGCCTGGAAAAGTGTCAGAAACTTTTCCACAAAACAAATTGAAATTTTCCATATTTCTACGTAGTGCCCCACTCTTCAACTGCCCCTGTGGCACCACCACCAGACGCAGCTTCGGCTTCCCTTTGTGCGGCGGCAAATTGATTTTTTAAGTTGTCCACAAACAAATCAGAGTGGAAAAATAAAATCCCTTTACCTCCATCAAGTTGAGCCGGTCGCCGGTCGCCGGTTTTCGGTTGCCACCACGCCCCTCCCCCCAGAGAAATAGAAGTCGGCAAAGGACCCACTCCTCCTGGCCCAAGTCCTACAAACTGCATTGATTCGGAAACGGAACGGTATGCAGATAGTTACAGATGGGAAAATTGAAACATCTGATGGTTTGACATATGTACATATGTATATGTAAATGGCATTCAAGAATCTGGAGATCTTCGAATCATATACCATGATTAGTTGAAGGAGAACGATGCAGGAGTTCCCTCTTTAAGAGGCAGAGGATTGTCGAAGCCAGAGAACGCAATGGAGGTCTTCTTTCTGACCCCCATCCCACCCTGCTTGGCCGGCTTCTGCTGTAGTTGCGGATATCCGCTTACCGGCGTTGACTTTGGCTCGCGGCTAATCCCCCTAATCACATCTCCATCTCAACCCCTATTCGCGTTCCCATTTTCCATTTTCCATTTCCCATTTCCCACTTGCATCCTTATTTCCATTTCCCCACCAGCGGGATGGGAAGGACTGTTGTGGTTTCTATGAACGAGTGGATTACCAGCGAAAGTTGGCCCGGATATGCGCCTGCAAGGCGAAATAACATGAAAATTCAAGTCACTGCGCAACAAAGTCGCTACGAACATGGTAAACATTATCCACATTTAAGTTATGTGCCACACTATGAATTCCTGGGGCTTTTTTTGGTGTGACTTTATACGTATGTACATACATACATATGTATGTATGTATGTATATCCATGTCCATTTCCATATCATCAACTTGCGGCAAGGGCATACAGAAGTTTGTAGCTTTTCCCCCGCTGCTGTATTTCGCTTCTGTTGTGTGTCGGGGCCCTTGGGGTCGTTCCTTTGCCGTTTATCTGGCGCAGAAAAAGAAACTTTAAATACAATCAACTGGCCCCATTTGCCCTGGCTTTGGACTCGCTGTAACAATTTGTAAAAATTACACATACATATCATACACCCATACACACATACACACACTCACAACCACAGGCACACACACGCAGAATGAGGAAGGAGTGACAGGGGAGGAGCCATAAATGAGACTTCCGCCTTAACCGGAAATAAAATCGTCCTTTGGCTTCTCTGGGGTCTGGCCGACTCTCCGGTCTCTGGCTCTCCTGGTCTTGGTCTCTGGTCCTGCGTGGTCCTTTGTTGCCTGCTCTGTCCATGTATCCTTCTGCAGCTCCATCTTTGCCTTTGCCTTTGCTTCTGCCTCTGACTGGGCTTCTGCCTCCATCTTCATCATATCATTATTGCATATTATAAATGCCACTTACTTAGCAGCCAGCTTGTCTGTGTGTGGGTGGGCCCAGAGGCTATACGGTACCTCTCTCCGTCCTCTCTGTCTCTCTCTCTCTCTCTCTCTTTCTCTCCAACTCTCTGTTTGGGGCGGGGTTCATATATGTACATACATATATGTAAGACTTATTAAATTGCCATTTATCAGTGCAAAACGAGAAAAGTAAATTGCTGTATTGTCAAAGAAAATTAGTTGATGTGTCTAAAGGGGTCGAAGGGTACGGAGGGCCAAAATGAGGATGGGCATCGGCATTGGTCTTTCAGTCCCCGTTCCCTTCCTTATGCTTCCTTATGCATCATCTGCAACTGCAACTGCAACTGCATCTCCCCCAGCTGTGCGGGTGGGTGCCAAAGAGCTTATCAGCAAATGGAAGCTGAATAGAGCAACATCAATCAATCAATCAATCAATCAGTCAATCAATCAAGCAGAATGAAGACGTAGAAGGAGAACAAGATGCTGGCCAGTTGCAGTCGCTAGTCCAAGGAGATCTCTTCTCCCTTCATCAGCCAGATGATTGGCATTTTTAATAATTGAAACAAGAAGTATGTACATATGTACATATGGAAACCGTAAATTTATTTCCACACCAATTGGCACCCAAACGAAGCCAAAACAGCAGCAGCAGCAGCAATAGCAGAAGGACCCGCACAAATTGTTAGGACGTAAACATTTTTATTGGGAAATCGTGAGATTTTCCTAAGCATGCCACAAAGGAAATGTCAAGGAAACTCCCAGTTCACATTAAGACTTCACTTGGATTTTGAGTCTCATTTCGTTCCATTTAACGGAACTTTAATGGTGGCCAATGATGTTGCTGCTGCGACTGCTGCTGTCCCCCCCCTGCTTCTGTTGCAAATTGCGTGGCAATGGCCAGCGAAATGTTGGCAGGGCGATTCCGTACCCAGTAACTTTCAGTGATTTTATGCATGCTGCAATCGCCCGTAAGGCAATCAATTTTTATGTATCCCTCCCACTCTGGTAGCGGGAGGGTGTGAGTGTGTGGCAGTGGGAGTGGGAGTGGGTGTGGGTGTGGTAGTCGGTCAGAAGCAACAGCTTGCGGGGCAACTAATGACATTGATAATGGAGCGTGGGGCATGGGAAGACAGAGCGCAGTATCAGGCATCAAGCATCAAGCATCAAGCAGTGGCAAAGAGGGGTTAACAAATGGCTAAGACACTGACAGTGAAACTGACAAAAGTTCTCGATGCACAACGTTGGAAGTTTTGTTTTCCCTTTCCCTTTTCCTTTTCCTTTTCCCGCAAGCAGCTTTGTTTTCCTAAGCTTTTCCCTTGTTTTCCTTGGCTTTCAGTGGGGCGCATCGGGAGCTCAAGAGTTCAATCGTCGGGTGGGAGCAGTTGGAGTGGTAAGAGCGGAACGAATTCCAAGTAAACGTTTTACATATTGTAAAATAACAATATCAACAATTTCGTGGAAAATAGCAGACAGCACAAGACACAGAGCAGGAGCGTCGGCACCGAGGGCCGTCCGAGGGGTTCTGTTTGCTGTTCTTCCCCAATCCAAAGCACCCCTGGCCGTTCAGGTACGCTACAGTCAAACCTCGCTCTGGCTCCCGCTCAAAGAGCGCCAGAGGTTGTCAAATTTTCGGCTGCCAGAGGCCGTGAAATGGCAGCTCAATTTTCGTTATAATATTTATGCGCTTCTCTTTTTCTCGTTTTAGGCGAAAGCGTGGGATGAGTGGTTGGGGGGTTGGGGTGTTCGGGTGTTGGGGTGTTCGGCGGCTGAGTGGTTCGCCGATTTGGTGACGAGAGGGTGCTCGTTCTTTACAGACAAATGTTTCACTTTAGATCTTCGAATCGTCATGATTCCATTGGGCTCCTTCTCTTTAGCTTCCAAGTGTCTCCACTCTTCTGGTTACACCCTACAGGGCAGATTATATTAGGTATGATTTAGTGAAATACATATTTGCGGCATACAGCCACATAAAAAGGTACATAAAAAAGGAAAAATCTACACCAGCAGCTGAAGAGGATCGGAATTACATATGCAACTAAGTCTATCTCATAAAGCCATCAACAGATGAATGATCGTTCTGCAAGGGTATCAAAAGCTTCGCTCTCCCAAACGTAGCTTTGCATTTCCGTTTTTTGGTGTTTGTGTTTCTGTTATTTTTCTGTTAGCAGCTTAAAGCTGTACATCACTTGTTGGCAGGACAGAGACGAAGATAGAGGGCGCAAGGCCGTATCCCTGGCCCCATGTTCATGTCCTTTTAAGAATTTTCGTATCACTGATGAGGGATTGGAGTACGCGGAGTCTGTTAAACATTTCTATTTTGAAGACGAACCCCATTTTGGGTCAGGCAGCACCTGGAGGCGATTCCAATTCGTTTGGCCCCTCGTCTGTTTCCGTCCTGCTGCCGTTACTTGCCGCTTACGAATTGCGAAACAAAACCGTCAAGTGGCAAACACTTTTTGCCAAGGTTAAGTGTGTTTCTACATACTCGTATGTACATATGTACGTGTATTATTTTTGGAGACTGTTCATATGGGGACACTCCACCCACATGTAGCCATGTCTCCTCCATGGCAAAGCGAATAAATACACATTTATTTATACGAAATAGTATATACTAATATACACATATGTATGTACATATACGCTGCTGTATTACAGCCATCTTTGTTCATTTGCCCATAAACATAGAATATTGATAAAAGCAACAAATGCGGCAACAAATGAAGGGAAAGTAGATGTCGAAAATCGGAAAAGACAAAGACTAAGACGGGGGAAACTTTAAGTGGAGTGCACCTTCCACTAAGCACTTTTCCAATTGATTCCCATCAGCAAAGAGAGAGAAAGAGAAAGTCCTGTTGCAGCTCCTGAGTCCTGCTGCTGATCGGAACACTCGGGCACTCGGGCCCCAGTGCCTCTTTATCAATGTATCAGCATTCAGTTTCCACTTCGTTTGCGCTTTTCTCTCGGCTGTCACTGAAAAGTGGGGCACAAAAAGCGTGAAAAAGAAAAAATCCAAATCAAAGTCGACGACTGCGACTGCGACTCTCTCTCCTTCCACATGAACTGTATCTGTGTCTCTGTGTGTGTGCGTGTGTTTCTCTGTCTCTCCTTTTAGCAATGTAGGCGTGTGTCCTTGCACTTGTTTCTGTGTGTGTTTTGTTTACTTTACGACTTTAATTATGTAAGTACATAATTGTGTTATTATCGTAAGCTCACAGAGCGCAACACATGCCGTCTACGGCTGGCTATGGGTCCTGCTCCCAACTCTGAGTCCATGTCCATGTCCATGTCCGTCTTTGGGTCCCGATTCTGGGGTCCTGATCCCTGCCCTTGTTTCTGTTCGGTCATCCTCCTTTTCCTGTGTGTGTGTGTGTGTGTGTGTGTTAACCGTGGACCCGACCTCGTCTCTGGCTGTCCGCTTGGCAAGCATTTTACGGCCATTAAGTCCGGCAGTGTCTTTTCGGTGGTGCCACCGTTATGTGGCAGCCACCTTCCACCCCCCAGCCCCTTCGTTGTCCCCTTATCATGTTTTTTGTGGCTCCGAGCCAGGCCCAACCTTTGTGCTCCTCTTTGCTGTTTACATTATAATCTCTGGACCTGGTCTCTGGTCCGTGGACCTGTGACTGGTCTTCTGTTCTGCTCCTCCTTCTCCTCCTTCGCGTTCATTGTTTTCTTATTATTTAAATTACGGAAAATTCGCTTTTAATTATGCATTGGAAACATTTCTCTTGTTTTTTTTTGTGCCGCCCTTCGCTCCGTGCTTTCCCATTAGAAGGGACTTTTGTCCGACAAAATGTTAACTCCCGATTATTATTGGTAACCAGAGGCTCCTCTCTCTAACCTTCTTTCTTCCACCTCCCGTGACTTTTTCCATTTGTGTTTCTTTACAAATTTTCTTTTAATTAGTGCGTATGCGTATGTGTGTGTGTGTGTATGTGTGTGTGTGTGTGTGTGTGTGGGGGGGGTATTTCTTCTTATTTATTTGCACTTTTCCTTTTTTTACTTTGTTCTACGTGGGCAGCACTGAAGTGGTTGGTCCGGGGTGGGTGACAGGGTGACAGGATGACAGGATGACAGGATGACTTGGTGGCGCAGGCTAGAGCAGAGTCAAGGACATCGCAATATGAAATCAAATTTCAAACGTATTTTTCCAAACACAACTCCGATGTCTGCGCAAATGCTGCTACCTTGTAGAGCAGCAGCGTTTTAAAAAAAAACTGAATATGGATTGTGGGAAAAGCCGGAAAGCTAAAACAACATTCGGATTCTCCAGCTTTAGATCCCTGGAGCATCACCCTATGGATCTCTGCCACCGCTTTTGACTTGATTCTGCTTCTGCCGCAAGAACCGCAAGAAACCGAGTCCGAGCTGTTATTTGCCACTTGTAAATTGTTACCAAGTGCTTTTCATTTCCATTTCCATCGTGCCACCATGCTGGTATCCAATAACATTAGGTAACAAAATATAAATTTTTTTCAGCTGTGAATCAAGCCGATTTGTTTTTATAGATTTGGGGTTGTAGGCATTTTTATTTATTTTTAATCCTCGCTCGTTTTTTTACAAAAAAAATTATATATGAAAAAATCGCACCCCTTATCTTCCTTCCACTTCCTTCTCCTGTATCCTAGCGTATTCTTGAGCAGCTATTCGTCAAAGTCAAAACTGGGGCGACAGTGGAGATGATAAGACTCGTACTTCTCCAGCCTTCGGCTGCAATTTGTTTGCTTGGGAAACACCGCCACGGCCGCAGCCATTAGGCCTGAGCCTGGTCTTTGAGGTATCTATGGAATGCGTCAGTTCTCCTGTTTACCCCCTCCAGCCTCCAGCCTCCAGCCTCCTTGCTACTGCTTTCTGCCATGGTGGAAATAAATTGTTATTAATGTGCTTGCCTGTGGCTCTGGATCGGTTTTTGTTGCTGGTTATGGTTCGCCATTCGCCATCCTCCATCTCTCCGTTCCATTCCATTCCATTCCAGGAACCTTTCGCTGGATGAGCCGTAACCGGAGTCACGGTTGGAGCTGGACCTGAAGCTGGATACCGAGCCCATGCTCGTGCCCGAGTCGAAAAATATTTAGAAACATGTGGCAAATTGTAAATATCTTTATGCGTCGGCGGCTCCTCTGTTCCTTCCGTGCCTGAGTTGCGGAAACGTGGGCGCGGCCAAAAGGCAATTTAATGGCCTGGCCACTTGTTGAAAGCACCATCATCATCGGGCCTCTGTCCCCTTCTCGTTCCCATTCTCGGCTTTGTTCTGGTCAGGATTGGGGAGCGGCACGTCACGGAACTGTGGGGAGCTCTTCCAACCATAAACTGTTTACGGGCGAAACTCAAATTGATTTGTGCCCAGCACAAATCAAATCAATTGCATTAGCAGTCTCTTCCGAAGGTAATCATAACTTGGCTGAAGGCAGATGGCAGACGAGGGAGGGAATCTGGTGTCTGGGCGGAGCAAGGGGAAAGATCCTTTGGCCGTGGCCATAAAGCGGAAACAGTCACAGCCGTAAGCGCGGAGATGAGCAGAAATGAGAGATTGCGATAAAAAAGTATGGCAAGAAGAAGGACAGAAGAAGACTCCCTCCCACCCGTCCGCTGGCAAGACGAAGAAGGAATACTCTTTTAGCAGTTGCCAGGCAGTTCCCAGGGAGAAGGAGGCACTCCTTGAACCGAGTATCCCAAGGAGAGTATCCCAAAGACGCCCGCAGACCTCGTTAAAGTGCGTGCGCCCTCCGCCCGCCAAAGTGCCACAGTGCCACAGTGCCATCCTCCGCGGTTGGCCACAGCTAAAGGATCCCTGTATCTGCTCCTGTTCCTCCATTCGTTTTTCCTCCTTTCGTTCGTTTATTTGCATTTGGCAGCGTGGCACAGTGGCCAAAGTATTCAAAACAGATTTGTTGGCCAGATTGTACAGCGCTAACAGTTCATTACCCAAATGACTGCTTGGCTCTGTGGCAACAGTGGGAAAGGGGTAGGCGGGGAGGTGAGGGGGAGGGGAGGGAAGGGAAGGGCAGCAATTTGGCTGAAAAGGTTTCATTACTTTACGGGGTGGGCGAACTCCGCACACCGCAACCTTCGAATGGAAAACTTTTTCCTTAAAGACTCCACTTGCTCCTACTGCTCCTCCTTCTTGTCTTTGTCCTCCTCTTTATCTTCCCCTCTCGTGCCATAATTTACGATTTGATTTAAAAGTTGAGGCCAAGTTTTGAACCGTCTTGAGCGCAGGGTGGTTGGTGGAATGCAGCAGCGCCTGCTGCCAGGGGAATTGCTAACTTTTTAATAGTTATCCATACAAAATCATTTACGAGTGCTTTCCTCCACCCAGAGACCGTCTTCCTCTCCTCACAGCATCCTCTCTCCAAACATATGTGAGTGGAACATACGAGCATGTATTTTTGTAGAGGAGGATCCGTTTGAAAATAAGAAAACTTTATGAAAACTTTCAAGCTGCAACTTGGAAGGGAGATCCAGATCCAGATCCCACAAACACAGTCTGACAGAATAATTATGCGCCACATCATGCGCCTTGCTCCACCCTTCCAGTAATACAGTAACACAGTCCTCCAGTCATTCGATTATCCAGTCATGCACTTGCACCTGGTAACTTGAGCGATGGACTTTATTGACGAGTTCCACTCCTCCCTTCAGGGACGATGACTTCTCCTCTCCCCATGGCACGCTTATGTAATACTCGTTCGCATGATTCCCAATCGTTTCCCAATTTCCTTCCACAGCCTCGATTATCCAATGTCCACTCTCTGCTCTTTCCTGTCACCTCAATTTTCACTTGCGAATCTTCACTTTCCATTCCATCCTCCACTCAAAACTGGAGTCCTCGCTCCTCGCTCCTCGCTCTCCGCTCCTCTTTTCATACCATTCACGATTCCACGGCTGCCAGACGGCTTTTGTTGACTTCCTGCCTCTAATCCCACCCCTAATCTCATCAACGGATTCGTGTGGATATCATTTCACAGCCGGTTGTCGAAGAGCGGGGAGCACCTGAACAAGTGCCTCCTGGGGTGGTGCCACGGCAGTGCCATTTAATGAGAAAATAGCTGGGATTTAGCCATAAATTTATTTCCGCCCTTTGTTTAATTTCCTTCGCTTCTCCAGAAAACTTTTTCGCTACGCGCGAATTCATATGTAATTACAATTTCGACGTAATCTCTCTGGGTGTAGCGGATAAGTATCTGTAGACGGTAGGAGCAAAGCAGACAACAGCAGACAACAGTAGACAACAGCAGACAATCATTCGGACGGGAAGGCAGAGGCCATGACATTGGGCCATAGTCCTGCACGCACCGCGGAAAGGTGTTCGAGGTTTTGATTGAGGTGCTCTCCCCGTGAATGCGAAATGCGTGGCCCACTGTGTGTTTTGGGGAGGGAGCGAAAGTTAAGGGTTAAGGGAGGACAGTTATGTGTGCTATGTGTGCGCCACAGAAAAGTTGATTCAATTAATGCTTTTCCTCGGCCAATCGATAAGAGGCGCCCCAGAGGGAGGCCCATCTGCTGCTCTGTAATTATAAAATCAATTCGAATAGCTATGCACCCTGCTTATCGAATGTCAGTCAACGAACTAGGACTAACGGGTGAACGGGCCTTTATATGTTTTATTCCCTTCAGGACTACATGCCACAGCTTGCCGGGATCGGGTTGTGCGTAGTCAACCTGATGGACGACATGCAGGAGTACACCAGAGGCTTGTTCCTACTCATGTAAGTGCGATGGCAACCCCAATCCAATCGATAGATAGAGCGGGTTTCCCTACTTTGCGATTCTCCCGTTACAGGTATTGCGGCCCCGCCATCCTGCTGTCGTACCTCTATATCCGCACATCCCAGGAGCTGCGTCCGCCGGAGGGACCCTTTGCGGTCATGATGTACGAGCACCGTGCGGACCTACGGATGCGCCAGCGGTGAGTGCCAGTCCTGTCATTAGACTATTATGTTAGGAACGACCTCAATCATCGGTCATCAGTCATCAGTTTTGTCTGCTAATTGGGCTGATTAATTCGCTGATTGAGCGGTTGAATGTTGGACAGGAAGGAAATAATCGGATACTGCCTTCCACCCTACGCCCTAAACCCTAAACCAATTCTCATCAAATGGGGATAGGAAAAACATCCAGCAATCCCCCGCTAATGAGAGCGATTCCTGTCTAATGAGTTCTTCTGATTTCTTTAATAAGTTTTATATCTCTCCGCTGCACGGCAGGCACTCCTCCACATCCTCAGCAGAGCCGAGAACCCTCAGCGGCGGGGGCGTGGCTGGACTGAGCAACGGAAGCCATGCGGGTACCAGATCCTACGACCTGTACAGCGCCGAGCTGGACGTCCATCGGGAGAAGCGGAAGCAGCGGAACTTCGGGAGCATGGCCGCTACGCAAGTGGTGTGCGTGTGCCCCTTGATGATCCTCCGCTTTGCGCGGCTCTCGCTGGAGGAGACGTACGAGAATCAGAAGCACTTTGACTTTACCTACCTGATGTTCGTGTGGGTCGCCTTCCTGCCAACCGTGATCTTCCCCTGCATCTACGCCTCGCAGATACTACCCAGGTAAGGGGATGGAGATCCTCCATTCTACATACAAACATTTATTATAACCGGTACTCGAAGAGTATAGGGGTATAGAGATTAGATTTGTGGTGATAACGGATATGTGGAACGCCCAGAAGGAAGCGTTTCCGACCCCACAAAGTATATATATTCTTGATCAGCATCAATAGCCGAGTCGATATAGCCATGTCTGTCCGTCCGTCCGTCTTCATTAGCGCCTCTGATCATTATTATATCCAGAAGGAACAAATTAAATTTCAGTCGCTACGCAACGCCTGCCAAGCGCCTACCTATTCCCTCTCTCTCTCGTACACATCCACGTCTCCTGTATGTAGTTATACATGTGTATGTAAAAATGTAGCGGCCGATGTAAAAATGATATGTAAATAAAAATGGAAACAGATAACTTCTAAAACATAAAAATACAGCATAGGGTTCGACTTAATTTTTTGAAATTTTCCAATTGGGCCAAAATTTAATTCGTCCCTTTTGCAAACATATAATAAATTACATAAATCGTAAGCTCATATGTATATGTACATATATACTGACTGAGTACCGTTGTGAACTTTATATCACAACGTTCCCCCTCGTTTTTATTATACGAATTAAAAATAAGAAATTTCAATATAAAAGTTCATCCTGTTCCAGGAAGTTTCTGTTCTTGTGAAAATAGTGCAGCTGTATTTTCATATAGCTAAGTTAATTTTATCGACTTTTATATTTGTAACTCATAGCTACAGTTTCATATGTGATCTCTGTCCCCCTGACTTTTAATTTTCTCCCATCTTCACGCAGGGATGAGCAGGAGCGTCTACGGGGCTACTTCCGTCTCTCCTCAAAAAGGAAGCAGAAAAGCCAGCGGCGCAGCGATGCGGGACGCAGATCGGGAGGCGGGTCCCGCGAGGACTCCATCGAGAAGGACGAGCCCACCAACACCACCAGCATCCAGGGACAGCAGGGATACCCCGAGCCGCCATTTAAGCATCATCCCAAGGTGCGCCACGAGCGGAGTGCGGTACTGGGTCATGGAACATCCGGTGATCGCTACAGTGGAACCCCCTACAGACAGGGCAAAGACAGAGATCGAGATCGGGATCGGGATCGGGAGAGAGACAGGGAGAAGGACAGAGATAAGGATAGGGACAGAGAAAGAGATAGGGAGCGAGAGAAGGATAGGGAGCGTATGAGAGGCGGACGTGGACCTGGGGACGCTGGGGTGGTCAACAATCTGGGCAAGGATGTGCGCGGCAAGAAGCACGATGTCAAAATCAACATCATCTCCGACGGAGGACACGCCAGCAGTCACGTCAATCCGCATCCCCATCGAAAGCACCCCGGAAGCAGCAGCGGCAGCAGCAACCGAAGCAGACCGACTCCCAATCAGCGCCACGGAAGTGGCACACTGCGAAGTGCTGAGTGCATGTCGGGGATCACCACCTCTTCCTACTGCAATGGGAATGGAAACGTGAACGTCACCGGGAATACGAGCATACTGGATGACAGCAGCACCAGCAACTATGGCGACGGGGAGGAGAGCTCCGTGGTGAGCAGTATGATGGTGCCACCGCAGCGCTGGCCGGGATTGGGGCCAACAGGAACCGGGGCGGGGCTGCGACATAAGGACATTTCCTTTAGCGAATGTAGTAGCAGCACCTTCTCGTCCAGCACCCTAGACCGCGACCTGGAGATCATGGACCAGCTGGAGCGTGAACGTAGCATGGACATCCAGGAGATGCTGCAGCGGGAGCAGCAGCGCGAGCAGCGTGAGAAGAACCGCCACAGCGGGGGCCGCCAGCTGCCAGACATCGAGAAGCTCTACGCCCAGCGCTCGCCCAAGGCCAAGCGCGAGGCGCCCTACGGTTACGACAAAGCCACACTGGCCCTGGTCTTACCCGGCCGAGACCCCCTGAGCAGCCTCTCCCTCACGGGCAGCAGCCAGCCCACGGAGTTTAGCCTGTGCTCCTCTCTGCAGGACCCTAGCCTGGAGCAGCAGCAGCAACAGGAGCATCATCTGGAGCGCAGGGAACAGGGGCTGGACGAGGAGGAGGAGGAGGAGGTAGTGCCACCGGACTTCTATGACAATTATACCCCGGGTGGGGCCCAGAACCTCCCCCCAGCTGTCGCCCAGGCAGCGGCCATCAATGTCCAGGCTATCGCACCCACTCCGCCGCCCGCCTATCAATATCAGTACAGTCGCAACCGGCTAAGCCGGAAGAGCTCCACTGGGTCGCACCACCCCCACGCGGGCGGAGTCCTGTCGTCGCGCGTCTCCAAGCGGGACAGTTTCAACTCGCTCAACGGCACCGACCTCATCGCCGGCGCCTTCTGTGAGCTGGATCCGACGCAGCCGCTCAACAAGATGGCCGTCATCGAGGGTCGGATGCGCCGCAGCAGTCCCCGGAACGCAAGCTTCAGCTCCGGATCGGGCTCAGGGTCCGGACGGAGCTCCATGAAGTCCTCGTCGCGGGACTATGGCCACGGCTCGTCGCACTCGGCCCATCCCGAGTTAGACTTCAGGGAGAACATTTTTGCCGAGCTGTAAAAACAACCAGGAGGAGAAATGAGAGGAGAAACCGGAGAGAAAGGAGAAAGGAGAAAGGAAATGGAACGAAAAGCTTTAGCCTGTTGTTTGCTGCGGGGAAAGTGCCCGAGAAGTTTTTGCATATTCAGTCAGGATAAGTATTCGCGTATTAGGTTCTGCTTTTTACCAGATACACAATATTTATGGCGATTGAAGGTACATTGAAGGCTCAGAGAATTGTTAGGCGGTAAATCAAACACCAGAAACATATTTAATAAATCTCAACAGATAATACAGATAATCGAAACAGATATAAATAAAATACTGATACAGAAACAGAAACAGATGATATATACATACATATGTATAATATGTATGCACAGTTATTGGAATATTTCACCAACCTGATTGTTGACTGTTGAGTTGGTTGATCGACAGATAGATAGATTGATTGATTGTTGAATGAATGGTTTTATCTGACATCAGCTGCAGGTCAGAAGCTGATCAATTCCTGAAGGGGAATCGGAATTCCCCATAAGAATCGATAGAAAATTGTTAATGTGGTAAATGTGCCAAGGATAGCCCGGGCTAGGGACCCCCATATGATACTATGTACTCTATTTGTAATCGTAATCGGAATATCTACGTATGTCTTTTCAATGTTGCTAATCCTCTAATCAAATGTGGATCAGTTGCGTGGAGATGAAGATGTTTTTAAAACTTTTCCCCCAATTAAACATACATATATATGTATACATATATATATATATATGGATAATGATAATACGACATATTATATACACAATATTGATAGCTAAGAGAAATATTGATACATTACCAAACCAAAAGCAAAGTCTATGGAATGTTAAATGTTAATGAAAAATGTCAAAATACACAAAATACGTTATGTAACTTTATAAGCCCAGTATAAAAACAACAATACACAGATACAGTTACAAACACTCGATGACTGTTCGACATTTGGAAGATCTCTGGCTCCCTGCCAGACACTTTGATCTCAGTTTTGGGAGGATGTTGTATAGGGGATCTCCTGGCAGGAAGGAGGCAACGTTTTTTTGTAGATTAAGCTTAAAATTATAAACGATTGGGCATACTTCTCTGAGGACATCCCAGGAGGGGCATACGAGCGCCAGGACAGTCTCTCTTCAGATATACGACCATATACTATATATAGATATCTAATGTATGTTTACCCATATGTACTATATATAAAAATATGTATGTATGTATGTATGTATGTATGTATATGTTTATGTCTCTACGTGTTTGTGCGTGTGTTTATATCGAATAAGTTGATTTTTTTGTCGCTATTTGTGGCGTTGTGTGGAGAATGTAGAGATTGGAGAGAGCGAAACTAATAAAAAGAGAATTTCATGTGAGTTGAAAGCACACAAAAGCAAATATGTATATATCTATGTATCATATATATCATCAACAGTGGGGCTTACTGTACTACCTCGACTGGGGCTCTCTCTCTCCTGTGCCATGTGCCATAAAATTCCTTTTGGTCCTTGCTACTTGCCTTTGGCTCCTTATGGCTATGGGTGTAGGCCTGCCCTTACGACAGCAGGGGGCCAGCCCCGCCGTTCAAGAAGGGGAAAATAGGAAGGATGCAATGCGTCCCATGTTACCCCAATAT
Source organism: Drosophila azteca (assembly GCA_005876895.1). NCBI lineage: Eukaryota > Metazoa > Arthropoda > Insecta > Diptera > Drosophilidae > Drosophila > Drosophila azteca. Next base: position 76,645 of record VCKU01000069.1, read on the forward strand.
AATCTGTGCCAATCCAAAAGGCTGCGCCCAAAAATGGGCCCAGAAAATAATTCGCAGCCAAAGCATAGGCGCAGAATTCGCTGCCAAGAGAGAGAAGGTGCCGCAGGGGAGAGGCGGTTGGAATAGGGTCAGTGCGCGAGTTCAAAAGTTTAAACTGGGGTTTAACAGCCCCAAAAGCAGTTGTCTCTCTTTCACTCTCACTCTCTGTCTGTTTCTTTCTCTGAGGCACTCTGGGAGGTCACTTCGGCCCAGGGCGCATCAGCTCCAGCCTCAGCCTCTGGCTGCCGTTGTCGCTCCCGCTCTTGTCGCTCTGGAACCTCCGTTCTCCGGTTCAGTCCACCCGTGACCCCCTGACCTAGTAAAATGATTAAGTGCCGTATTTAGCAGCTGGCTAGATTTACTTGTTTCCTCCGCTACACTGCCCTCCGCTACCTCCAATTCGCTTTTTGAATTCCAGTTTCATTTCAGCGCCATGACTCTATGTCCGTTAGGACAGGGGAGTCTTTGCATAATTTGTCCTGCTTATTTTGATGGCTTATGGTGGGTAATCGTAAACTGACAGGCATTTCATTTGAAAAAGTCAACTTTAATGGCCCGCCATTACAAGGAAAAGCAACCATTTCGAATGGAGATTGGCCAGGGGGAATGGGAATGGCCTGTTCAAATGCAGCTCCGTGACTGCCTTCAGTGGTTCAGAAAAGCTTCACTCTCATTGAAGAGAAGTTATGGATATAGCTGTTACTCAGCCGCACTGGCCGAAAAGAGCGGCCCATGCCACTACCACCTGCCATACGTGTGCTAGCCACGAGTCACATTCAAACGAGACGACACACAGCTTGGAAGCAAGTGAAATGCGATTTCAATTACGTTCGAGCCGAGGTACATGCCGTACTTGTGTCGGTTAGGATAAAATAGGTTCCGAGGCGCAATGAAATGCGCGCAAATAAATGTATGACGATCACGTATACGCACCGTTTGCCGCTTCATGTAGCCGTAACTTCGCGTTAAGTGACCCTTATCCATTGCCTGCTGCTTTCATAATCGATTCGCCATACCCTTACCCATTCCCATGCTCATTCCCTCTTAGGTCAGGAAAATATTTGAGGCCGAAACTGCATTTCAATTGAGCCAATAGCCGCTGCTCGTATTGGACTTAACTCCGCTTCCGCATCGTGGCTCTGGCCATAACTATTTTTGCAACACTCTGCCATCGAGAGACTGTCATGTCTGTTTCTCTCTCTTCTTTCTGTTCGGGTTTCTCTACGGTCTTTTTCGTATATTCCCTGCACGTTCCCATAAACAACATTTTATGCCGGTGTTTATGTTTAGTGTTGTCTGCCTCTGCCTCTGCCACTGCTACTGGCATTGCCTTGGCCACTGCCACTGCCACTGCTACTGGCCCCAGCGGGAGCGGATTGTTATGTAAGTGCCAAAAAGCGTATTCAATTTGAATTGGAATTGCCATCGACATCGAGACCGAGACCGACATGCCTCTCGTTGCTGCTTCTGTTGCTCGTGTTTATGCCGTCTGCACATTCCATATTCCGAACACATTGCCCTCAAACGGAAAAAATTTTAAACAAAGTTATCAACAGTCAACAGAAAAATAAAAGAAAACAAACAAATTAAAATAAAAATGCAATTATGGAGCATTATAATATTGGGCAAGGCGTTCCAGGAGTTTTCCTATCTTCCAGGGATCCAACGGACAAGCAAATTAGTTCTCAGTGCGATGAAAATCTATCGGTGAATTTCTATTAAAGATTACAGAATATTATCACAGAGATGGATGACTTTAACCCAAGTCTGACACGAACTGCAAACACTCTCGATTTTTTGGCCGTCGTTTCTGCATAATAAATGTCGTAAGCGAATGGGGATGGCAAAGAGAGTGAGCGATTGGGCGACAGAAAGAGGGAGGAGAGAAGAGAGAGTCGCTGACAGTCGCTAAAGAATTGGTTAATCGAGCCGCTGGGGCCCTATATATAATGCTGGGGCAGACGGCGGGCGCTGCACATTCACAGTCGCTTTTCGCCGTGTCGCGTACTCTGATAAGCAGCCGATAACGTGCCACACGTGGCAACAACAGAGGATAGCGGACGAACTACGAGTAGAACCAATTACAATTAGCGCTCGTCCGTAAATCATTCGCCTGCGGACATGTTTCAGGTGGCCTTGATAATAGCTGGCCTGGTCCTGGCTGGCCAGCAGGGAGCCTGCCAGGCGCAGGTGTCATTCCATACGGATGCCAACACGAATTCCTACAGCGTGAAGACGCCGGAGTTGCAGCAAACTTTCACTCGTTACTACGGAGCGGCCAAGCAGGAGCAGCCCCAGGCACAGGAACAGGCACAGCTGCAGCAGGAGGTACAGGAGGAGCAACTGGTAAGTCGAGTCCTGGAAGTCGATCATATATTTCATAATTTTACAATAGAATTAAGCATATTACGTATATGCAAGAGCTAGTGATAGGTTTTGGGCTTCCCATTTAGCCAGGCAGAGGTAGATTCATGGCTTCGCCAAAGCCCAGGCTCATAGCTCCATTCAACCTCTGGCCCAAAACCTCAACACTTTGCTCCTGACGCGCACCACCGCCCGTCTCCATCATCTGTTGCAGCTGCCCCGCGGCCAGTGCCATGCCAGTGCCCAGATCCTGTCGAATGTTAGAATTAGCTTAGAATATCTCCCCTTGGGCTCTGGTCGTCTCACCTGTGGTCGAGCAGCAACGCCGGTCACCAACAGCCACCAACCAACCAGCAACAGAGTCAGACGGAGCGTAATCATAGTGGATCCGATTCATCAATGGAAATGGAAGTGGCAGCTGCTTCCCAGCCGGCGGTATATTTAAGCTTGTTTTGGGGAAAACGAATCCCATTAGCCGAGAGGGAGGCAGGTAACGATATCTTTTAATTACTCAGTTGCATCGATAACTTGTTCCTGTTCGGAACTCCAGTTTCCGCCTCTGGATTCGCAGATTGAGATAATTGTAATGTAATGAGAGATAATAGCAGAATGGCAACACGTTTGTGTTGCATGTTGCATGTGAGGCAAACATTTAGTTTAGGGCGAAAATAGATGTGTGTCTCATCCACTAAATATTCGCACCCCGCGACCTCTTTTGTTATATGGCCCCCTAATACGATCATATTCCCATGTACTCGTATTCCATCAAACTTTATTAAGCCGAAAACAACCAGATCTGATGCTATGCATGCATGGAGAATACATCACTGTTCCCATTGGACTCGCTTACATCGTTGAAGAAATTCTTGAGCTCCTCGAAGGAGGTGCGAAAAGAGTCCACCATCGCCTGCCAGGCATTGCTAAAACTCTGCTCGATCTCCCGCGCAGCATTGAGGATTTGCTTGTCCAGCCGCGGCTCGTCCGGATACACCAAGTGGGGCCGCACATCGTCGTACTCGTTGGAGTAGTCCATGTCTAACTCATCCACTGCCGGCCCTGCAGACCCATTGGAAGCAGCTAGCACGAATATCAGAATAAGGGCGTAGATGATTCCGGAACTCATTTGGCCTACTGTTGAACTGTCGTCGCTCAATGCCCGCTTTTGTACTGGGATACGTAAGCGTGCAGATAGCAGATAGCAGATTAAGCTTTGATTGGGCGCTCCACGGAAATGTTCAAATGCATCTGATTCTTTGGGACGGATGTGGAAAACGTGACCCATGTTCCATGGTATCCCATAAATCTGACAAATTAATTATTACCCAATTCCTTCCGTCCATTTCATTCCATTATAATCATTCAGATCTGGTTCCATTTACTTTTATTAGACTTATATGCAAGACAAAAAAAAAAACACTATCGATGTCGTTCCGACCTAGTTGCCACCTGCTCCGGCTGCTCCTGCCGCACTGGATATCTTCTGGCGCATCTGCTGCACCACATCAGCGACGTTGTCCACAAGGGAGAGCCACATGCCCTTGAGGCGATCGCCGAGTGTCGCCGGGGCTTGCTGCTGTCCGCCGCCAGCTCCCTCCGACGGAAGCTGTCGTCTCTTTCGAAGGAGCTTCTTCTTGGTGCTCTTCTTGGGACTAATACGCGATCGGGAGGCGTTGTTTGCAGCTCGCTTGCGGGCCCGCTTCTTGCGCGCCTCCACGTCATCGTCCACAGTAGCTTCGGTGGTCATCGACATCTTCCAGTGACAGGGCGCACGCTTGATCCGCTTGGTCCGGTGCAAACTCCGTCTTCTCCTCCGTCTTCTTCGCTCTTCGGACTCGGAGGAGTCGCCGCCTGAAGGCTGCCGCATGGCATCCCCAAAACCTGCGGCTGTCTTCGAATGCACGGACATCAGGGGATTATCGAAATTCAAGTCCCGATTAATGGCTGCGCCTCCCTGAATGGCCTCGGCGATATTGGCGGCCACGTTCATAGCGCCCAGTGCCAAATTGTCGAAGGGGTTCTGCGGACGGCCCCAAGCCAGGCATAGTCCCCAGCCCAGGCCGACGAGCAGTTGTCCAATCACCTGAGGCCTCATCTCTCCACTGTGACAGGTCTGCGGTCCACTCCCTGCTTTTAAGGCGGCTGGCATTGCGTGACCGATTCGATTGGGATTCGATACGAGATCTCAGTAGGCTTCCGATCTCAGTACCGTACCAGTTCCAGGTACATACAGCTGTCAGGGCCTCGTCCATCTGACATCTGATTTAGTTTCATTTGTTCGCTTCGTCAGTGCGTATCGGTTCGGTGTAGCTGTAATTTTTGCTCTCGATATATAATTTTCGATTTCGAATTTGAAATATTTTATCTGGCCACAAATTTGCAGTTCAGTTGATCAGCAGTGGTATCCTTCCATCAGCGAAAGATGAGATCACACAAAGCGCGTGCACAAAGCCATGGCGATAAACTGGTAAGACTCCTTTGGGCCTCATTGCGTTAGAATAGCGAGGGTAGTTATTGCGGTTCACTGTGGTTTCCTTCAAAGACATTTCTAGCTCATTTCTCATTTTTCCGTTTCTCGCTTTATTTCTTTTACTTTTTCTTTGGACAGCGAAATCCTGCTCCATTCCCTAGCTTTTCGGCAGCTGGACCTCAATACACGTCTGTGTACCAGCAGCAGGCTCCAGGACGCGTGTCAGCTGGGCGTGTGGGCGGTGGCAAGCTCAAGACATCTGCTATATCCACTCCTCAGCAGCAGCTGCTTCAACAGCAGCAGCAACTTCAGGCCCAGCAGCTGCTGCAGCAACAGCAGCAGCAGCACCAGCTTCTTGCTCAGCCGACAGTGGCAGGCCCTGACGTGGCTGCCGCAGGACAGCGCGCCCCCGTGCCCACCTATGCGGACCAGATGCAGGCTGCCTTCCTTGACTACCAGCGCCAGCGAGTAGAGTTTGAGCAGCAGCAACAGCAGCTGCTCCAGAAGCTCTACCACTTCTATCCGGACATGTCGATCGGACAGGCCCAAGCTCCTGGAAATGGCCAGCCCCAGGCCCAGCCACAGACCCAATCTGATGCCGCAGGAGTCGCTGCATCGCGTTTCGTCTACCGTCGTCCGCAGTTAGGGTCTAACGGGCTACAGCAGCAAGTTGGGCGTTTCTCCGGCAGCCAGGGAGGATCTCAAGGACATGGTGTTCGTGCCGCGTACTCAGCGGGTGACGTCTACTTAGGATCAGGAGGAGGCCGAGGAGGTGTCCCTGGCGCCTCGGGTGGCGACTTCTACTCGACCCAGCAGCACATGGGTTTCCTCCAGCAGCAGCAGCAGGACGTGCTACGCGAGCAACAGCAGCAGTTTGCCAGCAGCCAGCTTGCCCCCACTACCACCCAGAGCTACGGAATGGCCGTCCCAATGTCCTCCGTACTGGGTTCTCCATCGTTTCAGCCTTCGTCCGACGTTTCCCACGTGAGCTTCAGCAGTGGGAATCTCAACTACAATTTCTAGTCAGCCTGAGCAGGAGAAGAAACAGGATCAGCATTTGTATTAAGTTTTTTTTTCGATCTATTAAGCCCTATTTGTTGGTAAAATTCATAGTGAACAAATTCAAAAATTTTTATTAATAATTATATCAAAAATCTCTGCTTAGGAGGGGCCGGATCTCTAGATGGATCTCTCAGGAAAGAACTCACGAATGGTGGAGGGTGGGGGGAGTGTTTGAGCACGTGTCGTATGTGTAATTTTATCGATTTCTGAATGACACAAAACACAGAATCATCGCCTCACGATATTGTAGGAGTAGACTCAGAGTTGGACTCTCATCTGCCACCAGAAAGCATCATCGAACTCTCTCGCTCCTCCGCCTTCTTATCACCAATCTCTAACTTCTGTCCGCCATCGACGTATGTCTGACTGTGTGGCTTGGGGATGGAAACAGATTGCTTCTTCCTATTGGGACTGGTTGAAGAGTTTATAATCGCATTGGAGCGTCAATGGTCCCCTGTATCTGCTCACCGCAACAATCTGGTATCTGGTGTGGGAACGGAGAAGGTGGCTCTATTAATAGATACAATATCCATGGAAATGCATGGCAAAGCAAAGCCTTTTCTCCTGCCCACTTTTATGGTGGTGGTGGTGGTGGTGGTGGTGGTGGTGGTGGGAGGCACTGACAGTACTCAAAGGGTACAATGGATGGCAATCGCCTTGGCTACCCCCAGACGATTGGCTTTCCCTGGAGGGTTGGAAAAGACCGGACTGATTAAGGCGTCTCGTAGAGCGATTGGATTGCGTATATTTGTATCTTGGGGAGGTCTCTATCTGCATTTATGTATATCTGCATCGAATTTTTCCGGGGACCCCAGTTCCCAGAGGGAGCTTTATGCATTCGATTTATGCAATTTCTGACCAACAGGTGGCTGAACGAATGCTGTGGCGTCTCCCTCGTCACCGTGAAGGGCATAAACGTGTTGTTGAAGAGTTCTCTGGCCGTGTCCAAGGACGGCATCGCTCTGTGCGCCCATGGGTCTGCCAACGTAAACTGTAAGTCGAAGCGCAAGCCAAGAAAACCTGCTGCCAAGAAACAGATGAAGGAACAGTGGGACCCAGAACCAAAAACACGAAAATTGCATTAGAAAAGTGGCCCAGAAGGAGGGTAAAAACAAACCCGCTGACTAAGCCACTCGAACAACATAACAACGTAAATAGAAATGGATACAAAGGACGACTGACCGACCATAAGGCGATGTAGGGCAAGATATAATACAAACATTTAAAAGTAATTCTATAAGAGATCTGTAATCCTTATGTCGAATAAATATTAATTGGAAAAACCCATCCAAATGGCGGTGGAACGCAGTGAGAGTGAGAGCCAGAAAGCCAGAAAGCCAGAGAGCCAGAGAGCCTGAGAGCCAGACACCAATGATATTCCTAGTTTTTTCCTCGACTTATTTGCATGGAAAATTCCCATTTTGGTGTCGACCGTTGTGTTGACAACAAAATAAAGAAAAGAATGAAGAGGAAACGGAGCCGAAAAAAGAAAAGAAAATGGAAATAAAAAACTAGCCGAATGAGACGCAAAGCAAATACGGTTACAAAATAGGCCCACGTGTGCGCAGACATGTGTAAGTGATTGTATCTGTGCATCTGTATCTGTGTGTGTGAGATGTATGCGTAGGACCGCATCCTGTTCATTTCCCCAAACAAGAGCAGAAGGCCAGGACAATGGACAATGGCAGAAGGGGCTTCAGCAAACAGTGCCACAACCAGGATGGACATTGCATGCCTATAGACACTACTGCTTTCCCACAGAAACCAACCACTGCGACAGCATCAATCATAAAACCAAAAATATGAACTCCCCACTTGACGAAGCCCAGCTTCCTAATTAGCTGGATAATGAGGAAAAACTTCTCTGAAAGATGAGCCTAAATGGAAGAGAAGGAGCCTGCAAGTGCCCGAGTCAGATGCAGATGCAGATGTTTTATGCAAGCCACAGACTACTCGCCTCAAGGACCCTTCTTTTCGTAGGCCAGCAAATTAAAAACAAAAATGAACTTTGCTGTCCACGAATATTTCTTAAGTCTGATAAAACAGAAATTAGGTTAAGTATGGATTGGAAACACACCGCAAAACCGGGTAGCAGCCATGCGGCGACAGAAATTTTGGACCACTTGAAGCAAGGATAATGCGAAATTAGTTGAAGAAGAAAATGGTACATCAAGTAATACATAAAGTGAGAACAAGGCAAGTACTGTCGGCTTCAATCAAATGCAGTTTTATTCATGTTCAAATCTTACGCTTATTAATTTAAAGTACGTTGAACCCTGGTATTTGTTTATCCCTGTTCAATAAAGTCCATGGAGTCAAAGTAGGAACACACTTCGCTCAAACCAAGTGACACTTTGAATGCCATAGAATTACTCCTCCAAGCCCCTTGTCCTGTGCCTCAGAGTATTTTGACTGAAATAAACGGATGGGATATCTATTTTGGGCCATGTGCGAGTGACGTAAATGGGTTTTTGGGCTCTTAGTGGGCTCAAAATCCGCAAAAGATTCATGTATATGTGAATGGACAGACGAATGTGGATGGACAGTGTGTCTTGTATGTGCTTTGCTTCAAACAGGAGTGCAGTCGATGCTTCTGAATTTCACGGAGCCCACTGTACGAGCTCGAGTACGAGTTCGAGTACGAGTACAAGTGTCCACAGTTTATCCAGAGTTATGTTCAAAAGCGGGGGGGATGTCGTGTTATGCGCCATAAAGTATCCGTTTATCAATTGGGGCGTGGCAAATAAATCTCAGAGCAGCTCTCCAAAATGAAGGGACAATATATGCAAGGCCTGCATCATATATCATATTAGGACAGGTCCTAGCACCCCGTGGGACCCACCACACCCACACGCATAGAGAGGGAGTCAGTAATAACAATGGGTTTATTTTTTCCAACATTTCCACTTGCATTTCGTTTCAGTTTACAAAATAAGTTTAAATACAACGTAAATTCAACCGCGATAAAAAAAGACACATGCAGAATAAAGGGCATTCAAGGGGGGTTCGTGGAGGTGTGGCTACTGGATGGAGATGGAGTCCATTCCCCGTTGAGCTTATGCCCTGGAGCTAAAAACAACATAATAATAATAAAAAAAAAACGTGGAGCGTGCCAGGAACCAGGGACCAGGGATCCGCTGTTTCAGAGAATTGTGGCGTACTTTTCGGTGAAAATCGGCAGTTCACCTCGGTCACTGTTCCCCGTTTTTTCCGCACTTTTCACTGGCTCACTGCCGTTCTGCAGTTTAAGAATCGAGTTTTAATTATGTCGAGCAGCCGGCATTTACAACCGGAGTGGACGAGTGGAAGAGTGTAAAAGCTGGGTATTATGGTTTCTATTATTATTATTATTAGCCTGCGCCAGGGACAGGGACGACAGATAGATCCGTGGGTTCGTTGGTTCGTTGGTTCGTTGGTTGCTTGCTTTTCTGGATGGACGAATGCATGTCCGGGTGGAGGGAGCAAAAGCAGGAGCTGGAGCTTATGGTGACAATGGCGGGGTTCTGGGGCTGGAACTGGCACTGGTACAGGTACAGGTACAAGGAGCAGGTCACGGAGAATGCTTCCTAGTAACCGTAATGAATGCCATGACCGGAGACCGATGTGTGTACCAGGGCGGGTGCGGCAACGGCGGCTCTGGGGAGGGACAGAAAGAGAGAGAGAGATAACCGTGCGATTATATTTTTCCATCTGTTCGGCGAAGGGTGTGGGTTCTAGTGGGGACTGGGGTCTATTAATAACGACTCCGTCATTTCTCATTACTCACTTCAGCACTGGGGCACCCAGGTGCGCAGCGTAGGCAGGTGCAGCGTAGGCAGGTGCAGCATACGCAGCGGGGGCGTAGCCGTGTCCAATAATGCCAGGAGCTGTAGACGGGGATCACGATCATAAGATGCAGAAAAATTGTTACAATAAATACACATAAGGAGGGTGCAAAACAGAGTAAAAAAAGATATGGAAATAAATATGCAGAAAAACACAGAAAGAGAAAAAGCATAAAAAAAGAAGGAAAGAAATGCAGAGCAGCAGGAGCTTCCCGAAATTAGCATGGGGCCAAAAAGGGGGTTTGGAAAATACTGTCCTGTGCTCCTGCATTGAGGTTGTCCACGGCAACCGCAGGGACAAGGCTCCAGGTTCATTTCCACACACATTTCCGAGCTGTCCTCGGAGTGTGGTACCTAAGCAATCAACCGACAAGATGACATCAATCAAGTGGCACACGCACACACACACACACACACGCACACACACACACGCACACACACACGCAGGAGGACAGCACCCCAGGTGGAGTGGGGGTCGTTGGCGGACTCCTCCTTACTCCTGCCTTACACTCTGACGCCCTGAAGCTAACAGGATACCGTGCAGAAAAGTGCACTTTTTTGGCAGTGACAGGCGGCCACGGGGAGACTCTGACTCCAAACTGGTGTTTGTCCCATTTGAGTCATCATCAGCGTCGGCAGACGGCTTTAAAGCAATGGGATCCCAGATCCCGGACCACAGACGTAGGATGATGCGGCAATGAATGATTGATTACATGGCCGAACATTGGGTCTCCTGTCAGGCCCTTCCCTCCCAGTGCCTCGGGTCGCACTTGTCCTATCTGTTTCTGGGAAGACAAATCGATGGCTGACGGACAAAAACAGCTTTTCCTGTATCCAGTTTGAGTATGCGAAACGGTGGCGGGCAGCAGAATCGATTGAGTAACCCAATAGAGAGTTAAATGTCATGCCAGAGGTATACAGAGGTATACAGAGGTATAGAAGAAAGCCTTTGATCAAATCCATCGCTGTGATGTCATTTTTTACTTTTGATTTCTTGGGAGTAAAAATCTATTTGGTAACAATCTGATTCTGATATTGTTCCACCCCACAGATCGCCTGTTCCTCAGTGCAGTGAAGCAAAACTTACGCTTTGTATTTTCGTCTAACTCGCAGAGTTTGTTTTTGCCAAGTGGACTTGGCGGAGAGGCGAAAGCACAATAAATTTCCGTCGTCCAGTCCGACAGGAGCTAACTTTTCTCTGTCCCATTTTCCCTTTATCCCCCATAACCCAATGCCTTATCGACAGCTACCCCCAATGAATGCATGGCTGCTGTGGCATTTTAAAATTGAAAACTTGTTGGAAAATTAGTTGAGCATCGTTCAGTTAGTTAGTTGACTACGGAAGCAGAGACAGTGCGGAGATAGTGCAGAAATTAGCGGGGGATTGGCAAAGGGGCGGCATCCGGGCTTTCACCTACCGTAGGCTGGAGCGGAGGTATACTTCACAACTTGAGCGGGAGCGGCGGCGACCTGAGTGTAGCCATGCGACAGTGCCGGACCGGAGCTATATCCGCCGTACCCATAGCCGAGACCCGCGCTCAGACCTAGGTGTCCGATATGACCGTAGTGCCCCACTCCGGAGAGCTGCAGGGCCGGTGCCGTGGCTGCGTACTGAGCTCCGTAGTGGCCGCCGTAAGCCAGTGCTGGGGCAGCGGCATAGCCGTGACTGGCGTAGGCCAATCCTTGGATCTGCGCGGGGGCCGTGTGTCCCAATCCCAAGGCATACGAGGCGCCGATAGTCGGAGCGGCAATGGCGTGAGTCGCGGGAGCTAGATTCGTTTTAGGGTTAACATTTAACTACGTGCATGGGGGATTGAGAGGATCGTGTGGTGCTTGGTGCTTGGTGCTTGGTGCTTGGTGCCTGTGCTGGAGTCTGTTTGTGGGAGTCTGTGGTCTGTGGTCTGTGTTCTGTGGATGAGGCTTACCTGCATAATGGGCCGCCGGGGCTAGGCCAGCGTCGTTGCTGATGCTCGAGCGCTGGACATGCGATTGAGAGTGGGCCGTCTGCACCTGGCTGGCGTAGTCCGATTGTGAGGACTGGCCGTAGTGGCCCTTCACCGTGTGTTCCTGTGTGTTGCCCACGGAGGCGTGGTCCACGCTGGGGGCGCTGATCGAGTAGGCGGCGGGTCCACCGGGCTTGGCCTGGGCGCAGGCAATTGCCATTGCGGCCACACAGAAAATAACCTGGAATAGAGCGAAATCCATGACAGTCACTGAAAGAAAGCACTTGCTATTCCATATTTTTCCAGGAGACGGGTCCCGTCTTGTGTTTATTTTGATAGCAGCAGCAGCGCAGCAGGAAATTGCAGTAAAGTTTTAATTAAGTTTCGGAAAGTAGTTCAGTGGAACAAAAAGACAAAAAAAAAAGTCTGGTGGGGGGTGACTGTGTCAAAGGACACATAACGACTGTCTCGCATCCATTGGGAGACATGATGAAAATTATTCCTCCACTCCAAGAAAGGCTCCAAATAGAACAGAAACTAAAAAAAAACAAAAGAACTGGCTGTGACGATGGTCTCTGGCTATTTCAAGATAGTAAAACACTCTTCTCACATACATAGAGTAGCGTTAGAGTACTTTTAGCTGCACGGGGCACTACTGTATATTTGTCTTGACTTGTTCCTTCCTCAGGAATTAGGACCCCACTTCTCCACTACTCTTCGGTTGTACGCATTCAGGACGTGGGCGAGGAAATGCCCTTTGCGCTGTCATGGAGCTGTGCTCTAAGCTCTTCCCACTGCCCACTTTACCTTTTGGCTCAAGTCAGGACCTGACCCTGGCCCTCAGAGATGCACTCGTAATTAGCTGAATCTATTATGCGTTCTAGCACGGGCATGGGCTCTGACTTTGGGTCCGTGGGCTGCCTAGGCGCATCAATTTGAATGGAAATTGAAATAGAAATGCAATTGCAATTGCAATTGCAGGCAACTTCCAGGGAACTGCCAGGGAAAAATGTAGGATAGCAGATGTCAGATCCGTTTCACTGGAGCCCCTTCCTGTCCATAGCAGCAGCAAGTCAAACGTTGTTATCCCACAGTGGGCGATTCAAGGAGAACACACAGAGGCAACTTTACCTGCCAGTCCAGGATGCACCTTTTGAGGTTCTGCGTATCTGGCATCTTTCATCGCTGCGGCTGACGACATTTTTGATACTACTTGGACCTCCTCTCCGACGGAGAGTGGCCAAAGTGGCGGAAACTGGCAAGGACTGAAGCCAAAAATTTAACATTTGAAATGATAACAACTGCTGCTGCTGAAGCTTTAGCTCTTTAGCTCTTTTGTGATGTCCCCGTCACAATCGGTGCCTTTGAAGGCAACTTTCCTGCTGCTTGCCACAATCACACTTGCTACACGCACCTTGAATGCCATTTCGAGCTTGTTAACTGTTCAATAAGGAGTGAAAAAAAATACGATTTAATCGGTTTGGTTTGTATTGCAACTGCGGGCTAGGCTGCGTCTCGTTAACTGTCTCGGTTCGCCGTTCTTTGTGCCTATTTATACGAATTGTGAGTGATGAAAAAGCCCCCTGCTCTCGAAATATGGTGCAACATGGGCAAACAGCGGTGGTGGTGGTGGTGGTGGTGGTGTATGCGTATGCAGCCGCCATGAAAACGGGTTTTTCCCGCAGTTGGCAAAGCAGGCAGCAGGCCCCAGACAGAGCACAGGCGCGGCCTAAGTCCACGCACACACTCCAACTCCTCTGCAGCCCCCACAACCCCCACAACCCCCACAGGCCGTCGCAGCGACCCGCCTAGAGCTGATCGCCTTTCGATTTAATTGAAATCACTTCAAATCATCGATTGTTTAATTGGAAATTTGTCCGAACTTGTCCAAACGGCAGTGTTCCTGTTGTGTCTTGTTGCGAATGCGGCAAAAGGAAATGCCAACGAACAAGGTGAGCTCTAACCCCATGGATGGTCACTGAACCACTGGATGGTAGGATAGAGGATTGGGGATTGAGGATTGAGGACTGAGGACTGGGCCGTGCAGTGGAGTCTGCTTTCATGACTTGCCTTGTTCCCATTTCCATTCCTCGCATCGTTCACGAGGCTCTTGTCAAGTGCTTTATTAATGCCCCAGTCCCCAGTCTCTAGTCTGCCGTCCCCTACTCTCCACTTTGTGCATTTTTTGGCCCAGCCTGGCGATATACATATATTTTGTTTCAACATTTTTTATTTTAAATTACGCGTAGACCACAAGGTACCTCCAAGATATGGAGTATGGTATGGTCGAGAGATGGAGGGTGGGGCTCCTTAGTTTGCTCTGGCTCCGAATCAACAGTCCACCATCTCTATCTTCCAAATCTTAGAAAGAGGCGGAGACCCGTGCATAGCCATAATTCACCAAAAGCCGCTCTGATGTAATGGGTATCTGCTAGTCTTAATGCACACACGCAGCGTTCTTTTTGGGTTTTCGGTTTTGGTTCTCACGCAACCGCCGCCAAATGGGCGCGGAAATTGGGCAGCCAGCCAGCGTTGGAGTTGAAGTCAGAGATTGGAGTCACATAGTAGTAAGAACCACGCCAGGCCAGGCCAGAGCTTGGAGCAGGGACTGGGTTTGGTTTCGCTTTCGAATGTCGGCAAAGTCGGGCTCGATGCAGTGTTAGGAGGCCTTTTTTCTTGCGAGTGTTTGATTTTTGATTGGAGATCTATGCCATTTTGCAGTTTTGTTGCAGTTGCCGGTGTGTCTCTTGCCTGGTTAATAATTTTTGTGGGTCGTATACAATTTATGCGCACTATAACTATGAACGTTGTCGTGATGCGGGAAAGAGACGGGCCAGTGGCGACCAGCGACAGTGGGACATAGTTGTGCCATAGTGGATCATAGTGTGCGTAGTGTGGCACCCATTACCCATTGTTGGTGGATGGCCAGAAAGTCTAGACTGTTACAGACTGATGGAGACGGTGGAGCTGACTGTCTGCCTCAGCCTCAGTCTCACTCATTGCCTGCCCCTGCCCCTGCCCCTGCCCCTGCCCCACGCGAATCAAAACTAAGCGCAAACAAAGAGATTTCGTAACCAAGACGATGCTACGAAATTTCTTGCATTCTGCGGCCTCCAAAGGAAGTACCCAGAAGCTGCTGTTGTCCCGAAAAAGGACGAGTACAGTCAGCGACCTTCAAGATGGCGCCACTTGCTTTGGCCATGCCAACAATATAGAAAAACATTAAGTTGGAGAGTGGTGGAGTGGGGATTGGTATTGGAATTGGGGCCTGGCATTGAGTGCCCAATGCAACGCAAGTAATTGAATGTCATTGTGGATGCTCAATCTCCTTCATCTGCTCCCCCTCTTCCATCCCTCCCCTCAATGCAGCTGTTTCTGTTGTTCCATTGTGTAATGGTGCGATATTTCAATTACGCTCCTTCCCCTCCAGTCCTATCCGCAAACACCTCATACACCCAACCACCATCAGCAGACACACAATGACAAGCGTCGCAATCTGCGAGCTTTTTGTCTCTGGCATTAATTTGTATAATTGCAATGCCAATACAGGAAAAACAGGACAGAACCCAAGAACAATGTCCATGCGAATGTACAGCCGGCCATTGTCTGCCATCTCGATGTCGACCTAACAGCAACAGCACCAGGCCCAGGCCTCTCTCTTCTCCCTCTCCCTCTCCCAGCTCCTCAGCGGGTGCCCAGCCTGTCACAATGTCCAGTCAAGCGCAACATTTCGCGTCTATGTGGGTCAAAAGGCGCAGACAATAAGGAGAGAGAAAAAATGGAAACGAACAACAAGAGGCACACAATAGGGCCCTTCTCTTCGTCGACGAACTATCGAATGGAATCACCAAGATTTTTAGTTTAAATTTATACAGAAAGATCAATCGAAGCAAAAGATCTCTTTCCCAGTTGGAGGGTATGGCATCGCCAGGATATACATATCTCTTTTTAAAGATTCGGAAATTCTGAAGATGTGCTATGCCCGCGCCTGTAATTTTTATTGTTGTAGTTGCTGTAGTTGTTGCCTTTGCCCCCCGTTATCATCGTGGCTTTTCTTGCGGGGGTCCTGATGACATTTGCCTAAATACTCTGCCACACTCGACTATTATCACACATTGCCCCGCTCTCTAGCTGCCCTTTGTTGGCATTTTTCAGAGAATGGATGGCGAAGAGGCAAAGATTAATGACCGACATCCCCTGACAGCACAACGTCAGCGCGCGGCATCGATATCAGGGGAGGGGGAGCAGGGGACTAAGTGGAGTCCGCCCTTCAGACCATATATATGCTGCCCATCAATTATGGTTGTCGGGAATTTTGAAGCTTTGCTCAAGACCCATCGACTCATACCCATCATTGTCCGCATCTGATCCATCAGCGCCCTTCTGGAAAGCTCTTTGATTTTCTGTCTCTCTGAGAGATCAGTGTAGAATTGGACATCTCTCCCTCTCTCCATAATTCTAATCTCGCGTCTAATGGAACTGCCTACCCGCCTTATGGCGCTGTGCCATTGAAGAGTGGAGTGCAACAAACTTGCTGGAGGGCGTGCTCTCTGTCTGCGTCTCTCCCCGCCTGCATACAGCGAGGCGTGCACCGTTCACCCGAAACTGGAGCAACGTCCTGCCATTACTAACTAGTAACATACACACTCTCGCACTCACGCTCGCACGAATTTAACCTTCAATTACAAAATCAATAAGCAAAAGGCGGACCACAACCGCACCTCTGCCTCTACCTCCACCTCCACCGCCACCTCCACTTGAACCAGCAGCAACAGCAACAACGGCTTTTTGATATCTTTAGGCCAGATATGAGAGCTGCTTTTGTCTGTGTCGATGGGACCGGGCCGTTGCCGCTTTGTTGCTGTTCATTTAATTTCCATTCTTAGATTTTTATATTTTTTACATTTTTCTGAGAATTTTCATGGTTTTCGGGGCGCGCGTCAGCCACAGCTGCGCCTGCAAAAATAGTTTGACAAGTAGGCGGATGGTAGCATTGCCGCGCCGACATGCCACGCCTCCATTGTGCGTTAATTTGTTGTGCAATCTGCGAATTTATTATGTCTCGATTCGTATTGTACATTCTCCACCCCACGGAGCATGAGGGAGGATTGCCTTGGACTTTATTTCATTTGAATTATATGTTTTGCTAACGAGAATATGATGGGACAAGGGGCTCCTAGCAAAATGCTCCAAAATGCCATGGGATACATAGGATACAGATAGAAAAATATATTTCTTATTCCATGATGCATCAATGATGCTCTGTCCTGGAACAGCATAAGCTTGTATTACCAATTTTTGTACATACTAACATATAGTATTGTATTGTTTATTTATTAATTATTATTATTTTTTTATTTATTTGTATTATAAAAATAAATTTTTTTTTGTTTAAAAACAATTGTTATTATTATAATTTGTTCAATTATGTATATTATATATATTTTGATGAAATAACAAGGATCACAGGGATAAAACAAGTACTTTGCAGGTAAATTAAAGATTTAATAATACAAGAAAAGCGTTAATCCGTTATCCAATGCAGAGATGACGGATGACCTGATGTTAGGATCTTTGCGAGGTGGTTAGTTCCCGGGCTCGGTCTCCATCCCCAGTTGCGCTGTGCAAAATCTGTTGACAAGTGAACGAGCTATTTAAAATCCAAGACACAATCGCCGCGAATTGCGGCTAAGTGCTGTAATTATCTCTTGCCACATGTGGCGTATATTGCGTATACGCAATATTTTTCTGGCGGCCAATGGCTTGGCGCTTGGTGCCAAGTGGCGTGGTGCGTGGTGCGTGGAGCCAAGCCCAGGAAGCCTTTGAAGCAGCCTCATCGATTGCACACTCTATCGCGGAGTGCCAATACTAGACCCAAATGTGAAAGCGCATTTGGGAACACTCTTAGATTTGTTTCACACTGAAAGTGCAACGAAATCGTACCGCTAAGCACAATTTCCAGCCTCTCATTTCTATTATCTATAGCATCTCATGGACTCAGGTTAACACCGTAAGGGATAAGAGAAGGAGTATCACACTTAACCTGAATCCTTGGGAGAGTGTATCCCTATAGTACTTGTCATCAGTAGTAAGCTGATAGCGGGTTATATAAATTACCATTCGAACCTAGCGGCAAATTATTCGGTGCATGGATAATCTCTTCCCCCTCGGATTGGAAACTGGCCACGCCACTTTCAGTGCAGTTCTCAGTTGCAAAAAGTAGACTCCACTCCATTGGAGCTCCAGAGTAAACGGGCGACCTGATTTCCCAACATGAGCCCGAGACAATTCCCCCCATTGCTGCGGCTGCTGCCTTTTAATTAAATTAGTTTATTTTATTGATATTCCCATTCTGTACTTCGAACCCACAAACATACACACACATACAGAAATATTTTGGGGACAGACTACAAATGCGGACGCGGACGCGGATGTGGATGTAGATGTAGATGTGGACGCGGACGTGGGCAGAGAACGAAACCCTCGCGGCAGCCATATAAGCACCAAGCCAGACGATGGCCGAAAACTTGGATGGGAATTCGGGATGAGGGAATATTCATACCGTGTACTTGAGTCAGGAAAAGGGCATATTATCTTCATTTAGATATTAAGACTAATCATACCTACATACATATAGCCCCTTTGCAGTATGTTGAGTGAAAGGGTATCCTCGCGGTCGGATTACATTATTTCTTTATAGATTCCCTATGTTGTTTTACTGGCCTCGGCTGTGGAAACAGCAGCCGCCTAATTGAGTTGGTTTATTAGATGGGCTGGAACCGTGGACTCGTGGACTTGTGGATCCAGAAGCCCCCAACGTGCAGTCTCCCCTGTCAACGTGCAAGGCGAGGGCGTCTCCTCGGTGGGGTTTTTTTTCTTCGACTGTTGGTGGCCAAAAGTGCTGTGTTATGGTTTAAACAGGGGACAGGGGAGCCGGAGCCCTATCCTGACCAGAAGCTATGCTCAAATTCGCTTATTTCATGTGTACAGCTTCATGTTGTATAATTTTTGAATCCATTTCCATTTGCAGTTCCCCTTAAACTTTTCTGCCCCTTCAGCTCTAGCGGGGAGGGTGCAACGCGAGTTAGACAGCCCCAATGATGACCTGGCTTATGCATTCTGTGAGTTCGCACCCCCTTTCCCCACTCTCTCGTTGAAGACTAAGCACTTGATCCGCCTTAAAGTCTCATTGATATTCGCAGTACGTGGGTCCTGGATCTGCTCACATGTTCAACGTTCCAGTACAATACATTTTATATACAAACTTACGATACATCTACGAAAATACATATGTACATACATATATGTATGTAAATATATACGCCATACACGCGTATAGTACATATGTGAGTTGGCTTATGTTTATATATTAACTTATCCCTGGGAGGCCCTGGAGTAAGTTCCAGCCTAGCTCTCCCTTGTTTATTGTTATTTTGCTGGGGCTTGTTTTTCTACCTGCAGCACAGCGCGAGTCCGAATTTGATTTCTGTGTTAATTACGCATACGCACTGCGGTCTGATCCACAGACCCAAAGACGACGCTCATTACAGCCAAATTATGGCAAAACTACGGGCCAGTTCTCAAATCTCAGATCGGAGAAGGGAAAGACAGGTCAGGGGACTGTAGATTAGAGACAGGAGATCCAAAAAGTAATTAATGTGTGACGGCCACTGGCAATTTTGACCAAATTTGCCGCGGCCAGCTCCGGGCCAGTTCAGGCCACAATAACAGCGACAAGAGTGCACTTGCAACGACAACTGGCAGTTGAAGCGTGCAGTTGCACATGGGCATGGACATGGCCAACCGGTTTGCTTGCGATTAAGGCAATTAAGCACTTCTGGCTCACAATCTTCAAGAGAAATGATTAACCAGAAGCGTATAGAGGTCGACTGGTTGTTGCCACCAAGGACTTGTTGTGCAGGAACACAATGACAAACCTTTGCCAATTGATATACTCGTAAACGGAAAAATACATATGCGTTTTTATTAGTTTAGGACGTTGATAAGCAACGATTGCACCATCAAGTGGCCACAGCGACACCAGCAGAAGGCTGTTTCGCGCGGATCCCAGGCAAGAACGCAGCCCTCCTTCCGGCCAACCGACCGAGGGGCGCTGCCGCATAACGCACGACTCGTTAACCGAGCCGATAGTAGAAATGAAGGAAAGATAGGTGTTAGACTAGTGTTCGAGGAAAAGTAGAACTAATCTGACTAAAAGAACTGAGCAAATAGCGCGTGAAAGAATAGCTCAGACGCTGAAGCTGCACTGACGAAGAAGGCGGAAAAACTCCTAAAAAACGGAAAAAATAATAATAAAAAAAACAACAAATCATATAGTACTGGAAAAGAATGAAGAAGAAAAATGCAAACAAACTTAAAAGCTATTGATTTAGAGAAACAGGATATTTTGAAAATTATGGTAATACATCACATAGTTTAAAGGGATATTCAAATTAACTTTTAGTATTAATTATTTGTAATTTAAAAAAAATGTATTTGTCATATTAGTCTGTTAAAGTATCTATTCTTGACATTCTTTCAGCCGTAAAGGGTATTTATCCTCCGACGTAAACAAACCCAGATGGGACGAGGAAGGCTAAAAACAAACTCTGGCCGGGTGGATGCAGGGATGGTTTAGTCGGACAAAAAACTTGGCAACTCGGACTTGGCAGAAGGACGACTGTCTCAACTCTTTGCTTTCTGGCTGCTGCTTCAGGCCGCCAGAGGAATCGCTTCCAGGCCGTTCCGCTTAGCGCCTTAAATGCATTCAGTGCGACAAACAAGCCCAAGCCAAGCACCGTGCCCCGAGCTGGAGCAGAGGCAGCGAGCTCTTCCTTATACATACATATGTATGTATGTATGTATGTATGTAGGGCGGTGGGATTTGTCGGATGTGGGACCTTTTTTATGGCCACTTTATTGAAAAGCCAGAGCCAGTCACCTGCAATGTGCAGCGTGCAACATTCACCTTGCCACAAGCTGATAGAGAGCGTTGCGTAAGGTGATGATGACGATGGCGATGGTCAGCGGCCATTGGCTAAGTAAGACTCTGGCTTAGGATGGGCCTGCCCCAGTCTGAAACGCCGCCTGGCTTCCCACTTTGCCATCCCGGTAGAGGAGAGGAAGTGCACTGGCTAAAAGACGCGGAAGCTGTAGCCGTTAAAAGCTGAAGCTAAAAGCATTGAAAGCGTTCAGATTTATTGCCGCACCTTTGCTGCAACTTGAGATGACTTGAGAGGTACACCTTGTATAAGAGTGAAGGGGATATATAAAACACATAAAATGTATTGCCTGTTTTCAATGTATTGCTTCCAATCCAAACAAAAGCTTGTACCTCAAGATCACACTATTCTGTCGCGTACGCCATGGAAATCGATCAGGTTTTATCACTGTGGCTATATAGCATAGCTATCATGTGACTGATTCGTGTATTGGTTGTTGGAACCATTGACTACATATGTATATCCTGACGTTAAATTTTGAATTCCTCCTTCAAATTTTGAATTTTCGCAATGGCGCCAAAGGGCATCGCGACGGCATTGCCAGCTGCGAATCAGACGCGTCATTGTTTACAAGAAACAGAGAGCTTTTTTGCCGGCATTAATTTCGCTCCTTCTCTGCTCTACCATTCCGTTATCTTGTGTGCTTTGGTGTGTAAGCATAGGAAAGAGAGCAGCGAAGAGAAGGCGGGAGAGAGAAAGAGAGAGAGAGAGAGAGAGAGCGAACCTCGTGCTGGCGCCTGCGCCGCAAGTGTCAGAATTGCAATCCAAAATGTAAACGAAATTCAAGTGAAAGCAAAATAAAGAAATAAATGCTCTGTCAAAATTCAGCAAAGCAGAAAAAACGCCGACTGACATCGACGACCAGCAAGAGCGCCACAAAAATACATGGACAAAAATACAATACCGACTCCCCCGAAGGTCTGCCGATCAATCCCCGCCCGCACTCGGAAAAACAGCAAATAACACGGTAAAGAGCAGACCCAACACGCATCTTCTGGCTGCTGTTGGAAATTTTGGAAAAGTCGCAGAACACGCTCGGTCCGTGGCTTTCCTTTAGTTTATCGAGTGTGTGTTATGAAACGCGTCGTTCCGCTACGTGCGTCCGTGAGTGCAAGAGCAAGTGCAAGTGCGAAAGTGCTGGAACCATCAAACTATAACATCATCAAACATTTACAAAACGAAGAACTCAAACAGACTTTTTCAGCAGCAGCCTCGAGTGTGTGCTCTTCCCCCAGGTACCGTTTGCGACTTCTCTAGCACCCCCGCCCGCCTATCGCTGCCAGTAGAGGTGTGAAGATGACTCATGCCGTCTCTATTGCTGTTGTTGTTGTTGCTGCTGCTATTCCATGGAAACGGGGCATATTTTTAGAGCTCTGCCGCCGCGTGTTCCATTACTTCTTCTCTTCGTCTCTGGCGCAGCGGCAGATCGATACACACGTCTAAGAGTGGAAAGGGGGGAGACGGAGGACGTCGTCATGTGATTTGTTTGTCGACCTCCCCTTTACCACATCCCCATCGCTCCCCCCTATATATGTACATATACACAATGGTATGGTGAACCTGTTTCTCTTCAATTACGCAGCAAAATGACAGCGATAGCAACAGCAACAACGACACCATGAGCAGAGACGGCAGAGCAGCAGTAGCAGCGACGGCGGCAAAAACACGATAAATTAACTTATTAACCGCTGTCGCAGCCGCCGCAGCTGCTGCAGGTGCACGCCATTCAGAAACCCTTTGCCGACTTTCAGGCTGTGGAAGTAAATTGTTCATCCTGCCCTCACGCCTGTCGCCTATCGTTATTCCGCTTGCTTTATCCTTGTAGGAGGGATATGGAGAGATTGATCTCACAAATACACACACACACACACACACACACACGAACACACACATAATCTGCCAGAATTGTTTTTAGTTTGCTTATCACACACACGCAATCTGCAGACAAAAAATACATTATACTCACCCGATCCACTCTACTCTCTCATGCTTACGCCGGAAAATGAGAAACTTACGCCGTATAATAAACACTTTGCAGTTCCGCCAAATAACAAGCAGCCAAAAAACGAAAGGCACAGTTTCTTCAGTCGAAATTTCTTATTACGGCAACCTGCTGCTGCAACACATCATCAGCGATAGAAGCACCACAAATTTCAACCGGAGGAGTGCCTATGCCAGCTTAGGCAGGATGCAGGGCACGTCACCCGAAGATGCTAGCCCGGCGGCACCCTTCAAGGCGTTCGCCCGGGAGTACTGCGACCTGCCCTACCAAGTAAGTACACAACAGACAGAGACAGAGCGACACGACACACACATCTGCAAGAAGGAATAGAGGGAATGGAGGGAACGACCATATCAATCAGCTACAGCAAAAACTCATTAAACTTGTTCCAATTGTGTCAGGCAGGTCTATCTGCCTGTTTGTATGTCTGTCAGGTCTGTCTGTCCGCTGCACGTTGTTCTTTACTCTGCTTTCATTCTGTTCTGGAGTTCCTTTGCTACTTTGCTGCCATCTTCCTTTTCCCCAAACTCCATGAGTGTGTGTGTGTGTGTGTAGGTGAGCATAGAGATTGGAAGAGAATTGATTACTAATGTCCCCCGACTTAAATTTCAGTGCGACATGAGCGACTCGGCTCCAAACACTCCCGGTCCCAGCTCGGCCCTGCCGAAGAAGTATTACCGCCATGCGGCCCATAGGTAAGTACAACCACTTGATAAATATTTTGGGGCACCACCCACCCAATCCCATAAGGGTTGCAGCAGGTCAGGAATGGGACTTCTCTGAACACAAAAACTCCAATAATTTTTGGATCATGATGGATGATCATGATCTTATATTAGATCGGTATTATTTTTTGGTGGGATTATTGTACAACAGAGGCATTATATCACACTATGCGGTACCAATTATTCCTCCTAGTGTATGTACGATTTCTGCAAAGATTCGGAGGGATTGCAACATAAATATAGACAGAAAGAGAGAGAGAGAGAGAAAGAGGGAGGGAGCGGACCTATCTTCCACGGTCAATGCCGATGCGAACGTTTTCCATTGCCTTATCACCTTATCTCGAAAAAGCAACAACAAAAACAACAGCAATAGTGCGCTGCGAACGAACGGGGAGGGGAGCAAGTTAATCCATACACAGCGCATAGCAGGAGGCCTGGGACGTACGAGTAGGAATACTTGTACGTAGTACGTTCACTTGACAACCTGCTGTTGATACAGATGCCCACTACTGTGGGCTCAGACTATGGCACAGCCAGAGGGTATATAAGACAGACCATTACGTTTGGTTACGGATTTGATTTGGTGGCCTTTCTTTGCCATTTTTAGATTTGTGGTAATAGTGGATGTGTGTAACACTCAGAAGGAACTAGCGCCAAGATCTCAGAGACAAATACAGCATAGGGTTCGACTTAATTTTTTGAAATTTTCCATTTTGGCCAAAATTTAATTCGTCTCTTTTGTGAACATATAATTAATTAAATAAATCGTAAGCTCATATGTATTCATAAATACGTATATACTGACTGAGTACCGGGTATAAAGTAGAGCCGCGGCCTTTGCCACGGCTCACAACGTTCCCCCTCGTTTTTGTTTTGTTTTTGCTGATTACAATATTTTGTGACTCTGTATTCATTATCACCCGGTTTGCCGAGAACAGAGCAGAGCGGAGAAGAGAGCTGTGTGGTAGGGTGGGGTGGGGTGGAATTGAGGGGCAGCTTGAATGCGGCTTGGATACTCGTCGATGCAGTTTTGAGTGGGGTGCACTCGGCGGAGGCGCTCGAGAATTAACAACTGCAACTGCAGACAGGTAAATTTCTGTGTATTTTTATTTGTGTGCGTGTCTGCATCTGTATTTCTTACTTTGTGCTTGTATCTGACATTGACACAATGAAAAGTAGAGCGGAAAAGAGAAAGAGGGGACTGAGAAATACATACATGTAAAGTAATTGAGCTGTATTCGTAATCTGGGAGATCGTTTTACCGCTTTAACACCGAATAAAGGTGTTAAGTTTGGAGAGCAAGAGAGAGAGAGAAGGAAAAGTATTAAAAAAACCGATCCACCGAAGCTGCTTAAAGAACCCCCATTTCCTCGCTCTCCGCTCCTACCACTGGAGCACAATAAAGGGAAATATGCAAATTTCTGATGAAATATTTATGAACGGACTCGGCCGCGCCTCGCAAATCAATATTATAATTGGGAGCATAATTATTATACATAATATACAGAGTTGAGAGTTGGCATGAAGCAAAGCTGCCGTGGTACGGGATATGGTGGCTGCCCGTCAAAAGGTGTCAATCCGATTTGCATATCAAAAAAACAAAACCCAATGACCGTGCGTGGATTTTTGGCACCCCCCACCACCCCGTTTTAATCGAAAACTGGGGGATATCTGTAGAATCGAATCTCGTTTCACACTAAAAATTCCACTTAACAATGTTGCGAGCCTTCCTACGCATCTATGAAACTTGTTGTACTTCATGATTGGGTGGGTGAGAGAGTCGTGTGGGCAGTATTACCGTATATGTACATATGTATGTACATATATGTATGGACACGCAAAGACGTGGGTCTGTGCGTGTGTGTGTGGTGCACACAGTACTATTTCATTTCTTCGTCACTTTCTGCTCTTGGTAAGCATTTTCTCCCTGACACACTAAAGACTCCATAGAGTAGTACCTAGTACTCTTACTCTTATGCCCCAAGTGGATGATCGAGTGTAAGCGTGGCGCTAAGATAGATGCACTTGCAAAACGATTACTACATATAAAATACACAGTGGGTACAGTGAGTTCAGTAAAAAGTAAGGTCTGGGTCTCAGTAAATAAATACCCTCTACGAGGAAACGCGTGTATAATGACATCAATATCGTGCGACCGTGACTGTCGCTAATCTTTGGCCCCGTCCATCATGCCCATTCCAAAGTGTGCCTTACATAGGTAGCAAAATACTTATTTTTGTTTATTGCATAAAAGGCATCAAAGCAGCGGGACAGCAACAACAAAATCGAGACAACAAGACAGTCGTCGACGTTGACATCGTCAGCAAGAGCGGCGCGCATACAATACCTAGACAGACATGTGGCTAGAGCGGGAGAGCGGACAAGCGAGAGAGAGCGCAAAGCTTTCGAATCTGCTTCTGCTGTTGCTAAAAGGGAGAGTTAGGTAGTCGGGCGAAGAGCGTATGCGCCAGTTGCTTTGCCAGAGCAAAGGTGTATACTGTATAGGGTGAGGAATTCCCAACGAGCGCTCTCTCCAACTGGTTCTTCTAGTCTTCACTTCTTACCCCAGTTACAGATGCGTGTGACAGAAAGAGTGAGAGAGTGGGTGTTCCATACCTTGAATGACATACATCTTGGTGTGTGTTGTGCTCTCTCGCATTCGCTCAGCTGGCACTGGTGCTGTTGTTGGTGCTTCGGGCTGGTGGGGCCTCTTCCACCGCTTCCTTCCTCCATTTCTTCATTGCACTTTCAGTTGAAATTCGAACGTTGACTGAAAGTGTTCGCCTTTGCCGAATCGCCTAATAACGAGACCGATATATTGTTTTTCCTTTTTGTTTCTGTTACTACTGGAATTGTTCCGATCGTGGTTCGAACTGTGATAAGCCGACCACCGACGCCGGACAGTGGGGGAAAACTCTGCCACGAACCAGATCATTCCAAGCCTCTCTTCTCCTCACTCTCTTCCGTTTCGGCCGTGGCGACGTCCGCCACCTGATAAGATTTTTATCGCTCTTTATCACGTCTGTCGTCTGTTGTCGCGCACTCTCCTCCCACACACTCTCCTGCTCTCGGATCAGTATCAGCAGCGACGCCGCGCCGCATTTTGGGAATTCTTCTCGAGCACTTCCTGCTCTTCCGTCGGAAAATGCCGCAGCCGAAGCAGCAGAAACATTCCAGTTCCACGATTTCCAAAACACGGGAACGTGAGCGGGAGCGGACACAAACAATAGGGGAGACGGACATGGATCAGTCGGTGTTGAATGGTTTGGCGGCGGTGGGCCTCGATGGAGTCGCCAGTTTCCATGGCCACAAGCGGGAGCTGGGTCACAGGTAAGCACTCACTCTCTCACTCTCTCTTTCTTTCGGATTGAATCATTCATGTGCTGTTATCTCTTCTTGAGTCACTTTTGGCTAATTATTATAGATTGTACTATAATTATACCCTGTAAACTATGTATATGTAGATACAAACATAGAAATATAGATACTTAATATATTTAGCTAGCTGCCTTATTCTTCAGATTCATCATCATTTGGATTCAGATTCTTAATGGCGATAGAAAATTGCTTCCCAATCAGATACAGATGTTTCTTATCGAAAACGGAAGGAAAACTCTCCTGTCGATTGGGCTTTTATTGTTGCATACTTTTGAGTGTGCAGGAAGGGCCACAAGGGCAGCAAGGGGGCCTAAGGCATATTCAGAGGGCGCCTGTTGACGACCCGTCGCCTGTTTACACAGTTATGAACATGCCCTTGGCCACAGATACTACAGATACAGATGAACATATGAAGATACTCGTCTGGCATTCTGCCTAATTGCGTCCGCTGTTGACACCCTTCCGTCCTCCGAACCCCCTACGTCTTTTTCACCTCTCTTGGGAGGGTTTTCCTCTTTTT
This sequence comes from Drosophila azteca, assembly GCA_005876895.1. Taxonomy (NCBI): domain Eukaryota; kingdom Metazoa; phylum Arthropoda; class Insecta; order Diptera; family Drosophilidae; genus Drosophila; species Drosophila azteca. The sequence goes on from VCKU01000069.1 coordinate 103,971, forward strand.
TTCTAAATTAATGCAAATGTGTGGGACTGTCAACGTGAAATTTACATTAATGAGGCGCTGCTTGCTAATCTGTGCCTCCAATCAGAACTGATTGGCTGCCTTGCTCCCACCTATGCCCTAAAATCCCCTTACCGACGCCCCCGTTAACCCATCAATAATTTCAATCATTGACAGTTTGAATTGGCATATTTTTACCACAACCACACACTCCCAACCTCCCTTACATAACTGTTTAATTCTGGTGCAAGACGTGACCTGCAGCTTGTAGCCTCTCAATTTCCTCCTCCCTCTGACGCTTTCGAATGCAAACAATATCCTCCTCCCTTCCGTTCCGTGTGAGCCTGTCCGTGGCAACTTCATCTTTGGGTGGCCTCGCAGAATCGGGATTGTCTTAAATCAGAAATGTTTTTCCTCTGGGAGTGGATGGGGTATCACGTAGTTGAAACTTTTATTGCGTAGCCGGAAACGGAAACGCTGCGAGCGGCGACATGAACTGTACATGGAGCGCCGGAGCAGGATCAGGACCTGGGGCGGGGCTAGGGGCCAGGACCAGCTGCAGCATCGGCAAAAAAGCATAAATGCAATTTGCATTCCATTGAAATTCACATAATAAAAGTATATTTTAATTTGTTTTTGCCTGCCTCGAGTCCGACGCCCCCCCTGCATTTTCCATGCCCCACTGATATACATACATATACATACATATATGTAGGTATATTTATATATGTTTTATGCTGTTTCATATTTAATATCGGCCACTTTTTCATTTATATTATACATTCTGCTGCATGCCCCCCCCTAACTTATGCGGGAATCCGGCCGTATTATTTGTGGAAACTGCGTGGCGATTTCTGCAAATTAGATGGAAAATGAATTCGATATTTTCCATGCCCCGCACATGAAGAGAGAAGAGAGAGAAACCTCACCTCTTTCCAGAGAGATCCTTAAATTTGAGATCGGATTTGAGATCGAAATGGAAAACAATCCAATATAATACAATCCATACTCATACAAGAGGTATTGGATGGAATAGGACTACAAAAAAGTATTGTGAATGGATTGCGATTATTTAGAAATTTATGGAAAATGTTGCGCACAAAACTCCCCTAGGACTTACCCGAAGAGTAGTGAAGTTTTTCAGATCATACCATGGAAAAACGATTTAAGAAAGGAACACTCGAGTCTATTGATGAAGATCGAAAATGAGATCCATATAATTAAACTGGCACGCATCTCATTTGGGGGAATATATGTATAAACATATTTATGTATGTATGTATGTATGTATGTGTTTCTCTGTCATTTCGATTCAGGCTGTATTATTACGTGTATGCTAAGCCACGCCCACTTTCCCCGGCCAGAGCCTGATTATTTTGTTTTGATTGTGAGGCGAAATGATATGATTAAAGAAATAAGCAAATAGCATGTGTTGCAATTGGAAATTGGAAAATGTACCAACCCACGCACAATTCAGAAATAATTGACACTTGCCACTAGCCATACATTTGCCACACATAAGTACTTGCATATATCGGAATAATATATTCACCTGATTTATCATCACATAGAGACAGATGTGAGATGCAGAGATAGATGCAGCTATGCGTGGGAGGAGGCGATTTCATGGTCAATGTAATATTTAATTTGGCATTTCGCTCTTGATTATGTCGCCGCCGTCGAAGTCGCCTCTTTTGTTTATGACATTTATGCAAATTGACAGGTCCATGATTGGAGGGCGTGGCATGCAGCGTGTGGCTATGGCTATGGCTTTGGCTTTGGCTTTGGCTTTGTTTTTGGCCTTGACTCTCTCAATGCGTGTCTCGCCTTGGCATTGCATCATTAAAATGCAAATGACATTCTCCTACTACTCTACAACTACTAAGCGGTGGTAACGCATGTGCGGCATGCCACGTACATATGTATGTGCCTGCCACAATTGCATCCTGGAGCCACGTCCAACACCAGAAGAACAGGAGGTGCATTGAATCATGACTAAGGTTTGAAAGGAAACTTTAGGAATGATCACTACCACAGCATCACAAGTTGCTCGAGGCCGTGGCCGTGTCAACTTTAAACTGTGATCTCAAGGTAGCGTAAATTAAGCTTCTGAAATCGGATAAATCGCATGCAGAATGAACGTAGCATTCTTGCTGCCTGCGTTGCCTAATTAAGCCAGTGATTCCCATGCTAAACTGCCTTTAATCAAAACCCCCATTCCCCATCCCCATCCCCATCCCGCATCCCTTCCGTCAAGGCCACACGCGATGTCTGACAACTAAAAATTCAAAGTGTTTACTATTTATATTTGTACCCCCAAATAACTAGGGAAAACGAAAGGCCGAAAAATGCCACACGCATGACAGAGGGCGAAGGGGCGATTAAGCCCCATTTGGGGGACGAATATTCGTCCGATGGAATATTCTATGGGACGACGGAGAACAGAACGAAGAGGATGGGTCGTTAGTGGCGGTTCCGTTTTGGGGTTCCGTTTTGATGGTGCTGCCGCAGATGGTGGCTGCCCCTCAGTCTGTGTTCGCTTCGAAAGCAGTTCGGGCTAGGTCTGGTGTTTTTCCGTGTACTCTCATTTTTCTGTTCCTGTTCCCCAAAAGGATTCTCTTCCATATCCCCAGTGTCCGTATATCCCTCCCTCTATCCTCCTCTATTTCATCTTCTTAGGGCTGCTGCTGTTGTAATGTTGTTGCAAGTGTGTGTGTGTGTGCCAATTAAGGCTTTAATTAGACGTAAAGCCGTGTCGGAAGTGAACTGGGAATAGCCACAAGCCACTCTACTGCTTACACTCGACAACACAGAACTTGGGAATATACTTGTAACTTTGAACGTGACTTAATCTCAATCTGTGGCCAATCTGTTAAAAAATAAGGATTTGGGAGGAGATTGAGAAATCACTTCACATCGAAAAGATTCTGAAAAAAGAGTCCTCTCCACGTTTCCTGTTGTCTAGTGTAAGCATCTGCTGCTCTGGTTACGCTCTGCCCGCATCTGCTGAGTGCTACGTTCTCTCATGTGTATGTGCGTGTATGTGTGTGCGCGAAAGTTTCTCTCTCTGCACCTCCACATATGCGTGGGTTCCCCGACGATTATTTGGTTTTGTAGTTATGCTTATTAACTCAATTATCGCACCAATTGTACCACAATCGTAACTCCCCCCTCTACCACGACCTCGTCGTAGGTGACCCGCTGTAGAATGTCGGAGGCTTCAGTGATTGCCTGCTGGAAGCTCTCCCCGCGATTTTTTTTTTTAGTTTAATTTGCGTCGAAGCAAGGCTCCAAGCTCCAGCGATCCTGGCCATTAATGACCCCGTTATTGAATTGAGGTTTGAGGCGTGGAGCAAGGGGGGCAAGGAGCAAGGAGCAAGGATTACCTATGGCCAAGGCATTCAATTAGAAACGGACTGAAGCATCGCTGGAGTACTGGGAGATGAGTGGGCCAGGACAAGACACACCACTGATGCCTGTTGGACATGCACCCACTTAGCTCTCTCTTTTCTCGTTCTCTGATAAAAGCTGATTAGTGTGGCATCAAGTGGCGGCATAAATTGTTAATTGGGGAACAATTTATTTTCACCTCCTCTCGAGCGAAATTTCTTCCAGTATTAGTGCTTTTCGCTAGGGATCTGTCCTTCTTTCCGTTCAAATCAAATCAAATCAAATTCTGTCATCGATAGCTTCTGTTGCACTTAAGAACCCATTCAAAAGTGTTATTTAACTCTCTGAGCAGCTGCTGTGGATGGGACCCACTGAGGGAGGAGCATTTGGGGCACGTGGCAGTGTCAACGTCAGCAGTGAATGTGATGCTGGAAGTTGGGGCTTGCTGCACAATTGCTGCACTCATTACGAGCGGTGAGCGCTGAGCGGTGAAAGACCGATGACAATGATGCACGGACTGTGTTGCAAATAGGAACGACTTTTTTGCAGTACAGTGGGGAAGGCATGGACGGGATGGGATACGCTGCATACGTTGGACAGTGGTGCCCACGTGTCTAAAAGGGAAAACTAAAGTACTTCTGCGACGGGATATGGGAACAAATTAGTGAGGAAAATGGGAATGGGAATCACGGGAAATGGCAACACAAATTGATTGTCTTGCATTTGGAAATTGGCATGATATGAATTTTGATTTTGCAAGTCAGGAAAATGGCCCTGAGAAATTCTCTTAGGGATTGCAGGATGGGAGATGGGAGCTGATTGGGCTGACAACGAGTTATGACCATTATGTGGTGCTCCTTCCACTGCTGTTGCTTCTGCTGCTCCAGCAGCCAATGCTATTGCGGCTTGCCCTTCTAGTGGGAGGCTTCTGTGGTGGTGACACATACTACTAGGGGAAAGCGATTGCGTAAATCTAATCAAAAGTAATGCTTTTGCTATTGTTGCTGTTGCAGTGACAGCTACAGCTGCAGTTTCACAGTGGCAGCCACTAGCAACAACACTAGACAACCTTGATGGCGGGGCAAGACCCTGGCTCGTTTCATTCTGGGAACAGCGAAGGGTCGAAAACGATAAGCATTCAGCCATAAATTCCCATTTTGGGCAGCAGCAGCAGCAACAGCAACAGCAGCACAACAAATGAAATGAAGATGAAAGCTCTGCAGAAAATAGGGAAATTCGCAAACACTTTTCATAGAAAGCATCAACATCAACCCAGTCCGCACCCACACCCACACCCACACCCACACCCATTCCCCTCATCCACTATTCATTGTGATTGTCATTTGTCCAGGATCCTCCGCAATGCACAATAGGAACAGCAACAGAAGCAGCTACACCCCCCATCTGTATGAGTATAGTTTCTGCACTTTCAATGGGTACTGCTGCTGTTCCTGCGAAAGAAGTTGGCATGCAAGAACAACAGTGGAAGACAGAGGCTTAAGGCAGCAGAATGACCAGCAGAAGCTGCAGCAGCAGCAGCAGCAGCAGCAGCATGCCACAGATGTCACTGACAGTGGCAGTGGCAGGGGCACGGCCAAGACAGCTGACACCGACACTGACACGGAAACGGCCTTGTTAGTAGCAACAAAAGCAGCAGCAGTAAGTGGCATGCAACAGCAGCCACTAAATGCGTAAGTGAGGGGCAGACCTTTTAGATTGTTCCTCTGATTTCCACTGTACAGTGCAGTGCATATCACCATACAAAATACAGTCAATGTACCGATCCACCCGAATGCTGACTGACCGACCTCTGGGCTAATCACATCACAAATATTGATCGTCGATCGTTGATCGCTCAGCGAACAAAACAATCTACAATCAGCGGCAGAAACAGAAACAGAAACAGCAAAGGAATCATCAGCACTTTTGACGCACTCGATTCCCCCTGTTATCAATGCACTTGGTTGGAAAAACAAGGAGTATCTTCATTGCTCTATCGGAATGACTCTTGTTGTGTGTGGCATTCCCTTCAGGATTTATTTGCCCTTCATTAATCGCCGTGGGGCACACAGCTGCAGAGCATTTACATATGTCTAGCATTTCTCCCAGGGAAAAGGGCGCGAATGCACGAGAGATGACATTGACATTGGGGCATCGTATATTTTTGGGAAATACTCAATTGAGATTGCGATGCGATTCAGGCCAATGCGACAATTGGCTAAAAGAATCGGAGCATCCAATTTGGATCTGCTTTCGCGGCATTACATTTATGCATTTCGTTTATTAATGACGCTCTATTTATAGCCTCATAGCCATTCAAGATCTCTAACTAATAATCTTGTTCATCGTAAATTTTCAGTCGTACGAGTACGAGCAGAGTCTAAAAACGTTTCTATAAACGAAAACAATTGTCTCTAGTCCTCTGTCTCTTTGTCTCTTCGTTCATCAGATGTATCTATGTATCTTCAAGATACAGACTGAAGTATCTATTAATCGTTTAGTTTCAAATGATGGCCTCCTGCTGCAGGACTGACTGAGTACCCCTCTCTATATTCCCGTTTCGGAGAACCGCAACGAACTCATTTTCTATCCTTTGCTGGACGCTTATATGTATTTGTTTCCGGTTCCGCTTCGCCAATCGCCGGTACGTGTGCCATATCACGAAAGTTTCTAGGAGTTCTCCTCTTCTGCCCTGTTCCGTGCTTCTGGCGTCTGGTGTGTGTAAAAATTGGTAACATCGGAACATCAAATCAAATTTGAATGCGCTTTCAGCGAAGAGACATAATCGATTAATTCTGGATGACAAGCGTGAAAGAGAGTATCGGAAATCATTTTCCCATATTTAAGCTCGCGCACTCTGCTAATGACATTTTCCGCAAAAACGGGGTCCCAGTGAGCGAAGGGCGTGGCAGAGGCAAAAACGGACACGGAGGCCAGCAGCAGCCTGTCAGCAGCCATCGTTGAAAGGGGCGTGACGTTGCGGTCGCCAACAACAAGTTTTTAACACTAATTGCTAACTGCAGTTGCTGTAACCACAGCCACCGCAGCCGCCGCAGCCGCCGCAGCGAATTGTGCTTGAGAATGCCTTAAGCGGTGGCATAGGGGCAGGGGAGCAATTGGCCAAGGGAGAACCATCAAAGAGTAACGACAAAGTTGCGAATTGAATGTCGCACGCTTTTCACGCCACTTTCCAAAGTCCGTTTCCTCTTTTTCCGTCTCCACAGTAGACGTTCGTTTTTATTTGCCAATAGATTGAGCCAGTCGTCGAGCAGCGGCGGGGCCTGATAAACCCCTGACCCTCGCTTCTAAACATAGATCGATGATCGGTTGATGGATCGTTCGGGCCTGGTCATCGTCATCGGGTTAATCTGTAATCAGCAATCAATCGATTGATCCGTCTCATCTTTGTGGAAAGTGACTTTGTGGAAGTAGTAGGATAAAGTATGCTTTTAGGCAGTGACCATAATCATTATGTAATCAATGTTTGTCTCTCTTTCTCTCCCGCAGAGTATTTGTAAACAGATCTCTTCATCTGGAGAACATCAAGTACTATGGCTTTGACATGGACTACACATTGGCAGGTAAGGTTACACATACCCATCCCATATCGCTGACTGATGAACTAATGGATGCACCTTCCTCTTTCGGATTTTGGTCTACCTTTTTCTTTCCCTTTCGAAGAGTACAAGTCTCCGCAGTACGAGCAGCTGGGATTCAATCTGGTCAAAGAGCGCCTCGTATCGATGGGGTATCCCAAGGAGATCCTCCAGTTTGAATACGACCCCACGTTCCCTGTGCGCGGCCTCTGGTTTGACACGCTCTATGGCAATCTGCTGAAGGTTGATGCCTACGGGAACATCTTGGTCTGCGTGCATGGCTTTGAGTTCATCAAGCAGTAAGTGAAACCTTAGAAAAACGCAGTTCAGATTACTTCTTGGAAAATATACATATCGCCCCGAACAGCCACCAGGTATACGAGCTGTATCCTAATAAGTTTCTTAAACTGGACGAATCACGTGTCTATGTCCTGAACACACTCTTCAATTTGCCGGAGACCTATCTGCTCGCGTGTCTCACGGACTTCTTTAACAACAGCAACGAATTTGTGCGGTAGGATTGCCATATTTCCTTCGATCTTCTATTCTCTATTCTCTGCTCTCTCTATTCTCTGTATTTTCCATTTCTCGATATTCTGCTCTCAGCGTGGAACGCGGCATCAAAGCTGGCGATTTCCTTTTCACGTACAAGTCCATTTTCCAGGACGTGCGTCGCGCCGTCGACTGGGTGCATTCCGATGGCGACCTCAAGCGTCGAACCACTCAGGTAAGTTCACCGCAGGACCTCAGAATCTGTTCTGAACCATTGATCGACTGGCCTTCATTTTCTAGAACATGGCCCATTATGTAAAAAAGGACGAACGGTTGCCAACGGTTCTCTCACGCATACGGGAGTCCGGAGCAAAGCTCTTTATGCTCACAAACAGCGATTACACTTACACCAACGAGATCATGTCGTACCTGTTCGACTTCCCCCATGGGGCCACTCCGGAGGAACCGCACAGGGACTGGAAGAGCTACTTTGATGTGATCGTGGTGGATGCCCGGAAGCCGCTCTTCTTCGACGAGGGCACTGTTCTGCGGCAGGTGGACACGAAGACGGGGGGACTAAAGATCGGCACTCACATTGGGCCTCTGCAGCCGGGGCAGGTGTACTCAGGCGGATCATGCGAGCTCTTCACCAAGTTTATTAATGCCAAGGGTAAGGATGTGCTATACGTGGGCGACCACATATTCGGCGACATCCTCAAGTCGAAGAAGATCCGGGGCTGGCGTACCTTTCTTATCGTGCCGGAGCTGGTGCGTGAGCTGCACGTATGGACGGACGAGTGCCAGCTGTTCGCGGAACTGCAGAACCTCGACATCAAGCTTGGCGACCTCTACCGCGACCTTGACTCAAGTGCCAAGGAAAAGCCGGACATCTCTCAACTGCGGACGTGCATACGGGACGTGACCCATAAGATGGACATGTCGTACGGAATGATGGGGTCACTTTTCCGCTCCGGCTCCCGCCAGACTTTCTTCTCCAGTCAGGTGGTGCGGTACGCCGACGTCTACGCCGCCACCCTACTTAACCTCATCTACTACCCGTTCTCGTACATGTTCCGCGCCCCCGCCATGCTGCTGCCCCACGAGTCGACGGTGGCCCATGACCAGGCACACCAGCCACCGCCCTCGGCTCCATCCATCGAGGAGACACCGCGCTGCGCTTCCGGCAATGACATGAAGGACGCCATCAAGGATCAAGCCGCCAAGGATGCCAAGGATCTGCATCGTGCTGTAAGTCTCTGGAATATGCCCTGTCCACATCCTTCCTATTCTATATACATATATTCCTATATTCCCATCTATCCCTAAGAGTTCCATTGTGCACACACGCCCCTCGACGCCCACTGTGGTGACGCACACCCACGACGAGGACTACTCCGAAGAAGAGGAGATCACCAGCTGTGGCGAATCATCGTCCACGGAGCAGCAGCAGCAGCTACGCGCCGTCTCCGATGAGTAGGAATTTCCTTCCTCTGAACCCAACTGCAATTTGTAGATCAACGAATTTTCTTCTCAAAAGTTTTCCCCATAAAAGTAATCCTCATAATATCCCCAAACCCATCCTCTAATCCAAAACTTTGGCAGAAGCAATTATTAAAAAACGTTCGATTTTCCCCGGCGATTTTATTGCAAGCACAGATATGTGAAACTATATACCATATAGATATGATATAAATATTATACATTAGCTGGTTCCATTACTACATATAATGTCATTTTTTTTTAATTAAAATTAAAAACCGAAATTGCTGTATTGGAAAGTCCAATCTTGTTGTTTTTTGCGATTACATTGCAGTGTTTAAATGTGAAAGGATGCAGATAACCGACCAAGTGGCGTTGTCGCATAGGGATCCAACTTATTAACGAGGAACAAGGAAAATTAGAACTTAAGTAAAGAGAGTAACAAATATGATCAAAAGTATTAGTATTTTAAGAAGATAATGGAGCTAGTTAGGTAAGAAATATATTTACATATTTTATGTTGTATCAATTGATCAAGCAGTACGGCACCAAAACCTAAAGGTTTCCTTCGGTTTCGCTTGAAAAAATCCTACATGAAGCTCTCCGACAAATCCTGAAGCTATATTAGAAATAACACTGTGTAACACTAAACTGAAGGCTTTTAAATGCACTTTCCAGGAAGCAAAAATTTGGTTACAGACCCGGATGAATACATCAACATTACACCCCCCCAATGTGTAAAATTTGCACTATGCCACAAAATCTTGTCTTGAAAATACATTTCAAAAATCATAGAAAATCATGAAATTTGCATTTTTTTCCAAATGTGAATATTTCGTTTAATTAAAACGAAATGATATAAAACACGTCTGTAGGAGACAACTTTCAAAGCATAACTTGGGCAAAAAATTCCAAACTTTAAAAGGAAGTCGCGATTTTGGCCTGTTCATACTAAAAATAGGCCTCATATCGGCACGAATAAAAAATGAAATAAAAAATGTTCAAATCATTACAAATCTCTTGCCAAGTCAAAACCAATGTTGCACAGTCTAATAGGCAAGATGTGTGGGGAACACTTCGCAATTAGGCTCCCTTAGTCCCTTGGAATACTTTTAAGAATTCAAAAACCGTGGAATCTATGTCCAAATATTAAAAAAAAAAAAAAGAGATTTTATTTATGCTTTGTCCACATCTGAAGAAAGGACATCACTGCTTGATAATCTTGTTCCCCTCGCACTGGAGGTCATTGTAAATCTGCTCGTCCTGGACCTCGTTCTTCAGCTGCGTGACTAGCTCGACGGCATTGTCCTGCAAGGCCCCAGAAGGTTTAAAGATAAGAGAGGGCTAAAATAGAATTGAAGATTTACTCACATCGAAGAGAACGTTCTTGTGGCCCTCCTGGAAGTCCCCGAACAAAGCGAAGACATCCACCAGCTTGCCCCTGGCCCCAAATTTGTCAGAGATGAGGGCGAACAGATGCTTGACCGTCTCCTGCTCCACAGAGGAGCTGTCGGAGCGCACGAAGATGGCACGTGGCAGCTGCACCTCCACGTTGCACGTGCGGTAATCGGTGACGGGGCTGCGCGTCAGTCCGGGGCAGACCAACTGCCAGTCCTTGTGCTCCTCCAGCTTCGAGGCGGGGACGATTAGAAGCTCCTGCGCGGAGCTTGGGGAGATACGACATCCGTCCTGACCGCGTCGCTTGTTGAGGAACGCTGCTGACAGACGGGCCCGCTCGTTTTCAGCGTCGTAGTTTCTGCAGAAAGATAAAGTTAGTCAAGGATTTGGGGCAGGGGAGAGATAATCTTACATAGCTGCCTTCTGGAGGGCTTCTCGGTTAAGGGTGGGCGGGGCCACGGCCACCAGGACATCTTCGTCGGCGAGTTGCTCGTAGACGAGGGGCTGCAGCTTGTGCTGACGTGCATCTGCATAGCTCGCGGCGGGGAGGACTACCAGATCCGCCTGGTCCTTGGTCAGCGCCTCGATGCAGTCCGTCGCCTGGACACACTCCAGCTCTGGGCGGGCATCGCGGGCATAGGCTGCCCTATGGAGGGCCTCGCACTTAGAGAACTCGGCCTCCTGCTGAACGCACAGTCGAATCTTGCGGATGGCACTGCCGTCGCGTTCAATCACATCCTTGTAGCCAGCACGCTCCAGGTAGACCTTGGGATCTATAGCGACCGGCTTGCTGTGGTACACGCCATTTGGCTGGATAAGCAGGTGTGCAGCGGCATCTTTATTCTGCGCAAGCAACCCGTTAGCGAAAAAGCGCTCCAGTCGAGTCTGCAGCTGATGCAGTTGGTTTGTGTTGTGGACAGCGTGCTCGTTGGAGATGTAGCCGCTCCAGGGGCGCTGGGCCCAAGAGCAGGCGGGTTCCATGATAGACCGGCGGGTACCATCCTCGCAAAGATACTCGAAATCCTCGGCATTGCCCTCAGCGGGCGGTGAGTTGGGCGCTGCGCCGGGCAGAGCGAAGTACTTCTTGATGTACTGGACCTTGGTGAAGGCCACCTCACCCTGGCCCTTGTCGAGGCAGCGGATGGCACCGTCGTAGCCGCTGAACTTGTCCGGATAGTTGCACTGGGCAGGCTTCTCGCAGAGAGCACACAGGTTGGAGTACTTCTTCTTGAGGAGGCGGTCCGTCTCCGGGTGGGCGGAGTAGTTGCCTACGAGGCAGGACTGCAAGAAGAACTCGGAGAGGGACTTGAGCTCCCGTTCGGTGGCGGAGATCTGCGGATCGGCGGAGACCTTCAGCACATGGGTGTTCTTCAGCTTCGTAATGGGGATCTTATAGCCGACGTTGCGTCCGAAGCCCGTATGGCAAGACTTGGCGCCACGCAGCTGCTGAAGGGTCTTGATGGGCGATGTCTTCTTCACCAGGATGACGCCTTCGTAGCGGAAGTCAGCTATATTAAATCGGGAAATAGATCAGATCAGAGATGAGCTGTTGCCCTAGAGGCGTCCCTGAAGTATAGACATACCGTCCTTGTCCTGCTGCGAGCGGATCTCGGAGATCACGCGATAGTCCTCGTTCTTGCGGTGGTAGGCCATATACATGTCCTCCGGCTCCGTGGCCAAGACATCCGCTTTACGCTGCTCGATCAGCTCCAGGCAGTCCACCCGATCTCGCCCGGCCACGCACTCCATACGGATGCCCGCCTCCGAGGGATCGGCCAGCAGCTGCTGACATTCTTCCAGGTATATTTTAGGCACGCACAGGCGATCTGCAGGACAGAGAATTTCGGTTTTGGGACTGGGATTCACCAGGGATTGACTCACATATGGGCTCCTCTGCCTGGCTTCCATGGGGGCTAAGCACCAGAAGCATCGCTGCTACCAAGAGCAGCATCCAAGTCTCACTCGTCATCGTAGTCATCGTCAAAGCTCGACTGTGGCGAAATTCTGGTGGGCTGGCGCTTTTATACTCCAGATGATCACCCATATCGCACTCTCGCTCTTTGTCCGGCTCTTGCTCTTTTTTCGCCCCCATCTTATTGTTTATTCTGATATGTTTGCTCTCCTCTGGAGAGCCTTCTTGAGAGGGGATCGACAACCGAGGAAGCAAAGAAAGACACCCATTCAGACCGGTTCCACCACGCCATGGCTCTTGACGGGGTCTGGAAACCATCAGAGGCATATTCTCTGGATAGAGAAAAACTAAACGGGTTTATATATTTACTCGTAATATACATACATAGATATGCCATAATATACATATGGCGTTCCCCAGATCAATACCACTTTATATCAGTATCTGTGTGGACATCATGATCTGCTAATGATTCAACGATGAAAAGCTCAATAGATAACAAGTGATCATTTCTCATTTCTCTCCCAATCCACTTTAATTAATTGTTTATTTGTCTCTTGAGATAACGATAACCGATAGCTCATATACTCTCTATTTTATTTTAGCGGTTACATATACCATATATCAATATTTCTGGATCTTTCTTAGGTCTTACAATCATGAAAAACGTTTTAACGAGTGTCACGACGTCGAGGGGTGCATTATGTAATTATATAACTGAAATCTGAGATTTATTTTGATTGATGCATGCATTGTGTGTGTGGTCTTTAAATTTTCAAAAATTCATTTGCATTTTTCTTAATTGAATATTTGAGCCGCACAGCCGTCGAGCCTTTTATTTTCACAGCAACAAACCATTTAGCCGTAAATCTTTCGCGCATCAGGTTAAGTCACCTCCGTTTACTTTCAGGAGGTTCCTGTAGCTATGGTGGTTGTGCTACAGATGGCAGCTCATTGTCCGACTTCTCACAATCATTGCACATTTTCCAACCCCCACCTATCCCTTTCTCCCTTCCATTCTCAAGCAATAAATCAAGTGTAGCTTCATTTTGCTTTATAATTTTAGTCTTGTATCGCTATTTAACAATTTGTTTGCATAGGCACGAAACCTGTTTCATGGGATGTGTCCGGATAGGACCCCGTCGCAGGCACATCGGCACAACGGCAGAGTGATAACAAGGGGAGACAGCGACACCCCCTCAACTCAAGTGAAAACAAACTTAAATTTGCGGTCTGCTTAAAATGCAAGCCGTGCCTCAATCAAATGGGAATCCGTGGGAGGTTGGATGGGGGAGATGGGAGGCAGAGGCGTGGTTGGTTGCTTGGATAATAAATATGCCATAATAGAATTGACTGCTCAACGAGATCACAAAGGCCACACTGCAGAAGCGTGTGAGTGTATTTAAGGGTGCGTTTGAGTGGAGAAGTTTTGGTCGGGGATCTTTTCAAATACGCTGATACGAGTGTGTATGCATGTACATATGTATATGTATATCTGTAGAAGTAGATCGAAGTCAATTAAATTGTTTAATATTCCTGATACGTGCACCATAGCGCATACTTCCAGCAACCGGGTGTCGCCGGCAAGGTTAAAAAGCCTCGAAGTCCGCCGGGAATCACCCCAATGGGTTTTTACCAGAACAAAAACTCTGTTATCAGAATCTTGCCCTCAGAGGCTATCTGCAGCCAGGTGGGAGGGCACTAATCGCCAGCCTCTTTCTATACACATCGCTGGAAACCTTACGGGAATTAAAAAAAAATTATAGAGTCTGTTATTCAACCCGCCTGTTCGGAGCACAACGACTAAGAATTATTTTAAAGTAAATTCCATAGATCATCATTGTTTGGTGTTGCTGTTGCAAGTCCCTATCTCTCTCCATAAGCTCTCTCCCGCTGATGGTGCAGCTCCGACCACAAAACACATTAAAACATTAATTATATTTCATGCAGCCAATTCCTGTGTTTTTAATATAAATCAAGGTAGAATATTTGATGTCCTCCTCTAAACACTTTGAAGACGTTGTTATGTATTAAGGATGAGGAAAAACGTGTAAATATACATACAATCGTTAAAACGAATACTTTAAACTAATTTTATCATTAAATCTACCATTTGAACAATGTGGTTGATTTCTAAAATTCGGCTACCGTTTCTTCTTCATTTTTACGCGCCAAAATTTAAATTTTGAGCTGCTAATTTTTGTTGTAATTAGTGGTGATAATGCCACGATAGGCAGATTAGTGTTGAAATATTCGAAATGGGACAAACTCACTAAACGCAACCAAAACTAAATAAACTAAAATTTAATTTATATAATTCTATTTGAAATTTGAAACAAGCAAAATGAAAAATAAAAAAAATAGAGGGCGCTGCTAAAAGGTAGATGATATATTTGATTTATGAAGTTTTATTAATGTTTTATTTTTGGACCCCTATACTTCCCCATGTTGCCCGAAACTCAATAGTTCAACCGTATTGTAAACAAGCTATTACACCCTGCTGCTTATTTTTTCTTTTCGTATCGTCATGTGCATTAGTGAGCGAACGCACCAAATAAAGTAAGATCAAAGAAGAAAATGAACGCAAAAAGTTAATTTTATGGATTTTTGAATAGGTAAAATCGAGGTATCGAGGTATCGAGGTAAAATCAGCTGAGAAATAACCTCTTATCGATTTCAGATTTCAGTATTTCTGTGCATGGTTGTGATTAGGTCACACTTCTGCACACACATATACTGGATTCAATAAATGCGGCCACACTGACTGACACGTCAAGCCGGACAGAAGAACACAAAAAACGATATCAAAACCAGGAAAAAGACGTAACGTCACCCTAAACTACAAAACATCCCCTTGACACCTGACAAGCAGTCGGGAAACTCTAGCCAGGATGAGCCAAGTGCCGTGCTACACGATAATAAACTCGCCGGACCTGGAGGTCCCGAACGAGATGCAACTGAAGCAAGATTTGGAGAAGGGCGACACGAACCATAAGATTGAGACTCTGAAGAAGGTGATCAAGTTGCTGCTCAACGGCGAGCGCTACCCGGGTCTTATCATGACCATCATCCGGTTCGTGCTGCCCGTGCAAGACCACACAATCAAGAAACTGCTGCTCATCTTCTGGGAGATTGTCCCCAAGACCTCGGGCGAGGGCAAGCTGCTGCAGGAGATGATTCTCGTGTGCGATGCCTACCGCAAGGTGAGTGCAACGTGGCCCCGCGCATGCCATCTGTGTGGCATCAGTTCTGATCTTCGGTTGTTTTTTCGCTTTTTTGTAGGATCTGCAACACCCAAACGAGTTTCTGCGTGGTTCCACGCTGCGTTTCCTCTGCAAGCTGAAGGAGCCCGAGTTGCTAGAGCCCTTGATGCCCGCTATCCGGGCCTGCCTGGACCATCGTCACTCGTACGTGCGCCGCAACGCAGTTCTGGCCATCTTCACAATCTACAAGAACTTCGACTGGCTGGTGCCGGACGGGCCGGAGCTGATCGCCAACTTCCTGGACACACAGCAGGACATGTCATGCAAGAGGAACGCCTTTCTCATGCTTCTCCACGCAGACCAGGAGCGCGCCCTCAACTACCTGGCCTCGTGCATTGACCAGGTGCACAGCTTCGGCGACATCCTGCAGCTAGTTATTGTGGAGCTCATCTACAAGGTGTGCCATGCAAATCCCGCAGAGCGGTCGCGCTTCATCCGGTGCATCTACAACCTACTTAACTCTTCCTCCAACGCGGTCCGCTACGAGTCTGCCGGCACGCTCATCACCCTTTCGCTGGCCCCCACCGCCATCAAAGCTGCCGCCAGCTGCTACATCGAACTGATCGTCAAGGAGAGCGACAACAACGTGAAGCTTATTGTCCTAGACCGGTTGATTGCCATGAAGGAAAACGAGAACATGGAGAAGGTCATGCAGGACCTGGTCATGGACGTGCTGCGTGTCCTGGCCGCCCCAGATATCGAGGTGCGACGCAAGGCCCTCGCCCTGGCCATGGACTTGGTCTATTCGCGAAACATCGGCGAGATGGTGCTAGTGCTCAAGAAGGAGGTGGCCAAAACGCACAACGTAGAGCACGAGGATACGGGCAAGTACCGGCAGCTGCTCGTCCGCACCCTGCACGCCTGCTCCATCAAGTTCCCCGACGTGGCCGCCACCGTGATTCCCGTCCTAGTGGAGTTCCTTTCGGACACCAACGAGCTGGCCGCCGCCGACGTGCTCATCTTCATACGTGAGGCCATCCAGAAGTTCCCAGCCCTCAGCGCTCTCATCATTGAGCACCTCATCGAGGCATTCCCCCAGATCAAGTCCTCGAAGATTCACCGTGCCGCCGTGTGGATCCTTGGCGAGTATGTGGAGGGTCCCCAGATTCTCGAAGTGATTGACGCCATCCAGCAAACGCTGGGCGACATTCCCATGGTGGAGGCGGAGCAGCGTCGCCTATCCGGTGACCCGACCGATGAGCAGAACCAGCAGCAGGGATCCGCCACAGGGGGCGCATCCGGTGATGGCAGTAGTACGACCACCACCACAAGCAATGCCATCAACAAGGTTACCTCCGACGGCACCTATGCCACCCAGAGTGCCTATAGCCTGGCCCCGTAAGTAGCCCTCATACAGAAGTCCTTTCGTTGTGCTTGGAATCACAGATTCCCTCGCTTTATCGTTTTTTCCTGACTCTAATAGGGTGGCCAAGGCGGAGAAGCGTCCGCCGCTGCGGCAGTACTTGATGGACGGCGATTTCTTCATTGGCGCCGCCCTGTCGGCCACTCTGACTAAGCTGGCCCTACGCTACGTGAAGCTGCAGCCAGACTCGGGTGCACAGAACCGCCTGACCACGCGGGTGATGCTGATAATGAGCTCTATCCTGCACCTAGGCAAGTCCGGGTTCCCCAGCAAGCCGATCACAAACGACGACATCGATCGCATCTTCATCTGCCTGCGCACGCTGAGCGAACGCACCCCGGAGGCAGTCTCCGTCTTTATGCACTACTGCCGCGAGGCTCTGGGCAAGATGCTCGATGCCCAGCACGACGAGGATCTACGCGTGCTAAAGGAGAAGCAGCGCGCCACCGCCAAGGTCCAACCAGACGATCCGGTCCTCTTCGCCCAGCTCTCCAATGGGCGCGATAATCAGCTAGGCGAGAACGTTTTCGAATCTAGCTTGAACCAGGCTTTGGCCGGAACAAAGACGGCGCAGCTCAGCGATATCTCCTCGCCCAACAATAAACTCAACAAGGTCACGCAGCTGACGGGCTTCTCTGATCCGGTCTATGCCGAGGCCTACGTCAATGTTAACCAGTACGACATTGTCCTGGACGTCCTCATCGTCAACCAGACAAGTGAGTCTTCGTCATGGCAATTGCTGCGCATTTCTTTGTAAGGATATGTATTATTAATCTCTCTTTACCTCTGTATAGATGACACCTTGCAGAACTGCACCTTAGAGCTCGCCACGCTGGGTGATCTGAAGCTGGTGGAGCGTCCACATCCGGTTGTACTGGCTCCCCACGATTTCTGCAACATCAAGGCCAACGTAAAGGTCTCCTCCACAGAGAACGGCATCATATTTGGCAACATCGGTGCGTGTCAGTGGGAGTGGGAGTGGCTCCCATAATAAATATTTTTTTCTCCTCCTCGTTCCAGTGTACGACACTGCTCTCAACACGAACGTGGTCGTGCTGAACACCATACACATCGACATCATGGACTACATCATTCCGGCCAGCTGCACAGACACCGAGTTCCGCCAGATGTGGCAGGACTTCGAGTGGGAGAACAAAGTCACCGTCAATACGAGCTTCACCGACCTGCACGAATATTTGAGGCACCTGCTCAAGAGCACCAACATGAAGTGCCTCACGCCAGAGAAGGCCCTGTCCGGTCAGTGCGGCTTCATGGCCGCTAACATGTATGCCAAGTAAGTGTGGCAGCAGTTCGCGTAGTCTTTTATTCGAAACATAACTAATCTTCTCCCTACATAGATCCATCTTCGGTGAGAATGCCTTGGCCAATCTGAGCATTGAAAAGCCCGTGGATGACCCCGATTCTAAGGTGACGGGCCACATACGCATACGCGCCAAGAGTCAGGTAAGAATGGAAGAACACTGCCCCAATCCCAAATGTCTCTCCATACTCGTGCTCACTCTCCGCAGGGCATGGCTTTGAGTCTGGGCGACAAGATCAGCTCCTCGCAGAAGCAGTCCGTTCAGACGACCTAGTGGACAAACAGCCACCCCAAGAGCAGCGTTTTAATGCAACTCTGCAGCTTCTTCAAATTGCATGAAATACATATAATGATACATTCAATATACATTTATAATATATCTTAACCCAAAAATATGGAAGAGTTTGTAGTGAATTTGGGTGATGGGATTGGGTGTGGCTTCCAAAGAGTGGTCCAAACATAGGAATAATCGATTTTATTTTCATCTTTACATTTGGTTTACTTTCTGAATAAGTAAAGAAAAAGTTCCCTCTGCAGCACCAACAGATGCTCAGCTAAGTGAAAAATATTTGTTGGGCATTTTAAAGTTTACTCAATTTAACTAACTCTAAGATTATGTCGGAAATAATAGTGATGATCATTTAACTTGATTTGGGCTTAATTTTTAAATATGCACTTTACCAATCAAATCTGGAGTAGACAAGATTTTAGACTTGTAACATGGGTCGCTGCTCCTTAGCCGACAGCTTGTCGTTGGTGGTTGCGTAGCCAGTGCCGCCCTGTTAAAAAAAAGGGCACATAAAATATATACATGCATACATATGTATGTAGATATTCAGAATCGGAAATGTCTGATCTCTACTTACGCGCTGCAGGGGAATGATGTCTTTTTCCTTGAGCTTGCGATCGGTAAGCGGGTGAATCATGTCCTTCCGGATAAGTTTATCCACACACTCCAATGTCACCACATCGCCGCTGCAAAGATACGCAAAGGTTCGGAAAAAGTGTCAAATAAGCTAATCCCGATTACGGTCTAAACTCACGTTGGTCGCAAGACGGCGCAGGGCACTGCGTTGCTTAGCGCGTCGTGGGTAATGGGACACATGTAGCGCACCTCCTTGGCAATCAGTGACTTTTTTGTGTCGCCATCCTTGATCGGGGTGAATTTCACGTCAATCAGGTCCTTCACCTTAATCGGCTGTGAGGAGACTGGGCAATATATAGTAGCATCGGGCTTCTTGGCCTTGGCTGCCCCGGCATTAGGACACTCTGAGGGCAGCCAGAAGGCGGGCAGCTTCTTCTGGTTCCCGTTGGCCATGTTCGAAATGGATCCGGTCTCTGAGGCGGCTATGGCTGCTGCCGAAGTGCTCGGCATGTGTAAAGCGACTGTGCTGGACTTGTGGGCAGGTTTTGTGGTGGGCTTCTCGGAGTTGACGAACCGCTCCATGCGGGCCTGTTGCTTGCAATTGGCCTCCTGCGTGATCTCCTCCTCCTCGACCCGTCGCAGGCGCTCGAACTCTTTCAGCTTGCGACTGTATTCGTTCTTTTTGGTGACGATATACTGCAAGATCGCCTCCTTGTCGAACAGGTACCCCTGCTTGGTGATGACAGGGTTGCGGCACGGCTGGAGTGTCAGCGAGCAGCAGTCAAACGACTTCACAGAGTCTTTGCCCAGGCGCTGGGCATTCGTTCCATAACCCGACTCGGCGGCATCTCGTTTCTTTTCATTGTAAGTATAAACAGCTCCGGCCGTGCAGTTGCGAGCATGTCGGGTCATCTTTAAGTTCGTTTCCTCGCAAAAATGTTTTTTTTATGAAGGCAACCAAATGGCTTACCTGAACATTGTTCAACATGAACTAGTTCGATTGCAGTGAACACATAAACCAAATCACCAGGCTGCCAGCTTACAAATTTATGGCTAGATCTAGCATTTTGTGAGAAACCTAGATCTGTAAAAATGCTTATAAAGCTGTTTAGCATATTTTGAAAATAAATTCAGCTGGTTTTACCATTAAATATGTATTGCATCTCTTAAGCCAAAATGCCAAAACTACAATTTGCCATCGTAATAATAACAAACAATTTCAAAAAACAATACATAAATATTGTAATGCATCAAACGGTGGATAGGATAAGCTGACGATTTATATTATATCTAATTTACACTAAACCAAAAAATCTTTAATTTTTTTTGAGTATTTGTCGTAGCTTAATATTTAGCCTATTTGTTATTTGTGTCTAGCTTACATTGGGCGCGCTCACTAGCATACCTTGCTTATCATATGGAGCGTACTATTTTTACGCTACATGTTATCCATGAATTTATGCCAAAATTGTATCATAAAGATCACTGATTGCTGCTGAAGTTCTGCTGGGTAACGCGCCCATTGACTCCGGAATTCTGGCAGCACTGCCTATCACACGGATGATTTTAAAAAATAACAAATAGAATTTGAGCAGACGATTTTCCGAAAATGAAATTAAGTTTAAAAGTTTTCAATGAATCAACCACTTGCATGCTATTTAGTCAGTTTACAAAAAACACACAGAACACAATAAAGACATATGTGTTTCTTGGCTTTATCGTTTCGAACTGGGCCGAACGAAAGCGCTGAGAACCAGTTCGAGATACAAAGAGAGCAAAGCAGCGGCCAGACAGCTATCGACAGCATCAATACGCGCGTGACGGCGGCAGAAGTCGATTTGACAGAAGTTCCAACTCTAATGCGATTTTGACGGTCCCGCGCTGCTTGCCGGTCGCTGGAGCTAGTCTCAGCCAGCCATGGACTACAGCTACTACGACGAGGGATATGAAATCGACTACACAGAGTTTGGGGAGGACGCTGACGACGATATCGACTACGGATTTCATTCTGGCCACAAACAGGATAGCTTATACAGTGATGCACGGCCGGAGGCGAGGGACTTCCTGGTGATGGATCGACTGTTTCAGAACATAGAGGCCTGCGTGCAGCCTTCGCTGCTACAAGTAGCGAAGTACGTGACACCCATGTTGGGCTTGTGCCTGGTCGGACGGCTGCTCTGTCTTCTCTATGCCATGAAACGCCGCTTGCCGTCAGCCGGAGTGTCGCAACGCGATGCGAACAGTATCATCGTGGCTCCCTTGCACCTGATCCATGCCACCACCGGTCTGATCTTGCTGTACGCCACACTAGGGCAGCGCTTGGGCGAGCGCGTAGGCCTGCTGCTGATCCTGAGTGCCCTTGGCTACGTTATGCTGCAGCTGGTGCGTGTGTACAGCGGGAGAAGAGCCGCCACCAGCATAGCCGTGCTCACCGTTGGTAGCCAGTTCTTGTACGAGCTGGTCATATGGAGGCAGCGCAGCGACTGGCCCCAGTTGAGGGGCGTCCAGATGGTAGTCAATATGAAGCTGATCTCGCTGGGCTTTGACCTGGCTAGCGGACAGGTGCCTCGGATGCCAGGACCCCTGGCCTACCTTGGATACATTTACAGCCCTGCGACCTGTGCTCTAGGCCCCTGGATCAGCTATGGCCGCTACGTGGAGTGCCTAGTCGCACGAGGAAAGTGGCTGACGACGCTGCGCCAGCTGGTGCTCAACATGCTACTCTGCCTGCTGGCCGTGGCCGTTTCCAACTGCCTCGCCCACGCCCTCGGCGAGATGGCCAGCGGCTCGCATTTCCTCCTCATGTACACGGAGGCTCTGGGCGTTCGGAGCAGCCACTACTTCGTAAGCTTCATGTCCCAGGCTCTGCTCGTCAGCTCAGGGCAGACCCTGGACGGAGAATCAAAGGATTCCAAGGAGCTGGACGAGAGGATACTGGGCCCGCTGGTGACGCGTCCCTGGCAGATCGAGTGGCCCCGCTCGTTGAGCGTCCTTGTGCGTAGCTGGAACATTCCTATGCACGAATGGCTTAAGCACTACATCTACGGAGGCTTTCAGGAGCACAACCTGGGCCACACCTTCTGGGCCGTCCTCTGCACGTATGTGGTGTCCAGTCTGCTGCACGGTATGGATCTGCGCATCTATATGGTGCTTTTCTTTCTGGCCATTTTCGCCGAGAGCGAGCGGCTGCTTCGCCGCCACCTGGCCAACCTCCTCGATGCTTGTCTGGCGGCCGGTCAGTGCAGGGGTCCCGACAGCTGCCGCTTCTCCCGCTGCCCGCGACGTCGTCGGTGGATAAGCAGCTGGGGCTGGCTGGTGAGGCTCACCAATCTGATCTTCACCCTAGTCGCCATGTTCCACCTGGCCTATCTGGGCATTGTGCTCCTCAACGAGAACCTCATTCTGGACGGCAGTCCCGGCGACGAGATGGAGTCTTTTGTGTGGCATTGGTCGGAGGCGGGCTACCTCAGCCACTACATCGGCTTTGGCATGTTCCTCCTCTATCTGTTCATCTCCTAGGCGGTGGTACCAGATTCCCTCCAAAACCCAGCAACGATTAAGGACTGATCTACATGTATTTGAATTCTGAATTCGCCATTCGAATCTAACTGTGCTTTTGTATGTAAATCTGTATTTTGTATTCGTATCTTGTAGTTGCTATGTGTGTACTATATATTGTGTGTGAGTACTTAAAATTATAATTAAATCTGTGAAACGTATCCGTGTCGAAGAGTCAACCGGTGCTAAAAAGCTTAGCATTTCTATTTGAAAGCTTTGCATTGCAGACTAGAGTGACCTCTATGCAAAACGTGTAGCGACGGTATAGGCAAGATAAACATCTCAGCTTATGGACGGCACCCTATGGTTTTTTTTTCTCCTGATATTGGCTTATCAGCATCAAGTATGGCGTTTATTTAATTAGTTCCGGTGGAGAGATTGACATAATGACGTTCCGACGCCCTCCTATTTAAAACTTATCCCTATTCGAGCTTCGGCTTTGAGCCAGTTTTCACTTCCGATGATGAAATTTACCTATCTCTTACTCTATTCATCGTTTCTTCCCCTCCGATAACTATTAAAAATAATTCTACTCTTACCGTTCGCTAGATTTTATCGGCGGATACCTAATCAATAGGCTTCCTCACAGCCGCTGCAACCCTCGCCGCACATCCGAAAGATTCCCATGGCTTAGAGCAGGACAGACGATGGAGCTGCAGAGCGAATGATGTTCAGTGCGAGATTCCATGTTTCGTTGGGACGCTTCTTTGGTAGTTAAGAAAGCAGTTGCTTATCAGTTGTTGTCATACTCGTATCATTAGCAGGAACAGATGAAACCACAGCTAAGATTTAGTAAAAGTTCTCGAAATAGAGAACTTATAAAGGTCTGTGTCTGGTATGCCATGGATTTGCTATCCATTTTTCAATTACAAATTTTGTTCTTGGTTGCGTCTAGAGGCTAATCCCACCTCTTTAAGAAAAATAACTCCATAACATAATGATTTTCAGTGCATCTTTTATAGAATACACAAACACGTTGTAAATAAATAGAAAATTATTTTAATTATTTTTATTGATTTTTTGTCTATTTTCTTTGTTGGTTTGTTTTTTTTCTTTTTGTTTGTTTTTTCTCATTGAGACAAATATTTATAACAATATTTTAATTTCTACTGATTTTTATTTTGCTTTGCTTTCATGTTCATTTGTTTACTATTCTGCCTTCCTTTCGTTTTCGGTTTTCATTTCTTTTTGATTTGCTACATCCCTTACTTTTGTCATCCTTCGGGCTGTGATCCTTTTCGTTCCATGAATTTCCTTCTATTTTTCATTGTTTTATTTGTTTTTCGCCACTTATGATTTACATATTAATATTTCTAGCTTAAGAATTATGCAATGACAATAAAAATATTTTTTTACTTTGTTGAATGCAACTTTTCTGTTGTTTCTTTCTCTTTTTTCCACTTACTTCCTTCCTTCTTCTTTGTCCTTTTTGATACTACCGAAAAAAGTTGCTCCTTGAATTCCCGTTTCGATTTTGTTTCCTTTAGTTTTCATTTGCAGAAATTGTGATTTGGACATCAAAAATAGAGAGATATACATGGGTATATACATAGATGTAGATATATATATATATCTATCATCATGTACATATATATAATCTTTATAAAGACCTTTAATGTACTATACATTGACGAACGCATTGATTTATCCGCTTTACTTTGACATTGTTTCCATTTCCTTCACTACTCGATATTGTACATATAAAAAAGTCGCTCTGCTTATTTTCAAATTTTTTATCCTGAATTCTGTCTGCATGCATATCCATCTATTTATGGATTTATGTTTTCGATTTCTTTTCATTTTGTATCATTTTCATAACAACAACTGAGTTGATCACAAGAGATAACGAGAGTTTTGCTTTATAGTATGTAAATAATGTCTGTATGGTATCCCTCGATCCGAAAATGGGACACCGCTCTGCCGTCCACCCTCTCCGAGTGCGATCCACAAATAAAAATAGTGTACAAATATTCGCTAACTACGTATATCGTATATATGTATAATTATATATGAATAGGATTTTTTTTTCAGAGAAAATCCTTCTTAGTGTCGCCTTGGCTAGGGAGGCTAGAGGGCGAGGCGGCGGGGAGAGGTTTAAAAGTATGCAACAAATTTTCAATAATTCATTAACGTGGACTGAGTGACTGTTTGATTCATCGATCTGCCCTGTGCTTTACAGAACTTTTAAACAGATTAAAACTTAATTTCAAAGTTACATTTCTCACCACTTTCTCGTTTCACACACACATAGCATTCATAGTAATAGATACAGATATAAACAGGTGAAAGTTCTCTATTTTGAATCAATTTCTTCAACGGAGAATACATTTTGCTAAAATCTATCTCTCCCTTTTAATTTTTAACTATCTTTTTCTGCCTGTGTTGTTTATGTTGGGGGTTTATATCAGTTTACATAATTTCTCAACAAAATTTAAACAGTTTTTCGTACTAAGCATTTAGTAAGACAAAATATTTCAATTAAAATAAGCTGCCGCCATGAATGGGATTTCCCATATATTTGCATCGTTAAAATTGAGCGCTTCTCAGATCATGGGCTCTCAGCTTTGAACCAATGCCAATGCTGAAAGAGGCGTATTCGCGGTACTTAGAAATACCATATATGCATATCTATATGTACATAAATTGTATATCTGAAAGTTATTTTCTCTGCAAAAAACTCGAAACAGCTGTTTGATTTGACCAGCTTTTTATTAATTTGTTAATCTACTTTTAAAAGGCAATACCAAAAGCAGTATGTCGCTGTTGTATTTACGCTTAAAGCCTAAAATGCATTAAAAAAAGTATCAAACAGCTGATCGATCTACACAATATAAAAACGAATCAACATCGTACGGAGGACTATCATTAACGACGTATAAAAATATTAGATGTAAAAATGTGGAAAAACCAATGGGGTTTTCGAGAAAACACCGATGCGTTCGCGTACGAGTAAATGGCAAAATTCACCCACCACGATGAAAAGGCAATCACCTGACGGCAGCTCACAGAATATAGAAACAGACATATATATAAACGGAGATATAGGATGTACAAGCACAGGGGATATGGATAGATAAACTGCAGTTTCATTAAATTAGCAAATAAACTAAGGCGTAAACTAAAACATTAAAATAATATTACAATTTAAATTATAAACATAATTACATTGTGTCCTGCTCGTGTCGCTGTCGCCGTTCGTCTGTTTGTTCTGTCAGGCTGCTCGGTTCGGTTCAGTGTACTTGTCCTAATAAGAACATGATCATTGCACTATATAGTATATATGTACGATTACATATAGCTTTTTACTATACGTATGTAAATCATGATATGCGGCCGACTATTGCCATCGCCATAGCCATTGGGACTCGTCTTCGAACGTGAACGTCGTTGCCGGTGCGGCTGCTGCCGTCGCTGCCATCGCCATGACCACAGCCACAGCCAAGGCCACATTCAATCGTTCTTGGTCTGACAGTAGAGCTCCTTCAGCGACTTGAGCTCCTCGATAAGCGCTTTGTTTTGGTTTTCTAGCACCGCCACGCGATTCTCCAGGCACTTAATGTACTCCTTTTTCTTGCGCCGGCACTCCCTTGCCGCCTCCCTGTTCTTCTGTAGTCTGATCTCCCGCTTACGCGTCTGATCCTCCGCTATCCCGCTGTTGTCTGGAACATGGAACATGCAAATGGAAAGGAGAAAGAAAACGAATTAGTTTTGTCTGAGGGAATGTGTCACATATGGATGGAGGAGAGGATGGCGGAGCCTCGGCTCTGGTTATTACTGGTGTTGTAAGGTATCCGATTGGATAAATAGTAGGCCGAGTCCGGGGCCATGTGCAGCAGTGGACTGTTCGCCGAGTTGCCGCCCGCTCCGCCTGCAGCCAGCTGAGAGCCGAGCACCCCATCGGAACCCATTTGCAGCGAGGAGCCTGATCGACCGATCGGGGATTTTGGTTTGGTTCATAGTTGGAATTGTTGTTGGTTGGTTGTTGGAGGGGGAGATTGTTGTTGTTGTTGTCGTTGTTGCAGTTGTTGTTTCGGTTGTTGGTTGGAAAATGCACGCAGTTTTTGTTTTGGACATAATTGAATTTAGAGTAGTAGGAGGAGGTAGTCATAAAGAAAACAATAAGAAAAACAACAATAAAAATTATAAGAAAAACATATTTTCCTTTGCATTTTTTGTCGCAAATTTTTGGATTGAATTTTGAATCTTTTTGTTGTTGATTATGTCTGAGAGGTGGGTGGGTGAGTGCGTGTGAGAGCGGGCGATATTGAAGAGTTAGTCAAGAGTGAGATAGAGAACGAATACAAGAGCGAAAGCTTGGCTTGAGATTTGATTCTTTGATTCTAGTTGTGGGGTTAGGAGGTGACGAGGAAGAGTTTCGTATATTAAACAGAAGTGTGGGGGTGCAACAACAGCAACCACAACAACAACAACGATAGAGAAGGAAAGAGAGACCGATGGAGTATGTGTGGGAGCGAGAGCAGCAAAATATCTCCTTCTTCTTCCGTTGCTGTCTTGCTCCCTTGTGTTAAGGATTGTGCATTATGGAAGTATGGGATGTGAAGGAACACATATTTACAGGAATCCGGGCGAATGGTTGGTTGCTCTCCTTCCTCTCTTCTCATTAATATTTTGATTCTTGATTAAGTAACAACATTAACATCCAACAACAACAACTAAATGATAATGAAGAAACGGGAGAGAAAGAGATGGCGAGACACACGACTAACGTAGGCTAACGGGTTCACTCTTGTATGGCTGCCTCTTTTAACAGTACATGGGGTTTGGTCATCGAGTGCGAATTAATGGCGAAATGAGTAAAAAGCAGAGAGAAGAGAAGTCTATCTACGTATGTATATATACATATATATATATGTATGTAAATATATACAAATTAATAATCAATATTTTACACATATGTATTTATGTATTCCTGCAATACTGGGAACTAGTTCGGAGGCGGTGAGAATACTACTGTCTAACAGACCACCAGTACATCCCGGACAAGCCCTATCCAATGATTTTCATAAGTTCCATTTTTATTCGCAATAACCTAGGACATGGGGACCAGAAACACCACATCGTTTACCGCCAACTAGTGATATATCCCCATCGAAGGGGTAGTTGAGGGGTTGTAGAGTATATATAGTCAAATTTTTTCTATTCGTTGAGTGGTTCATCGTAAGATTACCATAGGGTTGCTTTGGGAAATACCCATGTACGAACCAACGAAGTAGATAGTTCGGCATGGTCAATCCTCACCACCAGTCCCACAGGGATGTATGTATGTACATATTTATGGATATGGAATAGGGTTCTATCGGATCGATTCATGATCTATGTAGCGTGATGAGTGCAGTGCAGGCGGTACGATGGCGAAAGATCGAAGTTTGGGCAGGCGGTTGGTTACATGTATTTAAGGACAGAGGGACAGACAACAGAGCGATAGAGATGTGTGTGTATGTGAGCGAGCGATAGCGTGGCATGTCGTGTCGTCCCAAGGATTTACCGCTTATATCAGGTCCACTGATCTCGGTGAAGATCTTATTGTACGATGGCCTCCGTGTCAGCTCGCTCCGATGGTGCTGCGAGTCGTCGTCAGACAAACTCTCGTCGCTGTCCTCCTGGTGCTGACTGTTCGGCTCGGGTTTGATCTTACATGGAAAAGTTGGAGGGATCTGTGATATGGATTGGATTATAAAGATTAGAGAGGCTGCTGGCCCCCGCTCCAGGTTCTCTAGCTACGCACTTTGTTACGCACTTGCACTGCATTGCTTGCGGTCGTGTGAATCACCGTGGAGTTGGGCGGCTTGGTCACAAACACTACCCCCACTCCCTTGTGCATCGCTGTGGCGGTAGCGGCGGCCAGCGCCTGATGTTGCTGTTGCTGCGTGCCGGCAGCTGTCTGTATGACACCTGATGGATTCGCCTGTATCACGGATTGTACCTGCAATGGGGGGCAAAGAGAAAGACACCATTAGAGTGTATCTGGGATAGGATGAAATCTGTGAAAAACGACTCACCTGCAGGCCGTGCTGCGCCAGCGCCTGGATCGGGTATTGTATATTGCAGTTGGCCGTCGTGGTCAGCACTGTGGCCGTTCCAGCGGAATTATTTGTGTTGCCCGCTGACGCCGCTGTTGTACTCTGTGGGTTCTGTGTCTGTGACTGCTGCTGCGCGGCGCTCGTTGCGGCAGCTGCCGCGGCCGCTGCCTGCGCCGCTGCCGTGATAGCGTCCAGGCTGCCGCTAGATGCCGAATTGCCGTTCTCCTCGACGACGATGCTGTTGTCCATTTTAGCGATTTTCAGCAGCACCGTTACGCTCTCCGACAAGTGCTTCAGTTTGGCTTCCGTTTCCGTTTCAATTTGGCCAGTTTGAAGTCGTTTTATGCGGAACGGCGACTGCAAAACAAGATACCTAGTTACAATATTGTTTATATCAGTCACATACATATGCACATGTGTGCAACTGCAGCTACAACAAAGCAAGCAACTAACTTTTTAACTACTGACTAACTAACTGATGGAATGACGAACGGACTGCCCCTCGCTGATGTTGCTCTTCAACTGCTATTGGTGTTTGTTTTGTTTGTCCACCCAAGACGATGATGATGCTGATTATAATGATAATTAAAGTCTGCCACAGAGAGACAGCAACAACAACACCAACAGAAACAGCAACTGCTGTGTATTTTTATGAAATGACGTCATGACAACGTAGAGAGGAGAAAAAAAATCAACTTACTTTCTGATGACATCACTAAAAACGCTTGTTGTTGCTGCTCTCCCTCTCTATTGGGGGGCTCTGGTATACGTTTTGTGAGTGTGTGTGCGTGTGTGTGTGCGCGCGCGTTGCACGCTGTGCTGGCAACTTGTTGAAAAAAATGTACACTATTCCGCACGTCACGTCATAGAAAATGGATTCGCTTACAGCCTACATTCAGCCAGAAATCTTTGGTGTTGCATTTTTTTAATGCTTACGGCTTTTTTATGTACGGCTAAAGGGTGCAGAGGGGTGACAGTTCGACAAGTTGGCAGCACACACTAGGCCTGTTGTTATCGTTGCTGCTGCTCTGCCTTCTTTGCTGCTTACGTTCTTTTTTTTCCCACCAAGAGCCACTCTCTGACATTCACGTTGATCAGGCGACGGCGGCGCCACTTGATGGCCACTTCATTGAATTTGCCTTTAGGTTGCTCAGACACACGTTCTCGGCTCAAACACTGCGATTGTTAACAACAATTTATTGACAAACTCAATTTTTGCGCAAAAATATTTCCAATATTGCTTGCTCGCTCACTCGCGCTGCTTCTTCACTGTCAGAACTACCAGAGGGATATGACAAAAAATGGCCTAATGCGTTTCGTGCAAAGCACTAGCGCGTTGCGGGTATACTGTTATCGAAACTACAGTAATGAACAGAATAGCCTAGCAGTGACTTTACCTGCTATATGGGATGTTTCGTTTCACTGGGACAGAAGTCGTTTTTTTTTTCATTAAACCGAAAGAGAATTCAAAGAATTGAAATTAAGTACAGTTGATTAAAATGATACATCAATGAACTGAGACAAATTTCAGAGCGATCCTACCACGACCACCCCAACCGTGATCGAATTAAATAAATGTCTTCAGTTTCTTCAAGTTTGAAACGGTGAAAGAATTTCTATGCTATCAATTAAAATGTTGAGCAGCGTTTAATAGAAAAATGTAACTTATGAAAAAATTCATATATGACAGAATATAAACAAATTGATCAAAATGGGGCTATATTTTCCATTATTTAGTGGAATTTATTAGAAAAATTTACTTGAGTGACAGAACGAAGTAAGGAAGTAATTTAGCACCAATTTCTTTCTTATAGCTCTCAAAGCTCGCAAAAAGTTTCTGTGAATCTTGCAAAACGTTTTTTTTTTTAATTCTCAATATGCGTGATATAATGAATAATTTACTTTAAGATTTAAAAGAAAAAATACCATACTTTCACATCCTAATTCGGACTTTATGCCAAATAAAAAAACTTCTTGTCACCAAGATTTTGCTCATCTCTATCGATGGCAGATGCGTTTTTGTTAGACTTAAGTA
Organism: Drosophila azteca; assembly: GCA_005876895.1. Classification (NCBI taxonomy): domain Eukaryota; kingdom Metazoa; phylum Arthropoda; class Insecta; order Diptera; family Drosophilidae; genus Drosophila; species Drosophila azteca. Next base: position 134,681 of record VCKU01000069.1, read on the forward strand.
ATTAATCCGAGTGATTACGTCCCTGACTTGCTTAATTACAGATGTAGATGCAGAAACATCCAGCAACAGCAAAAATCCGATGAGTAATCTATGACATCACATGTACAAAATATTGGGCGGAAAAATTTAAAATTTAAAAATGAATTCGCCAATGCCTGTCGACTGCAGTCCACATTGATATCCAAAAAAAACTGTGCCTGTAACAGCTTCAGCTAATTAGTGCTTTTATTGAACTGGACGTTGGCAACTCCTTCTAGTCGCACATGCAAATGAATGTTCTCAGTACTAGGGCACTGTGTGTGCCTTTCTAGAAATACTGTCCGTCGGGCTCGACGAAATCTAAACTGCAAATGGAAATCCATTTGATTTGTGATTTAATAATTGCCATTAATTACGGCGCAGCTCGAGGAGGAGGGGGAGGGACACTTGTGTGGTACACTGCCTCTCTCTGTGACTCAAAAACACACCGCGCTGTCTGCCCCTGCGATTGATTAATGTTTGAAGATGATACCTGTCTTACAACGGGTGGCATCACTGTGAAATGGTGTTTGCCCTAGCACAGTTGGACTGCACTCTGCCCGTATGTGTGTACACATGTACGTACATATGTAATCATTTCACTCATGATACACATTAATGTATGCTTTTGCGGAAGTTGGCCTCCGCGTAAGGGGATTCGAGCGTCGGTGCACTCTCTACTTCAGCTCGTACGCAGTAGCAGGACGGCGTCAGAGTAGAGGTAACTGCATTTCCATCAATTTCAATCACTTTTGCATTTTGTTTTTGGCTTCGCATTTTAGCTTCGCTCCCTCTCGACCTCTGACGCTGCTACGCAATATTGACGTCAGCATTATTTATTTTTAGTCGGTGTTCATTGCGTTTTTCGCATTTGCGTTGGTGTTGGGCATTCAGTCCCGCCCCCCACCACACCACGCTGCCAAACACTCTTATCTCTTACTCTTTGCTTTCTCTCTCTCTGTTTCTGCTTGTTTGTCTGAATTAATTAAAACTAAATGAATGTGCAATAACAAAAAAAATAGCCACAAAAGTTATTACTGTTCAAGGCGTTCTCCTTCAAAGAAGAAGAAGGACCGCAAGTGTAAAAAAAAAGAGCACAGTGAGTGGGTGCATGAGTACATGGGTGTGAGAGCGAGACCAATTCATTGCCGACAGGTGCTGTTAAGGCTTAAGTGTGGTGAAAAAGAGGGCTAGGAGCCCAAAACCGAAGCCTTATCCAGGGATTATCAAAGCGCCCCAACAGTTTTGATAATAAAGCTGGCGCTATAAATGGTGCCGTGCCAAGGTAATAATTGTTCCAACAGGGGGTTGTCTTATCTGGTCATATCGCGGGGCATTGATGCCCACCTCCCCCACACACGGTATTTATAATCATAATTCGTAGAGTAGATTCCGCGCAAGGGCTTTTCTGAATCACTTGACGCTCTCAATGATCATCAGCGTTCATTGAGGATCGTACGCTTCTTACATTTGTACATACATATGTACATATATATGTATGTATACATTTTTGGGAGCGCGATGGCAGGTCTCTTTACATATTTACATATGTATGTATGTATGTATGTATGTACCTCTCCCTCCTCTGGGCATTCCCACAAACATATGTCTGGTTATCGCTTACCCGCTCTTTTGATGTTTATTGTTGCTTTCGCTGTTGCTTTTGCTGACTAATAACAATGAAATCTTTGCATAACGGCCAACAAAACACATTCGTATGCAAGTATAAAAAAGTTTGTGTGCGTGTGGGGGTGTGCGTGTGTTTTCCCTCTGTCTCGTTTACACTAATGCTGAAGGCAGGGCTGCATTTAAGTGCAAATGGTGAATCGAAGCAGATAGAGAGCGAAGCACAGAAGCATAGTAATCTTTGTTGTTATTGTTTCTTTTTCTGTTGCTTTTTCGCTTCCTTTTCGTTCTTTTTCTTTTTGCATTTTTGCGATTACGTCAAGTTTTTTGTTATTTTTTCAGATTTTGTATTTGATTACAATACAATTATACACACACTCAGAAACAAACACATATTCATACATTATGGGAGCAATGGAGAGCAAGAGCGAGATGCAGAATGAACAGCGGCAAAGCTAAACTTATTTACTTGCTTAATTTTGTACACAAATAAAATATTTTGAAAAGGCTAAAAGCACAAAAATTACATACACAAACACATAGTGGCACTGACAAACACACTGAAACTAAAGAAAAAAAAAATTATTTTTCTGTTGTTGTTTTACTGTTAGAATTCCACTATTTTGGCGCTCAAATTTGTTTTTAGATCTGCTTCTTCTGCTTGCCACCTCTCTATCATTCTCTCTCTCTTTCTCTCTTTAGATTAGCACTCGTCACCTTTTCAACGTTGTTTTTGCTACCGGCGTCGACAGTGACGCGCCGACAATTTGAACGGTAGTTTTTGTTGTTTTGATGACCGATAGTTTTGTTGTTCTTTTTTGTCAGAGGGGGAAGACTGTCTGCTGCTGCTTCGTTTTGCTGAAAAGCAATACTGACGGGATGCCAATGACTGTGTGCCCCATGCCAGTGTGCCCGGTGCCTGCGCGGAGACGAAGGCAGAGACGCTGGCGTCGACACATCACACACACGTCACCAGCAGCAGCAGAGGGAGTAGCTTTGCAAAGCCAAGGTATATTATATATACGGAAAGGCGGCAGTAGAAACTGCTTCAAAATTTTTGGAAAGCAACCATCTATTCGTGTCAACACAAAAGCGAGTGGAGAGAGAATTACACACCAACTAATGTTCCTGAAGAGGAGCACACATTACCTTCTATTTAATTTACCTTGGCCAGAGCCACAGCTGAGCCAGCATATGATTGGAATTGTTTTTCTCTCTATGGCTCCCGCTCTCTCTCACATTAAGTTCTTGGCGAATTGTTTCGTAATTTTGTTATATGCTGCAGCAACGTTATCGCCGCCACGTCAAAGTCAGCGTCAGCGTCGACGTCGTCGTTCTTCTTACTCACCTTTTTCCCACATCACACAACTCGCGCACACACACTCACAAGGTGTAAAAATATATTTTTAAATATCTAAGCGGTATGTGTAGGTGAGAGCGGGATAGGTATCATCGGTCGGATACGTAGGCGCGCTGCTGCTTGTGCTGTTGTTGCTGGCATTCCGTTATCGCTTCAGAGTATAGTTATGGCGTATGAGAGTGCGAGCCGCTTGCTTTCGGATTCACTTGCGCATACTCATTTCAGGGCAGGGCCTCAGTGCGCCCCTCTAGCCCGTTATGTGGCGCTACCTACTTTGCGGTGCTTTTGCAGAGAACGAGAATAATTTATTTTAGCAGAGGAATTATGCATGTTGTATCGTTCTATCGAGTATTTACACATTAAACTATCTTCATAGGTTTTTTTTTTAATTGAATTAAGGACCGGTCGCGAACGTTCGATTTTTACGATGTTAAGTTTTAACTGTTAAATCCCCACATTTTAAGGGAGACTTCGAGAAAAAACTTTTGACAAGAATTATCTTTCTTATAGAAGAAAATAGCAAGGGAATAGTAAAAATACTAAGAAAAATACCGAAATAGTGAACTTTCGGTTATTTGTATATATTTTAAGGTCAAAGTTGATGAAATTCTATGACAATTGGTTAATTGAGCTAAGCTTCCATACATTTAGGAAATAATGTGCATACCTTTCCGCCATTCTCTTTTAATCCCTCCACAAAACCTGCTCTCACAAAAGTTTCCTGGGCAGGAGGGGCGCGCTTGGCGTATGCGTGATGAACTACTACTGAGCATCAGCATACGCCGTGTGGCTAAATCTGGTCTACTTTAATCTGCTCCTGACAGATGGAATACACTAAAAAAGAGTGGCTCCCCTTCATTTACATCACGGCGGTTAATGTACTTGGAAATTTTGATCTGCTTGTGGCATTTATTTAATGGGAAAGCTGCGCTCAAACTCGCACATTGCCGAAAAATGGATACGCCTCCATACCATCATCCTCCCTCCATTGACGTTTTTCTCCATCTCCATTGAGATGGAATGCAGCGCTGTTAACCCTTATATCTTCCTCAACAAAAATTGTTCATAAAGAGTGAACTGCTAGCAATCTGTAATACTTATGGGGAAATAATCGAAAACAGCTGTTTTCACAGAAGTGGGCTGTGCATTTGTCAAATGTTTATGACAACGACTGTTCTAATTCTGTTAAGCTTCCTTAGATTGAACCTAGAATTACACTTTAACCGCTTGAAGCTGACCGCTTAAGGGTTAAATGTTGAAAAAGCCGCGCAAGCGGCGAACGCTGCCTTTCGAACCGTACTCGGCGTGGGTATTCATGACGCAGGAAACAGGCAGAAAGCAAACAAACGGAGCTAAAGAGTGGGTCAAGTGAGGAATAAATGGTACGACGGAAAACAAGAAAACAGAGAAGAACTTTGTGTCTATTATATACACTTGTAACAGTGTGAAATCACAGAAGTCTAGATATTTAAAAAAATTGGTTGCTATTGCTCCAATAGTATCTGAGATCTAGGCGCTTATGAAGACGGACAGACGGACGGACGGACAGAGAGAAATGGCTATATTGTCTCGGCTATTGATGCTTATCAAGATTATATGTATTATACTTATACTCTTCGAGTATCGGGTACAAAACGCATGGTCTCCCGACAGTAAAGGCCTTGCGGCACGTCAGAAAGCTAAAGGTGTTTTTGCGAGTATGGTTATATTATATTATATTATAGTATATTATATTATATTAAATAGAAGGGAAGGAAGTTCTAGAGGGCACCAGAACAGTAATGCACCTTACCTTCTCATAGCTTGTTAGCACGGAGCCGCCCCCCGCTGTGTGTGTCTTCGTGAGAGTACTCTTTCCTGGGCCAAATCACGGCATAAACCTATCCATACCGTATACCATTTCCCAAAGGGCACCCTCTTGCCACACCGCTGCCCCAGACCCTTCCTCAGGTAAACACGTCTTATAGCTTACTCCCACACTTTTCCAAGACAACATGCATGCACACGCAGAGGACCCGGAAAAAGAGCCATAACGATGGAAAAAATACTCTTACCAATCGATTCTTTGCTGTGATTTGACATTCGATTTTGTCAAAATAACTACAGAACCCTGATGCCTGCAATGATTTCTAGGTAAGCATAGCATATACATACATATTTACATATGTACATACATACATACGTACACATGTACGTATGTACATATTTAGGTATTCATTCGCTTGGAATTGTAAAGTTTTGGCAATTTATTTGTAGCAAAAATTGGAGAGTTTATCGGTGATTTGCCTTCCTTGATCTATGTATGTATATCTACTCAAAAATAACTAAAAATGGATGAGCATTTGGCCAAATGAAAAGCAACCACATAACCCCCTCTGGAAGTGTATCGAAATTGAGTTGACGCCTGGCAAGCAAACTTAAGCTGCCATCCACATGCCTGGATGGCAGCAGGGTGTGTACACACATGTTGGTGGGGGGATGTCGGGCTAGTGCCTGGTGTCATGTTTACTCAGCGTTGCCACGCGACAACTTGTTGCTCGTCTCCCCGTCTCTATCTTCATCTTCATCTCCATCCAATATGCCAAGACACGTGAGTAAGTCAGGCGGGGAGCGTGGAGGATTCCAGCCCAATCTCTTAATGATTTTAATTAACAAAGTTTACCCCGCATACACCTCTGCGGCCCAGGGCATCCAGAGTAGTCCCCTTCCTCTCGAGTGGAATTCGAACTCATCACATTCGAACGAACTTGACCACCTTTCGACTGCTCTTCCGCAACAGGACCTTCCCTAGGGGCTGCCCAAAGCCTTCGAACTGCTGATAGACATGCAGGCCACGCACCACCGTGGCATGCACCACGCCTCGCAGCTTGCGGCCAGCATAGGGAGTGGCCTTGGTGGCGGTGTAGAGCTCCTCCGGGCTGACAGTGAATTCCTCTTCGGGACTCCAGATACAGAAGTCACCATCGTAGCCCTCGGCGATGCGGCCCTTGAACCTGTCCAAGCCGCACAGCTCCGCCGGCTGCCAGCACATCAGGCGGTGGAGATCCGCAAGGGACAGGCGCAGGTCATCACGGGCTCCTCCTCCGCCCGCTGCTGTCCACACCACAGGTAGCGACAGCTGCAGTGAGTTAATGCCCGGCCAGGCCTTGATGAAGTTGCCTCTGCCCCGACCGCCCGTGAGGCAGCGAATGCCGGGAGTGGCTGGGGAGTGGGCGCTGGTAATCATCCGGATGGCCCCGCCCGGTCGCACCGCCCGCCACAGCTTCTCCTGGTTGGACCGCTCCCGGATCGGCGGCCACGTTTTAAACTCCGTTCCGCACTCGGGCACCTCCTCAGCACTGAGGGCCAGATAGTGCGGGCAGGTCTCCACCGTCAGCTGGCCGCCCGCTCGCTGACAGGCCTCTGCAGGAACCAGGGCCTCCGCGCTACTTACGTTGAGAGCGTGCAGGCGGCGGCGGGGATAGTGCTGGGCCAAGCGGCTGAGCAGCTCCATCGCGGACACCTCCATGGTGGGCGGACGTGTGACCAGGAAACTGGCGTACTCCTTGGGGGCCTCATCGTTAGCTGGAATGTCCACGGCGAGCGGCAGCTCGGCATGGACCTGGGGAGAATAGAATAACTAATCTGAAGGAGGCACTGGATACTACTTACGGCAATAACGCCCTCGTCTTCATTCTCCGTTTCGAGCCGCTGCAAAACCTCCTCCAATAGAGCCTCATCTACGGAAGGGAACTCCTCGGCGACGGGAGGCGCCGAGCCGCATAGGGTGCATTGTAGCCCCATGACGCCGGCGGCGAGCAGCGGTGCCAGTTGGTCCCCGTTGCCCGGTACGATGGCACCCCAGAAGCCCACGTCCACGTAGATCTTCCCACGGGCGGTAGACGTCTTGGCCTTAAGGCTCTCCACACTGACGGTTGGAGGCGAGGCGTTGGCAGGACGATCGATGATGGTGGTGAAGCCCCCGGCGGCAGCGGCCTTGGTGGCCGTCACAAAGCCCTCCCAGTCCTTTCGCCCCGGCTCATTGATGTGGACATTTGCGTCGATGAGGCCGGGCATGAGGACCAGGTCGCCAAAGTCATAGACGGCCTCGGACTCGACGTTGTACAGATAGGTGTTGACCTCTTGGGGAGATCTTAGAACTATAGAGTAAATTGATAGGGTTAAAGAGAAAGAGAGAGGGTGAGCAGACACGTACCCAGGCGTATGATCCCTTGTGTGTCTACGACGATGCCGCCGTAGAGGGGCGCTTCGTGACTGCCGTCGCCCAGATATATTCGCCGGCTGAGGAACAACAAATCCATTATAAAATCGGATCCACACTGATGGAGCGCTTCCCTGACGGACGATTCTTCACTCTTTGTTCTATTTTCGTGATGCGATCGGAGAAAGTGCCGAGAAAGCTATCTCTGAGAGTGCTTTTACTGCCTCTTCTATAATATGTTCTACTATATTTATACCCGATGCTCAGAGTCACGGGGTAGATATACATATTAGATTTATATTAATTTAAGAAGGAAGCGTTTCCTTTTACGAACAGCGAGACCAAACGACACATAAAATATATTGTATAATTAATATTATAAATATAAATATATATAATATATTGTTTTTATTTCCACTTTTGTTAGACTTTCACTGCCCCCCTTTCCACTGACAAAAACTTTTTTCGATTAAGAGAGTTCTCAAAATCTTCCGTTCTCTGGTGCCGTCACTCTTTCGGGTGATATACATATGTATGTACATATGTATGTATGTACATATGTATGTATGTATGTATGCATTTTCATAGAAAATTCCCAGCTTTCGCTCACCTCAAGCATCTACTGTCTACTATCCCCGCCCCCTGTACCCCGTAGGAACATCTAAAAAATTATAGAGAAGAAAAACAAAGAGCTGAAACTTTTGTTGACCTAAAGCGCAAAATGCCAAAATCTGCTTAATGAAAAACCCTTCATCTCTATCTACCCACCTTCGCCCCTTTCACCCATGTGTGTGTGTGTGTGTGTGTGTTTGTGTGTGTGTGTGTGGCCGTGGGGTGTGGTCAACTTTATTAAAGTGCGCTGCCAACTTTTATTTACTTTGGCTAGATTTTTCGTGTTTGCTTAATTTGCGAGAAATATTCTAATTGGTGGCGCCGCCCAGCGGGAGCTTTCCCCAGCCATAGCGGCACTTTTACTCGCACGAAGAAAAGTGACAGTGTGTGCTGTATTGGCTGTGGGGTTTCGGGAAGGTAGAGCTACTAGGGCGCATGTAGGTTGGGTAGGGCAGTCGGGCATACGCACTCAATGAAACCCGTCTGCCCTTACCATTCGGTTCGATATATCTTGCTATAAAGCCAAGACAAAAGGCACAAGTGAAAGCGAAAACGAAAACGAGTCCCCTCACCGCCACGCAAGCTCCACTCTTCATCCACATTGAGACCGATGCGGTGCTCGTGGGCCGTCGGCTCTGCTGCTGCTTGCTGCTGCTGCCATGGTAGCCATCGTACGTCATTCGGGTCTGTCATTCTCGTGTTCATCGTCCTTGTTGCTGGCCACAATAACGGCACTGGCGCTCCTGTGCTGCTGCTCCGACGCATCCATCCACCATTGCTCTGAACAGCACCGCGACAACCAGTTGGACTCTGCTCCCGAACCCGGAGACGCCGTACCAACGAACCAAAACAACCTGAAAACTCCACGAAAATAATTGAGAATCCTCCAATAAAATCGAAAATCAAAAACCGAAAACCGAAAATCAAGCGACAATCAACATAAAATACAATAAAATTCACCGAGTTTCCGACATTCTAGGTAAATCGAATTTGCTCCTATTTGCAAAAAAGTGTTATTTGAGAAGAGTTGAGACTAATATATTGACTACAAATAATAATAATCAAGAAATCCAGCTTCTGCTCGATTTGTCCAACTGTGTGTTTTTTGCTCAACCATTTCGTATTTTTTTTCTGTTCCAATACCTAAAATGTGAGCGTACAAAATGCTGTGAAAAAACTGATGGTTTTTCCCCTGTGGTGTCAAATATTAAAATCGTGTAAAGTCAAGTCATGTCCTGAATGTTCTCGAACTTTTTTTTAGATTTTTGGTTGAGGCTTTTTATCAGCGAATAAATTACGAGTAAATGCGAAGTAACAAGAAATGAAATTCCATGAAGAATCATAAACTTGATTTGCACCGCTCCAGTCCCACTCTGCTCGTATTGTTGCTGTTGCCTTTTTTTTTTTGTACGACATTATGGTGTTACGGGTGCCAATGGTCGGGATGGAAATGTGCACAGATTCCTCCGCTTAAGTTTAATTGAAAAAAGTATATGCATACATGTACATATGTATGTATGTATAAATTCCGGACGGAGACCTAGACGTAGACGTAGACGGAGAATCATTCGCCCTCGGTGGGATTTCTGATTGAGTTTATTGTTCCAGAAATGGAGGCGATTATTGAGTTTGCATTGCAATTAATACGTACGCCCCGCCCCGCCCCGCCCCGCCACGGCACATTCGCATTTCCATTCTCTTCGTGTATTTGCTATAACTTACTCTTCTTTGAAGCTCCCACCGAGCTGTCATATAAGTCTATTTGTTCTTTACAATCATATCCATTCTCAATTGTTTGCGGGGGCGGATGATGTTTTCGAATCATTTTTCAGTTTAATATTTTGTATTTATCGAAGGCCCTCGGTGTCATATGGGTATATGTATGTATTATGGTACTCGGTCGCACAAAGGGTCTGACTCTCTCTTCGGGTTGTATTTCATATTTCATGTTTGGTTTGACTTTGACAAATTAATAACCAGCCCGTGAGTTTTTCCGCCCTTTGTTTACCGTTGCAATGCGCCATCGCATTTCAAACTTATCAAAACGTAATCTATACATTTGTCGAGTACTTTTGCCGAAAGCATTGCCTACATTTAGCGGCAGTTTGCACACAGACCATACATAAATATAATAGTGCAGACTGTACCTTTCAGCAGTTTCCAGTTTTCCCATCCGCTATCTGCCATCCGCCTTCCGGCATCTCAATTCCGGCTTGCATTCCTCTTTTGCAGAGGTGCAACGAAGCGTTCCCGTCGTTCGTTCGATTCCCAAGAATTAATTGCCCGTTAAACATTCTTTCTTCTTTCTCCTTCTTTCCCCCCGTAGGAGAGGGGCGTAAAAATGCAAAAAGTATTGTAAATATTTAAAATTAATAATCCGGGAAAAGCAGAACAAACATAAGAAGAAGGGGAAGCGGAGAAGCAGAAGTGTCAAGTAAGCTATAATTTAATCTTAAATTACGATACATCCCCCTCCACACACTCCATCGTCATTTTCATTTCTCTCTCTCTCTCTCTCAGCGAGGGAGCAACAGTTTGAACGAACATCCGCCGAACAGCCGCCTCGTCATCCCGCTCTAGCTCCGACGAGAGTCCCGTTATTCATTCCGCTATTACGAGTAGGTTTATTGTCTCGCCTTTCCTTTTCCACCTACAATCAAATAAATAATTCAAAAAGGTAGCGGACAGCGCTCAAAACGGAGAAGGAAATTATTGTAATTACTATTTTCCATTAGCAGGGGTAAAAAAGCGGAATACCAAAATGAAAATGAAAATGAAAGTGGCGCAAAGTTGTGAAATACGTGCGTTTATTTGCGTAAAAAGTTGCTGTGCCCTTCGCTTACAGATCCTGGACTTTAAGCCCCCACCGCTTGTCATAAAAGGCGGGACGCGCATTGGGGATTTAGTTGCCAAAGATGATGGAGCAGGAGTGGTGGAAAGAGAACGGAAGGGAAGAGCGGAATGAGATCCTTGTGTGTGCCTTCAATTTTGGTTCCTAGAAAAAGTTTTAATCCAGCTTTCGCAGCTCTCTTTTGCCCTGTAGCTTTCTTCCTTTGACATAACGAGCGGTAACGTTGTGAGCCGCGAAAAGGGCCACAGCGCTACATTTATACTCAATACTCATACTCAGACATGTGTTGCAATCTCGCTAACCAGTTGATTATGGCTGTTTATGGTAGATTTATAAGCATGCATCCGATTTAAATACATACATATGTATATTGTCGCTACATCTGCCTTTCAAAAAACAGAGTGTCGTCTCGTCGACTTTCTTATAGCCGCCAACCACTACGGAGCTTTCTCGAGTCTTTCTCCTCTCTATTTTGCTTGCTCTGTTTTTTGGGGGTTTCGCAAAATATTTCTTCGTTTTATGTTTATTTTTTTGTATATGACCATTTGCCTTTGTTGCCCTCGTCCTTCCCAGCCTCTTGCACTCCCAGATCCCCCGCTACCCTCCTCTTTGAATAGAACTTGTTTAAGTCCAAGGCTTTAATTGTATTGATTAAATGCTTAATTGTGCTGCCAGGGTTGCCAGGCAATGCCAATCCCAACCCTAAAGCCAAGTCCCAAACTCGGCTCAACGCCAAGATGCTGGCATTGGAATACAAAACGTGGGAACCAAAAAAGTGGAAGAACGGATACAAAAAATCGCATTTAATTGTTATTAACAAGCGCACATTAATTATAATGTACTCCGCTTAGACACTGGGGGAAAAAATCGGGTGATCCGGAAGCAAGAGATTCGTTTTCGAGGTTAATTTTGTCCCGCATGAAATCTGCATCCAGAGCAACACATATTCACACTAGATATTCACTAAACATATGTACATACAGTAATATCTATCTATTTGAACTCATTCAAGAGTTTCCTGTGGCCAATCCCATATAAAATAAATATATTTTCGGAAAATAAGCATCGGATGCAGCATGTTTTCCCCGCAGTGTACATCTATCTATACATTCGCTATAATTAGTTAGCTAGGATGCTCAGCTCAGCTCAGCTCAGCTGCTTAATTAGAACTAATAGAGTTTCCCGTCTCAGCCGCGCTCTCACTCTCACTCTCAGTCCCAGCCTCAGTGGTATGCCCTTCTATTCCAATTTCGTTCGATTGCCACAGCCAATCCGAAGTCCGAGTGCGGAGTCCGGAGTCCGGAGTCCGGAGTCCGGACAAAGCAGTTTAAACGTGAAACAATTAACGTGGAAGACCAACAAGGATGAGAACGACAACGACAACGGCGACGGCAGTGACAATGTCAATCTAGATTCTAGAAACAATGCCAAGGCGACACCGATAGCAACTAGTGCGAACAATGCCACAGACCAACAATACTCTCGTAGTATTCCAACAACGTCCACAACAACAACTAAAGCAAGGCATAAACAGATGCGTTTTCGCCGCACACGCTCCCGCTCCCGCTCCCTCCCTCGCAACGAAGTCATAGTTGGTGCTAAGATTTGCCGACAGATAGAAATTTATGGACTGCCACAGCTTGGCAAGCTTTTCTCATCCTGTCATTATTCCTGCCCCTTCATTCTTGCCCTATGATGCGGTCGGGAGTAAGGTATCACTGTCTGTCGGCCAGTCTCTCTGTGGTCTGGCCACTTGGACAAGGTGTCTGCCAGAAGATGGTCAGGATTCAGCCACTGCCTCCGCGTCGTCTCCATTTCCATTTCCATTTCTATCTCGTGCCTACTGTTTCTGTCTGGCTCTGAGCTACTTAGTCAACGTCTTTTGGCTTTAACGTAATTAGGCTTTAACTTTAGTCTGGAGCTGAGCGCATTAGCGCTGAGTAAATTTCCAGCATTAGGTGGGGGCTGTACTAAAAGCGAATGGAAGTCATAGCGTCACGTAACAGCTTTCACATAGCTTTTATCCCTACATAAAGTGATGTAACTCCATCGTTATATATGTACATACATATGTACATACATATGTAAATATTGGACGTAACGTAAGTGTACTCTAAATGTTCGAAATACTGTAAATAGTCCATTGCAAAATGATGTACCGTCCAATTCTGCTTCCGTTCAAGTTACTTAGATGATTCAATACAATTTTAGAATATTTTGAAAAAAAAATACAGTACAACCTTCATAGGTCGAACCATAGAAAATATTGACAATTCAAGTAACTGGGTTTGAGTTAGGGAGGGGTGTCTTACTGCATAAAATACGAAACACTTATTTTTAGAGACCGGAAGCTCCAAATTGATTTTAGGCCCATGTTTTCTTCGGCAAAGCTTCTTAGACCTTCCTCTCGTCCATCGACGGCCGACATTCACTCCGATTGCCATTCGCCATTTTTCACCTAACCGATGAAAGTCCACGTAAGGGACCTGGGTCCACAATCCGGCTTACATCGGGCAAAAGGGACTCGAATATCGACAACAACTCTGTCTTGGAGTGAAGAGGCCGAGCCATGCATCGTTGTACATTATCATGGTCAGTGAGGTGGAAACGGACACTAGCAGTGGCATGGAGTGTCGCAAAGTCGTTACGTTACGTTACGCTACGCGTAACGCGACGCGAGGCGGCCAGCTACGTGTTCGGGCCATGCCCATGCAATGTTTCCTTGCATGCCTGGCACTGGGTCTGTACCCATCCAGCTCTTGCGTCTGGCCCTGCTCCTCCCCTCGCTTCAATCTACCTCTGGCATCTGCCACATGCGTGTTCAGATTGCTGAGCTCGTCAAAATTTTTGGCCAAGCGTTACTTTCTTTCTGTCGGCGTACCCTTGAAGCGGGTGTTACGGTTTTAGTCACAGAGATACATACATACATATGAATGTAAATGCATACACACATGCAGGCATATGTACATATGTACATACATACATACATATGTCATAGATTCTAGGATATTCTTGATCAGTCGGTTTGTGTTTTTCTGGCTCATTGGATATTGTTCATTTTTCTAACATCATATCAATTTGATCCAAATTCAAAGACAATACATACATATGTACATATGTGCTAGAGTATATAAATCTTCGGTAATCGCACCAGTCTTCTATGCTGTTGTTATTTTCGAAACACTGCCAGGGGATGGAAATGGATTAGGTAGGTGGGATTGAGGGGGAAGCTTCCAAAAGCCAATAAGCTCATTTTAAACTCAGGCGGGGATGGGGTCCCTTTCCCTGTCAGATGCTCTGGCTTTGTATTCCTGACTTGAGCCAAGAGAAATTTGTTAAATTTCAAGCGATTTCCTTTATCGTATTCCCTCTTTTAGCTCACGCTTCCTTTCTTCCTTTTATCGCTCACTCTTTCCTCATTCCCCCATTCCTTTTCTCACAGCATCTTCTTAAGGAGTGGAGCAGGGAGGCTATTAACTGCTTGCCAAAAATTGAAAGCGCCGTTACAGGTGTGGGAGGGTAGGGCGGTCGAGGGCGGCTTAAGGGGGCTTGGCCGCAGACATTATTGATATGTTGCAATTATTTGTGCAAGCACGAGAGGATGTGGAGGGGCTTGGGGGGTGACTTGGTATTGCCTAAGCTCTAGCAGGTGGCGCATAAAAATTGCATTTGCATAGCACGAGGTGTGCTCTGACACTAGCAAAGAGCTCTTAGGCAGAGCATTTTCCTATGGATGGACCGACGCTCGCACGCGACCCTCCCGAGAGGTGCCGCAACGCATTAAAGAATCGCGATAAATGAAGGCCACATTCACATTAGCACAGCTGGGTGTCATTCTTCTTTTCTCTCCCACTCCCTCTTTAAATACTGCGTACTCATCCTAACAGCACATTTCCATTCCACTTCGACTTGTTGCGTGCTCTCTTTTCTTCATGGCAGACGACTTGACGCCATCATGTGCAAAGTGCTCGTCTATAAGGTGGGGCATTTCCACTCTTCTCAGTTTTTTACACTTTCTTGCTCTCATTGTGGTCACGCTTTGACGGGTCGCGAGGCTATATCACACACACACACACACCAAAAATCTGGCAATAAAAACCTTTTATGTCATAAAAATATGTACACACCTTGCCATCTTGCACTTAAAGAAAAAAGCGCAAACACTTCATGAGACAGCGTGTCACACACAGTGTGTTAAAGAAACCGGGTGCAGCGATTTCTGTCACGTTCTAATTAAAACATATGTACATACATACATATGTATGTAAGTATGTATAGTGACAGAAGAGGGAGGGCGAGATCAATAGAGAAAAAAAGAGAGAGCCTGCCCTGCTTCTGCGGTCGAATGTACATACATACATACATGTACATACATATGTACATGCTTAAAAACAATTTATGGTCAGTCGAGGTTAAGTTCCCTAATGCGATTAAATGGAATCCACGCACTGCCCAGAGGGAGAGGGAACAGGACTACCCTGGACTAAACGGAATAATTGCCTGACCGTGTGGTTAGGCTGCCCTCCCCTTCTCTTCAGTGCATTGTCCATCCGACCACCGCCTTCCGTTTAATTTGAGCTCAAATTTGACAGCTATTTGACAGGCGGTCAGCTGGATTGCGGGAGGAGACTATGTGATAAGGGGTAATGAGAAACTGCTGCTGCCGTCGCTATTGCTGCTGCAGCTGTTCCTACTTCTGCTGCAGTTTTGTGGTTAGAAAACCAAATTGGAATACCCTTGGAGAGGAGAGTATACAGAATTTGACGAGATGTTTTCCATGTAAAGAAGAAAAGGTATTCCGACATTAAAGTAGATATTTACATATCCATAAATACATATATGTACATACATATGTATATGTATGTTTTCGGAGTTACAGTACCTTCTACAAAAAATGTACATATGTACATATGTCTGCCGGAACCGACAGAACTAAATGGATCTAAAAGGGTATTAAGCCTCGAATATGCAATAGCATTTCTTTCTTGTTTATTTTTGATGTCCCTGGACAGAAAGGGCGAGAAGCAGAAGGAGAGACAGAGTGAGAATGAGGACCGTTAATCCGATACTCTTGCAATTACATTCCATAGTCCACATGTCACTCTGTCTTTTTCTCTTTGTCTTGGTCGTCCCTGTCCCCTTTTTACCATTTGGGCAATCCATCAAAAACTCTTTTGTCTTTCATTTTCATTTCCTTTTTTATGTATGTATGTATGTATTTGTTTTCACATTTCTCGATTTGTGCAGTGTATCCAATCTCGCCATCTTTCGTTGGGGCTTTCCCGTTCTCTTTCAGCCTCTGCCTTTCTGACACATAAGAATAAAAGGAGCAGAATAAGAAGAAGCAGAAGCAGAATAAGAAGAAGCAGCAAAAAGTTGGCAAAGCAACAAGCTGCGACACGCACGCAGACACCATCCCCATCACTGGATCTGTCTCTCTCTCTATTTTGTGAGAGCTTTTTTTCGTTCCCTTCCCTCCTTTTTGGCTGCCTGTTGCGCCTTTTGCGTGTCGTTGCTTACAGTTAGCCGCTCTCGCAATCAACAATGGGCATGCCAAAATGTCTCGTTCTGCCTTTTTAACAAGGCAACTGACGCGGTCTGTGCTCCTCCCTCTGGACAGCCCACCAGAAGAGCTTCCTTTACCGCCTTGGGTCCACACCTTTTTGTGTGTGTTTGGCCTCTAGCAAAATTTATCAAAAAAGAGGAGACCACTAAGTCCCCACACCCCAAACCCCTAAGACCTCCGCCATCTCCACTCCAATGGATGTGTTTGTTGCTGTGGCAACAATTTATGAAATAACTTTGTCGTTGCCTCATCTCATACACACTTGAACACAAACACAAACACACACACACAGAATGAGACAGAGACACCAACACTCGGCGACACTCGGAAAAGATACAAGATAGAGAAGGCAATGGGAAATAGAAACTCGAGTAACAGATACACAAACTCAACTTAACGGAGTGTTCAAGCAATACAGTGCCGCCATAGCAAAAATAGGGGAGGGGAGGACGTGGAAAGGATGGAAACACGAGAGAAAAAGTTTGAGTAGGAGAAGGAGCGACACGAGCGCCGGCAGCGGATAAAGGAAGAACATAAAACGCTCCAAAGGAAGCCTAGCCTTGATGAGAGCAATTGTTGAATCCCCTTACAGGATCCATTACATCTATTGCAACTATATATATATGTACATACATATGTACATACACATACATACATATATATGTACATAAACATTAGATTTTTATCAAATTTTAGCTGAGCTTCCTAAAAACATAGTAAAAACAACGACAATATACATACATATGTACATATGTAAATAGTAAGATGATAATCATCAGCCCATACAAATTCTATGCTGTATCGTCGATAGAATGTAATGATCTTAAGGTAGAATGAGGTTGCACGTGTGAGTACTCGCAGATACATATGTACATACATAAATATGTATGTACATACATTGTGTGTGTGTACCTGTGAAAAGCAACCGATTTTGGGGACACTTTTGGATGAGCGGAATCTTTAATGTTTGCTTTTACTCGAACGTGAGATGAAGAAACGAAGGAGATGTATTGCTTGTTGCCTTTGCCGTTGCCGTTGCCGTTGCCGTCTGCCATTTTCTCTGTGTATACTCGGTATTCGTTTGTTACCGTAAAATTAGCTTCAAACGAACAAAACCAAAACCAAAACCAAAACTAAGCTTTGCTTTGCTTTGTGTTGCGCAGCGAGCTTCGGCAAACAAAAATGAAAATCGAACGAGCTCGAACAAATGGGACCGAGAGGAACCGAATAAATAAAATAGAGTACTTCTTCCAAGCATGTGCGATGCCTACGAGACTTGTTTTCGTTTTTGTCTCTTTTGATGCTGGCAGCGCACGATGGAGAAATTAAATTAAACTAAGCAAGATTTATCAATGAAACGTTAAATGTATCTTCGAAATCCTCAAAAGTTAGATCTCAAAAAATTGACTTTTGCTGTTTAAATATGTGGACATGGTACAAATTTTAAAACTTTATTTTATTTAATTTTTGATTAAAAAAAGAATCGCATTTAATCGCTTTAATTCACAATTAATGGCTCTACGACATGCATTAGGATGTACACTTATGGACCCTGATGGTCGTTATATGTACATATGTATAGGCAAACTTGAAATATCTTTCCAACAAATGACATCTGATTTTAGCAGCTGATATCCTTACCATTGGTCTGTTACATAAGATTTTTGTTATTGAACTTTACAGTTTGAAGTTTTCTGAAGATGTTAAAAAAAACCAATTTTAATACATCGAAAAAATGACTAAAAATTCGAAAAAATGAAATTTTTCCTATAGTGCAGAGGTCAGAGGCCCGTGTATGTACTATGTTTACTATATCTATGTACATATGTATGTATGCGTTTTGTATATGTGTGTGTGTATATGTAGGTATGTACATATGTATGTATGTATATTTGTATTCAGCGAGCAAATCCATTAGAGTGGTACTCGGTATCACAAGTACCAAGTTGTTCTTGGATCTTCTTTCGCACGAATTCCCATATACCGTGCTTTTAATCCTGTGCAAGCAAATTGTACTCGCAACTATTAACCTGGTTATGCTTGCTCAGACGGGTATATGGTGATACCGGTCGATATGAGTATGTGTTCAAACATGAACCCATTATTGTACTTAGAGAACAAGCGTCTTTACACATTCACGGAGATAAACAGAAAACCAACCTATTCTAAGTAAAATGACTGCTAGGGTGCGAGCAAAGAAATGATCTGTCTCATTAACTCATTAACACACACGACAACCCAAAGTAAAGTTCAGTAAGCTATTGAGAGCCTAATTTAGTCCAAAAATACTGATGCTTGCAGTTGGTCACTCACAGTATTGTTGTAGCCGTTCCGTGAACCTAGCGATAAGAATTGAATATATAATTGTACCCATCCCTCATTGTAAAATTACATATTATATAAGGCCCGACGTTTCTGAAATAAAGTCAGTATGAATTTGCAATCGGCTCACAAGTGTCTATACTTTTCTTTGAAGGTCTAAACAGTATGAGTGTCTCGTTTGCTGTTTCAAATGCATTCGTGCAAGACTCCATACCCATAATCCTTCCCCATGGCTGCTCTCACTGATGAAAATCGGTAATCAAAAACAGATTTATCATACGGGTATATGTACATATATACTCTATGCATATACATACGTACATACGGGCATACGCACAGCAAGTACCAATTAGAATACACCCCCTCCACTTATTAGGGGAAAAAATCGGACAAATTTTGAGGCTGCAGACCCAAGTTTAAATCAGCATTTCGAATTTCGAGTTTTCGGGGCATCTTCTGGACCCCCGTGACCTTCGGTCGACGCTCTGGAATCCTTTCCTTTCCCTGCTGCTCACACCTATACAAGTATGAAAATGAAAATACAAATACAAATACAACTGTAGGCAGCTGAAGCTGGAGGAGATGATTGTCTGGTGTGTCTGGGTGTCTTTGGCTTCGCGCTCTTCTGCAATCATCGAAATTTATAAGCAAAGTTTTTGGGGGCCCCAGAAAATGGTAAAGGCAAATATTTTTGAAAACTTTTTAACTCCTCTCGCAACGCAACCAACACCCACCACCCCCAAAGTGGCAAGGAAAACTAAATCAACCCAAGAGATGCCCCGAGCCTGAATGGGTCTCCAGATCTCCTCCTCGGGATGGATGGAAGGAGGCGTAGGATGTTATGGGGGGGGGGGAGCTGGTTGGAAATGGGTTTTTGGTTAGCATCGGCCTGATGCTGATGCTGTTGCTGCTGCTGCGGTTGCTTCATTATGCCTGGAAAAGCAACCAAGGATGATGATGATGATGATGATGATGAATCCTGGAAATGATGATAGCATGGGAATGCAGATGGAAATAAGCCCCGAACTAAACGAAAGTTCTTTCAGAATATTTGTTTTTTTTTGGAGTGGGGCGTTCCTTTGTAATTATTTTAGGGGATCAATAAAATAAGTTTAAATATATCCTCCAAAAAAAAAGAAGAGAGGCAGATGGGCCATGAAAAAAAGATAGCAAAAGTTAAATAAATCGAAAAAAAAAATTGGACTTTCAACCAACTTTTTTTTACTCAATTAGTTTGTTTAATTTTTTGTTGAATTTTTATAATGCTTCAATACGACGCCTCCCTGTCGGCTTCGCTCCTTCTGTTTCTGCTGGTTCTATTATTTTCTGGTCCGCAGAAGATTCCTCCCACTCTCTAACCTGCCCCCCTTCTCTCTTTTTGGGGATGTGGTAGCTACACTAATTGGCTTAGAGCGACAAGCGAAAATTAACTTTTATTTTTCAAGCTTGGGCTGTTGTAAAAGCAGCGCCGCACCAGCGGAAAACGAAATAAAATGTTCCATGGGCGTCAAATGAAAAAGTTAACAAAGGCTCAAAAGGGGGGACCTTGAGGGGAATGCTCGTGCTCCTCCTACTGGTGGTTGGAGAAGCGAGAGAAATCGGTAAAATCAACAAAACACACGCAAGATAAACAGCCGCAAGTGGAGGCAACTCGGCCCCGTTTTGGGCCTTTGTGGTGGTTGGTGCCGATGCCACAATGCTTGCTGCTTGCTGCTTGGCCTCAGTTCTGGCCGGCTGTCCGGCTGTCCGGCTGTCCGGCTGTCCTCACAACTGTCACTTGTACAACATCGTCTAAACTCTCATTCCGCTCCGTGTATGTATGTTTCTTGCTAAATTTATGTTGTCCAAATTGAAATATCAATACTCGTAAGCAGGACAATGCCGCAGACAACCAGGAGGACCCCTGACTAAGCCAGTGTACCAGAACGGCGAAATTGGAGTGCCCTGTAATAGAGTATTGGCCGGAAAGTGCGATTATAGGGCTCTCTTGTCTGCCTTCTTGGATTATCATATCTATAAAATCTAAACGACCACTCAGACCCAACGAAATTCCGTCGGAAGTAGGAAGCGTCTCGCACCACGTTGCGTATGATTAACCATCCAACGGACACGAAAATATCTGTCAAAGAGGAACATAAAAACAACAAAAACTGATCAACTAGATTAAACACATGATTTTAATCCCAACTTGAGAAAACTGGCTGTCACCTTATGTTCTTCCTAAAGCGTTGCCTCTTCTAAGGCGATGGAACTTTCTTCAGAACATTGCCACTTTCCACTTTCCATTTTCGAGAGTCGAAAACGGTTCTGCCTTGTGCCATCGTACAACAAGGGCATGTACGCGTATAACCTTCTACTCAAAAAGAATGACCATCGTAATTGCCATGGTAGTGGGGGGTGCACTTTCCAGAGGCTTAAACTCCTGCGAAAGCACTTTGGCAGAAGCCATGCTGGAAGCCTGAACAGTTTTTCCGAGCTCCCGAGATTCAATCCGGAGATACTCCCGGAAAAGTGCCAAAGTGCTCGACTTTGCTGCCGAGCACAGCATCGATGGGATATCGATTTGTTTGCGCTATTTTTGGCATCAAAACTGTAGTGAGCATATGCGTGCGTTGAAGGCGGACTGCTGGAATGCGGAGTGCTCGGGTTCATGAGGCTAGGTGGTGGTTCATCAAGAGCCAAACAAGTTTGTGCATCTTCAACGCTTTCCAGCTCTAGCAACAGCTCCATCTACAGCTTCATATCGATCTCGAGTTTCAGCTCCTTCCCATCGCATGTTTTCCTCAATCACTGACTCCCATCACAATCCATTGCCTACTTGATGGCTACAACGAGTTGTTGTGCCCCTCCTCGGGGGCAGGCAGCTATCAGGGGCGGCACCAGCAGGGGTCTTGGGGAAAAGGCATAACTAAATAATCATCAATATTTAACCACGTGCTGGGGCCCGGCCGGGTGCTGTGAGCTCCAGGAAAACGTTTCCAGTGTAATTATGTATCCTCACATTAAGTCTCCCTCTTGGAGTCACCCGAGACAGCGATGGGGAAACAGAAGGAGAGAGAGAGAGGTGTGAGGTGTGAGGTGTGCGAGGGTGGCAACAAGTGAGGGTAACTGTTGCAATCGCTTTAAGGTGATGAAATCGCAATTGGAATCGGTATTTTTTTACTCAATTTCCCCTCCCCTCCGGCTCCGGCTCCGGCTCCATTTCACGTACTGATACAGATCTGATGTGGGCTATTGTGTGGCGCAATCGATTTGAGCAATCGTCTCAAAGGAGTTTCATGAACAAGTGTATTTTTATTGATATGGAGGTATGGAAAAAAACAGATTTTTGCAATTACCTCTCAAGAGGCAGTGAAAGAGAAGGAGACATAGCGATAAATGGGTAAATTTGTTCTGATTTCATCGTCGTCCTCGTCCCAAGCCACGCATTTGGGTGAAGGCCGCACTGAAGAAGATTTTGTTACATTTTCCGCATTTCCGTTTTTGCCCGCCCCAATGCCAAACATCAAATTGGCATCAAGATCAAGGTCGGCTGGAGGACTTGGAGAAATGCGAAATAGAAGCTTTTACAAGGAATTTTTGGAATAAGGAAAGGGATATATGTATGTACATAGATATAGATTTTCCCCATTCTGGTGTTGGTCCTCTTGTAAATATTTTAATAACCGGTACGCGAAGAGTATATGGGTATACATATTAGATTTGTGGTCTGACTGAATCATAGAGAATGTCCATATTTATTAGGGTGATGATCTAGATCGGATACGTTTTATAGCCAGAATGAAGAAAACCATTTGGAAAGGCAACCATTCACAAAGGACGAAAATCTGTGCAATTCAGTGGCTAAGCAACGCCTTCCAAGCGCTTGCTCATTCCCTCTCTCTATTTCTCGCACACACTGCCACGAGCCGTATAGATATAGTAAGTAATGTGATGTGATGTGAGAAACATATGTAAACAAAAATGGAAATATACATACATACATATGTACATATGCACATACATACATACATACATACATGTATATAAAAATCTACCAAAGGGTTCAACTTTTTTTTTTTTTAGGATTTTGTTTTGGCGAAATTCAATTAGTGCCACGGCTCCGAACTGAAGCGGCTGAGCGACCTCCACACTCATACATCTTTTCCGCTCGCACTCGCACTCGCACTCGCACTCGTACTTGCACTCGTCCTCCGTTCTGTCCCTTTCTAACTACTGGCAGTTGTCCTGCAGAAACTGCGCTTAATGTT
This sequence comes from Drosophila azteca, assembly GCA_005876895.1. Lineage (NCBI taxonomy): Eukaryota > Metazoa > Arthropoda > Insecta > Diptera > Drosophilidae > Drosophila > Drosophila azteca. The sequence goes on from VCKU01000069.1 coordinate 157,487, forward strand.
CATTTAATGGCCAGACGCGGCTCGGTTAATTGTCCGGTTTTTGGCCGGCTTATGCCGGCCAACGCTTTTTAATGCCACACAAAATGAGGGGTCACTGCCAGTGGCTGTTCTTTATTGGATGGCTTCGGGGCTTTCTACACTGAATGCCCCAACGAAAGCTTTCCACATGTAATGACCGTGTTTTTGTGGGCACTAAAAAGTTATACGTCTGTCCAAACCAACTACTCGGCAGTTTCCCCATCCGGCATGGCATCCGGCATCCGGCATCCCCTAGTCATTTTGTCAATTTGTCAGGCTGTCAGTTTGTTTTTCGGTATCATGGATAAATTTCCCCTTTGGAGTTTTTTCATTCAGTCTCAGCTCCTCGGCTCGACAAGGAAATCTTTATTAACTCCTAAAACGAGAGAGATGCTGCAGAGGATAACGCCCATCTTTCTTAAAAAGACTAAACTGTGTAATCAAACGTTAACTGTACGATATTGACATGCCACCCCGAAATGACTATCCCATCCCCCATCCCATTACGTTGAGAATTTCATTTGCATGCAACGTTCCGATAGGGGTGGGGTATCGGCACCTATTCCACCCGAATTCAGTCGATTGCCAATCTATTCGATTGCCAGCTATGTTATTTGAGCCTTTTGTAATCATTTACCGATAAGTGAATAATGAGCTATCAATAACTTGGCAACACACATGGACGGACATGGACGAGTATGACCATGAATATTTCGTTCGATTCCTATTCTCTCCAAATCTATCCCGCTCCCCTTCCACTTTGGTGGATCTAATTAAAAATCACTTAATACATTCGTGTTGTATATATGTACATGTATGTTCATATGTATGTATGTATGTCTGTACTTCTGTTTGTATGCAGTTAGCGTGACAGATAGAGGTACCGCTATACACATACGTACATACATATGTACATACATATGTACATATGCACGTAAGAGACGTGGCGAGAGCGATATAATTTGAAACATGTGTGTGCGTGTCTTATCGTTTCTGAGTGAGTTTTGCTTATATAATAATACTTGTACATAATAGACACTTTATTCCCGTTAACTTCATTTACATTTTATACAAATGCGGCGCGAAAGAGCTAGAAAGAGAGAGAGAGAGAGAGATTGCTAAAAGGGTAAAAGCCTCTCGACACTCAGCATGTGTGTGTGTGTTTTGAAGATAGAGATAGAGAGAGAGAGAGAGAGAGACATAGCAGCAGAGAAGCGAACTTATGCACACACACAAACACAAAAAAAGATTGTAGCCACAAAGGGAGAAAGAGAGGGAGAAAGAGTGAGCGTTTAGAAACTAGGAGGCATGTTTTAGTACTATTATCGATGAAACCTTTTGTAGGATTTTTATACAGCAGAAAAGCCCCATAACACCTAAATACATCAAAATACATATGCACATATGTATGTATTTACATATCTGTACGTACATTCCTTACATCTGTATAAAAATTCATTTGTACATACATACATATGTACATCTATGAAAATTCACTGATGACACAGTATTTAGAGTTTCCATTTAAAGGCATAATCCTCCATTGCTGAAACCCCTAGCTGGCTGAGAAGAGCATGCCTAACATTCGCACTCGGGGACTCCTGTAAAAAATACCCTACATATGTACATATGTATGTATATTACGATGACAGCCCAAATCGCAGTAATTGTATTTCGGAAAAATTCAAATTTTTCATTCTCTGCTATTGCGTTGCGTCCTGGCTGTTCCACAAATCTCTTAATGAGTGTGAATTTATGATTACGTGCATTTAATGGGCGTCTATCCCTGCCGCTGCCTTTTGCCTCCTGTCTGAAAAACCTCCTAAGGCTGTGTCCCTCTCGCGCTCTCTTACTCTGGCTGTGGCATGCAAATTGAGATGCTCTCAGCCATCATCACCGCCCCGGGGGCATCATTTTTTCATCGCTGGCCCAGGGCCATGGGATGTGTGTTAAAGTATGTGTATGCGCATGTGTGTGTGTGCGTGTGCGTGTGCGTGTGGGTGTGGGTGGCTCGAGGACAGACCCTGGCTCTTGGCCAGATGCAAGGACATCCGACGGACGGATGACGGGGGTCCACAGGGCGGCAGCTCCTCCTCCGACGATGATTCTGTCAATTTGAGTAAATCTTTTTAATGGATCGCAAAAATTAATCGTGTGGAATACATTTTAAAATCTCCGGCACTCTCTTTACGCTCTTATTCTACTCTACTCTCCTTTATTCACATGTGTGTATGTATACATATGTACACCATAAATACATACATATGTACATACCATACAGAAATACTGCCACTTAAGTTATTTGTCAAGCGGAAATCGATTTTAGTTTTTCAATTTTTGCTCTGTCGAGTGGTGAGAGGAGGTTTCTCGAAAAGGGAACGCGCCGACGACAGAGGGCGGGGAGCACTCTTTTTATTTGATTTTACTGCGTAGCACAATAAATAATTTAATATATGTATGTACATACATACATATGTACATACACACACACATACACACATGATGCTGCCTGCGAATGTGTGATTGTGTGTGGCAAAGCAATTTACAATTCATTATTTTGCCATTCTCAATTTCAATTTTTGTGCTCTTCACACACGCATACACAACTGTCATCATAATGTTTCATTTCTGCACTCCGACCCGCTCCTCCCCTCCCCTCCCCTCCCCTCCACTGAAGTGTTTGTTGAGCACCAAGTGGCATGGCATGCCACATGAGACGCAAGTACAGAGAGAGACCGGAACAGAGAGGGAAAGGAAGGGAGAGAAATGAGCGGCCGATGTGGGGATGAACGTCCTTGGCCACCCCAAAGGCTACGCCCACCTCAAAAGCTAATGAAAAACCAACTGACTGGGGGAATGGGGGTTCAAGTGGAATTGATGTGCACTTTGGGGCCTGCTAAAGAACGGGAGCAAGACCAAGTCTCCCGACTCTCGTGATCCAATCCTAATCATCATTGAGAGAGCAGCATTTGAAATTTGGCCCACTTGCACTTACATATGTACATATATATGTACTTACATACATATGTATGTATGTACGTTCTGCGACTCGCTCCTGATCAGCGCTTCATCTGTTATCAGCGATATCTCCCTTCCTCCTGCTGACTGTGTAATCTATCTCTGATTGGATTAAGAAGTGCGTGCTTGCTTTGACTTTTCGTGCTCAACTGATTAGAGCAGCGTGCCTCCTTCCTTTTATTTCCTTTCCTTTCCTTTTCTCTCCTTTCCTTACTCTCACCCACTCTCTTTCGGTACTTCAAGAGTATAGGGGTATATTCGATTTTTGGTGATAGTGGATGTGTGTAACATTAAGAAGGAAGCGATTCCGACCCCATAAGGAATATACATATATTCTTGATCAGCATCCATAGTCGAGTCGGTATGGCTATGTCTGCCTGTCCGTCCGTTTTCATAAGCGCCTAGATCTCAGAGACTGTAAGAGCTAGATCAACCAAACATTCTATCCAAGCTCCTGTGATATCACTTCAATGCAAGCGTATGTACATATGTATGTATTTGAAAAATTTTGGCACACCCCCTTCCGCCCCCACAAACGACGAAAATCTGTGGCATGCACAATTTGGAAGATACGAGAAAACTAAATGCGCATAATCATGGAGATGAACGTATAAATCAGATTGCCGAATCTGGATCAGGTCGGATCATTATTATGGCCAGAAGGAACAAATTAAATTTCAGTGGCTGTGCAACGCCTTCCAAGCCCATACTCATTGCTCTATCGCATACACTTCCACGAAACGTAGATACATACATACATATGTACATAGATGTAGATAAGTACATATTTAGATAAGTACAGATGTAGATAGTACATAATGCAGATTAGTTATAATGTGTATAAATCTCCCAAAGGGTTCGATTTAAATTATTTAAAATGTATTTTTTGCTTCACATTTCATTTGTCCTTTTGCGAACATATGTACATATGTACATACATATAATACATTACATAAATCGTAAGTTCAAATATGTACACATACATACATACATATGTACATATACTGACTGAGTACCGGGTATAAATTAGAGCCACGGTCTTTGGCGCGACTCCCTACGTTCCCCCTCGTTGTTCATATTTTTTCAGAGGTGACGTTAAATTCCGTTCGGTACAAAACTATTACAAACACCGATTTTTGATATTTTTTTTTTTAGAAAAAAAAAAAGCGGTTATACATATGTATGTATGTCGACTAACGGAATTCAAGGTTTTGTCAAAAGGCTGCAACTTAGCCGGATATCGATTTTTGCAAAAAATACTTTTTAATTAATGTACAGACCAAGAAACAATTTTTTTTCGACTTTCCTGAGTGTTCAAAAATGCATTTAAAAAGAAAAACATCTAAACCCTTCCATAAAAATGTTTGCATGCCCAAAAGTATCAGAAAAAGTCGTTCGGGCGTTTGGTTCGGAAAGCGGAAAGAAAAGTTAAATTTTGTTGACTAGTGTTATCGATTCGTGTCCTCTCATTTCTTATTAATACCGCAGAGCAGAGCCGAAAATTCTTTCGTAAAATTAATAACAATAATCGTGAGATGACGCGTGGCTGGAGGGCAGTGGAGGGCAACAAATCAAATTGAATAAATTTGCGGTCGCACAGGGGGGAAAACCACAATATGCTTTATTTTTTGTTGTTGGGCTTTAGAAATTCTTTCACTCTTTCTCTTTCGTTTGGTTTTTTTTACATTTTGACATAAATCATTAAAAGCACAACACGCGAGGAGCTGGAGAGGGAGCTGAAGGCCATGGAAATGGCTACGTCTGTGGTTGTGGGGACCGGAGCAGGATTAACGGACGGATGCTGTTGTGTGGTGGGAGATGCTCGCTCCAAGGACCCTGCAAAAGCCCCGCGAAATATGCAACAATTTATTCATGTTTACGCACAGCAAACAATTGTGCCAGAGAGATAGAAAAAGAGAGTTCTGGACAATCTTCGTTTCTCTAGTTTGCTCAGGGGCAAATCCAAGGTATAGGCCTTGCTTGACTTTAACAATCGTTCCCCCCGTCACATTCACACCTTCTCTGATGCGTATCTTTTGCACTTAAGAACCCGAACCACTTCTTCACCTTACGCCGCTTGCAGGGGTAAACATGTATTAAATCTTTAATTAAACTCAAATCTGGCCAAGTAGAAGTATAGAGAGAGAGAGAGAGAGAATTTGTTGCAAGAGGGCGGAGATGCCACATCCGCAACAGGCGGAAGCTCTGCGGTTGCCTCCTCCCTCCGGTTGAGGGTCCTGCCATTGCCATTGCCATTGCCAGTGCCAGTGCGGCACGAACTCCGGATCCAGCAAATTCTGTTAAATAAGCAATTAATTAAAGGCAGCAGAAGATCAAAGAGGTCGGAGGGATAGCCAGAAGGAGGGCGACAGATATAGAGACAGTGGGCATTATGAATGATAAATCATGCATGCTATTCGGGTGATTATTTTCCAATGATGCCATGAATATTTAATGTCCATATAATGGTTCATGTGGATGCGGCCACGGGGAGGTACATACATATGGTGCAGCAATGTGGCCGTGTGGCAAAGTGCTAGAGGAAGAGAGGGCGTGCCCTTTTCAGTTTGTTAGCTACCGATTAATTTGCGTTTTACTTTCATTTCCACACAAATAAATGAATGAATGAATACAAAATATGAATTTAACAAATTTAACAATTTAACAAGTCTGTATCAAAAATGAACCATAATTGTTCCATAGCCCTGTAGTACCATTAATTACTTCCACAAATATCCACTTGAAAGGTTCGATCCTGAATGCCGGCTTAGTGGGCTAAGAAATTCAAAAACCACTATATTTTCCCCTCTACTAAAAATACCATAAATTATATAGCAAAACTATCTATAGTTTTGTAAGTAGAACTTTGAGGAAACTGGGATCTCTTCGCGTATGCTCTGGCATTGCACCTCATGCAGTGGCAGAGTAAAGCGCAACTTGATGAAAGTTTTACTCGCCCATTATTACTAGTTAATTTGTGCAACATTTTTGCACGTAGCACTGGGCCCCTGTGCCTCTTTGAGGCTAGCACTGTTTTTGGCAGGATGTCTTTTATGACTCTGTTATCTTAGCTGATTCGTTTGCCAGGGGTTCGGGAGATGGTATCTTGGGAAACTGGCATACTACTCGTAAGAGCGACCGAGCGAGAGAGAGAGAGAGGGAGAGAGAGAGAGAGAAAGAAAGCGATAATCGTGCGATTGCGGTTGCAGCATATACGAGTATGCTATAGCCGCATGTGTGTGACCTTGCGGCATATCTAAACCAAATTCAATTAAATTGAAAATTCCATTCAATAAGAGCATCTCGACAACTTTTATGGCAAATCCCTCGCTCAAAGCCCGGCTTGGACTTGAGAATCCATCCCCTCTAGCCCGCCTTTGTCCTTGCTTTCTGACTGTTAGAAGCTGACTGTTGGATGTTGAATGTAGGCTGTTGCTGCTGCATTGTATTTGGCTGGGCACAGACACAAAACAAAACAAAAGCTGAATAGGCCGGAAGCCCGGAGAGATAACCCTGGAAAAATATTAGCTGGAGCCTTTGTTCCAGCGAACTGACAAACTCGTGCAATGTACAATGTAAGAATGCGCTTGTTTCCCTGGTAACACTCCATATCCAAGTCCTATATTCATGGACATGCCCGAGTCCAAGTCCAGGCGGTGCAATTTCAGTCCCTGGATGGAGAGGCATTTCTGCCTTTGTTTGGTGCCTCATAAGCAGCTTATGTACATTGCTTCTCCTCTCCTCTCTTCTCCCATTCCCATTCCCAGTTTCCAATTCCCAGCTCCAGGCCGGCCTTCTTTGCTGCATTTTAATTACCTTTCAACATTTAATTAAAAAACAGAGAGTGATAACCAGAAGGACAGACAGAAAGACAGACTATCTAATACTTTTTTCTGGGAAATTAAAATTTTATTTTTGCCATAATCTATGGTATTCAATGATCAACATGTGAATTCAATTCATTCTGATTCAATTGGAAGCAAAGAAAAAGCAAAAGCAAAAGCAAAGGCATTGGCAAATCAGGGAAAGAGAACTAGCAAGAGAACCAGAGCCAGCGCCAGTGCCAGTACCAGTGCCAGTGCCAGAAACAGGCCCAGGACGAAGGACAGGGGTCGAGGGGACAGGAGAGCACACGGGGTCTAGCACCAGAACAGGACTTGTTCATCGCCAACGCTTTCGCTCAATAGACAACAAATTTGTATGGGTCCTCTGGCCAAGCTTTCATTTCCCTCTCCGATCTCCCTCTCCAATCACCCAGTCCCAGCTCCAATAGTCGTACATAAAAGAGAGATAGCTGGATGCACACACACGAGGCATGGGATTTGGTGGAGCAGCAACAGGGGACAGTGGGCGTAGCAATTTAACAGTTGTTGGGAGCAGCCAGCGTTTTTTTTCTTGCACGATTTTCCAGAGCTGCATAGATTTTCCGGGATTTCCACTTGGTCCGCTTGGATTCGATTCGATTAGGAGAAACGTTGTGCGCCCACTCCCTGCTCGTAGTTCCGTTTCTCACTCTCAGTAGAGTATTTCAGCTTCGTTCGGACTCGTCACATCTTGGACCTTGCACTGCCACTGCCACTGCCACTGCCCAATGAAATGATGGTGTTGCGCCTGTTGCCACTGCTACTGCTTCTGCTTATACTACTGCTGATTCTGCTGCTGATGTTGCAAATGCATTTATGTTTTAATTCGCTCAACGGCAGCCCCAGACGTGCGGGGTGTCCTGTATACGGGGGCATGGAACACGCGGCACAGGGGTTTGGGTGTCAGGGCGGTAGGGTGCAGGGTAGTACCGTCATGTGGTGCAATTCAGTTAAGTTTTGATTGCTATTTTCGCTTCGCTTCCTGAAGGCATCCTCAGCCCCAGAACCCAGTCCCCAGTCCCCAGCATCCAACCCCCTTCAGTAGTTGCTCCTGCTCTTTATGCTGATGGTGGTGGCGGTGGTGCCTCTGAGGCTGCTACCCCACAATGTTGCCAGCAGCTGAAAATGTGTGACATTTCCGTTTCCGTTTGCCACGTTAATGTATTATGCAACACGCAAACACGCACGACTATAGCCGTATCTGCTCTCAATGAAAACTTTTTAGTTTAGTTATAAACTGCATTTTCTTTGTATTCAAACGAATGGAATGGAAAAATGAAAACTGAAAAAGTCTTTCAACAGATATGTAGGTGGCTGTGTCTCTGGGTGCGGGTGTTTTCACAGTGATATCATTGTCGGTGGTGCAGCGGAACTAGAGAAAAGAAACAACACCAAAAGGATAGCATCTCAAGAAGACAGTGAAAAATAGAGATGGAGAGAGAGTAGAGCAAAGGATGAGTACTAGGACCGGAATCGCAAGAAACCCCGCACAATCGTAGTCGGGGGTCCCGCTTTTGAAGGAGTTCAGCTCGATTCCCATTCCCCCCGAGGACAGTCCGCAGCGGGGGGTACAGGGGTGGTACAGGCCGCTTGGGGAATATTCAATGCCAAGCCACAGTCGTAACCATGACCATGACCATGGCCCAAGTCCAAGTACGTGTCTTGGCCGCATTTCAAATGCACGTCATAAACAAGCTTGTCTTCATCGTAGATCTCCTTCCGAATGAACGAGGGGGGTCGCAGAGAAAAGAGCGTTCGTGGGAGGCGCACCGTGTGCAACAAGTTCCGTGGAAATTTTAGAAATTCATAACTGTGCCGCACACATAAGTGAAGTAGAAGTGGCAGAGGAAAAGTCGTTTGAATTTTCACTGAATGTTGCTTGGGGATGGGGATATACATACATATGTACATACGAGTACACTTGATGTACGTATACTCACCGGACCTTGCCGTTGGAATATTTCAATTTATTCAAGGTAAACCGTACTTTTCGTAATACATTTTTCCATCCTTTGACAATGGGAATAGCCTGTCCATATCCGCCAAGCGATTAATTTGATAATAAAAGATACTTATATGAGCTGCTTTGAGCTGCTGTTTCTCTTGTCGGAACTCTTTGGTCAAGTTCCTGTCCATGTCATCTTTTGCCCTTGATGTTGACCTTTCCTTTGCCTGCGCTTTGCTGCTCCGGCTATAGCTCCTGTAACCTGATTAACGTACACATAGTGAATGTTCTCCCATTGCTTTTGTCCTATATTTTCGGAATATTTGTTCTGTGTTGCAGCCAGATGCAACTGCTGTTTACTCTAGGACTGGATGCCAAAGTCAGTTATGAAAGCAGCATTCAGGCTGCCATTTCTCTTTGTGTGTGCCTCTTAACTGAGCTCACACCTGTTTGTACATATATATCTAAAACCACAACAAAACCACAACAAAACCAACCCCTAGAATGAGAAAGAAACCGACTTCTGTTCCCGAAATATCGAAGAAAGCCCTGTGCATGGCAATCATTAGCAATAGCTGTATACCCCTAGTCAGAGTATCCTACGGAAAAAAGCGGAAAAGGTTGCCTGAACAGACATCTTTCGAATATGCAGCACATTCAAATCGAAATATGAATCTGGACATTGATGGTGGATGGGTAGAGGGTGAATGCCGAACGCTGAATGCTGAATTCTGAATGTGCGGTTAACCCTTGACCTTTTCTTTACAAAAAAAAAAAAAAACCGTCCCAATCAGCTTTGCACTTTATATTCGTTCCGAGAAGAAGAAGCCCAGTGTGTGGCAGCTAGTGGCAAGCTTCAATATTTGGGAGAAAATGATTTAATGGAGCCCAAATGGGTTTTTTCTGTACATACATACATATGTACATATGTAGATGGGAATGCTAATCTCCTTATTTGTTATTCGGTGAAAACTTTTTGCCGGGATGGCAGTTTAAGTGCTATTAGCTAGAAGTTGGGACCCAAATTTCTCAGGACAATCTACAGTCAAGGGTCAAGAGTCACACATTCGATTTCAGACATTTGTGATTCTTTTGGATCAGGTATACGACTTCTATTAATAGGCAACGCTGTATTAACGGAGCCGTGATGATGCTGATGCAGTGTCAAAACACTTTGAGGCGCGCACCTCCGCCCCGATTTGATTTGAGTTCCTGTCCATCCATTTAGTTCTCTGGCCAAAGGGCTTTGTAAACTTTTTGTACAAGTCCATTAAACAAAGCTAAGCTGAAATTGAGATAGTTCTCGATGAAGGGACATGAACAGGGGACAGGGATAGCGATAGCGATAGGAACAGGGAATGAACAGTGGTACACAGAGTCAATCTGTCAATTGATTGTCTGCTCCACTTCATTCCGACTCGCATTCCCGGATGCGGATGTGGATGTGGATGCATCTGTCTGTACGGCCAGACCGAGTACATCAATCATACACATACTTCATACACATACTTGGGTGGAGATACATATACTCTGATGGGGTAAAATAGAGAACGAAAAGGAGAGAAAGTGGCGAGAAGGAGGTGGGCTGGGGTGGAGAAAGAAATGACTCAAACCACTTAACCAAATACACCAATTGAAAAGTCATTTGATTTCTCTAAATATGTTCAAGAGAGAAAGAGAGTGTGGAGAAAAGCGAGAACATCTGGTGAGTGCGGCATGTTGTTCATTTCAACCACATGTTGGTTTTCTTTGTGATGTCCCCTCTTCTTAAAGATACCAATAATTTCCCCATATTTATATTTACTTAAAATTTCCTTTGCGAGTATGGTGGTTATTTATCTTCCTTCGGGTTCTCTTTTCCATCGCTGATTTCCTTAGTATCAATCCAATCCGTTTTTCAATCATTATCCATCAGGGGAAAAGTGTGTTTTTCAAAAAAGGTTTCTTTAACATTGCTTTCATTTCTCGCAATATTTACAGCATCACTTAATCAAACAAGGAAAAACGGATGGGCAAGAAAAGCGTTCATTTTATTTTCCTACGATATTTTTCAGTATCCTTCTATTAGAGCGGCACACGTTTGCTGCCATAATTTCGATTTGATTGGTCAATAGTTGTGGACTCGATTCGTTTCGGTTTCGTTTTCGGCTTCGATAGCCTCGGATAGATTCGATAGATTCGGACAGAGACAGAACTGAATGGTAACTTACACCGATATTCTTGGCCAACATATCTGGTTGACGGGACTCCTGGCATTTTCTCCGTCAGGCTCGACTGCGGTCTATCAGGCAACAACAGCTCTTTAAATTTTCATAGAAAATGAGCCCTTAAAACAGCAAGGGAAAACGGGTCACTCATTAGACCACTCATTAGAAGGTTGCTCAAGCCCACATTTATAATAAAGCTGCTCCGTGGAATCCAAACAGGGCGCGACAGGTCAGGACAGGTCCTGTCAAGAAGGAGCAGTAGTGGTTGCAGTGGGCTAAATGCATCAACGTACATTATGACAGCAAATGTACATACATATATGACAAAAAACTGACCAATAGACTTAAAAGCCCAAAACCACAACCTGTTTAAATATATGTAGTGTAATAATTCAAATATCCAATCGTGCTTATTGCATATGAAGTTTAAAACTTGAGTCTTCACATTTTTCCGGTGCACAGGGAGACCACAGATCAGAGACCACCAACCATCCGCCATGGCTGTCCTGTCAGTGGCATAGACAGGCTAATTAACTCCAACACAAAGCCACAACTTTGGTGTTGATTGCCAATTTACAAGCTTAATGAACTTGCGGCTTGCGACTTGCGAATCGGGACTTTGGGACAACAACTTGCTGCGGCAACGAACACGGACACGGACACGGACCGGCCTCAGATGCAGCCGAGTGGTGATTGACGGAGGGCGGAGCGATGCAAGTCCACTGGTGTCACAGGCTTCCTAATCAAATCAAGGGGTGCTTCCGTTCGGACTCCGAAACTTCTGTTTTCTCGGCTTCTTATGAAATAAGCACTTGTTAAATGCCATTACATAGCCATTACATGCTCTAACGTTGGGGCACTCTGCCCTTAACATAATGTTCGCTTACAGTCATACAATTCAGATCCTCATCTTGATCTAGCCCAATTCTCTTGATCTAGTTGAAGCCGGCCAGTGATGCCCCAGCTTCGGAACTACCCGTCACCGTCATCGTTATTAGACCGCTGCTATGCCGCAGGATTTCGTTCAAAGGAAAAGTTCCACGGACGTACTGCGTTGGTGGTTAAGGTTGCGCACCGCCGTTGCGGTCTCATCTGGTTTTCATTGCCCCTCTCTCTCCAGCAACCTACCCAGCAGCTATATTCAACCTTTTGTGGCAGTTGAGTTATGGTGAAATTTCATTTTAACTTTTGCATAATTTTATGCTCATTATGGTTGGGCTATCCCCAGCAGGCTGCCAGGCAGACAGCTAGACGATGGGGGAAGCCGTCCTTAACGAAGCAAAAAGTCCCTGGACAGTGGCTTTAATTACTTTGATGCACGGGTTTGCTGTCATTCGCATTTCGTAGGCCAAAACAATGAGCAGCAGCAGGAGGGGAGCCAGTCCCATCCAGGGTATCTGATATCCGCGGACGAATTTGTTCGTCACATTTGTGGGCTTTGACGAGAATTCGGATGTGGATAGCCGTATATGAATCCAATCAGATAATCTGAATAATATGAACATTTTTTCTTAATTGCAGAAAGGACATCAGGAGACGTTTTCCCACTGGCTAGCAATTCTGAAATTGTATAAAATGGGTAAGTCGCCTTTCAATCATCGAAATATCATATATGTATATATGCATATGTATGATCTGCTACCTGCTATACTCAGATGCGCTGCGCTTACGTGGTTCGCAATTCAATCGTTATGGAGGCAGCTCCGGGTCAGGCGGTAGCAAGCCGAACCCGCCTGCGCCACCGCAGGTGCACAGCAAGCCGGAGCCTTTGATTGTGGTGGAGGAGTCGAACTTGCCGGAGGAACTGGAGGACAGCTCAGAGACAAGCTTCTCGAATCGCGCCAGTCTGGACATTGACTCGCCGGTGAACCCCTATTTGCTTTCCCCATGGCGGGACCCTCGCGAGGCACGTAAGCACTCGCTTCCCTCCCAGCAGGTGACCGATGGAATCACCGCCAGTCAGGTGCGGCGTCTGTCCGAGCGCGGCGGCGAGGGATCCGGACCTTCGCCCAAGGAGGCCGCCTTCCTCGCCACCCTCTCACAGGCGCCGGCCCCATCTGGACGTCGCCACTCAGTGGTGACCATCTCCAAGGTGCCCACTACTCTTTTTGGACGTTCGCGCCGTGAGTCGGTGGCCGCCTATCCCAGCAGCAATGGGTAAGTCTCTGAGCCATAACAAATGCTTCCTGCAATCTAGAGTTGTGGCGATTTCGATTTCGATTTCGACAATGAATGACTGAGGGCTCCCAAGATTTTCGTGTTAGGTTGCCAATAATTTGTATTTTCACACTGCCACGCTTCGATTCGTTTCTGACAGCAGCAGCCGTGTGCTTAACTCACGGCGGGAGAGTAACACGGGCCCTCCCTCGACAGACCCCATCGGCAGCATCCACAACTTGCAGCTGGACATTATGGACGACATATATTTGCAGTCCCGAAAGGCCCGCTTGAAGCTGTGGACCTCCAGCAACGAGAAGGTCTGCGAGGTACAGACCGTGGACGAAGCCGGGACCGCGGCTCCGGGGAGGCGCTACACCAACCGCCGCTTTTCGGAGTGCCCCCAGCCGCAGCCGGCCAGCAGCTTTCGCCGGGCGTCTGAGTATCCGCATCCACCGCTGCAGCCGCAGGCACAGACAAACGCACATGGATATGGACACGCGTCTTCATCGCAGAAAATTATCTCGCCCCAGCCACCGTCATCCGCAAGGGCCTCCACACGCCGCAAGAAGTCGGGAAGCGGTGTAGGGCTGCTAGGAAGCCGCACAGACATCGCTGGGATCTTCAGCTCCTTGACCAACACGGCCATGGACATGCATCGCTCTGAGCCGGAGGGGAGCTCCAGCGCCAGTGCCAGTGCCAGCTCTTCAGCGGCCACCGCCGGAAGTAGCCCTTTTCTCAGCCAGACGTTTCAAAACGCCGCCCGGGGCCGCGCTACTAGTGCCACGCCTACGCCCACGGCCCACACTGCTGGACAGGCGGCTACAGGAAACAGCAGCTCACTGCTAGACCCAAACGCAGGCCGATCCACACGATCCAACAGCTTTGACGTCTCGATCCTGAACAACGCCAAGCAGTTGGTGAGCGAGGCGCAGGACAACAGCTCTGCCGCCATATCCGGGTGGTTCGGCAAGCCGGCCAGTCGCCCCCAGCCGATGGTCCGCAAGAAAAGTGTACGTAGCAAGAGTACGGCCATGGCCCTCTCAAAGGACATGTTGGACCGACTGCAGAAGAAGGACCCGCTCGGCGGGGACTCTGGAAAACCGAAATTCAAGCCGCGCAGCAAGCAAAAGAGCTGGGCTGACACTACCAAGGCGAATATCGTTGACGCGACCATGCTGGGCACTGCAATCGAGGGTTTCCTCCGCAAGAGCTCCAATGCCGGGATGTCCGGAGCTGGGGGTTCTAGCGGACCTTCCACATCGTCGGCGGTCCGCGGTGCTGTTCCTAAGGAGTCAAACAGCGCCACCGGTAGTCCGGCTGGAGCCCGTCGCAGCCGGCCGTCCGTGGGTAGTGGGGCCCAGTCGCAGGCCGGGCGCGCCATGCGCTCCACTCTCAACTGGTTCAGCAAGGGCGAGGAGGACGATTCGAAGGACTCGTGCGATGCCTCGCTGTGTTCCACACTCAAGGACCTATTCGTCAAATAGGTCGGGGGACGCAGAGGCAAGTAAAGCTCTGGGACTGACCCATAAACAGATCCTGGCCGTTCAGCAAAGGGTGAGTGTGGAGCCATTTGGTGGAGCACGGCATTCACTCTCTATCTCTCTCCTTATCTCTCCCTTTCCCTCTGCTTTATTTTTCCCTTGCAGCGAGCTACTTGTATCTCTGAGATCCGGAAATATTCGTATCATTTGTTAACCATTGGAAGAAGCCGACAGGAAAATCGAACTTTAACATCAGACACCAGTTAGACAGCAAGCAAAAAAAGTAACAGCAAACTTCACCGTCACGGTCGTGGTCAATCTAATCGTCTATTTGAAGGTCGCAAATGGAACACTCTTCTGAAGAGTAAATAATAATTAAAACACTTTATCGAGCAGTTAATCTAATTTTAAAGTTACTGAAACAGTAACAGATAATGCGAAATATTAGATAAAACACTAGTTGGAACAGTTTATAAACAAGATCACGATTTACGGCAGCTAAAGCAGTCATATTGGCATTGCAGAGTTCTATTAACAGAGCTCTTCAGAAATACATATGTAAGTATGTATATATATGTATGTATTACTCACAAACTAACCAACACGAGCAATTAATACAGTGACGACCCAAACAATCATTGTAATAGACAAACCGTCACAGTAACATAAATTGACAGTCAAACATACATACTTACAGGTCACATATAGTAACTGAGAAAAATTGGATATGTGAGACAAACGTATGCTTAACAGTAATTGCAGTAAGTGGAGCACAAATGGGGAGAACTCGAACAATAACCGTGCCTGAAACACTAATTACAACTGATTCAAACTCAGTCACACGAACATTAACAGTAACACACTAACACTAAGCATAGTAGCGAATAATGCAAAAACGGTAAAAGCATAACTAACTGAAAAGCATAGTACAAGTAATAGTAAATGAAGCAATAGTAACACTAACACAAAAACTAACAATAACAGTAACACAAGCAGTAACCACTAAGGATAGCACTCGCACTGGTTGCAACTCGTTGCAATCACTGAGCCACACCAACGAGTAACAAGAAAGAGAAGCGAGTCATTGT
The DNA here is from genome assembly GCA_005876895.1 of Drosophila azteca. Lineage (NCBI taxonomy): Eukaryota > Metazoa > Arthropoda > Insecta > Diptera > Drosophilidae > Drosophila > Drosophila azteca. The sequence goes on from VCKU01000069.1 coordinate 173,267, forward strand.
AATATAGGCAGTGGCAATAATGGTAAATGTAGCAATAAAAATATCGCAACAGTGCAAGTAACTGTTTTGAATTATGAGTAAAAATTACACACGCCGAAAGAGAAAAATAACACGACAGTAACACTTTAAATAACACGTAACTACATACAGCACGGTACTGAACAGCCAACTAGAGTACCCAAACGCACCCACACATCAATCCAGTAGCACTTACACTGAAGCCCAGTAAAATAGTCCTAGCGGTAACAGAGTATAATGGTGAACAATAAGAGTACAAGAAACTTTAACGGTACAAGTAACTTTACCCATATCGGTATTGGTAGGATGGAAGGATGTGCGAGATAAACGGCGATTAGTGATCGATAAACAGTTAGGTAAACGATCACAAGCAGCTAAAAAAAAACGCTGCAGGGTAGTTTTGTGCGTAACATAAACAATCAGGGAACAGGGAGAAGGACTCGTTGTCACAACGAAAAGTAGTACTGATATCAGGGATAGAGATAGGAATGGCGATAGGGATAGGAAATAGGGAAGGAGCGCAACCGAATGCGACCCACGACAGACCTCATCGCACAACCAACAAGACAAGCAAAACTGTAGTACAACCGACATAAAGATAATACATACAGATAATATATATATATTCTCATAAATTTACATACCTACTATTTGTAACCGAAATCGAATCGACGTCGAAATTGGAGAAACTAGAATTTTGGTGAGGACTAGGGTCCTCCTATTCCAGAGCTAGAGGAAAAGGAAATGAAAAGGAGGTGGTGGAGTAACAGAGAATGTCAAAATATTTTTTTACAACAAGGGAGATTTTAAGCGAGATCCACAGATCGAAAGGAGGACAGAAGCGGCAGTCGATGAGACGAATCGGACACCCATTTTATATTCTTTTATGTATGTACATGGAGTGGTCGCATTTTTTTATCAATGCATTGGCATTTGAGATAGCCCGTTGGGAATTTGCTCTTTTTTTTTAGTAGCCCATTTGGGTCCAGGTTGCAACCGAGACATTTATTGTGCCATACATTTGTGAGTCGCAATCGAGACAAGCATCGGACACAATCAAGGGAACCAGGGACAAAACTATCAACTGAGTGGCAGGCGCTCCAACGGTGCCCTCAATAACACAACAATAAATATCTACACAATCCCACACATATTCAAAATATAATCAAGCATATTATATATCCGCAGCGAATAAGGAATACATGTCTACAGACTCAAGAGTTTTAATCAGTGTAAACCACACAATAAATGTAATTTGTATGTACAATCTGAGCTTATACAAAAGCAAATAACAAATACCCAACTAAATCGAATCGAAATTAAAGAAAAATCGAAGTTAAATGTTAATGTTCGGGTTGAATATTTAATATAAAACATAAAAATGTATGAAATCAAAGCAAGCTAAAGCTAACCAAATCAGAATCAGTAATTAACAAAAAAACTAAATAAGAGGGATTAGGAGAAGAAAACCATCTTCCCTGGAAGAAGTTGGAAAATGAAATAACGAAGAAACTCAAATTAAAAATTTGCAATTGCTCCCATTGCCAAACAGAGTTTGGGATGGAATGGGAAAGACGGGTAGACGAATCAACAAACAAACAAACAATCAGTCAATATTGCAATCAATCAAGTGTGTTTCTATATATGTATGCCATTTGGCCTTGTCAATTTGGTCAAAGGCATCCTTCAGGATGATAAAGATGAAGAGTATGAGGACTATGAGAAGGCATTGAGATGTTCTCATCTTCCACATGATTGCAAGCACTCGAATCGGGTTGCAATTAAATATGAATATACATACATATACCAATATATACATATATACATACATACATAAACATTTAAGGATATGCATATAAACAAAATATATTTAACAAAATGTATCTCGATGTGCCCAGAATGTATTTTAGACTTCGATTTCCATGTGTGTGTCTCAATGCGGTAACCCAAAGTTAACTTTCACTTTCTATGTGTGTTAAGAGGACAGTAGCAGAATATACATGTACAGATATATTTACCGATCTATGTATATCTACACAACGGACAGTTGGAAGTATCTCAAACTATTTACAAGTCAGTGCGATCCTTCTTGGTCGCAGTCCATGTTTTTGCTCATCTTCCTAACTGTTGTTCACGTTGTTCTATCCAATCTGAATTATACTTGTGTTACAATAAATGTGTATAATCGTAGAAACAACAAAACTAAAAACAAATAAACAACACCAAAACTAATAAAAAACAAAAGGACGGCTTAGGGCGATGTCAGGAAAACTAAAACAACTCTACAGATATGAAGAGTTAATATAAAAAATAAACTAAAGAAAACTAAAGAATTGAATTGAATGTCAAGCCAAAAAAAGTCTCCAGTTCTATTTGTCCTATTTTTGATAGTTGTATATATACTATATATACCATATACTCTATGTACGATAGCACCATATGGGTGCATTTTTTTTCGATTGATTTAGCATTGAATGTGCATAGATATACATATATGAAAACCAGTATATGTGTATCTACAATACTCGTAATCGTATCAACAAATAAGATAATAATGCATTATGCAGTATACATTAAGTCCAAGTTAATCAGAGTCAGCAGTAATACCACTGGAAAGGAACGGAAACGAGAACGGGGTGGAGTGGAATTGAATGGAATTGAATCGAACTGAATGGAACGGAAGGGAACGTACTGGTATGGACTGACAAAGGGAGAAAGCACATTGAAGTGGAACAGGGCCGTGGTGGAGTCAGCTATGCAATTTTATTATTCCCTCGTCCCTGTATCCACTTCTCCACCTCCGGTGTTCGGTGATATTGTTGCTGGTGATCTGTTGCCATTGTTGATGTCGTGCAATTGTAATTACTGTTGTTCAATTGTTAATAATGTTTATCCACAGTATGTTTGTGTGTATAACCCAAGACTACACCCAAGAAAGTGGTTACCACCGACTTAAGTACTTTAGTAGTGTTAACTGGAGTCCACAGAATTCCACACGAAAACGAAACAGCAAAATACCCAGAGATACCTAAATATTTCTACACAGACTTCTGTGTGCGGTACAGAAACAAGATTGTATGGATAGTCGTGAGAGGATTATTGGTTATATGAGACACTTAGATACAATATTTAGAGTCGAGTAAGGTAGCAAATGTATGATTTTACTAAATTTTACTTTGGGCTATTGATGGGCTTGTCGTCCATCGGGAAAAGTGGGCGAAACTACGCATAATCTAGTGATTATAAGCAGGTCCGAAGTTTGATAGGAAAGCATGTACTAATTATATACATATGTATATAGACATACTTATATACGACGAGCAGCTATATGAATCGAGAGATATAAATATATATTGTGTAAATACCGGAGGAGAGCCCAGGGATCATTCCTTGGAACACGTCTGTACATAGAATGCGACGAGAGAGGACCGGAGGATAACAAAGGAGCTACAGAGTCCAGATTAAGTATAGTCGATTTTTTTTAAAGTCAAATTACAAAATGCAACCGGATGTACGAGTAACAATCATTTGAAGACACATAACGAAGTCGAGCTAAGGAAAAATAGGAAAAGAAGGCAAGAAGAAAATGTGTGAATAATCACTAATATATTATCTACATATGTTTATTCTGCAGATAGTGAATACAGAAGTTACATAACTCCCGGAACCCAATCCCACGACGGAAGTAACCTCGCAGCAGCGGATCGAGAGGACATCAGGAGGAGGAGTATGAGGAGAAGGAAGCGGTAGTAGTGCACCAGGCGAGAGAGTACTTTACCATACCATACAATACCAAGAATATACACCTATATATACACTTATATACATACATATATATATATTGATATACATATATTGAAATAAATAGTTTATGTGTACAAATTGAAGCTTGTCATACATATTTCTAGCTCTAATTTTGTTTATTTGAATAAGAATCCTAATGCGAGTGCGTTGTCATGACCCGCTGCTGGAGGTTCACCAATAAATATATACATATGTACATACATATGTATATCAAATGCAGAGAGTTCTAAATGCCTGGCCGTCTCTGGAATCGAGCCATAAATCAACCATCCGTGCAACGCATTTCCAGCCTCGCTCTGAGCATGGAAAGTGATTAAAGCAGTCGCCATCAAAACCCTTCCAGCCGGGCTGGGCTTTCTGCGAGTGGTAATGGCAGTGGCATTAAATGTTAATGCGCTTTATGCAACGCTTGACTGGCCCCCACAGATAGACAGCCCGCGGCGGCGGCCAGAGGAACATTCGCATGCACATACACATCTTCTTCCACTTTCACCTGGACAGAAGCCGACGGGCCAGGAGTCAGTGAGGCAGAGCAAAAATCCAGTCTGCATGTCAAGCGTGAAATTCTAACGCTTCGATTGGCGCCCATTGGGGCAGATCTCCAGTTTGAGGTTGGTGCTGTACCCGGGGACCCGGGTTTAGGCCAGGGGTTGAAGAAGAAGAATGTGCTGGCATGCAACAAATTCAGATGTCAGGGACAGGATACCGTGGGGTTCCCAAGAATGGAATACCCAAAGAACTTGCTCTACCTACCACAAAGAAAATAAACAAAAAAGCATGGACAGCATGGCAGCAATAGGACAGCAGAGACACACACCGGCAGCCGAGACTTGCACCAGACAAGTGCGAAGCACAACAACAGCAAGTCAATCCAATTTTACAACTAAACGAATTCGCCTTGTCCAAAAAAGTGCTACCGAGTTTTCCGGCGAATTGAAAGATCCAGAACGGATCCAGAAAATGATTTGATATTTTTCGAATCTAAAAAGTCTATTGTTGAAGAGAGTACACTCTTCCCCCTATCGGAGAATTCCGACAATTGGTGCGTCCGATGTGAGAGCGAATAAACATTCTAAATATATAGCCGCGTGTATTTTTTTATTTTTTCACCTGTAGGGCTTTGGTCTCAGTCGGCAACCGCATTCAAGCTATACTAGCAGCAGTGCTTGACCTTGCCTTCTCGTCTGCCTATTCTTTGTGTGGGGAAGTTTATCTCGGGAGCGCCGTGGACACCCGGCTTCAGTACTGCTGCAATTAGAGAATTGCATACCCTGGAAATAATCGCACAATTTCGAATATACGAGAAAACTAAAAAATTAGAATTAAAGAGAATGGCCATGTCTATCAGAGTATTGCATAGCGACTGAAATTTCATTTGTTTCATTTGGCCATGCTAATGTTCCGACCTGATCCAGAATTGGCAATTTGGTACATACGGATATTATCCTTGAAATAAACTTGTATTGAACTGCTATCGCAAGAGCTTGGATAGAAAGATACAAAACGACACATAAATATACATATATCTTAAATTACATCAATCGTAATCTCATGTATGTACATATGTATGTACATTGTACATATGTATGTATGCAAGTATGTACATACATATGTACATATATTAGAGTGGGTAAATTTTTTTCGCTACCAAGCGATTGTCAAAATTATAAGCTACGACGAATTCTAAGAAGATTTGCCGAAGAAACCATGGATCTGAAATACATTTGGAGCTTCCGGTTTTTAAAAAGAAGTTTTTCGTATTTTGTACAGTAAAACACCCCAAACTAGAACGCCTTAAACTTGAATTGTCAATATTTCGAAATAAAACTGTTTCCAAGCGCCCAACGCTGTTGCCAAGATTAAACTCCTTGATGCTAGAAGTTTAGCCTGTTTTCTTGTTGTCTTTTTCTGTTGTTGAATTAACGGATTTGTCCATCGCACGCGAATATTAATAGGTTTATGTGCTTAGGCGAGTAGATAGAGCAGCGGCCCGCGGACGACTCAGTTCATTATTGTTTCATCGCTCGACCTCGCCGGTTAGACACCTCGCCTGTGCCGACGCCTCTTACCAAGATCAAGCTTCTGCGTTCGGGGATTTTTTCGTGATTTTCTTTCGGCGTTTAATTACGGTAGTAGACCTGTTACATACACAGATAAGGCGGCGTCCATTGTACACGACGTACCAGCTATCAAGGTGAGTAAACGGCACCGAGTAGCCAAGCGTTTTAATGAGCAAAAGTCAGAGACGCTCGCAGAGAGCGCATGAGAGTAAGTGCTACAGAGCGACAGACAAAGAGAGAGAGATAGAGAGAGAGTGAACGAAATATTTGCGTGGGGTGTTCCAAGCATCATCCAGAGAAAATTGTTCCGTTTCGAAAAAGGGGAATTCACCTACAGATAGAACTCAATAAAATTCCCAATGCGGAAAGGTCACCGAACTGCTTTAGTGTGGGCATTGGCATTGCAGACATATTTTGGTAGTATCATATGTACTTAATGTGTGACTGAATAAGCAAAAATGCCCTATAGCAGCCTATCGGTTCGGCTGTATTTCGTTGCTGTATTTGACCCAGTTAGTAATGCAGTTCTGGCGCTAAAAAGCCGAAATAAAAATGGTTGTATCGATTGGAGTCTTCGAAATAAACGGCTTATCGGAACATCTCACAACGACAGGTGGGGCTGGCGCACGTCGATGACTGTTGTGACTGTTGTTGTTGTGGCTGTGTTTGGACTCTGCGGTCGTCATGACAATGCTGCTGACAACGTCTTGCAGAGCTCTACAAATAAATCAAAGCCACACAAATATGCCGCGGGAAAGGAGGCTGGCCATGCGAATTGGATAATGAGTTTCATTAATGATTAATGCGCTGAGGGGAAAACTTAATGAACAAGAACAAGCATTGGATTGCATTCGTCAGCTGTACCATACCATATAAAATTCAGTTCACCATATGAAAAATCAGTCTACATACATATATCACCCCTTTTTTATTTTGTCCTAAGAAAAGCACACTGGTTCCCTGTTCTCTCCCCATAGGGATACATAGGGGTACTCGAGTAGAGGAGTATAGGGGTATATTCGACTTGGGGTGATATTACATGTAATATCAGCCACGGAGGTACTAACGAGGAAATGTTTACGTTAAAAAAAATGTTGATCGTTTGAACTTTCAGCTAATTTCACATGTTGCGGGGAATGCTGAGCGGAATGTTGCGGGGAATGTTGCTCGGAAATGTTTCGCAACATTTTGAGACTTTTTCCAAATGTTGTGAAGCGCCACTGTGTGTAAAAAATTTGCTACATGTGGCTACTACGCCATACAATTTAGTGACATCTACCAGTTCTCAAGAGAACGTTTTTTTAAAAGTAAAACCGCCTATAAATGCCATTTTTGGCCATGTCCGAATCGGATAATCGGATTTTCTGTACCTGTTCCTGACCTCTGTACCATGTGGCGTGTGGCTCCACTCCTGAAGGGGCAAAAAGTGGATAACGGAGATTTCTTACACTGCTGCTTCTATGGGGTTATTATGATAGAATTTGGTTGAGATCACTCTCCTCTGAACAAACGGGCCTGTCTGCATCGGGCCTGGTGTGTCAGGGAGAGCTCCTTTCAAAATGGTTTTCTTCCTTGTGGCTGTATTAATGATCCGATCTGATCCAGATTCAACACTCTGATATATTCTACATTTACTAGGATTCTGCGTTTTCAGTTTTTTTTAAATTTTATTCAACGTTCCAACGTTCCCGCTGGTTTTCAGTTGTATATATTCCATTGTATTCGGGAAATGGCACCTCGATCGATTGGAATATGTACATATCCGGCAGAAATCATAGGAAACAGAGTCCACTATTTCAACTTTTGCCTGGGCCTGTACCTATGCCATTATCCTTGAGGTCAGCCTGAACCTCAATTTTCTGTACCTGTTCCTGACCTCTGTACCATGTGGCGTGTGGCATGCATAGTGTGAACAGAAACTGAAAACGATTACACCACGGTTCGGTGGAAGCCCAAGTGCGTCACACCAAACATCGCACGTCGAACTCCATTTATGTATATCTCTCATTTCGTGCAAAGCTTCAAATGTTTGCTTGCGGGCGCCACACTTCTTTTTTCGGTGTTCGGGTTTTCGTCGTCCCAAGATGACTCGAGAGAATGGGATCGGCAATGCCAAAAATAGCACTGCCCTCATCTTGGCCCAGACCCGGCAGCAGGCCCAGCGCCATTGTTTGGCTTGCCTACTCGTTTCTGACAAAAAGCCAAGCAAAAAGCACAGGTGCTTCCCAGTACCAATCCGAGTTCGTTCATTCATAATGCGCTGCCCAAACAAATACTCGTAAGTATGCCCCTTCATTCGATTCATCTCAATTTCTGCCTCTGCTCATGAATGGACGATGACGCAGTGGGGCCTCCGTCCATCCATCGGAGAGAGAGCATCTAAACAGAAAGGCAAACAAGAGAAGGCTTTGCTCGCTGCTCGGTGATTTACCCTGCCTAATACTCGACATACAGCAAGAATCAAGTGTCTGTGGTCAGTTAGACTGGTTGGGAGGGACCGGGATCCCAGGTGACGACAATTGAAATCTGTTCTTTGCACGAGGTATATTCTCGAAGCGAGAATCAAAGTTTTAAGACTATGTGCTTTGCTGTCATAGCTTATTTTCATATCATCAGCTGCGAACGGGTCCAGAAAAGCTTGAAGAACGTGGTCAGTGACGTCTTAAGTTAAACATTGCAAATGGTATCAATCAGAGTTGTTTATCCTGCATATACATATGTTGAAACTATCAGAATCTGATCATTCCAGTAGCCGTTGAAACAATCTTTCGTTAGCCAATCCTTCAAGTAGAAATAGAAAATAGAAAACCATTTTGGATTACTATGTTCTTTAATAGGATCCGATTCCCCAAGCCACCCTCTCATTCAATGCTTGATAACGATTCTATTTTCGTCATCATAGCCGGTCGTATGTGGAGCAGTAGGTTGTGGGACTTACTGACACTCTACAGATCGGCCGCCGTGGCACACGTCACATCCTCTTGCGTTGCGGTTGAATCGGTGGCATCGGTGCAGTAGGTTCGGCATGATGACGACCCGTAGTCTGCCTCGGTTCGGACCGATGAATGAGTTATTGCAGCCCCGTCCCTGCTTGAGATAAACGATAAACCTCAGTGAGGTTTCCGTTCAGATCCACGCCGTTCCGCTGCTGCTATTTTTGTTTTGATTGATATTGAGAGATGCGGATGCGTGACACGTCACTCTGGAAACACTCGTCAAATAATGTTCATTTCTAAATAAGGAACCACTAGGGCTAGACGGAAGTCCATAGGCTCTCAGATTTGCATTGAGGGAGATTTGTGCGTAGCAAAGGTTCGCACCTTCTAAAGTGTGAAAAAATAACAGACTTGCAGAAAATAGCGAGCCGATGATTCTAATGCCCTTAAAGTTCGCAGAATTGTGGACTTGGGTATTCCGATAGCTGCCGATTTTTCCACTTGCAATAGAATAGAATAGAATATCAATGTTTTCAGTTTTGGACTTTCCAATATCTGTATGAAAAGAGTAGGTACCATATGTAATTCCACTAACACCTTTGCTATGACTAATTTGTTGACCTATTTACTTATGAGCAAGTACGAGATTCCCTTGGGAAGAGTATACCAAGTCGATTTAAACATATAGAGTGGGGCTCAAAGTAGAATTGCCATAGACCAAAAAAACCGGGTCTGCAAAAGGATCCATTATGAAATGCCCAGGTTGCAGGGCGAGAAAAACCCTTGAAAAATATACCCAACCAAACTTCAAATATCCCCAGTTCCAGAAATCTGGATTGTGGATCTGCCCAAATGCCCCGCTGAGTACCTCCCTTGCGTCAATTACTGCACTTGGAATTTGAGCTGGGTTCAAAAGAGCTGGGACGAGGAATTCACCCTGATATATGAGACGGAAGTCGCCAGCATAGGTCGGAACTGCGAGTCAAGTACGCAATTCGGGCAGGGAAATCTCTGGCAGCAAGCTGGCATTGCCCCCGCCAATGGTTAGTGCTCCCTGGGGGCCACTGGCGTGGCTGGCTGGCAAGTGGTTATTCGCAAATACTGCATCGACGGACGCGTGTCACCAATGCGTATGAGTAACTCCTTTAGTGTCCATGTGTGTAATTGTGGAACTCTGGGTGCGGGCAGTGAAAGAGACAGCTTGCGGCTCTCTGATGTGGGGGAATGTCTCTTATATTTATACTGCTGCCTCTCCATTTGTCTTGGCCAATGTCTGGCTCTTTGTCTGCCTGTTTGGTGGCTTTCAGTTTCCATTACGCTCACGTTCTAAGCGATCCGATCGGAAATGCCTACGGAACGACGCGTCGCGGTCAAGGCAAGCAACACACCAACAGTAACATTCAACACAAGCAGTGAAAGAAACAGAAACACCAGCAATAATATCAGCAACTTCCACAATTAGTGAAGTTTTTGGATCATTCACCAGCCACCATCAGCTACGTTATTTTTGGGCCCTGTCAAAGATGATTGCCACGTCGAATCGGTGATAGTGCTTTTTTGGAAGTAGCCCCAGTTCGATCCACTGAATCATGGATTGCATCGGTTGCGCGTCTGATCATCCTCGAATAGGTTTTCTTGCAATAGGTGCTTCCCAAATCAGTAACATACGAGTAACTTTAATTGGTTAGGCTTTGTGTTTGACTTAAACCGATCACATAAGTCACCCTGTTAGTGGTATGGGGGGGTGGGGGGTGGAAGAATTCAATCTGACATCCGTTTTGGGCCAAGAAGCTTGCGTGAATATATTAGTGCCCAATACAAACACTCTCTGGTTCCCGCTCTCACTCTTCCGCTCCCTCTCCGTCAACCAGTATCCACTGTCCACTCGGCACCCGCACACTAGCCGGCAAGACAGGAAGAAACCAGAGAAAAGAAAAAACCGCGTCGCGCACAAAAATAAGGGGAATATGTGCTATCCGGGGAATAGCGATTATGATTCGTGAGTCAGCTCAGAGTGGATTATATGGGAAAACTGCCCTGCTGCTGCTGGAGAAGATCGATCCCCGAAAAGTTTCACATTCAGCACTATGTCGCACCTTTTCTCTCTGTGTGCGTGTTTGTGAAGTGTGTCAAGTGTGTATGTGTGTGAAAGCAATTGCTTGAGCGCATCGCCATTGGCTGGCGATTACAAGCGCAAGCGCGAAAGCTTCGCCGTCATCTGGGGAAGACGTTGCTGCTGGACGCTGTGCGCCGAGTGATCGGTGCGATTGTGTGCGTGGGGCTCGGGCACGCGCTCGGCTGGCTTCGTGCGCCGATAATGCTAATTTGCCTCGTATATAAAATGCCAATGTGCCTTAAACTCTTCATTAACTCAAAGATTTCGTCGAGCCAAGTACATAAGATCGAAGCCCGAGCCACAGATCGGCATCAGCTGTTGTCCAAGTGCAAGCTAAAATCCAGTGCTGTTCAACTTAGTTTGGGAAACAGTGCATTTGCCTAGCCAAGACTACTGTCTGACTTTTGTTTATCGTGTTTGTTTCCATCCGTGCCCGTGTGTGCGCTAAAAATGGCCAGATCCAGCTACAGTCCCAACGCAAGTGTAAGCCAGATCGAAAATAGACTGTTACCACAGGACACAGAACTCCAGCAGCCCCCAAATAAGCCACTCCATAGTGCGGGCCCAAGTTCAGTACGATTTGGCCAAGTGTGTAAGTGTTTCCTCGTCACTTCTGAATCACGATCGTCGTAAAACCCGCCAGACTGTACACATCCGCAGCCCAGTCTGTATCTACGGGTGTATATTCTCAGTATACCTGTGCTTCTATCTGTATCTGCAAATATGTATGTAGATAGATTTGTGGCACTTGTGTCACGAGATTATACGAACAAAATCGTCATCTCTTATAAGGCGATCGACTCTACAGATACCGATCTAATATCGATTCGTCTTTTCCTCCTGAAAGAACATAAGACACCGCATTTGGCAATGGCTCCTTAAAGAGCTAATAGAATATAATAAAATATTTTATAGCAATCTTTGATTACACTTTTTTTATATATACATATATTTATTTATATTCCATGTCTTATTGATTTCGCTCCCATTTTGATTGCAGCTCCTACCAAGAGCTGGCTCCTGGGTTTCCTGCTACTGCTCACAGTCGCCGCGAACTGGCCCACGGGGACATCGGCAGTGCCGCGACGTCTCAGCGGTCGCCACCTTATACTGCCCCATCGTCACCACGTGCACCAGCGTTCGGCGGACCACCAGTCTTTGGAGCACAGGAAGAACATTACCACAGTGACGCCCGAGCCATCATCGACTTTGGTGTGCCAGTATCACAAGAGCGCAATGTCAACGATGGTAAGTCTGGACAATGCCAAGAATGTGGCCGAGAGGACTACGGATGCCATCATCTGTTTGATCGGCCAGTGGGTAAGTGCAAGATAATGCGTTGCGGCCAGTGAAAGCTTACCTCCTTGCTCTTTTTAGTTGGACTACTATTGGAATAAGGATGGCATCACATTGAACGGTGCGATAGACCGCTACTCCTTACACAGCCTCGACCTAACGCATCCGTTGCACGAGGAGACCAAAAAGGTTAAGTTCGACAACGAAAATAAGAGGTTTATCTACGAGAATCAGGCTGAGGTAAGGGAGGCCAGCGAGGAGCTGCCCAAGATTGCCGATGCCCTGATGATTGTGCGCCACTTGATGCTGAACGTCACCAAGGGGCACAGTAGCTACAACTGCACATTCGTGCATATCATAGAAAAGCTAAGCCACAACCTTTACATGGCAGAAACAGCCATGAATAACCAGCCTTGCAGTATGTCCACCTATACCTACACAACCTCATACCCAGACCATAAGTTCGGAGTCACCCTGGAGGCTATCAAGCTGCTGACCGTCGTTCAGCAGAAGTACAAGGTGCTGCTGGAAAACCAGCGTGATCAAGAAGCGCTCCATTAAGATCGGGAAGGCCAATTCGAGGGCCTTCCGCCTGATCGACCCCTCCAAGTTCCAAGAAGCAAGAATACCAAAAAGCAACCGCCACCATCAACGCCCTGCAGCCACAACCGCACCAACAAACTCCCCCCATCCCATCAGTATCAGTATGCCATATAAGTCTATTTAAAACTGCTAAAAAGGATCTGCTAAAATCCACAACAAAATGATAACCATTTTCTCCTACGTAGCTATTTATTATATTTATTTGTTGTCTTATTTCAGTCCCCGCATGTCCATTCGTATTTATATCACTTTATTCACATACATATTGTACGCGCCACCCAATCCCACATGCACACATATGTAACTAACCTTAGCCTCGCAGGCTCGATCAACTATGTATATGTACTTAGTTATATCACTCTTTTTTTTATAAATAGCATACAAATAAAAAATGAAACAATTAAATCGCACATCTGTTGCCCATCTCTTTTTACTGGATGTGGCATTGATTGCACCTCGATCACTTAAGTTGGTCTCTAGAGCCCCCTCAGATTCGGACTTGTTACGCCCCAAAGCTCAAAGGGAAGGTCCCGGCTTTTTCCCACGGCCACATAATATGTAAAGTTCACCATACATCTTAGACATGGAATCTCCCGGCAACAACGGGAAAACTACGGAGCCCTGAACATGACCCACCCCAGGCCGGTGCAAACGGCGCACTCACTTGGGCACGTTCCGCTCGCCCTAGGTGAGTCATTGCTGGTGGGGCCAAATGCCGAGTACTTGTCGCGTGATCTGCGGGGGAGAGTGAGCATATTTGTGTGTGTACGTGTGTTGGGGTATTGTATTGCCTTTCTTGAGGCTGTCTCGCATTTACCGTTGCACACACTTCGGAGGCTTCGGCTGAAAGGGTAGGTAATCGGATCGTATAAACTGAGATAGATGGGGGAGGGATGGGGGAACGTATCAATGCGCGTGGCAATGGCGTCAGTCCACTAAAGCGGTCTTAACTGTAAAAGCCCACCATTGAGTCGGCATTCAGATTCATCAGCAACAGCAACAGCGGCAGCACCAGACCCAGTGACAGCCGGCAACAAATTTATGAATGAAATCAGTAGAAACGTTGAAAGTCGCAGCACAAGTGATGCGACGGTATGCTACCCAGTACACGGTTTGTATATATGCTGTAAGTATGTATAAATTATGTAACTTATCAATATATTTCTATACTACTCTGTTCTATTTGTATTTAATGAAATATAATCGAACTTGTATTCTAACTCGTTCTCCCACTATGTCTCTCTACCCTACCATTTCAGTCACTATCGGAACATATTTTCTCTGGTTCTGCGTTTTCGTCAAGTATGACAAACAGACACGATTATATCCACTCGGACACTGAATTGAGGCAAGAATATATGTGTACAGTTTATGGAGTAGGACACGTTTACTTCTGCCTAATATACCCTCTTACTGTTTGGGTACAGGGGAATACAAATCGTCGCGAAAGACTTTGCTCCGCGAGCCGAACCTGTTCTTTCTCTTGCCTCGTGCCCGAAACCACTCCACTCTTTTCTACTCAACACACTAGCCGCTTTCTTGCTCTCTTCCACTCAAGCGATGTACGCTCTCGCTGAGCGTGCGAGAGGGCCACCGATTGGTCGAACCTACTCGCGCCGCTCAATTGGCCTAGAGCCAATCGTCACATCAAACACATACACATGCACATACCCACCCACCCACATCCATACAAATACTCGCACATACGGTGGCCCGGATATATGCTCTGAAAAAGCTCGGGGCACCGCCCCTTTGGGCTCCCAGCCAGCAGACGACAGACCCGGATTATGGGATTCAGAAGGGCCTGGGCCCTTCTTATGAGTGCTGTATTGGGGGAGCGCACTCCAGGGGAGTGGAGCGAGGCCTCAGATCAGTTGGAGAGCGTTCCAACGCCCTAGGGCACTGCCATCAGTTTGCATCTGGGCCTTAGATACTGTACTTACATAGGTGGGATGTAAAGTAGTTTCTGTATTCGATAATCCGGTGATAACTCAGCGTCTGATCCTGTAGAGACTAGAGCGCAGACCTTGGCCACATCGCGGTAACTTTTAAGATTTCAACCTATGTAGGTGTTGATTGATTTTTCATCAAGGAGAGCAGTTGAATACAAATTTGCCTACTTACAAATTTTCCTATGTCTATCTGTATATATAGATACGGATCATTTTTGGGTTGTCAAATTGCTCAGGAAATAAATATCCTTTCCCCCTTCTCACACTATTGGCCTAATAAATCCCGTAACGAAAGGCAATTGCACGATCATTTAGGAGGACGGTAAATAAGGGAGTACGGTGAACAAAAAGAAACAAAGAGAAACACGATAGGGACGGAACTTACAGGTGGAATCATGATAAAGCGAACACTTTTACGCATAATCAAAAAACATCACAACAACTTGCCTCGGTAAAAACTAACACCTCGCACTCCTATTCCCACTCCTCCACTCAGTCTACGCTGCCGTCTGTTGTCCACACCCACAACAACAATGCCATTGGAAGGCTAGGGCTAGGTAGGAAGCAGAGGTAAAGGGACAGGAGCTAAGCAGCGTGTAATGATGCCAACTGAGTGTCAGCCGTGTCGATGTTCGTTGTCCGAGGTCGAGCCCAAGACCGAGATCGAGCCCGAGGTGTTCGTTGCGGCAATTAAAGCGTATCCTTAGCATTCGATACGCCGCTAAAAAATTACACCATGACAGGGCACAATGCATTCAGAGAGTGACAGAAAGAGATAGAGAGATCCTAGACCTAGAAGAACAAGTCAATTTTGTAGCAAATATTTTTGTTGTCCAGAACGAATTGCAAGTAAAACAGAAAGGACATCCTGCGGTGCTCTCCGTGTTCTCTCCGTCTTCTATGCGTGTGTGAGTGTGTACCGACAGAAGCAGCAGGACCTCATCAATGCAATAATCGTGTCCATAGATAGAGATACGATACCCTCTGACCATACTCATACCCACAGCCCTACCTACACCCTATTCCCATTCCCAACAACATTCCCGGATGAAGTTGTTTCTCTGGTGCGAATTGTTTCTGTTTGTTCTGCCGCCTCGGACGAAACAGTTCCCAAAGGACATGGGCACACAAAAGGTGGCTGCCACATTGATATATGCGTTTCCCTCGCTGTGAGTCCTGTGGGTCCTGTCCGGGTTCTGCGCCGGTGGCGCGCGGCGAAATCAAGGCGAGTGGCCCCGCTGCGTGATACGGCTGCTTCCTGCTGCCAGCGAGACCACTTACGGTTAGACGCAAAGCCAATTCCTTCGTGCGATATTCGCTAGAGTGTCTGCAAGGATTCTTCAGCCTCAGAGTCAGCCCACAGCTGTTGGAGCCTGAGACAATGTTGCCATAATTCCGTGCTGCCAACAAACAAAACGGGAAAACTCCATTTAATTAGCCCGTCGATTGTTTAAACCAAGGGCGGGGGAGGGGTAGAGGGAGTGATCTGAGTCCAGAGTCTGACAAGGGGACGCCTAGGTAGCGTTGCAGCAGACCAACCCATAAATGACCCTCATATCCAGCCGCCAGCTGTTCAACGTCTCTAGGTCCGATAGAGTGGAATATTCTTTATTAAGTTTCGGGCCAAGGCAGCCAAAAGATCATATATACATATGTATGCATAAGATTCGATCCTGATTCGATAAGATTCGATAAGATTCGATAAGATTCCTGATTCGATCAAGAGAGCAGTCGAGGAGTATCAGTGATCCGAAATAAAGATCCCATCTGAAGTGTTCTCGAAACTTCTTAATATATTAAACACTTCTTCAAAAGATATGAATTCGTTGATAGTTACAATATTAGAGAGATATTTGTAAGAAATAATCTATAAGAGAGGAATAATCTTTTCTATAGACGTATAGAATTTCGATTTATTGTTATAAAAGCGGTATGGAAGTGGAAATCACAAATCACAAATTTGTATGAAAGTGATTTCTTTTATAAACTATTTCTATAAGAATAATGAGGAATTGGAAATTTCCTAAAATATAATATTTAGGGGGTTTTCTTACTAAAACAAAGTCTTCAGAAAATTGTATGTATGTACATACATATGTACATAAGTATGTATGGATGAGGGTTCCCTCTTGTAGAGTAAGAATATGATTTGAAAAATATATGTAGTAATGGAAGAATACCTGTTGAAGCGCGTTTTTTATTATTCTCTCTAAAGTTTTTGAATAATTTTTGTCATATTCTCCACCGATCCCTTTTCGAATTCGTCCTTTTCTGGATTTTGAACGGACAGCGGTGTGAAAGAGATATGTATATAGAGACAGAGACTTTTGGGCAGGCACAGAGGAAAATAAACGAATAGGTAGGCCATTTCCTCTCCCGGCTCTCTTTGAGTGAGTGGCCGTGGCCCGGATTGGGCGAGTACTAAAACTGAACAGTAATGGCGACAATATGGCCAGCGAGAGAGAAGACAGACAGGCGGCGGGAAAGGGACAGAGGGAGCGAGCCACGATCAGGTAGGCATAAATGCCCACATAGCCACGGACAATCGTGCAGGTGGGGTCCACAGGCAGGCCGAGCCAGAGGATCTTCCGATCTCAGAAAGGCAGGCAGAGAGACAGAGACACAGACAAGCAACCACAGCGTACCGTTCGTTTTTCGTTATTTTTTCCATTTTTCACATAAACGCCAACTGCGACGCCGACAGAGCTATCGACGTCGGCTGAGCGCTCAGTCCGCTTCAGTTTCAAATTCAGTTTCAGTTTCGGTCTTTTGGAGTTGGCCGAAGCTGTCTTCGAAGCGGCTCCAGCCGCAGCAGCAGCAGTCTCTGCTTCTCAACAAAGAAAGCTGGTCGAATCCAGCACAACTTTGGGTTCAGTTCGGTTTCATACTCGGACGTGATCAGAAGTGTCCGCGAAGTGATCATCTGCTCATCAGCTTCAGCAGTCAAGAAACAGCCCCAGAATAAGACACCGATACTATCCTCTACAGCAGTGTGTGGTGTGTGAGCTTATTTTTTTCGAGTGTTGTGTTGGAAGTGCCAGTGCTCCCCACATTGAAAACGAGCAAGCGGAGGATCAATTCAGGATTACCAACGAATTTTAGTTCTAGGACGGAGCGCATGTACCAGGGATCCACGGGGATTCTTGCTGAACGAAACTTTTCAACTATAATGCGGTGTGTGTATTTTTTTCTGAATTCATCAACAATTCAAGCTATGTTTATCAAATAAATAACAAACAAAAATCGAAGAGCTTAGACATACATAAGTCTTCGAAATTATAGCAAAATTGATATATCCTTTTCATAATGACCAACTGCAACATAATGCGTGTTAATAATAATGCGATTTTTGTATAGTTCAGCAAATACCAAAAAACCAATCAGTTCCACAGAAAAGGCAATTTGAAAAATATTGAACATTTTACCAGATGGGACAGATTGAAAAATATATTGGAAAAGAACTGCTTTGAAAGGATTTCAATAATAATGAATGGTTGGATTTTCTTTCCGGACTCCCGCCGTAGAACTCCCTTATCGTTTGATCACTGCTCGGATTTCCGCTATAGGTCTCCTTGAGCGAGTTCTAGTCCCCCCTTCTCCGATCTCCCGATCAGGCTCCTCTCGAGTTAGTTGTCTAAATTAACCAGTTTGCCCCTATTCTCGACCAGATTTCGCCCTGGAAAAGCTAACAGATCCATAAAAGGCGCCAAAAATTTAAAATAATAAAGAAAATGTCAAAACAGCCAAACAAAATTCTTAACGTTATCGAAAGGTTGCAGTTGCACTTCCCCTGAAGGAAGCCCATTCTAGAAAGATTTTTGTAGTTGGAATAGGACTCGAGTCGGAGTCAGAGTCGATCGCAGATCGCCAATGGCTGATCGTCAGCTGGGCGCCCAGGCGCTAGCTGAAGTCTATTGCATTCCTGAAACTTATTTTGCATATTTTTTTGTTTCCTCCCGCTCTCACCTAATCCCTCCGTCGTGCTGCCTACAAACGATCGATACGGATACGAACACGAACATGAACATAATCACAATTACGGATTCGGATCCATCCACAGTTGGTTGGCAGTGCGCTGCAACCACAGCTAAGGACACCACGACGGCCGGGAACGGGAACTGGAAAAGCAACGGCCCCAGGACGAGGATTGGAGGGCATCGGAGTTCAAGGGCTGTGCGGCAGGACAATGCGGATATGTGCTCCCAACTGCCGCACTTCATCTCCCTGCTCCTCCTGCTTGCACTCAGCGTGCTCCTCGTGGCACCCGCCCACACTATGGCGTTGCGAACTGCCAGCGGCGGCCTTACGGTGATCGATTCCAACCGCCTCCGTACCACCACCACTAGCAGCATGACCAATCCCAGCCTCAGCCTCAGTCCCCACCTCAGCTCCACCTCTGTGGGTTCTGGTTCATCCGGCTTCTCCTCGCCGCAGCGCAAGCGTCACAGGAAGAGGAATAGCAATTGGATTGACTACCGAAACTTCAACGAGAGCACCACGGCCTTGGAGTGGGTTAATCCATGCGGAGGATCCTACCATCCCTCGGCTGGGGATCGCTTTAACCGCCGACGACCCAGGCAGGTCAGTTAGCAACCCAGATTGCCCTTATGCATTCCCAGCTAATCCGTCGCTTTTCTTCTCTCCTCTCTTTTCCGTAGAGTTTCAATCAGCTAAAGCGCCACGCCTTCCGGGAGTATCGCGGACTCAACAGCAGCCAGGACTCGGTGATCGATATCCGGAACATGACCATGTGGTCGCTGCACACTCAGAACTACAAGTTCCTGCCCAAGCTCAAGTCCAACTCAACGGTAAGTCAATTTTTTAGTGTCAATTCTATAGGATCTAGTGTTACATTTTCCCCCTAGCTAATCCTCCTGCTGTGACTATCTATGACTGACGCTCTCATTTTGCTCTCTTTTTTTTCACGCAGATTGCCCTGAAGCGCTGGTACCGCAACATGCAAACGTACGTGGCAAGCTTCGCCTATCTGCGACGACTCCAGATCCGCTGGGACCAGCGCTTTATCACTCGCGAATCCACAACTGCACGGGAACTGAGGGAGCTACTCCTCAGCTCCCGGCGCATTCTCTGCGAGCTAGAGACGGCCGTGAATCAGACTATTCCCCGACGGAAGCACCGACGCAGTAGCCCCAATGGATCCGCATCCATGGGCATGCAGCTGCCGCAAATCTCTCGGAACGAGATGAACAAGCGACTTAAACTGCGCAGCAAGGGCTCTGGGGGCACGGGGTCCATTTCAGAGGCTATCACCGGTTCCATGAAAATAGCCAACGAGGCGGACTCTATCGACATGCGGTTCGTGAAGCACCACTATTACGAGTTCCTGCGCACTATGTGGCAGTTGCTCCGGCGCGACGGCAAGCGGGAAAAGAAACGTCCTCACCGGCCCCACAAAAAGCAGCAGCCCTCTAAACAGCAGAGAGAGCGCCAGAGCCAAGCCAGTGGACAGCAGCCAGCGAATCAGAGTTTTAGCCAACCATGGATTGGAACCAGTTCCACTTCCATTTCCAGCTCCAGTTCCAGCTCCAATAGCAGAGACTTTAACGAGGTCTCAAAGCCTGCGATGGAGTCCAAGTCCACCGGCGGCACTAGGATCGGCAGCGCAAACATTGGTGGCAGACGCGGTAAAAGGCAGTCGGGTAAACCAGGCAGAAAGTAGACGCAGCGAAGCGTGCAGCGCACGTGAAGCATACCCATACACCAATACCAATCCTCCAATCAAAAACCATTTAAAACTTCTACCACTACCGAAATCTGTAGATGGTATTGTATAGTAAAGTATTTGAATGTCATCCTATGGCACTATACCTCGTTCTTTCATCAACCATTTTGAAAGAATTGCCTACATTCCATCATCGCTGAGTATATATTTATTGGAGACACCACGAAAACCAGAATTGCAGCTAGATTTAAGGAGTTTTGAATCAGTTCGTAAGAAACACACCGCAGTTGCCGTTCTAGTCACATAAGAGCAACCGCTAGATCCCCAACCCAACTCTCAAAGATCCTGTCCGCATAGAGATCTTTTTCGGCATCCTAACTGGAAAGTATTATTTGCTTATATTTATAATTTCATTAGTTGTGGCATCGTTCAAAGCTCTTAATTATGTAACCCCCTAGATTATAGGCCCAGATATACATATATATATATAGATATAAGTTTAAGCATAAAGTTGTAGAACAGAGGTATAGATATATGGAACCATTTTTTTTTATAGCTTAGTTTGTGTGATATCTGTGATACCTGCCTTATTGTACATATATAGATCGTAAATACGCATGTTTCGTATGTAAGTACATATCGAAATCGATTTTCATATTTATAGAACACATCTCCCCCCCCTCCCTGTTATGATTAAGCTTGCAGCGTAATAAATCGATCAATAAAACGAAGGAAATCTGAACTTAAAGAATATATCTTTAAATGGAAAATGGGTAACGGGTTTACTTGAGATTTGAATACCCCAGCTGAAGAACGATTGCTTCGGTAATGGCGAATAAGTTTCCTTCTCACTTTCGTTTGAGTAGAAAATGTTATCACATACTTTTACTATTTTAGCCAAGGGATAAACGTATGGTAATGCCGAAGCTCAGTGATATTTCTAGTTTCAATCGGTATTTAGCGGCAGCGTATATCTATTAGCACTTCAAACTATGCTCCCCTTTTGGGTCTCTGTGTATTTATCCGCCACAGACCGTGGCAAATAGTCATACGAGCAGCACGCGCAACAGGAAACGCCAAAGAGCAGAGGCTCCGAGCCCCACTACCTGTTTACCTGGTAGCCGTGCCACTCGCCCACTCTACTATCAGAGACATTCAATGAACAAAGTGTTAGCATTGGTGAGCGCTAATCAATGGGCCTCAATGAAACTTTTGGCCAACTGCAGCAACTGGCACCATTGTCATCAACGTCACTATCATCATCAGCTTCCTCGCCTTAAGCGAGTCTTAGGCTGTTCGACGAGGATAAGCAGCTGCTTATCTCCAGGGTTAACTAAAACACGGCTACGGCTACACTTGTCACAAGTCGGACTCCGAGTCCCAGTTCGAATTCGGTGGCAGTTAAGTCGCCGCTTTGTTTTAAGCGGATTTAGGCAAATTTACTTTTTAATGCCTTGGCTTATTGCCAAGCTCCGTTTAGGGCACTTAGACAACTTATAGCCAGGCCAGTCGGATTACTTACCTTAGCTCAAACGGAAGCAGTCTGTAAACTGTACTGTATGTTGGCCATTGTCCGTGGTCCACTGTGGAGTGGACAAGTCCATGTCCTTCGGTTTTCCGTCTGCTATTGACATGCAAATGGATTAGCACAGACCCGTAGTGCAAAAACATTTCTTGAATATTGTAATGCCGCCTAAGCCGTTTATTGATTGCAATCGATCTGAAGGAAGTCCAACTCTCTTTCTGGCTCTGTCGCTAACTCACAGTTTTGTGTGTCTGGCTTAGAGAACCTAAGCTGAATCTGACCTCCTAGAAAAGGCCATGCCAGGTCTCAGGCTCTGGCTCTGTCTCTGGCTCTGGCTCTGTCTGCGTCCAGTGTCAAGTGTCCCCTTCCTGGCTTGGTACCAAGATCTGGACATGGACCGTGGGCTGCCATGCCTTTGAGCCCTTTTGGGTAAGTAGGTGTTGTTATGTTTTTAGCTGTCATAAATATTGTAAAACTCGGTAAATATTTAAACAGCGTTCACAATGAAGGCAAATGCCAAGAGGCTCGACATTCAAGTTGTTCGACGTTCGGGCTCGGATTTGGGTTCGGGGTTCTCCGCTCGCCGATCGCCAGCGTTCGGCCATCTATTGTTTAGGCCTGGTCATAACGGTGGTTGCCACAGTGGTAACACACATGCCTCTTTCTGTGTGTGTGTTCTACGTGAGAGTCCTTCATCTTCTACCTGTTCTGTACCGCTCCTTTGCACACTTCGCCTGGGCTGAAATTTGAATATGTGTCGGGCCTTGGCCTGCTCGAAAGATTAACAACATTTAATAACCCATCATTTCGTGGGATCTCTTGTGCGATCCGTAAGATCTACCTTTGTGTGCGTGGACTTGAACGGTTTTCGCAAGATAACTGCATTTTGTATCTTTATTTTGTGCCACTTTTTGGCATTGTCTGGCCATTTGCGCTCCTTTCTTTCTTTTTATTTCACAAATTCCCAATCTTTCTTTTGTTTTTTTTTATTATCCTACGGGTGCTTCTTGGAATCCCGTGCTGTGTCCAGCCTGTGGTCGTCCTGCGCTTCGCCGCTGTGCTCTGCTTAACACAGAGTCTGTCCGGGCAGCGTATCCTGCTGTATATTAACGGTATATTATCTGTTTGCTTTTTTTTTACCCGTTCGATCGACTGTCAAGTGGCAACTCAATTACGGAAAAATATTTTTCACTGTTCCTCGAACCGGTTACGTTACGCACCCATTGCTATGGTGAATCAGAATCGCCTGCGATTAGTTTGAATTGGATTAAGTTCTGTATCTAAACAGGCTGTGCTTTCAAATAATTTCAATGCAATTAACTCTTGCTTTACCTATATATGTATGTATGTATGTATGTACATATGTACATATGTACATATGCAGCAGCAAAAGTTAATGAAACCATTAACCATGAGTAAACTTGGGCTAACAAGGGATTACCATTCCTCTTGATCAGCAACTATCCCCTACGGATTTATGATCCAAATTATTATAATTCTAATATTTGATTTTTACGGATTTTACGGAGCATTTTTATTACACTACTCAACAAAATTTAACTTTTTATTTCCGCTGTCGCCCAAAATGACATTTTCTGATAGATTTGGAGATTAACAATTTTTTAAAGCATTATTTTTTTATGGTTTAATTTTATTTTTTAAAGAATTTTTTAAAAAATTTGGTATTTTTCTTTGTAGTGCTTCTATTTTCACATATGTACATACATATGTAACTTAAGATTTTTATTTCTGGTTGTATTCAACTTTTCAAATATGAAGTTGTAAATCTCCAAATTGCGGAATTGACATGTGTTATCAATGATGAGCATTCAAAATGAATGCCTGGAACCAATTAGCGCGACACGACATTTGTCAGTCTTCATTTCCATTCGATTTTCATTCACACGGCTCTTAATTGATGACAATTTGATCTGCCCTCTGCCCTCTGCCCAGGCCTGGTTTCCGTTGCCATTTCTCATTCAAACTCCAGACCCACTTCCACTTCCACTTCCACTCCTACTTCTTTACTCCTACTGCAAATTTGATGTCTTGCGCTCTAAACATCTCATCGCACATTCCATTAAATAAGAGTAGTTCACAACCGAGGAAATTCGAGCAGTTGAACAGAAGCTCGATTGATTTATCAAATTGCGCTTGTGATTTGCATAACCCACTCAACCAGTGATTGCTGTTGTTGCTGTTTCGGCTTGTTATTATTTACATTTTTTACAGTGGCTATTATTTATTATTATTTATATTGACGTATCGATTGCTGGTCGGCTCTTTGTCTAGGGCTCTGGTTTGGGGACGGCTCCCACACGGATTCAATGCCTGTGGTTATTTACACGATGCGTGCCTGATCTCTTTTCTGAATATTGAAAGCTGCCGATAACTTTGAACATTAATGATGGATAGGACGGGATATGATTTGAGCTTATCAGCAGCCGCCACGGCGCGACAGAACTCAAACAAACAGCACGTCTATGGTCGGTTCGGGCTATTGCATTGCAAACTAAACATCTCAGATTTCTAAGACTATACTATCCAAACAATGCTAACAAATTTAGGGAGCTAATAGATCTCTGCCTACGATAATCTGAACTGAATACATACATATGTACATATGTATGTACATATGTATTTATAATTAGTTTTGCTAACGTGCGGGAAGTATTTTGATCGAGTCTCTCTGCTCATATTTTGGGCGTGTTCTAATTGAAATTTGCAAAAGACGTTTTGCTATCGCTGCTGCCACTGCCACTGCCACTGCCAGTGCCACTGCTGCTACTGCTACTGCTACTGTTGCCACTGTTACTGCTGCTGTCGTTAATTATATAATTTGTGTGCTTGTCGCTAGGACATATCTTGTTTTTATTAGCATACGTTTTAATGGGCCTTTATGTAATCTCATAGAGTGCGGCCGCATAAATCTCGCCAGCGGGTTCTCAGACATTCAAGAGCTGACCGGTCTTGTCCCGCGGTCTGCGGTTCATATTTACTTTAGTCTGCTCAAAGGCATGCCTAACAAATTTTGCGTATGACTTAATAAACATGTCGTTGAACTGTAGCCGGCAGCGTTACTCCATTCCATTCCATTCCATTCCAGCACCAACTCCAGCTCCAGTTCCTCTGTGACCGCTCTGAGTTACGCTCTGGACTTATATTTTATTTCATTTTTCGTGGAGCACCTCGCTGGACAAACGATTTTTAATTTTTTAAAATTGTTTCCCTCTGCAAAGGAGTCTCTTTGCGGCTCCACAAACCGCTGCGGTTTCTGTGCACATTGAACTTGAGCCGAGCCGAGGCGTGGAAATAAAAACAGTGCAGAGCGAACAGCGCAGCACAATATTTTAATTGCCATGAGTAATATTTTATTACACTTTGACACTGAATGAAAACTTCACGAGAACCGAACTACCACGGATGAGGTGGGAGAACAAAGCAAGAAAAACACACACAAACCAGAAAGCTGAGAAAGATGGAACTGGAGCTGGAGCTGGCGCTGGAGCAGAGGGAAGGAGAGAACTCAAGTCGAACTGGAAATACCCTAAGTCAGTTGATGGCAATTCACTTATCTATGTTTGGATGGGCATGATCGCCCATGATACATACCAGAATATCATAGATTTGTAAGTAAAGAAGGAAAGGTATGGCAAACTTCTGAGCTCTGGCTCTGCGGGGAGTAGATTTCGCTGGGCACACACACGATCTAATCATTCAGGTCAGAGCGGAGTTCCGCATGTCTATTATACGCTGTTTCTGAAGAATATTTACAAATACCGAATCAACAGGGCACAAATCACATAATAAAATGTGCAACAAATTCTTAAATATCTTAACAGCACAATCAACAATAAGAGCATAGTGACAGGGACAGGGAAGACAGAGAGAGAGAGAGAGAGAGAGAGAGAGAGAGAGAGAGCGACAGGCAGGGGAGGCAGCAGCGTTTGGCAACTAACTTAAGTAGCGGTAGCAAAAGGCTACTAACATGTTTATGCTACTTTTATGAGGTGGCAATAAAATCGAACCAAGTAAGAAAATAAAAATAAAACTGGAAATGGAAATGGAAATGGAAAAGGCAAAGACTCAGTCTCTCTCAGTCGCTCTACTGGCGAACAGGATTGCGCACGCACACAATGACTTCATCGATTTATAGCGGTCACGAGTGACGACGGCGACTGGACGGGAGTATGGGCTATGGAATATGGTCTGCTCTTGAGTTTCTTGGTTTTCGGTTTTCGGTTTTAGGTTTTCGGTTTTGGTTATTGCGCTTTCTGTCCGCGCGGACCGACACGGACCTGGCCACGGACATGGACATGGGCGACTTGCGCTGCTGGCCTTTTTATGATGATATTGTTTTGAGTTTCGTACACAGGACTCCCTGACGACGGGTCGGTTGATGATGCTGCGTGGTGCAGTTTGCATGTGGATGGATTAGGTCTCGGACCGAGCGGCCCATGGCTTATTCCAAGAAGCCACGGAATAACTCGCGACGCGTACGCGATCCCTCATCCTGCGCTGCATTTTATGGTTTGTCGTCATAATCACCGGCACAGAATCTTGCCCAATTCCTACTGTCCGCTTCTCAGTCCGTTTAGTGTCCAGTCCGGTGCGCCAGTGACACACTCACATAGCCGCGAAAAGACACCGTCTACGACTGTCACTTGATTTATGCAGCCTGAAGAACGTGACTCGCCAGTGGAATGCCTCTTTCTCATTCATCATCTCTCTACATATATCTTTCGTTTCCCCCGGATCGGGCAAGGGTTTCCCTATTTGTTATAGAAATAGTTGAATTGCCCCAATTCGCTTTGACAAATTACCCAACATTACAGGGATAGGGAACAGTCCTTCCATCTTGCGGAAAAATCACTCATAGAATCTATTTATCTATCTATCTGGGTTAATTTTCTTCACAATAAGCGTCCACCAGAATCGGAATCTGTGAATCTTTCGCCAAGAAACCAGGAAACCAATAAATTCCTAGTCCTAGCATAAAGATTTCACTTTGAGGAATTTAAGGTAATTAAATAAAAATGTAACACATTTTCAAATCATGTTGGGCTCAATTCTGATTCATCTTTTTGCAACAAATTGTATGTACATAATATGTACTACATATGTATATAAATTTATAAAAATTATCGGAACAGGCCATGAACTGAGGCTCATTGAAGAATGAGCCAAAAGGAGCCAAAAGTCTGTAACTTATTAAAGTGATGAGGCATCAGTCTGAAATATGAAATATGTACATATATACACGTACAACTTCAAGAAAGATTTAAACAATTAAATAAAGGTAGGCGTGGCATAAGAAAAGCCGTAACTAAACGGTCAAATGTAAAAAATGGAAAATATAATATAAAATTGTATTTTTTGAACTTTATGTTTTATTTTTGAAATGGAAATAACATAAATTCTTAAAGAAAAAATTACTCATTTCTTCATTTCATCCAAGGTAATCTGAAATTCAGTGAATGAATTTGTTCAAGATTTTGATTCATTGATTGGCAACCTTTTAAGGGAATTTTTTTCTACAAAGATTTCCAGCGTTGTGAAATATTTAAATACTATCGGAGCTGGATTCCCGAGTTGTAGATCATTTTGGGATTATCATTGATCTTTGATATCGCTGTATACTCGTAGTCTTCTATGTACTTGTATATTTGCTTCCCGCCATTATTTTCCTCTTGTCTTTGATTGAGGATGCCCCATGCCCCGTGCGGCTTACCCTTACCCCGTCCTCTTCTCCATGAACATGCATATAAAAGTCGCGCACACAAAAACGGTCACAGAGAGGCAGACGTTAATCACAAATCAAAGAAATATAAATAGAGCAGAGGAGTATGACTCCAATGCTGATGCTGATTCTTCTTCTTCATGTTGCCTCACCTCGGTTCTGTTCTGATGCACAAACAAGGCGCAACACTTAACAATGACACAAAGCGTCAACATAGGCGGCAACAATGCACTGCACTGCACTTGCTTCGCCCATGGCCGAGACCCAGAGATAGAGCAGTCGTGGCCGTGGCCGTGGCCGCGGCCTCATAGAAGAGGTCCGCGATGAGATGGAAGAGCCCTATGATGAGTCCTAAGCGGACCTAGACTTGGGCGCAATTCTGTTGCAGATCAAAGCAAGAGTGCCTCAATAACGATAATCATCGCGGCGATCATGATGAGCGACTGTCGTCTTACAGATCTCCGACCCTTCACAATCAACCCCGATACCCCGATCGTCCGATCGCCAGAGATGCACAAATTCTGACAAGTAAAATAATAAATTTTTCTATATCATCTCGGATACGGAATGATTTTCCCCTCTGTGCTTCCCTCTATCCATCTCCAATGCTATAATGTGGGACACATTTAATTTTCTGGGCACAGAGTTTTTGTTTTTGGTACCCTTTTTGAAGGACCCTCAATCAACCCAACCTCTTTCTCTCTCTCTCTCTCTCTCTCTCTTTCTGTCTATCTATCTCTTAAAGTGGCTGTTCTTCTTCTTTAGAGAGGGATAGGAAGAGCAGTCGGCACTTGGAGAAAATAGTTTTTTTTTGGTACGCCTCGTTGATCCGCGTCAAGCGTTTTAAGAGTTCGTCGTAGAATTGATGGAGAAGGAGGCGTTAAGATGCGGTTTCCTAGGAGGATTAGCTGCTGCTTGAGTAATGGGGAACATCTTCATACAGTACTATAATATGTACATATGTATATAAATATGTACATATGTATCATTTAAATATGTACATACATATGTATGTATGTAAAATTCAATAGATTTCATTTTGAGTTTTATCTATATTACGTATACGTTACCGAACTGGATTTGGTGGTTCTACCATTCCTGGAGCTGCACCTGCAATTCATATAACATCATTAATTTGTTGCTCCTGGTGCTGTTGCTCCTTCTCCTTATCCTGCAACTATTCCTCCCACTCCTCTTCTTCACCACATGAAGAAGGGAGCAGCAGAAGATCACTCCGCACGCGTTCAAAAAAGGTTCGTGTATGCTCTGTCGTTTGACAGGCCAAACGGGACGAAGCTAACGAAAAATAAGAAGAAGTGAGAAAGGGAGAGAGAGAGAGAGAGAGAGAGAGAGATCGGAATAGAGGTGAGGCCAGAGCGGAACTGATCAAAGTCATTCAAACATGAATGAAGTTCATTAAAAACTGATCAAATCTATATGGCAAGAACAATGCAAACAAGACAAGAGCAAAAGCCGAAGAAATACTGAGACAACAAGCCAGGCCATGATGTGCCGAGGGTGAGGGGGTTAGGGGTAGGGGTAAGCTGGAGATGGGGTAGAAGAAGGTGTAGTACAAAGACGCTGAGAAAGAAGCACGCAAAGATCGAAAGGAAGACAGAATTTAAAGAAAGAACGCAACGCAGCTGGCAGTGACAATTTCTCACTCTCTCTGCGACTGTCTGTCTCTCTGGCTGCCTCGCACTGTCGCTGTCTCGTTCTACCCTGCTGTTCTCCTGGCTCTCACGCCATGTGTGGCAATGTTCTGTCCTATTCTCGATCCTGTCCAAACCGAATCGAACCTATTCAATTCAATTGCTCCGCTCAGAGTATTGCTTCTTTCTTGTACGGGCCATACAAATGATGACATATCCTGATATTTGTTTTGCTCCACCAGCAACAATGGGAAGAACAACGTTAACGAGGACAACGGGGACACAACACCTGATCGTCAATGGGAGGGAGTCGTTAACGGTGTCGAGCATGGAGTTGATCCAACATAGGAAGTGTTAACGGGATTTTATTTCGGCTGCTCTAAGCTGGTTAGGATTCATGTCACTTGGGGGACAGGATCAAAATGTTTGTATGTACGTACATATGTACATATGTACACATATGATCTTTGGAAAATGAGAGGAACGTTTTAATTTTTGAAGTCTTCAATTTGCAGCGTTGTATGGTATTTCCAGAAGCAACAACTGCAACAAAAGCAACAGCAGCAGCAACGGGAACCGTTGACCACCGATGGTTGACCAAACAAGCACAAACCTATTGCACGGGCAGGTGAGATCCGAGAGTCGAGATCTCAGAGCCATGAGCTGGGATGAGCCTCGCTCAGTAGGAGCTAATTGATGCATTGAACAACTGAAACTGAAAAACTACCGGTGTGACTCTGTCGGTGGCTGCCACAGCGTCTGCGGCTGGGTGGTCCGTCCTCCTACACACGCTGCCGGAGATGCAGATGAAGACCAGAGACTCTTTAGACATGTTGTCGTTGTCTTGCAAATTGCAGAGCAAGAGAGCGATATAGGAGAGGGCGATAGAGATAGAGACAGCCCTCGGGACGGCAATAGGGGCGTGCCATGACACAGCTGGCCGCCGCTTTGCGCTGCGCTGCACTGCCCTGGCATGCCTCATGCCCCTGCCTCTGCCCCTGCCTCTGCCCCTGCCTCTGCCCCTGCCTCTGCCCCTGCCTCTGCCCCTGCCTCTGCCCCTGCCTCACCGCTTGTGTAAATATTTCCTCATTTTATTTGTGCCACACAACACACATAAAAGAAGCAAGGCAAATGTGCAGGCGGACAGTGGACACTCCGGACGGACAGGCCAGATATTGTTTTAACACATTAGCAGCGCAATGCAACAAATAATTTCCATAAAATGCTGCGCCGTCGTTCTCTTTTGCTCTCCCTCGCTCTGCTGGTCAGACAGAACGGGAACGCGAACGGACAGAGTGTCTCCCAAAGAAGCGGCAGCGGCGGTCGGGCTAAATGGAGCGACAACAGCAATAGACTCTCAGCAAAGCAAAGCGAGTCGAAACAAAAGTAAATTTCAATGCACGAAAGAGATATGTCACAGGAAGAAAATATTAGTCTTTGTCATTAGGCAAAACAAAAAGACAAGAGAAATGATCGGAGAAGAGTACAACAGAGTACATGAATGGGTTACCCTTCCTCCATCCCGCGATCCCAACGTACGCGATGATGATTGTGTGAGGACGGTGATGGTGGTGCTGATGATGTTTGCCCACCAACAAAGTTAACATTGGATATGTGTCCGAGACTTGTTGTTGCCCCATTCACATGATTTGGGCAGCAACGCCACACAAAATGTTTCCCATCATAAAAAACCCCAGCTTCAGCTTTAGCCGGAGACAGAGACGCACATGTAGCCACAGCCTTTTTAGACTTGGTATTCTTCTGGAACTCCTTTCATGTTTAAGAGTCAACTGAAAACTGAAATAGTCTTCAGACTAAAGCAAACGAAATCAAAAACCATTTCCCAGTGTAACTAATTTCAGATCGGAAATGCACTAAATGGAGGGGGTTTTTTAAGACCTTAGTTCGCTACTGATTCATCAGATCGGCGGAAAAAACGTGTTTTTTTCCAGACCTATCGATTTTGCAAATCCCCAGCTCCAAACAGCTGTGACTGTATTATCGTATATCGCTTACTAGTTGGAACAATTCTTTCTTTCTATCTCTTTAATTTAAGAGTCCACTGTTTTAGTCGTGGATGTGTGTATTTGATTTATTGCTTTACGTCTGTCTAAGGACCGTGAGTATATCTGCAACATAATACTATCTGCACTCATGTTTCCATTTGAATTTATATTTTCATGTATATGTACATATATATTTGACCACATCGCCTTAAAGGAGCCTAAAGGCTCACAGGCTCACCTTGACGCCGTAGGTATTGCTTTCGAGTGCAAGTCCTGGTATTTCCGAGAAGTCTGCCAAGCCCGAGTTGATTCCTCTATTCATATCGATGGCCAGATATCGAATATTGTATAATTACTCTCTGTTCATCTCTCTGGATTTTTCCCTTTAATTTTACAGAAAATGCCATTCAGGCATTTCCGATTTGGGAGGAAATCCTTGTTGGGTCGGGCATTTTCTGGTCGTCGGAATGGTCCGAGTGCCGTAGAGACCTCCGACTCCATCTCAATATGCCCATCTCCACCATCCTACGCGGCGACATCTTCGGAGTATGAGCAGCTACGTCCCAAGCTCAAGTCCATTTAATTTTTCAGAAAAAAACGCCCGAGTTTCTCAAAATGTTATTATTAATTCATTAAGTTTTTGTCGTTTTTTGCGCCAAAAAAATCAAAAATAAAGATCATAAAAAGCAAATAAACCATGAAAACGAAGGCTTGCCTCGGGTGCCGACGCGTTAGGTACACTCGATACATCCGATAGCTTCGAGAGCCCCTAATATCGATTTGGGTTTGGGAAATTATGCATAAGCCTCTTGTCTATCTTACGAGAAATATACCAGCTATATTATATTCCCTTCCGATCTGGGTGCCTTCCACCAAATTCGAAATTCAAGAAGTAGCTTGCCTTGAAACAGACAAATGTTAACACCGAGTGGGACTACATACATACATATGTATGTGCATATCTAGACTACATACAAATCCCTCAGAAAGGGTATTAGAAGCTTAGAAAAAACGATGACGGAGACGCTGACGTCGCGAAAAACAAAAACATTTTTCCGTTGTGCCGTCTGGTTATTGACTCAGTGATAAGGCAGTAGTCGCAAGCCACAACGAGCTCGATGACGACACTTACGCCCCATAGGGTATGAGTAGGTGGCAGACTCAGGGACTCGGCTGCACTTGGCTTATCGCAACTGTTTATGAGCGAGAATGGGAGTTGGACTTTGGTTCCATCACAGCTCTTTCTTCCCCGCTAGTCAGTGACGTCATATAGAGGAGGCTGCCGCAGACAGAGACGGGCTCTGCAATTTCATTAATAACTGGAACGGAAATCAGGCTATAAATAAATACGAATTATAGTTTGATCAAGATGCTGGACATATTCATTTAGCCTTGGCTGGGCAGAAGATGGCGGATGGACTGCCCGCGGCAGTCAGGCCAGCCCCGGCCCGAACCCTAGTCATTATCCCACTGTCAGATTCTGTCATCCTTGTGTGATTTGTGCTGAGGAAGCAAGTGCTCGAGTCCTGGTACACCCTCCTTGTTATGAATGACGTTAGACCTACTTAAGGAGGCAGCGCTTTCATGATCATCCTCAACATCCGTGGTTAGATGACCATGATGAACTGCCTAGTGGAGCTGGCATGCGTTTAGATGGATGGCTAGGCAGATTTATCATCAAGACAAAGTAGTCGCAAGGATTTAAAACAGACTACCACTCAAGAGCGCAAAAAAATGAGTAAATGCAGATGCAGCTCATATTTCTTACTCTCTCTCTCTCTCTCTCTCTCTCTGTACCACTACCTCTCTATCTCTTTTTTGGAGTGTTGAAAAGTAAGGAAGCTTTAACAAATTATCACCCAATGGCCGATCACAACAAACTGTTTATAAAAGTTGTACAAATTTACCAAACCAACACCAGAACAGCGAAGAGCAGTCACCATCGCCATCGACATCATCCAGCTCCATCTTCATCTTCAACGCTAGCCACATCTTGAGCTCCAACATGATGTCCGTTCCACAGTCCCCATGCCCAGAGGCAAAGTTGGGCGCACACTCCGAGGAGGAAGGTTGGCTGGTGGGCTTGCGGGACGGAGTGTGTTGATGCAGGAGCATTAAAGGAGAGATCTCGGTGCTGGCCTTATAGAGCGGGCATCGCCGGAGCAGAGTTACTCATGTCATGACAGCAAACGAGCGAGCGGCAGACTTATGACTGAGTAATTGCTGGTGATATTTATGCGAGGAAGCGTCTCGTCCCCGACTTTAGCGGTGCGTCTTCCACCGTTTCCACCATCCTTTGCCATTTTCCGCATCCCGCCCGACGTTGCTGCTTATTATCGCTTGCCTCACATTGTGTTCGCTGTGGTATATTGATCCACAGACGAAATCGCCGGCTTGGAACGCTTACATATGTACATATGTATGTATGTACATATGTGGGGGGAAATAATTAATAGAAAAACCAAAGTAACTTATCTTGTCAATATAATTTTTCTTTAAGCGTCATCCTTGTTGTGTGGAATAAATGTAGCATGACAAATCGTATAGTTTTAGTTATAGTTTTAAATAAGTTTTAGATTAACATATGATATGGGTATCTGATTTTATAGCTGTAGGAGGTCTCGCATTTCGTGGAGCTCTAACCAGTTGGTTTGGGGTAGGCTGCTTTGGCTGCGTCTACTGCTTGCAGCGTTGTGGGGCACACGCACATACACACATTCAGGTGTGGTTGCTGTTGCTGTTGCTGCTGTAGATCTTGTTGTTGCTGCTCGCATAACATCACATACCGCAAAGCAGTGTGTTTGCTGTTTTTCGGAATGTAAATCATTCGCTAAGTACGCTTGATTTAGGCGACCATCACACTACATTCTTCGCCGAGGACGGGACGGTACGACGGTATGGAGCGGAGCCTGGCCTGACAGATGGCCGGTCGTATGTCTGCTGGCTCGAATGTTTCGGATGTTACAATGCAGATACACGAGCACTTTCCAAGACGCGGCAATGGGTACGCTGACGGGATGACGAGCTGACGACGAAGACTACTCCAACAACGAAAGCAATACGCCATACATAACTCATCGCACATAATGAGACTGCAATAATTCACTTGCTCTGCATGCTCATGATCCTCTCTCTTGTATGAAGACACCAGCTTGGACGCAAACGCAGACGGAGACGGAGGTCCAGACAGGGGACGCAGGCACTGTTATGCCAACAGAGGCAGGTCCGCTTCCAAGTCTTTTCGGGCTGTGGCTGTGGCTTGACTCTGGCTCTGGCTCTCGCTCTGGTTCAGGTTCAGGTTCGCATTCGCATGCGCATTCGGAGTGGGGTCCAGTTGTCCGTCTGCAGCTGGAAATCTTCATGCACTCCTAGTTTTCTGTAATTAAGTGTAATGAGCGTAATTGCTAATGTGTGTGGAGCGCACATAGCACAGATCTCCGAAGATCTATCTGCCTGCCGGTGCGTCTGCGATTTAGTTGTAGTTACAGAGCAGTCCCATTTCAGGCCAAAAGCTGGCTCAAACTAAATCGTGATCTTGAGAATCTTGGGGCACGACGACGGAGCTGAGCTGCTGCTGCGGCAAAGGGAAATTAAAATGTATGACAAAGTGCGTGCAATAATTCGTGCAAGTTTAATGAGTCGCCGCAATGTGGACTTTTGTCCAGCGATCTAATTGCACTAGATATGGATATTTTAATTGAATGAGAACCTTGTCATATTAGTTAGCAACAATTAGTTTGTGCCGTCTGTCAGCCAGCCAGGGATCGCCACACTTGGCCATGGCATCCCATCTCCAGTTGTAGTCCTCGCCTTAGCCAGTCGTCGGGATTTGTTAATCAAATATTTCCGGAGGAGAGCTGTGCCTCTGTCCCGATCAGGTGCAGCTGCAGTCCACACCAGGTCCAGGTCCAGGGCCAACTCAATCTCATACTCCATCTTCATCGTCAGCCCCAGGCCCATAATGGGCAAACAATTAACTCGAGTCGAGACAACATCAGTTTAATGAACTGCCAAGGATTACACATGAACAGAAGACTTTGACGTTGTGACTGTAAGTGGCACTAGCACTGTGGCTCGGACTATTTCAGTTCACAATATCCATCCATACCGCATTCTTCATTGTTCAAATCGGTTCAGATCGGTTCCAATTGGTTAGGTACGGTCTTCAATGGCCCATAATCCATCACGTAAAGTTCATATTTAAATATTTGTCCATCACACTCCATTGTGAAGTTCTTGATGTTAGGGGTCCTTGTTATGACCTAAAGGGTTTTGGTCAATATTTGTCGGGCCACTTGTGATTCTCTCTCCTTTCCCTCTCTAGGGAAACTATCACCCACACCCACACCCACACCCCTCCGCTACGTGTGTGTGCCCATTGAGTGATTGTTTTCATGTTTGACTGATTGACCTGCTTCTCCATCCCCTCTTCTGGTCTGTTTGCCTCCCCGATCGTAGTGCCTGATAAGAGCCCCCGTCCCCTGGTTGGCAAGGATATAGCAGGCATACGTTCATACATTTTCAGGAAATTATCTGCTGTGTCTCTCTCTACCACTCTATTTCGCTGAATGGTACTATGAATCAGATGCAAAGTTTTTTTCTTTCCGATGTTTCTCCTCTGTTGGTCCTCTCCTGCCTTAAGAAGAGCATTCTGACTGCTTCCTCTCTCTGCATTCCGTGTCCCAAAAGTCTGGCGCCAGGCTGGTCATTAATTATAACGATTCCATTGTCGCACACACGGAGACCCGCGCCAGTATCGGATGAGACACTCGTATTGTGTGATTCGTATAGACTTCTCACCTGGGTGGTGTCCACCTTTTTCGCAAAGCCGCTAGAGGAGGGGCGACAGAGTTGAATTGAGGGGCAAACATTTCTCAAATAGCCGCAAGAGGTCAAGGTCGCTGTAACAGAATTCATTGACAATTAAATACGCTTCTCTATTGTCCTGGCCCTGATCACATTATTGTCCATTGGCAGCTGGCCAGCCCCTCTTCACAACCACTTCATATACCAAGTAGCAATGGCAGTACAGTCCTATCCCAATATCCCTTTTGTTCTTCTGAATCAAATGCAATTGTCGTTCGTTATTTGTTGAGCATTGTAAAGTGGGCGCGTCTCCTTTGATCTGTCTGTGGAAGGACTCTTTCATAATTTGTGTCACCTTTTGTTTTGGTATTTCGAGTGCAGTTTTCCCATTTCTCCGCTGTACAATTGATACCCATTTCGCAATTGAAAACACCTTTTGACCTTATTAAGCGGAAAATGCTGCCAAATGGGATGAGGGAGAGGTTTCTAAAAACGCCAAAACTCGGACAAAGGCCGGTCCATTGTTAAGTGAGCGTAATTTATTTGGGTCAAGGCGCCGCCCAGGCGGGTGCTGACTTCGGAGCCGATTTCAGGCAAATCGGACCGTGATCAGATGTTCAATTAATGGTTCAATATCGAATGCAGGTATTTGAAAATACTGCGAAAATGGTAGCTGTACTGAAAGGAGAAATCACTTTAAAGTGATAGCTAAAAGGGTAATAAATTCCATAAATAATAATACAAGAGTTATGAAAAGGATTTTGGGAGAGTCTACCTCTTCTTCTCAAGGGTAATTGTTCTTTTTAGTTTTTAGTTTCTTTGGAAATTGTATCTCACTGCGACCATTGCGGTTTTGATGGTGTCAGCAAATCGACTGCAAGATCCAGATCAACCTCGGATTTTGCATCTCAACAATTATATTAATTTCCTGAGAGGGGATGCAAGGGAGGTTGGGGATTGGAAATGAGCAGCTGCAGAAACAGCACAAAATAGAGTGCTCGATTCCGTGAATGGAGAAACTGCTGAGGCAAGAACCGACAGAGATTTTAGCACCTAAGTTGAGCTATCTACCCCCCTTGGGGTGCCGATTCCCATAAGCCGCTTGGGGATGGCTGAGCCAGCAGTTCCAGCTCCGTGGGAGAATCGGAGAGAAATGGTGGGTCCAGATTGAAAAAACCAAAAGATAGGGAAACGACACTGAAAATCGTTTTGCAATCGCGATGATGACGAGGCGATGATGATGATAATGCTGATAATGATGATAACAATGCTGATGCTCGAGAACCACACGATCACCTCCTTGGTGGGCGGCCAGCTCATTACCATAGCTCTCGTTCTCTGAAAGTTTTTTTTTCCTTTGCGAACACTTAGGGAACATAAATGTAACGCCATTATCTAAAGAAATCTGCAGCGGAAAACATAACTCAAAAATACATACGGCAAATACAAGTTAAAAACAACAAAAACGAATGAAAAACAGAGGGAAGACAAGAAAAACATAAATGAAATAAGATATTTTAAATTAATTGCCGGCGAGTTAGACCGGGGCCGGGAACGAGGAGAAACCCGAAAAACAGTTCTATGGGGACAGTTCCCTGCACGTGACCGGCCACGCTACAAGCAGAGTATATGTACATATGTATGTGTGTACATATGTATGTATGTAT
Organism: Drosophila azteca; assembly: GCA_005876895.1. Taxonomy (NCBI): domain Eukaryota; kingdom Metazoa; phylum Arthropoda; class Insecta; order Diptera; family Drosophilidae; genus Drosophila; species Drosophila azteca. The sequence goes on from VCKU01000069.1 coordinate 211,131, forward strand.
GTGTATTCCACACTGGAAATTGAAATGCGAAACAAAAAAAAAATGTTAATTTAGATTAGATCAGAGGCAGGCGCAAAAGTTCATTCAGCAGGAGCCAGGTGGGGCAGGGACTGAGTCGGAACAGCAAGAATAAGCTCGACTTGTGGGATACCCAGCACGGGTCAGTTATCTATCGGAGATGCAGGCAGCAGAGGTGAATAGTGTACGTAAGTAGGAAGCCGGAAATGAACAAAAAATATAAATATCAGCATAAATTATTCTTCCAAAAAAAATCCACCTAGTTTCAGAAATGTTAAAAATAAAAAAAAAAGTGTAATTTAATAAAAAGTTATAATATAAAGCGAAATGAACCCCAGAACGAATATGACTGGTTCAGAAGGAAAGCGAAACGGTTGAGGGAGAAGAAATTTCAACATTTCTCATAGAAAGATATAATTTTAAATTTAATAAAGGTCAGGCCAATAAAATCCTATTAAAACTCACGATAGATGCGCGCTACGTGCACCTGAATGGGGCAGCTACCAAACGGAAGGGCTGCACTGGAGAGCGAACGAGAAGGGGATACAAAGTGCACGCTGGCTGCATGTAAAGTATCGCAGGAATGAGGGGGATAGCAGTCCATGAATGGAATCGCGCATAGTTGCATGTGCGCCTTGGACCTGGCCAAGATCAGGGTAGAGATCAGAGTGAAAGAGGCTGCAGCAGGGAGAGGACACAATAAAATCAAGGCGATAACCATCTTTAATGGGGGACCAGGCTGAGAATGATCTCTCTCTCTCTCTCTCTCTCTCTTTCTCTCTCCCTCTCTCGGTCTCCCTATCTGTGGCATATTAAATTGTTGAATCAGTCACTGGGGAAGAACACGGAAAATAAGCGCTGAGCAGACAAATCGGAGCACGTACACAGAGTCCGAAATTAATGACAATTGCTGATTGTGTGCGATAAGCCCGATTCGGGTACTAGGGGAAACCGCGACCCAGCAGCAGCAGGAGCACGAGAAGGAGGAGGGAAACATCATATCCAGATCAGAGAGCCGAGAGTCGAGAGAAGGTGCGCAAGTAGATCCCTGCCAGGCGATAAGGACTGGATCTTCAAATGGAGAGAGAGAATGGGAATAGGAACAGGGACAGGGACAGGGACAGGGACAGGGACAGGGACAGGGACTGGTGAGGAGAGAGGTATCAAGAGAAGCGACAAAAATTTCTTGTCGTAAAATGGGTTAGTGTTTCTCCTACCATTCCCCTTTTTGTCTGTAGCTGTGGCCAAGCAAAGGTGAGGTAGGATGACCCACGCCGAAGAATTATTATATGTCTCATAAAATATTTGAACAAGTCTATAAAAGCCGCGTAATTCACTTCTTCGGTTGTAACTGCGACTGCAATTAAAACCGCCGCAGAGAACAGATGATCATACAAGGAAATTGCTTAGACACATTAATGTCTTCCTTTCGCTGAAACCGAGAGACAACAGAGAGGGGGGGGGCGACACTGGAGCAGCTCCACGTCGTATGGGCAATGTGCTGGTAACGGATTATGGGTTTCCCTACTTTGTGAGCGCTGTAATTGATATGGCGCCAGAGATTAAGTTGGAAGGAGGGCCACACAGAGCGACGTAGAACTGGATCCCTCCCAGGAAAATTGCCTCGATTTTTGTACATTAATTTTTCTTGTATTTGAATATGATTCATAAAGAAAATCGTATCCTTTACAAAACATGGCCTATAAATTTGTTGAACACTTAGTCCATATATAGAGGGGAGATATACAAGTTCTGTTGGAATTCATTGCTTTGATTGGTGTACATCGGTAAATGCAAGCATGGGTCGGTTACATTGCATTGGAATGGAGCTTTATCATCTATTATCACAGCATCGTAATACAAGGAAACGGTTGGTAATCGATAAAAAGTGATCTTAGGATCTAGCGAATGCACGGCAGATCTTGGCGAGTTGTCATAATAAATAATACAATGAGGCTTAGATCTATTAAAAAAAAAGAAATACATTAACTATAGCTATCTATATAATATACACGTATGTGTAATTAGAATCGTATGTAGTAAAGGAGGGAGCTACATATTTTTTCTCTATGATCGGGGGGGGACTTGGGCTTTCCATTCAAGTTTTCATAGCCTGCGACTGGGTTCAGATTCGTGAATTGTGACTGGTGATTCGTGACTTTGATTTAATAAATAGCGAGTGGTTAATAAATAAAATGTCTTGGAATGGTGGAATGAGCCTCGTTATGGAGCGGAGGTTTCTCTGGTTCCATTTTCTTCTGTCTGATCTGTCCTTCCTTTGGTCTTCAATTCGCTTGTGTCCTGGCACGACTCTGGTTGGGGGTCGTCCGCGTGGGGGCGGTGCTTTGTCTTTGTCTCTGATTCCGGCAGAGCTGTTTGCGCTGCTTGGCGAGGATCTTCCAGGCGCTGTTGAGATACTGCACATACTCGAACTTGACAAAGCGCGCGTCCACGGCAAGCTGAACGGACTGGGTGGGCTGCTGGGCAGGCAGGGAGCGGGCCGCCAGTGCCGCCTCGTGGTGCAGCTGGACGAGCGGGGTCTTGAACTGCTGCAGGCGCTTCTCCATGAGCTCTCGGCTCAAGATCTTGCTGCGTAGGAGGGGCACGGCTCGCCGACTGTTTTTCTGGCCTTTTCTAGCGTACAGACGATTCGTAGCGTTGATGGCCACCTCCACACTGCAGAGTACGCGGCGGGCGCTCTTGCGCAGGCGCCCCAGTTCTGCGGACATGACGCTCTCGGTCTGGGTGTTGGAGTAGTCCCAGTGTAGTTGGGCGTGGCGCAGGTAGCTGAAGGCCCCCACATAAAACTGCAGATCCCGGTGCACGTGGCGCAGGTTGAGCTGCAAAAGAAAAGGTGAAGAGAGAGGGTGGTTAGCTTGGGTAGGAACATCTCTTATACCGTTATACAATCTCCATCATCTAAAGATCTTCCCCCCCCCCCCCCCCACGCACTTAGGTATTCCTGATAAAAGCTCGGGGTTGACTGACCTCTACCAACGGCGCTGCTTGCGCTGACGCAGGCGTTTCTATAGACGGTGCGCGTAGGTAGCTGCTATATCATATCTTCTAATCAGCAGAAAGTGAAAAGAGCTCTCCGTTCTGTGCTCGGCTAACTAACTTCACTCTTGTCGGCTTGAGTGGCGTCTCGTTCGTTTCATTCATATGCGCGCTCGCTCGCGTTTCGGGGAATCCACACGACTGGTCTTCGCTGGCATGAATCACAGTGCGCTCGCTCTTGCTCTCCCGCCCCTCTCCCTCCTCCACACACACTGCCAGTAAGAGTGTGTCATTTACAGTAAATGAGCGTTGGAAACTGCTCAAACATATCATCGTTAGCTCTTCCCTTCCCCCCGCTCTTATGTTCCCCGCTCTGGATCACGCTCTGCTACAGAATATGTGCGAATATGTATATATGTATATGTATATGTATCTGTAAGTCGAGCGCGCTAGTTTGTGACGACAAAAGGCCGCCCATCGTTCGTTTCTTCGTAATATCTGCATACAAGTATCATAAGAATCATATTACGACGGGTGTGCGAGTATTTCCCCTGCCGGCAATGGGACTGGGGCAGGGTGCCTATAAATAGAGTTCTGCAATCAGTCATGACACCTTCGTCATCGTTTCGGGTTCCGTTTCGTTTGGATTGGTTTCGAGTTCGCCTTTGGCCTGGGCTTTGGTTGGGTCGCCGCCACTGTCCACAATTAGTCGGCACAATCGGGCGGCCTCTCCGTCATTGACGTAGGCCAATTGTAATATTTGAATTCTGGCTAATTATTTACTCAAGTCGGGTAAAGTCGCACAGTTTTGGGGTATTTTTCCCTTTCCGTGACGACAATTGAGAAATTTCAGCGAAAACCAAGCCCTGCTCATAGCTGGAAATGAATGAATGAGTAGATAGATGAATCAATGAATGAACAATGTGAGGTTGGCGGCTAAGTTTAGACGGCATCATTGGGTCAATGTGTAAACTTGAGAGAGTCGTTTTTTTGCCACCTGCCAGCTCAAATGGAGCTATTTTGCTGACTTAAAATGAGTCGGCGTTCTCGCTTTCTTCGCCCAGAGACAAAGTTCAGTAGGCAAAGGTTCTAGTCCCGCTGTCTTCCATAAAGTCTTAATGGATCTGCCAGAACGAGCTGCACATATCTGGTTTTCCGCAGATAATTCCGTCTTGCCGTCAGCCTCCTCCAAATTAGCACATTGAACCGCGGCCCACAAACCGAACCAAGGGCGCTCTGTGCCGAGAAATCATTGTTTACAGGCTTGTCGCTGGGAGCATTTGCGGTACTAGATATTCCATGCCCTTAAACCATGCATAATGAGTGAGAAAATTCCTTCGGTCTTGATTATTCTAGCAGGGAATTCTTGGAAAGTCCTCATATTTTGGGGCTGAGCTCAGCACTGTTACTCAAGTGAAGAACTAACTGACTCTTGCACATTTCGAATCCCTTTTTAGCCCTCTACCGCTATATACATATGTACATATGTACATACATACATATGTATGTATGTATGTATGCATAATTGCTGTTTAACTTCCTGCGCCTTCCCATCCCATGCGCTTCTATCCAGATATCAATTTCCACTCCGATCTAAAATTTGGAAGGTCTTCGCTTAAGATTGTTGTTGACTTATCAAAAGTGTAAATAAGATATGCCGCTTTATTTTATTTTGTTTGTGCATAAAATTAGCCGCTTCAAAATGAGCCCCATCCCACAGTCGCAGTCTCGCTCACAGCCTCAGTCCCATCTACCGTCCCCCAGCCGCCTGTCCGGGAGCTCTAATAAAACGAGAAGAGCAGTCGCTTCATTGGATGCACATATATTGAATGTACATACATCTATATGTATGTACATACTTTCATAAATGCATATGTGTATATATGTACATATGTATGTACATACACTCGTATAGAATAACGGATGTGCACGGGTGACGGTTGTGTTTACACATGCATACATATGTATGTACATATGTACATAAAAACGATCGTCGAAATAGGGCGCACGCCGTCAATTTGCTCCTAATTTTGAAGTGGTTATGGATCGGATTGTTGCTTTTTTCGCAGATCTTTGGGCCCATGGATCGGTGTCGTGCTGTTGTTGTTTGCCAATGCGAATCGGCAATTAATGAGGCGTGCTGAATCGTGATCTAATGCTTACGAGGTGTGCGATGTGTGACCGAACAGTTTTTCGCGCAAAGATTTGTGGAAAATACAGGTGTAGAAAAGCAAGCAAAATGAGGAAACCCTGAGTTCTCAAGTGGAAAGCCGTGAGGTGGGGCGAACTGCTATAGCACCCCTCGCCTGTTTAGGCAAAGCTTTCGCACGATTCCTCTCATGCCACTCATATGATCAGCAGGTGCGCGTGAACTTGTGACGATCTGTTTGCACCTACGCACGGGAACTACCGCTGGCCACTGCTTCGAGCCCGGGGAAATGGCCACTCTCACGTGACCACTCCATCCCCCCCTTTCGATTATATAGTGGTTTAAATGGTTTCTCTGTGCCCCTGGCAACAGTTGATTATGATAGTGCGAGCTTACCTGGTGACTACTAGCGTTGAGCCGTGGCAGAAACTTGTAGGTTCCACTGTGCAGAGCCCACTTGCGCTGCTGTGAGATGTCGATGGCCTTGGTGGTGGCTGTGTCCTTGTTCTCTGCCCGCAGGCTGCGCAGCTCGCTCCTGGTATGGTTCTGTAGTGCGTGGATAACCTGAACGAGAGCAGGTATACCATAATTAGTTGGAGAAGTGAGCTTAATACTTTTTTTATAAAATAAAAAGTCAAAACTATCTGAAATGCTGCACAGAGCAAATATGAATCACAACGATCTGATCGTAGATGATAAAATTTAAGAAAATTGTACTGAATTACATACATATGTACATATGTATGTACATATATACTCGTATATGTATGTACATACATATGTACGTACGTAATAGGTACGTAATACGTACATATGTATGTGTGTATATTTATATTATATTAAACTATTTTGTATAATATGAGTAAATTGATTATGATTACATTTTGGACAAGATCTACATAATATTTTTTCTTGCAAACTGCAGGAATATTTTGATCTTAAACTTACCAACTGCCGCTTTTTGCAGCGTTTGGCTGGACGGACCCAATCCCCAGGTCCCGTCCAGTTGCCTCCGCACGTGTTTTCCCAATCCACACGGGTGATGCTACCGTTGAGCTCCCTCTGGAATCGCTGACGAAAATTTCCCAGATTGTGGCGCTTCTGGTGGCGCTTTAGCAAGTCTGGCGGAGCATCAAGGTATGTAGCGTTGGGGGATTGTGATGGCGAAGGAGCTGGGGCTGCTGCGATGCCACCGCCGCCGGGGTGGGCGAACTGCTGCAGCTGGCACATGAGCAAGGCGAGTGTCAGCAGCGAGCCGATTCTGTGGAGACGACTTCTGCTCTCCCCGAGCGTTGCTTCTCTTTTTCGCGTGTGAGCCGTTTTGCTCTTTCGGCTGTCGCTGCTGCTGCTGCTGCTGCTGAGGTCGAGCGGGCAGGCAGCTTTCGTCTGTGGGTGGTGGTAGTGTGGCGCGGAGAGAAAGGGGACAGATAAGAGAGAGAGAGAGAGAGAGAGAGAGAGAGAGAGAGAGAGAGAGAGTTAGCCATGATTGTTAGTTCAGGGAAATTCCTGGTAGGCACAATCGAAATTATTTTAGTGACCCAAAGCGTGCTTGCCTTTATGAATAATACTGTTAGTGTTAGCTATTGCTATTGGTGTTGCTGTCTTTATCTAGTTGACATAATAATATAAAATTAAAAACAATTTCTGGCTGAATCATTATCGGTGGTGGGGTAGGCCCAGTCTGCGCACTCGTTCGTAAATATCTATGTACAATACAATACATGTGTATGTATGTATGTATATACATACATATGTACATGAGTACATCCCGATACGCACACTAATAAATACACCCCAGTGTCTGTATATACACTATACTACATGGTCTACGAACTAGGTTTCGATCCTTTTGCACACATTTGTGAAATACGCTCGCCCGCCCTCCTGTTTGGTGCCTATGCTGGCTATGATGGCTGTCCCTTTCCAAGCATCGACCCCAATCATTCGCCCCCATCCATCAAGCTAAATCCATAGTCTCAATCGCCTCCCGAACGTGCACATTAATTTCACATGTTTCGCTCTTTTGCTTCTCTGACTTTGTCAGATTTCTGATGCAAAATCGGTTCTAATTAAACCAAACACAGCAATCGATACATTGTAGCAACAACATTTGCAAGGGATTTTCAGTCATTCATGTACATCTCTCATGCATCTCTCTTGAGAGGACACCCTGCCAAGGAGATATTTGTTGACATTTTCGCGACTAACTCTCCAACTACGACTTCCGCCATTTCATCACGTAGTCGCTGTATTACAGCACAGCACTCGTATGGCCCTTTATAGGTGTGCAGCATATGCAGCAGCACCACTTATCAGAAGGCGAGGCACGCACCTCAAGTTCCGCTCTTTTCGACCTGTACGATTTTATCTTTATTTTCCTTTTGCACCTTCTGCAAGTTCTTCCGCTAAACAGGGGCCGAAGAGGTTGCACAAATAAACGTTGTGCTTTTAGTACTCACCATTTACACACATATATATGTGGAGGAGATTCTGTAGAAATGTCCCTGCCAGAATCTTGTAACTTTTTGGTGGTTTTGGTTTAGGGGAAAGTTCGAGAATGCAACGCAAAACTGAGTCGACACAAAACAGAACAATATAAACCAAAAAAAAAATAGTATTTATAAAACTAGAGAGGTGAGTCGGGGAACTGGTAACTGGGAACACAGCACACAGAACCTAAATTTCGATCTGTATATGTATCTGCGAGATACTCTTCGAGTGATTGGGCCGCCAAGTGTCGACGCGCTGCCTTTGACTGCCTGCTTTGATTTGATTTGATTCCCCGGCGATCTGATCGAACTGCCCGATGGCTCGATGCCGATGCCAATGCCAATGCCGATGCCGATGCCGAGAGTGGCTTTCTCGTCGTCAGCGTTGTGTTTTCGCTTGAGACCGAGACCGAGACGGAGACGGAGTCGATGGCGGAGACGGAGACGGAGACGAATGGGGGACGTGTTGCGAACTGAACTCTTCAGTTACTATGAGCATACTAATGAGGAGGCGGAGAGAGGCCCCACCGCTCTGGCTGGCTCCATAAGTCAGTCCGCGTCACTCTCTCTCTCTCTCTCTCTCTCTCTCTCTCTTCGTGCTCCTCTCTGTGTTAATGAGACAGCGTTAGCTATGAGTGTGCAGTCTCTGCGAAAAGAAAAAGCGCTCAAAAGCCACTTTTGAGTGCCGAAAAAAGCCATGAACAAGCAAGGAAGCTAACAGCCAGAACAGCTGAGCGAGCAGTAAGGGCCAGTGGAGTGGTTTCCGACTGGAACACAACCTATTCGAGGGAGTTTGGCCTCCATTCGATTTCAACATGAACGGTAATTGGTGCTCCTCTCTGCTACTCTACCGCTCACTATTCTGCCACTCTAATATGCGCGATGACACATATGTACAAATATATGTACATACATATGTACGTACGAATATGATCGATCGCCGGCTGTGTTTTGGATCAGCTGTTGATAAGACCCCACCCTCCCGGCTATCCGTCTATTCGGAGAGCGTCGTTCCGCTCTCTGCTATTCGCTCTCAGCTATCGTTTCTCTCTCGCAGATAAACAAAATTATTGCCAGCTAGCCGCAGCTGTGTGACTTTCACTCGTGGACTGAGGAAGCAATACTCGTGCATTCTCAGTTCGCCTGACTTCCGAAGTTTTTGCACCCCTACAAACACACATACATAGAAAAACAAGTGAAAACATACGTATATACATATGTACATACGTACTCGGCTCTCATGAATTTCAGTTATTTCCGTTCAGTTATTTCACAAGAAATATTACTCATACGCGGCGTCTGCTTCAGTTCCCCAGTGATGACACGACTCGTAGACAAGCTCGCTCACACGCTCCAATACAATCGACTTGAATTCATTCATGAAATTTTTTGTGCTGCCCCTGTCTCTGTCTCTGTCTTTATATTTGTCTCAGAATGTGGATGCTCGCTCGAGCAGCAGCAACAGAGCGATTGGGGACAAGAGTCTGCATTTTCGGTTGGTCTAATTTCACCGAGCGCCAAAAACATTATCAATCGAATAGGTTTTGAGCACTCATCGTTACTCATGGGCTAAGAGACAATACGGCGAAGATGCCGGTAACGGAGACGGGCAAAAGTGCGGCGAAGACGGACAGCCGATCAGTGGGATGGTCGGATGGACAAACTGTCATGATTGGGCCAATCTATTTGTAAAATATGTTGTCGACGACTTGGCCTGGTACGGATTTTGTTGTGTTGATCATCCGCTTATTGTGTTGATCTGTCCAACTGGCGAGTTCCGCCCGGAGAACTCTGGTGGGATGCAGTGCGTTGTTTACCGTAATAGGTTTGTGCCAGGCGTCTGTGTTGTGCGATTTTATTATCGTGATCTTAGTCGTAATCGTTATCGTTGTTGTTGCTGCCGGCTGTCGCTTGCGTTAGTCTAGAGCCCTAATGCCTAATGCATGAAGACTGAGGTGGCGTATGAGTAATATTTTGACGTATGCCAATAATTTGGGGGCGAATCCGAATGCCAATGACAATGATGCACGGGATTGTCGAATGGAAAAAGCAAGTTGCTTTGGCAACCAATTGACGGAAATTTTTTACGAATACACCATTGAATTCGTGAGCTAGTCAATTTGAATATTTAAAGCAAATAAAGCAAACACCATAAGCATCTTAAAATGGCAAATAAAAGAAAAGTGAGCTCTACGAATTTCCTTTGGAAGTTGACAGTTGTGCTGACAGTTAAAGCTGAGATTCCATTCGATTAAAATATGAATTAAAGAAGTTTATTACTCTTCAGCTAATAGAATTGTATCTAGACTTCGGTTCAAGGTTACACATGCGTTGGCGGAAATGAAGGAAAAATTACCTATATTTCCGATTGAACTCGGCTCTAAACAACTGAAGCTAAGCCGAAGTTGCAAATAACTTGTCATGGGCTGACTCTAGAACACTTCGTGTAGGAGCTTGTAGTGTAAGCGTCATTTCCCTTTACGTAAGAAGTTTAACCTTCTAGACCTGATACCCGCTGATAAGGGCTAGACCTCCCACGGCTGGTGGTAGGGAACTTTGAACCCGCCGCACGCTGCCAGCTCAGCGAATGAGCTGGAGTCCCGGGATCGGGTGTTCGTGACGGCAGTCGTCGGCCTGTAACCGCATAATGCTAATTTATTATCCAATCGATTTGAAACAGCAACTAACTAACAGCCTCAGCCTCTGGCTCTACCTCGACTCAAGGTAAGCGTTGGAAATGAGTCATAAAAAGCAGCACAAAAACCCAAATATTTTACGCCCAATAAAATTTGTTGCGGTGTCAATGCGATGTCTGGCTAAAGCGTTTTTAACTCATCGTCTTGCATTGGGAGGGATCTCTGCTGCCGCTGCTTTTGCTTCCGTTTCTGTTCTGCCGCTGTTATATACATATGTATGTACTGTGTTTATGCTTGGCCCATTTCATGCAATCAATTTATGAAATGGGTAAAAAAGTATGTGCATAAACACCATTTTGTGTTCATTTTGGACTGATGCGGAGGTTACTGAGCCTTTTGCGCTGGTGAAGGTGGAGAATGTGTTGGGCAGCCAAGATGGATTTTACTTCAAAATTGTTCCCAACTTACAGTGGTTATATGTACGTCTGGCAACTCTGCTGGTATAATTGCATGTATTCGTGTCGTAGGTTAAAAAGGGGCTACTTTAATTTCACGAATTCTAGAATTCATGAAATTCATAGCATAAATATTGTAATAGAGTTTATTCATAGTCTCGGATCACGTGGCGGATGAGCAATTAGCCATTTACCAATTGCAGAACGAGATTAATAGCTCACCAATATTGATTTAGCCTGGCTGCCGAGCTGCCTGGCAATTTGAAGGGGAACGCGACAGCGTGAAAAGGGGTGACTGAAATGCGGAGGACTTCGCGGCGGTTTTCATGTTTGCCGACCGAACGAAACATAAAAGTTTCACACATAGCAAAGTGCGAAGGATACAGCGGATCAGGGCCTCGAAAGAGCCAAACTTAATTAGCGCCCATTGCAAAAATATTTACGGCCAAACAAAATAACACCCATTAAGAGGAGACAGAGGAGAGCGCAAACGCGTGATGATCACTGGGTAACGCCCCTTCACAAAAAAGACCCGAAAACGGAGAAGATGAATGCATGTGGAGTGAGCATCAAAGGAACAGCCACAAAAAGAAGCTGGAGCTGGAGCTGCAGCTGTAGCTGTCGTTTCCATGGGAGGTGCAAACGCCTCAACTTTAGCTCGATTCGATTCGATTCTCGGCCCTCCCAGCACACCACACCACAGCCCATCCCATCCCATACCAAGCCGTACCATCGCCATGCTCACGTTCTTGGCCATGGCCCGTCATTATAAGCCGTCACCTTGTTGTGTAGACATTGGCCATGGCCACCGCACATACAGAGACGCAGACAATCATGGGAATGGAGGATAGATAGGGGTATACGATGCACACAACAAACTGCTAATCCGGTTCAAGTTTGAGGCCCGGCCTGGCAATCGCTGGAGTGAAATCAACTCGTTAACTCGTTACCAAAACTGATCCCATTTAGCGGCGCATCGTGATCCGGCGCCAGTCGCACAGCCCCAAGGAATGCCCTACACTGGCAGAGCCAGGGAGACCGAGGAGACCTCTCGAGTATTATAATAAGTATTTATTCACAGTTCCCTCTCCCTTGACATCTTTTATAGATACGATGGCAGTAGCGCATTTGGTAGGCGCCCCAACCTGAATGGAGATTCAGCTTGGGTTTCGAGTAGAGAAGCACTCTAAGGTCTAAAGCAGGACCCAGGGGAGGAGCAACAGCAGGGTTTGGCTTCGGTTCATTCGCGTCATCAGCATCATCATCGCCAACACCTTCATCATTATCGGCGGTGTCGGCGTCTGTGGCGTCCACAGCCCCATCCTCGGACCCAGAATCGCCCCAAGGCGGCGGCGGCGGCAGTAGAAGTTTGGTGCTGCTCTATCATCGGAACGCAGGGACCGCCACCACTCCATTGGAAAAGAAGCTAATGGTGGGGGATGTAGCTGTAGTAAAAGATGAAGCCGAAGTGGAAGCGGGAACTGAAGCTGAAGCTGGAGCTGGAGCCGCGGATGGTAGGTGGTTATGATGATATACTTTGGCTGTTTGGTTTCGCTGCTGAAAAGGGGCTTCCGCTGCTCAAAAGAAGAAGCCTCTGCGAATTGTGGAGCTGTGAAGCAATATTGTTGCATTGTTATACTGAAGGGGCCGCATCAGCACCAGCAGAAGCAAAAGGATATCACAGTCTACCTCTTTCGGCGTCATCCATGTTATTAACTTATTTCCAACCAATAAAACGGCAATGAAGCGCGAACGAGTCGCTGCCGATACCGATGCCGATGCCGACGCCGATGACGAAGAGGCACCACCGCCATCAACTTGCCAGTTCCCACAGTTATTACTTTTCATAGGCTGAAAGGGAAGGAGGCCAAAGAGCTCACAGTTAGCTTCAGAACCAACACCAGAGCTAAGCTATTTGGTGTGGAAGTAATGCGATGTCGGAGTTGATGTCGCGAGTCGGAGGTGAGGACAGAGACAGAGGTGGTGGCGCCTCCATTTGATTGGGTTTGACCGCAGAAAGTGTCGAATGACATCCAGCTCTGAGGTGTTCAGTAATAACAGTGGGAAGGGGGCACTGAACGATGATGGGTATGAAAACTCTGAAGGGAAGAGTAGGAAGCACTCTAAGTGTTGATGGCGCCCGTACCTCTTCTTATTAATGTGCAGCCATTATTAATTCCCAGCAATGGAGTTGGTACTGCTTCTGCCACTTGCATCACAGAAGATGACCGACGGAGCTATGAGCCACCGAGAGGCAGAACGCTAGCAAGACCACACAATGAGAGCTGCCTGTAACTTCAGCAGACAGAACAAAAAACAAAACACTGGCAACAAACCCCAAACCAGATGATAATTATGTAGAATGATAGTTCCTTTCTCGCCCGATCTGCCCAGATACGATGTGTTTTCGTTTTGAAGTGTACAATTTTACAACATTTAATTCAGAATTTGACGGGTAGCCAAGCGGTGGCGCAGAGGGATCAGATCGGGCGAAGGGGAATGCGATGGCGAACAGGTTCCTCCAAGGCTCGACAATTGAGCGACAGGTACACATACTCGTACTACTTTTGTGCATCTGTGTGCAAACATATACACGCTTCTTACAAGACCTCCCGCGCATGTAAAACATGCCGATTCATAATTCTGCATTTTGCTTCTTAAAGAGTGAAGAGGCGGAGTAGAGGAGAGCTGCTAAACAGAGAACGAGGATGCCTCACACAGAGGTTGAATGACAGCCTGGGCCGGTCCGGCACCGGCACCGGCACCAGCAGAGACATCGATGTAGAACGACGACAAAAAAGAGGCTCAGAAACCAGAGCCCAAGGCTATTGGTAAAATTGGACCACCCGACTGATCATAGCCCTTTGTCATGGAGTGGCAGACTGCACCCAAAATGCGAAAAATATTAGGAAAGTATTAGGACTGAGAGATCCTTGTGAGTGTTTATTCGTATGTGAACTTTTGCTGTAATTCTAGTGATTATAACCATACTCTAAACCTTTATATGAACACATACTCAGAGATATGTACGCACAGATACAGATGCACACAATAAATAAATAAATTCAGAGATGTGAAGACAAATGAAGCAGCAGTCAAAGCAGAAATACGATAATTGAGTGCTCATTTGTCTTACATGCGGGGAACAGACAAGCCGGGGGAGTGTAGAAGTGCAGGCTGAAGACGGGGCAGGTATTGTATCTGAAGCTCTGTCCATGTATCTGTATATGTATATGTATATGTATATGTATATGTATATGTATATGTATCTGTATCATGCTCCGCGCTCACTGCACGCGTTTTCATACCCACATTGAGGTCTTTATGACAGCGCCTTCGACTGTCTCTTGGATTGGGATCGGAATTGGGATAGGGATTGACAGAATGGTTTAGGACGCTTCCCTCAAGACTTCCTCAAGACATGGCTATCCTGCATAAGTATATCGAATATCCTGGTTAGAGTTGGTTAGAGCACTCACCTCCGTTTCACTCCACCTCTACCTTAGTTATGGAACGAAAGCACGGCACTCGCATGCATTCCAACAAAGTATGTGTCTGTATACGCGTTTCCTTCGGCGCTGCCTGATTTCTCATAATTATACACATGTCAGCTGTGTGGGCCATGCATCTACAGTAGTATCTATTTCTCCTACTGTACATATCTAGATCTCTGCGGCTGCCTCTGTGCCCGATTTGATTTTCCTCAATCGCAATTGTTTTGTAATGGAATGGCAACTGGAGCTGAGGCTGGCGCTGGCGCTGGCGCTGTATCTGGGGCTGGGGCAGCCGGCTGCCTGCCATGTCCCATGTCGAACGAGCTGGAAATTGATAACCAAGACTGGTACTGACAGTAGCAATGCAACGTCAACTGCAGCTCCTGCCACTGGCACTGCGGCGGCATCACCTCACTTGCAGCTCATTCGATGGCAAATTAATATAATTATCATTGCACGAACCGGAATTACCCCGACCAGGCCGGGCCGCACCATCACAATTGTACGACTACAACTTCAACAACGAATCCGACACCGAATACAAGTCCATGTCGAAGCCAACAAACAAATAAACAATCAAAGAAACGGCTCAACCCATAATTAACGCCACAAACGCAAATATTAAGCCAGCAGCATCGATAGCAGCAATCTGCTACTGCTGTCTGAATATGTTTCTGCATCTGCATCTCTATAACCGCATACCCTGGACGAGGTATTACGACTTTGTCCAAGAACATGTCACACACATATGCAATCACTTCCGGTCTTTAATAAGTAGATATTTACGTGCAGATCTGAGCAACAAATATTCTAATTCTCTCTAATTATTCTTTGAAATAAATAAATAATTAAAAACCATCAAAACGCTGCATATTTTAGCAATTTCCGTATGTGGCTTTCCTAAAACTTTCCTCACGGATGGATTTCAAAAGGCATGCGGGGTATTAGAGGCTTCGACCTTCCTCTCTTGCTCGGCTACGCATTGCACAAAAAATACACGCAAAGAACTGAGGCTGGGGTGGGCCTGGACTGGCGTGGACTAGCCTGGACTGGCCTGGCGGTAGCCCCGACTCAAGCGAATTGGTTCATGGGGCGTGTCAGGGGATCAAAGATAGGGAGTGGATGGGTCGATGTCCATAGCCACGTCGAATCCATCAAGGTTGACTCCAATCGATGCTACATAGATAATGGCCAGAGGCCAATGGCATGTCACTCTCAATTTCAGTCGCAGTTTCCGATTCTGATTCAGCCAGCATCTGCATTTCAATCACTTTTTGGACATAGCAACTATGGATCGAACGCTGCTGCTACGATTGTGCCTTGATTGAGTTGCCAAATTGTGGCAAAGTTTTCAGTTTGTTAACAAAGGCAATTAAGTGTAATTAGCCGGGGAGAAAGAACAGTTCAATTAAAGCGGTGGTCTAGAAAGGCACTAGTAAGAACGAACACCTGATACCCTCGGTGTTTTGCGGGGTGAACACCATTTCGTTTCGGAGGCGACGGCGACTCCACCTAGTTGTACCTTAAAATGAGCACTCTGCAGGATAATGGGCCGGAGGTATGTATGTAAGTGGGTACATATGCCGAATTGCAATTGGATTGGGAGTGGAACCTGGACCTGGACCTGGACCTGGACTCAGGGAAGTGCAACTGTAACTTCTTGGCGGTAAAGTCGTGACTTACCCTCACCGCGATCCGATAAACCACGCTGTGAAGAGGAAAGAAGGCGCAAAGCGCAGCAGAGAAAAATTTACCCACCAGCAGGATATATTTAAGACCACAAAAGACCACAAATGTGTTGGGGCGAATGCAGCAGACGACGACGACGGCGGTGGCGATGATGATGATGATGCACAAAAAAACCTTTGGGCAGGCTGATGTTCAGGCCTAAGATGAGGCTGAATCTCCGACTGAGACTGAGGTAGCCTTGCAGTTGATTAAGCGGAGGCAACAAATTTGCATATTTCATTGAGCAGTTCAATCAAATGGAGGACAGCAGAGGTTGAAACAAAACGTGGCCACAGACACCGACGGAGTCCGACTTGAAGACGGAGTCAGAGCCAGAGGCAAAGCTGGAGTCACAGCCAGAGACCTGGTCAAAACGAACAAGAAGGCATTTTTGTCGTTGGCCAAGATGCAAACCGTGCGATTAAGTCCGAAATAACTCATTCATACGCAGAGGTCCAAAAGAAGTGGCAGCCAGGATATATCCCTTTCCCCTCTCTAGCAAGCTCTCTCCCTCTCTTCCTCTCTCTTTTTCTCTCTCTCTCTCTCTCTCTCTCTCTCTCTCTCTCTGACTGCGTAATCTGTGGAATGCAATCGGATGAGCCAGAGAGCAGAAACACAGAACAATGGCATCATGGCCATTCTCCAATGCTGCCAGACTACTTCTAGAGGAGAAGGTGATGGTGTAGGCGGAGGTGGAGGTGGAGGAGCGTTCAAGATGGCGAGAGATCAAGCATCAGCCTGCCAAGATGGCGACGTCTCGCTCTTGGTCTCGGTTTTGGCTGCAGTCTTTTTAGGGGCATATTTGCATAACAGCCCACACTATCTCCATCTCCTTCCCACAGTGTCTCGTTCTCCCCATATCTTTCTCTTTCTCTCTATATTTCTCTGTCGCTGCTTCCGTCTCTGTCTTGGGCTGTGGGTCGATGAAGTGTGCTTAATGCGGGCGGACACTAAGCCACGTGTGAAATTCAATCGGCAACTCAGGTTGAGAGTCCATCCCGCGGAGGAATAGTAGCAGGCGCAGGAGCGAAAAAGGAGGATCACCTTGTCTTACTCTCACTTATCACCTCTCCACAGCGACAGAGCTAGTGTCTCGAATATCGTCCTCGACATCACTGCCTGGACACCTCGTTAGGGGAACAAAAGGGAGAGGACAGAGGCAGGAGCCCCGGATCAGTGTGAGGTCCCCCGATTCTGATTCAGAGCTCGGTTCGAGGCTCGCTTCGGCTGTGGTTTCGGTATCGGTGTCGGTTTCGGTTTTCATATTTTGAGGATCGCCGAAGTGTTAACAGGCGGTGGCTGTCGCATATTAGAAGGCCCTTGGTCGAGCTGACCACTAATCACTAACCGGCAACCACTTACCGACCAATGACCAATGCTAAGGCCCCATCATTCCACCCCTCAGGCACCGACGTGCTGAAGACTAAAGCTTGAAACTGAAGATTGTCACATCATGAATATAAATAATAACAAACACACAGAATAACACATATGTAGAACGGAATAAGCCAGGTCCAGAAGCACTGCAGCATACTGAACTAGGCATGCCCTGACAGAAAGTTATCTGGCAGGGTGCTCTCATGAGGCACTCGCCGGAGTTCCATATCTGACCCTTTACCGGGTCCCAAAACAAAAACATGAATAAGCAGTCAATCGAAACGAGCACAAGACAAGATAAGCTGATAATTTTCTAGGCTCGACCGCCGCCGCGGGCCACCGGCCAGCAAAATTAATGGGAGCTGGGGCAGGGACAGGAACTGAGGAAACGGCAACTCCAAATTAGACCACAGAGGCTGTCTCCTTCTCTGGGGGCCCCGTCTGACCCAGTGCCAGGTACCATACCCTTAGCAGCGACATGATGTTTTACTAACCAGCGAACGGCGAACGGCGACCGGCGACCGGGGACCGAACACCGACGACAGAACACCAACTCCGAAGCTGCTAATAATTTGTGTTCGCGACGCCGCCGATCCAGCGAAGGGAAGGCTCCAGCCCCAGTACCAGTCCCAGTCCCTCAGCCCCTCTCGTTGACCACTGACAATGGATCTGGGAACAGGGCCAGCATAAGAAGCGCGGAGAGAAGAGAAAACAGAGACCGGAGAGTTCGAGCCATTGTCGTCCTTCGTTTCGCGCTAAACGTGTTGTTGCCAAATTGTGAACAAGATTCATTCATGTTTCAACACATTGAGCAACACGATGCCCCATCCTCTGTCTTGGGATCGGACTCAGCTGAGGATGCTTCTCTCTCCATGCCAGGGCCTTGGCCATCAAACCGTCGTCAGACTTCGCCGTTGTGTGAACAGACGCTGCCTGATCGCCAAGGGTCTCCTTCTTCTTGGCAGCCATCCATTCCATGCCACATCACCTCGCTAGAACCTTTTATTCAAATTTGTTGCCTGTACAGCGAAATATTTGGACAACTCTTCGTATGCAAAGGCTTCGGCGACGCTGACGGCGTCGGCATCGATCTATGTGGCATATGATGAATGAAATGATTTCGGGTAGACAGTAATTAGGAAATTTAAAACGATGACGATTATTCTAGCAATCATGATAGTGATGATGATGATGATAATGATAAGGGGCCGGACAAAGCGAATGGCTAGACATACGCGCACTTAGTCATCTGCAGGAGAGAGAACTGATCTGGAATAGGTAGGGCAGATCCTCCATTGATAATTTGTTCAGAATGTACATACATATGTACACATGTAATCCATCTGAGGCCCAGAGATAGCAACCTACCACGCTACTAAGGAGCAAACTCACCTCTAACCGGAAACAGCATACATTCCACCGACATTCCACGGCAGTTAAACATAAAAAAAGACAAAATATACCAAAAAAATATATAAGAAGTGCGCGCCATTTCCCATGGCCGCTTTCATTTATTGTGTGCCTGAAGATGTTTCTTATTATGAAATTAGACTGAACACGGCACGGACGGACAGGGGATGGACAGGAGATATGGCAGAGACGGGTAGACACAACGGCGATCGGCGACACTTGGCCAAGCGTTCAATGAATGAAACTGAAATGAGAAATGAATGATATCATGGGCATTGTTAGCTCAAACACAGGCACACGGCTGAGCTCAACGCCGAAACCCTATCTCCACGGTCTCTGTCCCATGCTCTTTCCCTAACCCTAACATAATCCTGTGCCCAGAGCCTGCGGGTCGCTGTCGATCCCATGGACCGGCAAACGAGATCAAATGCGATAGCGCCACAAAACGAGCCACCAGCAGCCGAAGCAGCAGCCGCAGCAGCCGCAGCAGGAAAAGACTGCCGTGCAACGTGTTGCTCATTTAGCTGGCAGCCCGAGCGCGGCCATAATTCAACGCTTTTGATAACTGCGTTAGGTTAGGCACCATCCCGACTCCGATCCGCTCCACTCCATGCCCCTCTGTTCGCCACCGACCCGATCATTTCAGATCCGTACGACTGTGGCCCAGGATCGGCGCGCGTCAGCACTTAGGTGACTGGGGACTGGGGACAAGGGACCCTGTCTACCCAGTGACAGTGGCTAAAAATGTAATTGCCAGAGAATTAATATGGATAGACAATGCCATGGTATTCTATGGCTTTTATTGAAGAGATTTTCTAAAATTCCCCAAATATTTATTGCCTTGTTTTTTATTCCATTTCCGTAAAGTTGCTCTAAAATTAAATTGAGTAGAGGGGCTGTGAACATGGGCTAAAGTCTGCAGTATTTGTATGACAGTTCTTAGTGGCTTTGCCACACTGTGTCTAGGTCTGTGCCTCGGCTCCGTCCATCGTTTGCTTCTTTCGTACAATTTGATTTTGGTGTTTGCCAGGCGATTTGTTGTTTGATTTTCTACCTCGTTGTTTTCCTCGTCCTTCTGCGTCCTATAGCTACCTCCTACCAATCTTTGGAACTCCAGCCGCAACTCCGCTGTCTCTCTCTCCCCCTATCTTTCGCATTCCAGTCATCCCCCATGCCCCAGGGCCACGCAGCTTATATTGTTTGCCTTTTTTTGGGCTCATACAAATCCTTTCGGTAAAATTCTTTTGTTTGGTGTCAAGTTTAACAAATATTTGAACGTCCGCATCCCAGCGGCAGCGGCCTCTTGTCTTGTTTGCCCCATGTTTCTCGCGTGTTGCTGCAGCTTGTCATTGTTGTACTGCCGTTGTTCCTGCCACACAACCTGTCCCTGGCCCTCTTCTCCTCTCCAGAATTTTGGTGCTGCCACAGCGGCTGCTGCCTCATTGCATGACGACATGAGGGTGTATGACTAATCAGTGCCGCCTGCAATTAGTTTGCCTTAGACAAGAGGTGAATAGTGGTGGATGAGGCGATAGCCAAGAGCGATATGCCTTTTATGATTGCCCCAAAAGTTATAGCTGCTAATGTTGAACATGATGCTGCCTGGTGTAGCTACCCTCCACCATTGTTGAAACTTCTTATCATTGTGTAAACTCTATGGTGCTTTTGTTGTGCGACATTTTTGACTCCCCGCTGGGTGCATCGAGCAAAATGCCTCAAGAATTGCTGCTGCTGCAGCAACAACATTCTGCATACGCTGGCTGTGAAGGTGGAGAAACTTGGATGGCTGGCCAAGATGGGGGACTTCTCACGGGGCGACAAAAGTGCCACTGCAGCAACATCCACAACCTTAGAGCTCTCAGTGCGAGTCCGAGTGTATGTCCGACACCGCATCCGTAATTGTTTGTTTATTGTGTATTTTTGGTCGGGAGTTGCTGTCTCTGTCTCTGTCTCTGTCTCGGTCTCGGTCTCGGTCTCTCCGACTGTCTCGGTTATCGCATGCTTATCGATTGTTATTGTTGTTGCTTTTTTTATTGTTAAATGTTAAAATAAAATGCTACACAATATTTATATTGGCATTGTTTGCACTGCCACTGTCGCCAGCAGAAACAGGGACAGTAACTAGTAGTCAAGAGCGAACTTCGAATACCCTGAAATCGACAGGAAGGTCAAAAGTGAATGTCTCATGGACAGTCTCATGCATATCGCCGCAGTTGTCCCCAAGCAATGTTCTCATAGACAGCTATAACTCCTGCCCGAAGTACCTTCTGTTACTGTTATTATGCAGATTGTGTTCCTGTTCGAAGATAGATGTCATGGATCCAAGCTATCATCCATTCGATTTCTAAAACGCATATAATAAATGGCAGAGTGAAGTCGCTATGGGGTAGAGTTAGAGTACGCCGAGCCGATAGCCATCGCAAAAACCCTCAGTCCTGCGCTTAGGGGACCGCAGCAATGTGTGGCATTGCTGACACTTCAATGGAGATTCTGCGAGGGGATAGTTGGAATTGTGCAGCCGCATGCTGTGGCGCTATGTTGCGATTATAGTTACGGATTAACTGCCTATTTTAGCCAGACCCATTGTGCTCCCTGCGGCAAGCTTTTCCGATTGGACGTAGACACAACACTTGGGCTTAATTACGAATGTAAAAGAGGCAAACCCTTGCCGCCGGTTGCACTCCGCTTATCGGGCGTGGGATTACTGATAAGCAAGCTCTGGCCTCGGCCATGTGACGTGGATCCAGAGCATGCCTAGAACTATGCAACGTGGATCGGCGCCTTGCTCTGGCCCCAGCGGCAACCAAACGGACGCTGCTACTCACGAGCAGAACTAATAAACAACCTTATAACACCCCATAAATCAAAGCTTAATAATTTTTATGATTTTAATTTCGCAAAGCAAAGAGACCTTTCGGCTTTCAGCTTTTGGCAAATCTCCCCTTTGGCTGCTGCCGATCCATCGACAAGGTTAGCCGTCCCAGAAACTGAATCTTGTGCTATTTTGCTGTCTCAGACCCAGACCCAGTCCCAGTTCCAGTTCCAGTTCCAATCCCAAATCCACACTCTCATGACATTGGGAAATGCGACAAGAGAGAGGAGGTTGAACAGGAAATGCTTTCTGATCGCTCACTTGGCCATTCAACTATACATCCTCTCATTCTCTCCCTGGGATCGAGCCATGCAGACACTCGGGAGCGAAAGGCACTTTTTTACTCTGCTATTGCCGTCGGCGTTAACAGTCGAGCAAAGTTTTTCCAAGGGCGGCAAGTAGAAACAGAACTGACAGAAGTCCAACAATGCCCCGGGGCCGTGTTAATAGAAATGTTTCGAGATTCGAGAGAATAGAACACAACAAAACAGAACAGAACATAACAGAAGAGAACATGGTAGATGAGAACCCCAAGCTAAGGTTGAGGCTAAGACGGAGCCAGTGGTAATTCCATGGAACTCCATAAAAATAGCTAAACGTGCAGAGGCCGCCCAGAACCAAGATCGAGACTCAGAGACGAGCGCCTCTCCCTAACTTCTCCGACTCTCCTGCTTATTTCATTTCAATTGACCGACTGCTGCTGGCATTCTTTATGGCCAGTTGGGAGAAAAGTCACTTTCATCTTTTTGAATAGAGAGCCGAACCTCCTAGCAACGATCGACACTTCGATTGGTAGACGGCGAACACCCAGGACCAGGACTGGTCAGCTGTGTGTCCTTTAATGTCTAAATTCCTGATGTGTCATACCGCCTAAGCCTGCCTGACCTGTGTGTTCACTCGGAGTGAT
This sequence comes from Drosophila azteca, assembly GCA_005876895.1. NCBI lineage: Eukaryota > Metazoa > Arthropoda > Insecta > Diptera > Drosophilidae > Drosophila > Drosophila azteca. The sequence continues at coordinate 233,663 of VCKU01000069.1, forward strand.
TCTTTTAGTCCATTGTTTGCTTACCTTCTAACTGTTTTGACCTTTCGCCCCTCACCTGATCCTTTCATTCTTTCGTAGCTCCGTCTGTCTCTGCTTTGTGTGTCGTGTAAATATTTTCCCAGCATCTTGCAACGTTTTGACAGATTTTATTAGATCAAAAACCGTCTACAAGTGGCGTGTGATAAATTGCGGCCAAAACGGATCTAAGAAGAGATGGGCCTACAGAGATAGAGATGCTCGCACATATACATACACACATACAAAAATACAGAGGATGGGATAGAAATAGGAGAAAGATCAAGTGTCTTTCTCACTTGGCTTCATATCCATTCCATTGTCTGCTGGTAAGTCTTTCACACACACTAAAACCTCAGGGAGTGCTGGCAATTAGGTGAACAGAACCGTGATTCAATTCGATCCCGTTCTGGATATGGATGTGCTCTCAAGCTCAATTAATCAGATTACCGAAGTTGAGGGTCGAGCGACATCTGGTGAAAAGTATTTTACCACCGAAAAGCAGAATTTACATAGGTAAATAATATGTGTTATTGTGATTATTATTATACCTATACATAGTTATTCGGAAAGAGGAAGAGGAACCAATAATGATCTTTTGGGATGAATATATGTTTGATTAAAAAGTCCGCAAATGTCACAAATGTTAGCAATATTTTTCAATATCATCTTACTTGCTCTTTGTTAGAAAATTACTTTTTGGAGGAATACTTTGCTCATACATACATATGTACGTACCTTCCATTAGATTCTTTGTTTTACTAATATTCGATCTTGCCGGAGTTTAATCGCCTTCGCGTTTCAACCGATGGACTAAGCCCATCATAACTCATATATGAGAGCCCCGCCTGTCCAATTGATTGATGAACTTGCAACTCCTCACACCACCCGCACACTCACGGCTGAAATATGCAACATCCCCAATCACTAATCACAAATCATCGATCTCTATCCCGTCCCGATTCAAATCCCCCAATTCCCATTCCCAATCGCTCACAGCAGGTCAGTAGAGTGTAGTCAAACGAGGAGAGAAGAATACTAAACGGAATATACTGTTTTAGGCCTCCGAAAAATTCGGTTCTATTTATACGAGCGCAAACACAACAAATATTAAGTGAAAAAATTGTCCCTCGTTCAACAGGACAATATGCTAAATTCAAGTGAAATGAAGAGGACGAAGGAGCACGTTAGGAGATGCCGGGAGCACCAGCGCAGCCTGCGCAAGCAAATCGACGAACTGGACCATTTAATGGACGACGACTTCTTTAAGAATCACATGCGATGTTGGGCCATGCTTCTGAAGGAGCAACAGGAGCAGTACTTGCAGTATGCCGTGCCGGCGGTCCACTCTAGGAAACCGTTCCTTCAGGAAGGTGGCCTAGAACCGGGCCATGAGGTGGGTTCTCTGTAGTATGATCTTCATTGATCAATGATTTTTTTACCACTCTGCAGAAACACAGGTGCTCACTGGGGCCGTTTGGGGACTGATTCATCGCGATCGACATAGCAGAAACAATAGGGTGAGGATATATCCGAAATTTTGTGTGCTTCTAAGTTCACTTATTTTTCTTCCCTAGGCTCGAGCCGCTCCTCCGGTAGTCAAAGTGCAACGTGAGCCGCCTGCCAAAAGGTCGGAGCCTCTTTCGGACTTTATGCCGCGTCCATCACCAGTGAGTATTATCTTTTATCTCATCCTCAGCTCAAATATGGCATTACAGTTTAACCAAAAATGCAACTGCGGCAACGCCCTTGAGAAAGAAGATTTCGGATCGGTGTTAGAGGTGGATCCGCACCCTAAAAAATCTTTCAGAAAGAAAAAGATCGCTATTTAGCGAGGAAACTAAATCCGGTTCAATTCCCATTCACCTGGATTTCGGCATTCATTCTGCTCGTATTATTGTTTTATGTATGTATAAGTTAATAATATGGCGGAAGGTTCTTTTTGTCGTGGCCCAAACAAGGCATGGCCCAAGCCTTATTAAATGATTGAAGCCTCTTGTGCCGGGGATGGAAGTGGGGCTAAGAGAAAGACGGGCTGGGGCTGGAGCCCCATCCAAGGGCAAGGGCATGCGCAGGGGCAGGGTCCAAGCTTAAGCTGGGATACACATAAAAAGGTGGAAACCTTCTTGCCTTGTGGTTTCCTTGCTTTGCGCAGCGAGCCGCCAGAGTAGGCCCATTGAGCGACGACCACCATCAATAACAGACCACAACGTTCTTGAACCCCGACTATATTTATGATTTGTTAAGCAACGCCGAACGTGCGAAAGGATAATCACAAGCGCCTGCTGGCACGCCCCCCAATCCTCTATCTCCAAGCCACTGACTCTTCGTCGTGTGTGAGACATTTCCAAAATTGAGTCAATGACTTTTGTTTTTACGACTCTCCATGGAGAAGAGGAGTCCGCAGACTACGTTGGGATGGGATGGGATGGGTTGTGATGAAAGTGGATTCCGTATCCAAGTCATCGCGATGCAGTGGGAGCTGGTCATGAAGATGGTCTGGGAGCGGCTCTGACTTTTATGGCAATGCGAATTGAGCTATTAGAGGGGGAGCAGGTATAGCTGATTGGCGAGGCATTAAGTTATGGGCACCACGTCGGGGACTATACAAGGGAGCACCTGTTCTACAATGATCATCACAGATTTCACGCGGACACTCGACTTTGCTCTCCCCTGCCCACCAACGACGTGCCACGCCCCATCCAGTACCACCCAGATGGATCGACATCGGTGAGAGGTGATCACCGATTTATCGCGTCCACTCATCCTGATCACTGCCCTGCACAATCGCCATCAATTATGGGCTACAAAATTGTACGAATCATTATCCCCTCCCTCTGTGATTGGTTGTCGCTTCGTCTTGCGTTTCCTCCTTACCCTGCAGCTGTGGATGGCTGTGAGCGCTAGGGGCATAGGCAAACGCAGAGGGGTAAGGGTACCATCGAGAATAGCACATTGTTCAGCTCCTGACGAGTGCTCGAGAGCACTTTGACGCGCTCGAAGGATGAGCAAATGAAGTCGAATATCTAAGGGTCTGGTCCTGTATAGTAGAGATCTGCCATAATTTCTGGCCTGAAGCTTGAAGCCCTGTTCGGCTTCTTTAATGAGCTCCAAGCCGGCTTATCAATGGCGGAATTGGGTATGGAGCTGGCATGATTGTAACTAAATCCCATCCGCAGTTTCAGTCACAGGCTCAGGTCCAGCCTGATTGCTAACCTTTGAATCGGGACATTAAAAAACGTTAACAAGCTGCGTAGCGCCGTCGGCGGCGTTAATGTCGAAATTGGCGCTGGCTGCGGAATGACTGGAGGGCCAGCAAGCCGAGCGCAGGAGAAGACTGCGACTGGGACGAACGTGTTTCTTAATGAAACAAAGCTTGAATTTTAAATGAGCATCATAAAGAACAATGAAAATGCAGGGAACAGCAACAACAAAGCAAAACTTGGCTCAAAGCCGGCGATCATTGGAGGACGGGTTGGACATGGGGACAGTAGGAGAGTGGACGGAGAATGCTGAAACAGACAGCGAGAAATAAAAGCGCAGAAATGATAAATAAACAATGAAAAACAATCTGCACTCCCGTCCAAAGACCCTTACCCCATCCCCATCTTTAGCCCCCTTCTGATTTTGATCCCTAGGACTGGAGTCTGTCAAATGCGCACGAAAGAAACTCTTGGAGCGGATTAACTGTCTGTGGAGACCTGCCCGCGAGACGCTCGATGGATATGGATGGGACCCGATCCGAGTAGATCCCGACTTGACACGTCGACTAGAGGAACACCCTGCGAAAATCAAATCGGAAACTTGGGAAGAGGTGTGGTCGCTATGAAGTGGACTCCAAACAGAAGCAAGGGGAACAGAGATAACAGTCGGTCAAATATGAAGGCGCGGGCAGGAGGGCATCAGTGTGGTGGGACGATAGTTGATTTTCTGGTGCTGGCCATAATTGGTACTCATCTTAATGGCATTAAAATTGCATTATCGCCGTATTTATTGAAACGGTTTGTTTTAACAAGATTAACTCGATGATACCGTCGTCCGCTCACGTCCACCAACAGCCGACAAGGAAACAACGAAGACCGACCCGACCACAAAATGATTAACAGCAAAAGCCGCTGTAAACGGAATACGAAAAGAAAGAAAAAAACAAAAATGAATAACAAAAAACGAAAGAAACTGTGAAAGAGAACGATCCCAAAACAGTGTTAAGAGACGAGATATTCATTCCGTTGCTGTCGCTTGATTGGCCCTTACCATTATTGTATTATCTGTTGGTATTGGTGTTGCTGCTGCAGTTATAGGGTTATAAAATATTTATAACATAATTTCATCATTTTTAGATGATTAGATTCAATATTTTGGCTTACATGCACAGCAGCAACCATAGCAATAGCCACAGCCACAGCCACAGCAGAGAGATACATTTGTATATTTCGGCTTTTCTCTGTATGTACATACATACATATGTAGTATACATTTTTCCGTGGGGCACTTTTATCTAGCCGCAGCAGATCGATGATCTTATCCAATGTCTGTATCTCCAATGCATAGCACCCATCCGAAATTTCCGAGAACCCCACATAATTATTATTTATGCATACAAAGTAAAAGCAGGTCGAAATATTTGTGCAAATCTGCTGAAAGCGTTTATTTATGGCACCTTTTGAGTCTTCCCCAACCAGAGCCAGATCCAAATTTCAGACCGCTCTTTTCTTTCGGTATTTCATCACACCCCGCAATGCGGATGCGTTGGCCGCTTACTATTCGAGATAAGCGATTATATTTGAGTGAAGCGATAACATTTGGGGGCTGGATCCAATTACTTTCCGCTTCAGAGCTGCCAAATGCCGTTACATCACTAAACCGTTCTTGGGAGATCATCATTGAGCATCATCTGAACTGCGTTGCTTTAACGATTTCCATAATCAGATCTGATGAGTACAGTAATATAGAGAACATTTTTTTAATATGTAGATACAACTGATCCAGGCTACTTCTATAGACTATAGTAGAGGTATTTTATATACGCAGAATATAATTGGGATCTAATGATGTATGTTAGACGATCCCCTGCAATCTATACAGCTGTCTTATCTACTCCAGACCAACCTGCGTTATGTGTCGCCACCTGATCGTGCGTCAGAGGCAACAATTAAATAAATTGCATTATAATACTTGACCCGAATTCTATGGGGAAATTGCGATTTATGACCGCCGGATGACCAGGAACTTGGCATTGCAACTGGTTGTCGTGCAGTTGGTTGTGCCGTGCTTAATTAAAGTTATTGCGTCCCGAATAAATATAATGTCAAATAACTTAATTAAGAAAAGGCCCAGGAACGGAACGGACGAGCCCTCTAGTCACACATATGGAGCGCTTTCGATAAACGGAGGTGCTCGGCAGTCGTTCGACCTTGTTGCATCAGCAAATACGAGTACGAGTACGCTAATCAGCAAAGGATTTACTGCATTTGGTAGCTGTTTTACCTGCTTTACTCAGCCCTGACCGCCTATAAAGATAACTGCTGGAGCAAGCGCTGACTCATCAGGTGGTTGCCGCGGATACCGACACAGTTTGATTGGCAATCTGATTTGTGGCTTCGGCTTCGGATCGGTTTCCCACCTGGCCCCCGCCTCTTCCACCTGACTAATACGAGTCGCGTGCCTTGACGTCATTCCCGCAAAGGTCGCCTTTCCCCTGGAGGAGGCCTGCGGTTGCTCTTACAGCGGCACGTATCACATTAGTGTTGGTGCGATTATTTTCTGCCCGCTACGTCAGCTCCAGTCTGATAGATTTCAGGAAAACCTAGGGGGATCTTGGGGGTTTTCATAGATAGTAGAGGCATGTGGTGAAATTCAATGGGTTTCGCGTGGAAATGGGAGTCAAGTCTGAAGTTTGAAATTTATTTGCCCTGACATGCCGCTCGTGGTACTTTTTACCGGATTACCTTAGGTTAGGATTTTCCACCGAGATACAAAACAGTCACAGACACAGACACACATCCTCTTGCCACCCAACGGAGTCCACAAGCTTGGTAAAATGGTTTGATTTGTGTAAGGTAACATTGTGCAATCATTGGCGATCGATCAGGTTGAGTTTATCGGATATAAATAGCCCAAGAGAGAGTGAGAGTACGACAGTGAAAATGTTTTGGTAAAAATCTCTAGAGTCGTGAGTCGTGAGGCCTGGATAGCAGGTGCTGAGAAGGAGAGATCGAGCCATCGGCAATTTTTACACCTAAGCATTTTTCCCTATTTTATATATTGCCCAAAACCCATACCTGTTAAAAACTCTGCTGCCAGTCAACTAATTGCTCTTCGGCCAATTCCGATCCGTCAAGCCTATTTTAGGAATTTTTCTCTGTGCGCTATTTGGTGGGGGTTTGTGGGTCAAGACAAGGACGAAAAATAAAACTTTTCGTTGGTAACGGTGACGTTATGGAAGTTGTGGCGCATGCTTGGAACCTAAATGGGTCTGGATATTCCACTCCCATCCCCGTTGCGACGCTCCGTTGTACCATCATCTACGCATGACGCATGCTCAAGACGGTGCACGCTGGTAGGGGCCAAGTACATTGCGTAGGTCGTGTGTGTGTCGGACTCTAATTGGGTTATTAGGAAACGGGTCGCACGCGGACTCGGACTCGGACTCCGAGTCGGATTCGAGAATGCTGTCCCCCGGCAAAGGCGATGCCTCTGCCTATGCCTCTGCAACTTCCATTTTTATTTTTAGCCCTTTGCCTTTGGCATTTTTATAATTGGCTCTGCACTGCTACGCTTCCGAGATGTGGGAGTGTATTAGGCTGCCCACTGTCCACCCTCGCGCACGGAAGCTGGACCTACAAGATAAATTAATACCGGGCAGGGGCTGGGCAGCGTGTTTTAATTAGACCGAATATTTCCCCCATCCATAGCAGGCTATCTGCAGGTGATTAGCACTACTGATTGCCCGTTTATTGATTTATGCATGTAAAGCGCCACCTACATGGATACGGATACCGAAGTGATGCCGGTGACAGTGGAGGCGAAGGCATCTGCCCGAGGCCTTCGCTGGCGTGGGCCCGGTTATTGCCGGCTGATTCATCCATAGCTCTCCGTCGATAAGATGCGGCACTAGTTGACTAATTGATTGATTGATAAGTTCCCATAGTTTTCATCACCTGTGCGAATGCCGTGAGCAGTGAGCCGTATTCTGCTACTCAGTTCCAACCTCATTCCCCTTGAGGAGGGGGGCAGTGTCCACTTGTCCACTAAATTTATGCGCAGACACTCGCACTGGCTTGTATTTCTTTCGCACTGTTTCTTTTTCTATAGATGTATCTGACCCTGGTGCCCAGGGCGGCAGCAGTTCAAAAACCTCGAAATAAAATGCTACAACAATAATACCCGCCACAAAGCTTCAGTCCAAGTCCGAGTCCAAGTCTAGTTCTCAGTCGAAGTCTCAACTCCCTCTACCCCATTCCCCATCCCCATCCCCATCCCCATCCTACTCCTTGCTGTATCAAATTTTGTTTAATTGTCGGCGTTTTCCTCGCTATGAGATCTCAGCCCCCAATGTCCCCATGTCCAGTATGTCCAGTCGTCTTCCCAGACATGGATTCTTCAACATTGTAAGCGCTTTTGCTGTGTTGGCATCTTGTCCCCGGCTCTGACTCCCTTTCCGAGGCAGCTTCTGTGGCAGAGGCAGTGCTACTTGCAGTGGCTTCTTTATGTCGCTGTTCTCGTTTCTGGTGCTTCTTCTCCGTCTGTGCTCCATTTGTTGGGCAAGTTGTTTGCGCTGTAAATCGATACATTTGCACTTGCCTACTTACAAATGTCCGTCTGTCTGGTTGTCGCCCACTGGACGAACGAACGACATCGACAACCAGCAGCAACAACAATGGCATCAACGACGACACGACGTGATTTCTGTGCGGCTTTGATGGTGGTCATCGCATGCCACTAAAGCCGGCCTGAGGTCTGCCCCAAAGACCACAACAAGTTGATCAGTCCGATCGAAGAAGCAGGAGGATAAGAAGGAGGAGCAGCTGCAAAAGGAGAATGAGGAGATGCTGCAGGTGGTGAACAGTTTCTGCCAAATCTAGGGACAGACTTAATGCATCCCTGATCGGATTGCAGTGAAGAACAGACCAGGGCTGCCTTGCCGCCACGGATCGACCTCATTAGCCTTATTACATTTGCCACATCAAATTAACAACGAGAAACAGCTCTTCATGTGTCAGTTGCAGTTGCAGCAGTGACAGGGAATCGGAGAATAGCAAGAAATCAACTAGGAACAAGAAAGGAAGGATAATTAAGGGGAATGCAATAACTAGATACCAAACCCTTTCAAAATGATTATGTCATATGTCACACATATAGTATATGATACAGTCATGCGATGCTAATGTAATAATGTAACGCATAAAATTTTAGTCTGTTGCTTTTTGTTTCAATAGAGTATACTTATTGTAAAAGAAGGTTGATTAAAATCAGAGAACCCTTCATATGGGTATAGGGTATGAAACAACTTTTGCAGCCTGACAAGGAGCATTTCTCAGTGAGAAGCTTCTGTACTGCTCTGCTTTGCGTGTCCTGTCTCCACCCTCCAATCTTCAGGGTTTCCACCTCTCCCAGACATCTCCTTATAGGGTTGTCATTTCTGAGTCATATTTAGGCTAACTCTGAGGAAATCAGGTCTGCCAGCCCGAGTGACATTTGAAGCTGCCGCCAGTGCCAATGAAAAAACTTACAAATATGGAAAAAAGGCTAACATGATTGAACAACAACGGAAAAATGGTAAATGGGGTTAACAGTCCCGCCCCAAGAGACGCCGCAAAACTTTTTAAGAGTATGATCCGCAGCGCTGCAGCGACTGCCTCTGCAGTCCCACAGTTGTGGACTTGGCTCGTATGTACATAAGTAAATCAAGTGGATGCGTTTCTACGATTGAAGCGGGGTGAACGTGCACGTGTGGAATCTTGAATTTCAATTTCAATAACGAGACACGAAATACTTTCAAGTGAACAGCTATGCAATCCGATGCCACACTTAATGTCGCTGTCGAGGTAACACCCAAAATAAAGAGAGAACGAATAAATACATAAATACACTAGCGATTAAGAGTAGAGATATAGCACAAAATACACTATATATACATATGTATGTATGTATGTATATATTCCCAAATATACATATGTACGTATCCTTGAGCTATAGATGCAGATCCACCACTTTTTTCATTTCATATTAATTGCTTCGAGGCCAAAAATCAATATATTCAACAAAGCGAAAACTTTAATCAAACCGAAATGAGCAACAAAATTGAATTAAACAATAAAGAGAGGTAAAGTAAGTCAAATTAAAAGAGAAGCATGAACCGAAAACCGATTTGCAAGACGGCACAGCCAAAGCAATTGGAATGCCGTTCCAGTTTGCCTACTCTCCTAAACGAAACATCCGAAAATATGACACAAAAAGCAGAAACAGAACCGAAAACCTTAATTGCTCACAAATTGCTGTGAAACGTAGTCCCGAATCCATCCCAATCACAGACGAAACGAAACGAACCATGATAAACTGACCCATACAAACACTTGTTATTTGCCCTGCTTTTGCTCTCGCAAGCACTTTTTCTGTGGAAATGGGGATATGGGGCCTGGGAATGCGGCGTGAAGCGTGGGACAAGGCCAAGGGGAAGGTCGTGGACAGCGCCTATGCAAATTTTGGCGTTTATTTTCGGCAGCGATGATGCGCCATCGCCATCGGTATCGCCTTTGTTTCATTTTTTGGTCTTGTGGGACGCAAACTCGGAACGGAAGTGTTTTTGCGATGTGTAAGAGATCTAAAGCCTGCTCCGAGGCTGAATTTGAAGATGAAGCTGTGGCTGGAGTTTTGCCGAGTGGAAATCGAAACGCGATGAGTGTGCCCAGAAGGAAATCGCGGGTATGGCTGACCCAGGCTCTTCTGATGCCAGTCTCTTGACAAAGGCATTGTCTTACAAATGTTGAATCATCGTATCCTGGATTTTAGATTTTAGATTTGTGCCTGCCCCTAGCAAAATCTAGCCAGTGAGTAAGTGCCACCCTCTTCTGCTATTCTGCTATTACTGCTGCTGGTGGTCTTGTCAATTTGCTAACCAGCAATGTGTCAATAAGCTGTTGAAAGGGGAGCCCAGGCGTTCAGAGTCGGATGTCGAACGCCGCACGCGACTCTTGTTGACACATTCGAGACGAAATGCGGACGGCGCTGAGACCGAGCCGCTGACTCTGGCACGCGATAAAGCCGACTGCGAAGGGGGTCTGTCAATTAGTCATACTCGTTGCGGTACCCGGTAATCGTTCACGGGGCTACGGGTTGGCGTTGACTCCCGCGCACCAGATATTAATTACCACAAACGACACTGCCATCAAAGACATTAGCAGCCATAAGTGATAAGCGACCATTTCAATTATGTAGCCACGAATTATATTAATAATGCCGATAATACCCGGCATTAGACGTGCGATTTTCAGGCATCGAAGTATCACCGGGCGACTTATCGATTGTTTGATTTGACTGATAATAACCGGCAATTACAGCGAAATTCGCAATTGGCGGGGGACCCGTGTGGACGTCACAGAACATGACACCTACGTCAGCCGGCGACCGGCGTCCAAATGTCAATTGCTAAATTTAGCGCCAGGTGGATCTATGCCGAAGCCAGCCGGGTCATATGTGTGTGTAATTAGATTCGATATATGTACATATGTATGTACATGCCTAAGTATGTATGCATGTACATATTTACTAAGTATAGATCAGGACGATTCACACTTTTTGCTCTTCTATAGCCCCCACATTTATGTTCCAGTGAGTCATGTGTCCAGTTAACCAAGTCCCTCAGTTGGGGCTTAAAGACATGGAGTGTGCTCATATCCATCACATATCTAGCTCGATGGATGGGGTGTGCTTATTCATTCTCAGCGAAGCATTAGTCAACACCCACGAAGACAATTGACTTGACTGCGAATGTGAATACCCCTGGCCGACACTGCTTCAAAGTTCAATCCCAGCCACTACGAGGTCTCTGACGAAGACGTCGCGTGGCGATAAGAGTTCAGTGGAAAAGTGGCCAGAATTATGGCTAATTGCTGTTGAATCAAAACTTTTATTGAACCTATGCCACGCAGCATGTCAGCATGTAATTAGAGGGGCCAATCAGCGAACCCCGTTAGCCCACAGTGGGTCGGAATCGACCGAAACCCCTCGCCAAATCAAGTTACTGATTGATGGGGTCCCTGGCTCCACTGTGCGGAGATCTTCTTCTTTGGAACACTAGTTCTAGTCTACCTTATCAGCGCCAACATTTGAGAACAACGCGTCACATATATCACGCGCGAGCCCGGGACGAAGTTAAGCAACCCTTTTGGTAGTGTCATCGACGTATGTACATGCTTTGATAGATACTCGGACCCCCCGGGCATACCACAAGCCGTGTCATCACACGGCTTCACACATCACACATCTTGGGTGCTTAGGCAATGGGCCCTAGGTCCCAGGGGGCAAAGATCAGCCGATCGCTTCAAGCGATGATCGCATTACCTCGCATTGATAAGGAAAACCAATTTTACTTCAATTACGGGATCATGATATCATGAGTAGACCCTTGGCTCGGGGAGTGGGAGTAGACTCACACATATGCAAGCATATCTATCTGCTTCCCACTGTACAGTTAGGCCCCCATCGGGTGGTCGTAAATCAAAGCACCGATTTAGTCAAGATAAAAATTAGCGGCCGAACAATAAAACTAACGATGCGTTTGCACTTTACAGGCCATTCCCCCATCGAAAGTTAACATCTGCATTATTAAATGTGAATATGCGCCAACTAGGTTTAGTTCTGACATCAGTTACCTCAACTATCGATAGATACCTCAGAACGCTTAAAAACTCGAGGTATGGTATTGAGTTTGGCACATGGCTTTTCGCACATGCGTTAGTTTCCAACAAAATTTTGGAAATCAAACACATTATTAAAATTATTGATTTAATGATATTAGTATTATACATATTTGCCCCTTTTCCCTCAGCCATAATTTTTACGCACCAAAATTTAAATTTTGAGCTGCTAGTTTTTGTTGTTACTTGTTGTGATAGCTCACATGATTGGCAGAACTGAGTTCAAGTTTTCGGACAATCGAACAAAACGAAAGGGTCGGGTCCGCTCTCCATTTCCAAGCATGAGCCCGAATTTGTCCAAAAATGTCCGGAAAATAATGAAAATTTCAATTATAAAGAGTCCATATTTAGTCAGATTTTAGTATTAAAGTCTCAAGTCTGCGGGTCGAAGCTTCATATTTTAAATATAGCTTGGTTTTGGAACCGTTATCACCTCGTCCATCGCGAGTTGGGAGGAGAACTTAGTTGACCAGATAGATCACCACATCTGTCTATTGTTTAACCCAGATTTCCCATGGCCCGTGGCCCTTCGGCTAAGCCAAAAAAATCCCCACTTAATGCAATTAATTTCGCATTGAAGCTCAAAAAACTAGCCATACCACGCCCACCATGCCGCTGCCCACTTTATTGATGCTGCTGTCGGAGCTGTGGAATGGGGCACCATCGAGTGACGCAAACAAAAACCTCAATGGCAGACAACAAAGTGAAGGTGTACATAATGAGACACATGTACCCGTACATGTTCGTTCGATGAAGAAAAATCCCCCGTCGTAATACATATGTGTGTGTGGAGCAGGGTACGGGAGGGTTCTGGCGGATATGGGACCTAACGGACCTTAGCCAACGGTAGAGCAGAGCAGAGCAATGCCTCCCTCCACTCCATACGTAATTGATGAAAAATAAATATCATGGGTAAATATATTGTATAAATAAATGCGATGGGGAGGGCGAATGTATGTTTGGGGCTGCTGATGGGAAATGGGGATGGGTCTGTGTATGGGGCAATCATCGAATCAAATCCAATAATAATTATAAGCGTGGCGCGCACTTCTGACTCCGATTCCGATTCTTTCGCACGACGGCACTTCGCATTGACGTCGGCGACGACTGCTGACTGCGGACTGCGGACTGCGCACTCGAGGAGATAGCAGAGGCTCCAAATGTCAGAGACACACAACGGGAACTATCGAACAGCGGCTGCGACTTCGACAGAGGCAGCGACTGCGACTGCGGCGTCTCGGCCTGGGACTGCCTCACACGCAGTCAGACCGATTTTCGTATAAATATAAAATTATGCGACGGCCCGAGACCATGAATCAGTTTCGCTTAGACACACGCCAATGCTAATTGTCCCGACTGGTGGCTCCGTACTAGAGAAAGTGCCAAAGAACTCCTAAGATCGAAATCGAATCGAACTCAAAGCTTATTTGATCCAAGGGATCGTCGGTGCAGTGCGTTCGTAGCCGACGTGCAGTTTTAACTACAGTATTCTCCATAACCAAAATACATTATTCTACCATACCTATATACATAGTAGCCAAATGGAGTGTGTCAAAATAGAAAGTGATCTGGCCAACTTGTGCCATCAAAGTAAGTACGCAGCAGTAGCAATACGAGTCCAAAGGTTTTCGGGATATTCCTATCTTTGGGCTCGCAATTAGATCACTGTCTTCCCGATAGGTAACTTTCATCGCGTTTCGCAATTGTTTAAAAAAAGACTTGCTTGTGAAACGTTTCCCATGATTAATACAGCGAGAGCCTCCCTCCTACTCCGTCAGCTCTCGATCTCTGCCTCTGCCTCTGATTCTGTTTTTGCTGTTGGTGGTGTGAATTCCCGCCTTGTAGAAGGCGCGAAGGCACGATCGAACAGTTAATAATCGCGCTCGGTTTGCTACTCATATTATGGGATACACCACCGCCACTTAAGGCAGTCGAAGATATCAGATAGATTGCAGAGTTTGCTTTGGAAGTAGGTTTCCCAGGCAGATCAGATTAAATTCTAAATCCAACTCTGATTCGAGGAGTTCTTAAACGTTATCGAGCCTCCCAAGCAATAATTTACTTGTGCTCTCTAGGCTTGGATATAGTCCCTAACCTGCCAGCCACAGCATGGTTTCGATTGATCGCACAGGCCATAAAACGGTTTACTACCGACTTTATGTATAAGGTAGAATTGTTTGATTAATCATCATCCAGGCATTCAGGGCACTCATCCAACCAGAACTTTCCTTCACCTTCGATTACCGGCCAATAATGGCCTTGGCCTGGCCAGGTGATCGCAAGATTTGAAGCCCAGCCAACAGCCGACAGTGGCAATGGGGTGGGCAGCAGCACGTGCCTTATCGCAGTCGACGTCGCTGTTAGCATCAAGAAGCCGCCGGCGTTGCCGTTGGCGTTATCAAGTCGCTGACCTACAGCAACAACCGGCACGGAGGGCCTAGGGGCCAAAGCGAGCCGACGAGACAGTCAAACAGCTACAGTGGCCGAGAGCGAGTGTAAAATACAAATTATTTAAAATCGAGCGTCGTTTTCCCCGTCCATCGATGACGATTTGGCGTGGGGACAACAAATGGATATGTGGAGCTCTGACTACGTCATCGTTGGGTTGCGGCTGTTGCTCGCAAGTCTGGGCAACGTCTGGCATCGCAAAAAACCCAAAATACTATGAGTAATCCGAATCTCTTGTGAAATTCTGCCGAATCAGGAGAGCAGTGGGAGTGAGAGAGCCAAACGAGCGCATGACAACTCTCAAGAAATCGTTTCGAAAATATACTCAATCTTAGCAAGTATTGCTTTCGGGCCTAAATCTACGCGCTGCGACTCTCTCTCTTCGGTCTGTAGATCGCACTGAGGCAGAGGCTGTAATTGCACTCACTCTCTCTCAGTGAGTGTGATCGAGTAGTGAGTGCCTGCCTGAGTGCGTGAGTACGCTGCGACGCGATGTCTGATGAGTTGTGAGTGGCTGGCGGCGGCTTCAAATCTTCCAGTGCCGTTGCAGCGTCCGTCATTTAGTCAGCAGCCGCCGAGTTGAATAGAGCTCGCACCGATCTCGCGCTCACTCGGGATTTTTATTGATTTGTGATATTCGTTAGTGTTAATCGTGCAGATCATGTTGCCCCTACTAGCCTTTGCCTTAAACGGTACGAACCTGATTCCGTCCGCCATTCCACAACCAGCTCTAATCAATCTCCTCTTTGGCCTTGCAGCGAAAATTTTCCCACAGAGCCAAAGCGGCAGCAGGTCACACAACTGGAGCTGGAACTGCTGCAGCAGTAGGCTCCTTATGCTCTTGATAATGTACCTGGCTGCCTTAATGCCGTTGTCACAGGCCCGCCACCTGCACGACCAAGTGGCTCTGGATTACGCCTATGATGAAGATGCCTCCGGCTTAGCCCGATCAGCGGCCGCCTCCATCACCTCCTCATCTTCAGCGGCGGGGGGACTGCCCCCCTGGAATGTTAACCCATTCCACGGACTGGAAGCCAGCTTCGGTGAAGGCAGCTATGATAATGATGTAAGCCTGAGCGAGAGCAGCTACGAGGAGATCGCCCAAGTAGCCATGAGAGCTGCCCGGCGGGAGATGCGCCGCCAACGCACCCGCCACGCGCGTAGCCACAGCCTGCGTCTCTTCTCCAGCACACCACAGGCACCCGAGTGGGAGAACCCTTGCGGAGGCATCTACCAGCCGGACGACAGCATGCCCGCTGAGGCGGACAGCTCCAGCCAGGGTCGAGTGATCAAGAGAAAGGTAAGGAAAGCTGCTTGGAATAAGTTCACCATTCCATGACCTCTTGCTCAATGTCGCCGCCACCTCTTTTCTATGCAGCACCTGGTCGCCTTGCGGAACATCACTATGAGCGAGTACCAATTCATCCGCAGTAGCGCCAAACTGGAGTACGGCAACTACCAGCACTGGCAGCGCGAGTACAAGTTCCTGCCAAACATGACGCGGCCCACAAATGCGGTAAGTAGATTGAGCCCCGATCGAGTGACGACCGATGAGCGATGGGCGATCGGTGTTTGGTTATGAGTGTGGACCGGCTCCGCCCTGGGCGGCAGAGACCAGTTTTCCTGTCGCTCATCGCAATGCTCAATTCATGAGCTTCAAGCCTGATTTGCATGCCCTTCCTTCTTTGGCTCGACTGAAACTAACGCTACCCCATTCCACACCTCTCTCTCTCCCTCTCTCTCTCTCCTTCCCCCACCCTTCCTTTCTCATTTGACCCACAGGTAAAGCTGAAGACCTGGTACCGCCATATGCAGACCTTCGTAGGCAGCTTTTCGTATCTGGGGCGAGCACAGTACAAGTACCGCAAGGAGCATCAGCAGAACCTCAATGCCGTCACCCACGAGCTGCATGACCTCCTAGTCAGCGCGCGCAGCATGCTGTGCGAGATCGAGACGACCATCAACGCCTCATACCCAAACAGTAACGGGGCGAAGCTGAGCCGCGTCAGCAGGGCGGCGATGCTGGAGCGACTGCGGTTCCATACGCCCCCTGACGGGAGCCAGGAGGCAGATGAGCGCGACCTTAAGGTCAGCAAGGAGCTTTACATCCAGTACTTGGATAACGTATGGAAGACACTGCGCCGCGCCCTGCGAAAGCAGCACCGCACAAGCCAGGAGCGGCGCCAGCAAGTTGGACCTAGAACGGCATCGGGTGTCGGAACCGCCCCTGGAGCAGCTTCCTTGCGGCATTCCAGCTCTGAGAGCATCGAGCTTGGCTCCTCCAATGTAGCCATGGTCAACGGATCCGACTGCGGCGGGAGTGGATCAGTGGAGTGCTGAGCCTGAACCCGAGTCACGCTTAATCCTGCTCCAGCTCTAGTCCCATCCCAGCCCCGCCCTGTGCGCCTCCTCCAGTATTAGAGCCAAGCGAATGCTGTGCACAGTTTGTAGTTCGTAGTACCTTCTCCCAGTTGTTCCAGCTACAGTATTCCAAGCTGCTTCCAAGCCAAAAACACACAAAAAGAGACACACAAACCGAAAGAGAAAGATAATAAGAAAGAGATAGAGATATAAGTCCCTACGTATAGAAAAAGAATGAGACAGGAAGAGAAGTATTTTGTCGAATGCCATTTTAGAATTTTACTTAGCATTTATTATAACTTATTTAATGAGCAAAATCCATGTCACGAGCTTCCTAAACTCGTATTCCTAGTATTATCATATTCATTCCTCCGCCTTTGCCTTCCCATCGAGACCCACTATTTATTTCCCATTTAGAGTACCCTTATTACTATACGTATTTTTTTTGCTATTTTTAATAATTTATTTATTTATTATATTTATGATTATTTGTTAGTCGCGATTGACACTCGCTACGCCCCGCAACGAAGAAAACCAACAACAAACAAAAAAAAAATGCTTAAATCTACTGTGATTTATTTTAAGTAATTTTTTTGAATAGTTCTTAGTGAATGATGAATAAATATTGTAAATGAAAATAAGAATCAAGCAACAGAGATCCATGTTGCTACCGTTACTGCCGTTGTCCCTGGCATTAATTTAAACGCCATGAAATCTCTGTGAAATAAACTGAGCAATGACATGCAGGACTACTACTTATTCATTTCGGATTGGTTGAGTTTCCTTTATGCGTGTCCTGTCGACCTCCACGACTCGGCCATTTCAGACATATTTTGTGTGAGAAACCTAGCAAAATCGAAATGAATAACTGGTAGTCCTGCATGTGTTTGCTATTTGTCGGATACCCGATACCACTGATTATTCCCGGCAGTTATTGCAGTCGTCCAGGTGCCAACAAACAGCTTTTAACCCCAATAAATAGCGCTCTCTGCGATTGGAGGTCGGTCGGCAGTGGTCCGTTCGTAGCGGACCATCGCCCCCACTTGAGTTGGTTTTAATGCAGGAAGTGGGTCGAATTGATTGGTTTCCGTTTTCACTCCACCGAGGAAGCAGAACATCCGCTAGTCGTATTCTTTATCGGTATCGCACATCTTATCAGTGCCCATTGGCGCTCTCCGCTTGGTGACTTATTCATGTCGGACTATTGAATGAATGCAACGAATGTAATGAACAAATCAGCAGGCAACTGTAATTTTTGAGATTCACACTTGCCGTTGGCGTATGTACATATATCGAACACTGGCGGAAGAACTGTCCTTATAAGAGCAAGCTGAACGAGATCACAATTACTAAAATATCAGGATCATTGTAAGGGCTATTTTAATTTTCCAAATTTCAAAGGTGGTAAGGTAAAGGTAAATTTATTGGCACAGTTTTATAGAACTTAAAAAAAAATATGAAATGATTATGAAAGCAGCAATCAATTGGACCTAAGGCTGAAGCTGAAGACAAGGATGAAAAACTTTGCAGGGGGCACCATATGAATTCGCTCGAACCTGTTCATTGTACAAGCGAAGACGACGACGATGATGAAGATGAAGCACACGTTGTCAACTTGAAACACTGCGGTACTGAATTTGGAGCAGAATCGCTTGCGTTTGTCGCCGTTTCTGTTTTTTCTATGCGTTGCTTTGCGTTTGACCAGCTGCGGTTTCATTTGCTTTTATTATGCTTTTACACACGGACACCATTTTGTTGACAATGTCTGTGGTGGTAAATGAAAAGTTAATTTCACCAGTTTTTGCAAAAAGTTGTTTGTGTGACCAAGCCAAATTAATTAGGTGCACTTGATTTGAAACTTTCCTTCTTAATTTTAGCTTTAAAAACAAATTCTCTTGCAAGAAAAACTTTTCATCGGATGTCAAATTCATTGTAATTGCCAAAATAGTGAGGCATATTCGCCTTCCACTATGCAACCAATTCCTCTTGATCTTCAGTTTTGCAATTGCAAGATATCACTAAAAAAATTAGATACAAAACTATTTCATAATATTTAATGATATAATATTTATGATATTTAAAATATAAACCAAAATGAATTATATATGTAGGTATGTATTTTGGACCTCCTAGACTATCAGAAAAGTGATCTTTCGGTCTTGGAAAAAAAAATATTTCATTCTATATTATTGATCAGCATCAACAGCATAGTAAATCCAGTCGTCTGTCTTTAAATTGAGGTGGAATATTGTACTCTTCAAAATTACACATACGACGTGGTACTCTTTGCTGTTTTATATTTATACCCGGTACATGTATAGAATCGATATCTGACAAAAGCTCGGTGCCACATGTAAACTATCGGCCAAAACCGAACTTTGCACGTCTCTGCGGAGCTAAAAATTATACATGCATTTCATACATTTCTGCTTGTCACATGTCAGAAGCTGAACGATTAGAATATCATCTAAGAACGAGAAGAGGATGTACATATGGATGTGCATATATACGTATCTTATAAAACAGAACTACGTCTAAAACTAGGAATATAGTTGCCTGGAAAATTGTCCTTCTATTTTTCAGCCTTCATTCATTGCCTTCCCATTTCCATCTACAAAAATTCGCTCATAGGAAACACATCAAAAAATAACTTGGAACTATTATTTTTTCCCAATCGGTCATAATTTTCCATACGAACAATTAATAAAAAATTTCAATCATGGAAAAAAAAGTGGTTTATGTATTGCCGAAACTGAAAAATCTCCCGCGTTCTGCAGTATTTATGACATTTCCGAAATCGATGTTTTTGACAAGGTAAGAAAAGCTCTAGTCTATTTTCATTTACAAACATATGTATCTTTGTAATTTGTAATTTTTTCAAATTTTTTGCTATTGAAGAAGGCTGGGAAAGGGAATGTCCGCCGTCCGAAGGAGCTCAAACAGGCCAAACAGATAAAGCGACGCAAAGCATACAAGCTTAGAGCTCCAAGGCTAGGCGGTGCCTTTTCAAATTTTGTATAGGAGTACCGCCGACGAAGTCCAGACAAACAGAGACCAGCAGGTACTTGATGCGGGCTTCGCGTGGGAAAAATGAGATATCTATCTCTTCACCCGAGGGGAGAAGAACAAATTTTGTACCAAGACCCACACTGCCAAGAAACCCACTAACCGTTCATCAAACACACTGCAAAACAATAAAATCAACACAACATAAATAACTGTAACCAATGCAAGGAAGGGAGGTCGGTCATGGCCAAAAATGCCATTTTATATATAGGCGGTTTTACTTAAAAAAAAAAAGTTCTCTTGAGAACTGGCAGATGTCACTAAATTGTATGGTGTAGTAGCCACATGTAGCAAATTTTGTACACACAGTGGCGCTTCGCAACATTTGGAAAAAGTTTCAAAATGTTGAGGAATATTTCGCTCAACACTCCCCGCAACATTTGAGTATCTTACATATTATGTAGTTAACAGCAGAGCCACCTGACGAGCACAAATCGAAGCATGATAGACATTGATAAATTATTGCTTGTAAACATAGCTAGCAAAATCGTATCAAGAAAATATAGCATTCGATAGTCTCCAACTGGGAAAATAACTGCACTCATATATCTATCGCTCTCACAAAATGCTTTTTGCATAAAGATATCTCTATTTTTCCAGCTAGTCAGTCAAAAATTTTAGAACTTTTCAATTTCCATATTTCCAAAAACATGGTTACGATACGATAGTTGGGTCCATAGGAAGTTACAATATATCGCATATTCGATAGCAAACGATTTGAAAAGAAACCCGCGAAGCGAAGAATAAGAAAAGGGTAGGGGATGCTGGTCGAAAGCTAGATGTATGTATCTGTATTTATATTACAATACAATATTCTCCTTTTATCAGCTTTGTATTTATATATACATTACATAGGCCTCGCCTCTTGCGGAATGCCAGCTCCCAATCCTCATTCTCCTCATCTCTCTCCTCCTCCACCGCCTCCTGCTCTACGTTATCATCATCGACTTGCATCGTATCCAGATCAGATCATCCGCAGAATGGTCTAAGGCTAGCAACCTATGCAGGTCGTACCTGTTCGGTTGCGAATAGGTATACAAAAGATACCATCTATCAGTTGGAGGTCGAATTAGATTAGTTATGCTCCGCGTACATACCCTTTCGTGACGTTTCGCTTGGCACTTCCTTGCTGTTGAACAGACCATTTTGTCTAAATAGATAATAATAAACAAATAAGATAAGGAATTAAATAAGGCGATTTGTGCACTTACCATTGTCGTGGATGCGGCCGGAGTGTCCCCGCCATTCGTAGATGCACATGCACCGGCAATAGAACGGCGAGCTTTCTTGACATTCTCCTGTGTGTCATGTCAAGGTGACATGGTCCTCGGGCTTTGTCGTCGCTTGCCGTTTCCCAAGCATTTGTAAAACGTAACGTGAGAAAAAAAAACTGTTATCACAATAATACATTTCTTAAAGTAGAGGTAGTGTGCCCGAGCACTTATGCACCTCAGAAATATACCGAAACCGAAAAATAAATATACCTTATATACCAATAAGAGCAGAAAATTTATTGGCAAAAATAAAAATTACTAATTCTTAACTATTATTTTTATTATTTTATTGTATTATTTGTTTCTCATTTTGTGTATCGAAGTTTATAGAATTCAGCTGACAAAATTGTAGTTATCGAAATTATTTTATTATTTATCGATATGAGCATAAATGAGTGAAGTCAAAGGTATACAAAAAACATGTTGCAAAGAATTTACTAAATGTTGCGTAGCGTAGCGTCACATTTCCATGAATGTTTCAACCTTTTTCAACTTGTTTCAATCTAAGCCAAATGTTGAACATCAAATTTAATTGATTTTTGCCTTGAATATTTGAATCATATAAATTCTGTAAAAAAAAAAAACGTTTAGAAAAAGCTTCATCTTACAAAAATAATTAGAATTCCATAAACAATTTTAAATCCGCAAATCTATCAGAAAAAAACCGGTTTGGGCCAAAGCGGAAAGGTCGGTTGACTAGTGTAATTTGAATTCTATTTTGTTTGTCCCCTTTCCTTACCAAACGAGGAGGAAAGGAACGTTTTGAACTGCGGCTAGGGGTCGCGACTCTTCATTTATAACCGATGCTCAGTTAGTATGTCACTACACGGACGGTCGGATCGGGTATAAACACACTCGAATAAAAAAAATAAAAAACGAGAAATTGGAGGGAGACACAGAAACGCATCTACACATGCCTATGCAAACACAAAAAAAAAACCTACACACGCTGACACAGAAAAAGGACGCATTAAATTCAATTACAAAGACATTGTTAATATTAACACACCTTTCACAAAAGTAAACACGAGACCAACACTCGAAAGTTTTCATTGGTATACTATACCGGTGCAAAGGGTCGTACGATTTTGACCAGCTGTTTGCAAATGTGAAAAGTATTAAGTATATCCCAACAAAATACTTCAAATAGTAGGTAGCTACATATGTATGTATAGACATTTATAAATTTATTCTTGATCCGGCTCAACGCTGACTCGTCCAAGGTATGTACATATGTATGTACATATATCCGCATGTCTCATCGACCGTTCGAACATCTACATATGTACATACATACAAATGTATGTATGTATATGTTTCAGTGCCAATATGAATATTTTCACTTTTCTTCTTTTGCTACATGCAGCTCCAAATGATGGGTGACATCATCGGGGAACAACCAGTACAAAATCAAAGTACCAAAATACTCTGCCCGTCCTTATTATTTCTGAATGCTGTTCTGTGTTAGTTGCTTTTTTATATTTTCTTAATGTTTGCGTTATGGATATATAAAGCTGGAGAGAGGGAAAAGAGAAAGAGAGAGGGTAGATTTGGGGGGTGAGAGTGGGGATTCGAAAATGATATATCTAGTCAACCAGGCAAGTAATATATCAATTCAGCCTGGGAAGCTTTTTGATTCCACGCATAATGGCGCGGGGTGGTGGCGGTTCACACTCTAAGGTTAGAGGCTTAGCATTTTTGTACACAACGCATACACTCAAAGAAAATAACCCCAAGAAAAGGCAAGCTTTCCCCGAAAATGCATCGGAAAACGAACAAAACAAACAATTTGTTAACATATTTTTAGAAGTCTTTTCCTCTAAAGAGAAAAAAATGATTGGAAAATTAATCTGCGACGCCATCACAGAAGCCATATTTTCTGCAATATCCAGGTGTGAATACAGAAAGACGGAAGTTGGCATTAACACGAATCTGAGATCGCAACAGTCCCAAAAGCACATTTTCCCCAGTGCATGACCATTTTCTTGCGAAAATTCAAAGAAGCTTACGCCCGAATTTTCCTTCGTTCAGATCAGCGATACATGCGTGTATTTTTTGTATCTCCATTTATATCCATATCGTTGTATTTCTATGTCTGCCTAATTGTATTTTTGATATGTTTAGCTCTTCTGCTCAGCTCTGTGTGCCACTTAATTTGGGTGATTGTTTCAGCTTAGTAGGGGCGGTGCGCCATCCCTCAATTCGGGCAGCCAGCCTGTCCACACCCTATCTACCCTCTAGCGGACTGTAGTCTGTGTCTGTGTCTCTTTCTGTGGGTCTCTCCCCTTACTTTCCCCATTGCTGTCTCTGTTTGCTTAAGTATAAGTGTGATATATGCTTGTTTAAAGTGGATTAGTGCCCTGCTAGAGTGGAGTAGGCTGAGCAGGAGGAGTGACTTTAGGTCTGTGAGGCTCTGTGGCTGGAGCTGTGGGAGTGGCAGTGGGAGCCATACCAAGCGCACAACTGCAGGAAGAATAACGTCGAACAGCAACCAGAGACTTAAACCTAACCCAAACTCAAACTCAAAACCCAGCTGCAGAGCCAGATTCACAGGATGAACCAGAGTTCGAGCCAGAGACATAACTACATATTCAGGAGCATGGATGCGTGACCTACATAGTGAGGTAACAAGCAACATGTCTCTTTCGGTCGCAGGCTCCGTATCGGTCTCTGGGCAAGTCCTTTGCTCACAATAATTACAACGATGGGCAAACGATGGAAACCGACTTGGGGGTGGCGCTGTCGGAGGGTGCAGCACTGTACAGACCAGTGGTGGGAAGGAGGAGCAGGGCACTACTGGCGACATTAAGCCTAACGAGGCGGCGTCATCCTAATAAATTTTGAGTTAATGAATATTTCATAGAAACATAATGCAATGCCCGAGGTCAGCTTTATTCTCGTCCTGGTTTTGGCCATGGAAGCATACCTCTTGTCTCATATCCATCTCTATCTACTGACGGCAGGTCATTGAAAGGCAGTTTTGAATTGCACTCTTTTTTTTTGTTTGTCTGTAGCTCCCCTTAAAAAAAATTGCATCGCATCGCAAAACGGTCACGTACTTTAATTTTGCTTCCTCCGTGAATGAGTGCAATGGAAATGAATAGAAATGTGCACCCAGCTCCCACAAATGGGAAAAGTGCCACCTTCTGAGGTCTAGCCTCAACCACATTCCTCATCACATTTCCCGAGACAAGCTGCCTTTCTTTCACTCTCATCGAGAAGCCTTTGACCCTGATACGTGAGAGCGGGACGCGACCAATCCAATGCCAAAGTAAATATTTCAAAAGTGACACAAATCAAAAAGGAAATTAAAGTTCTTGCCCCAATTTTCTACAGTATTGCACAGCGAGCAAATCAGCTTCTGTCTATGTTCTCGTTCCGGCGAGGTTGATGTATGAGTGGATTGGGCTGAAGTGCATTGGCATGCCACCTCCTTTTCATTGCTCTTTATTATCGAAAAAGTTTTGTAATCTGCTTCACGGACTACGATCTTATCACAGAGTCTACAATTGTTTGCTTTTGGTGACTCCTGGTTGGGTATTGTATGTGTATTGAAATAGAGAGTTTCGGGTTTGGGTTGGGGCTTGTGCTAGCTATTGCTTTTTTTGGACGTATAGCTATTAGGCATACATTTTCATTGTGTTTTGGTCATTTTGGATCCACACTATTGGCCAATTAACTGTGAAAATTTCCCCCCTCACATTTTTTCTATCGGCGCTTTGCCTACCATTTGATAATAAATTAGGCCCCCACCCCAGAGCAAAAACCGTAACATGGCAATAGCCGTAATTCAATGGGTTTTGAGTTTAGATTTCCTTCCAGTCATTGTGTATAAAGGGTGTGAATAGAATGGAAGGGAAAACCACCTGCCAGTCTATCTTTATCTTTGAAATAGTGTATTTTCAATCCGACCCAGAGGTTTTTTAGAGAGAAGTAAAATGGAAAAAAAATGTAAATGAATAAACTTATTAAAACTTATTAAGTTACAAAACATTCTTAGCCCTTTCTCATTCGTCAGGGGTATCCTGCCTAGGATCGACAAGAGTCTGTTTCTGCTGTTCCATCATCGCTTTCCCTATGCCCCGCCTAAGATCAGTCGATGATCCTTTGTTCAAAAGACAAATAAAATAACTCAAGGCTGGTGGCGGAGGCATAGGGACAAATTGCAAGTGAATCGTTCATGTGAACGCGTTGATTTTCATGATATAGCCGAAAAAGTGATCAAAATTGTGACAATTTTGATTGGAGTTTGATGTATACTTTACGCTTTGGTTTGACCGTGGATGAGGCGGTACTCGAAACTGAAAGGCGCTACTCGAAGTCAGCTTCATCTTTGTGTACAACACAAGCCCCACTGTCAACTACTTGGATCTCCATTGTCTGAGGCGACATAAAGGCTTTTTATTTCTGGCTCTTCTTTCATATAAATACATACGTGTGCGGCTACGAGAGTGTGTGTGAATGAGAGTGCGTGTCCTAAAACGCAGAATACACAAAAAGAAGAAAGGAAGAACAAAAAGCACAGGGAAGTTTGCAAGCTAGTCAAAGTCTTGTCACGCACGTGAGTCGTGAGGCAGAAGGCCAGACTTGGCTGCTGACCACCAGCTGACAGGTTCGTGCCTCTTAGCACGCCTGTCCTGTGGCTGACACCCACACCTGTCCCACATTCAAAGGAAGTGATGCCAAGGAAAAGGAAGCACGATTTTCTACGCCATAAGTTTGCCAAAACTGATTTATCTGGCAGCGAAGCCAATGCAAGCTGTAATGCATTTTGATAAGGGAAACAAGGTTATCGGAATACGAAGCAATGCGAATTGGACTGAAGGCCAGCTAAGAATAAAGCATAAAATTTACCCTAAGGTTAAACTGTAAGCAGATAAATATCCACCTCTGACCTCTTAATTTCTACCCAACTGCACAGCCTTCATAGACTCTTCCCTTGCCATTACTGAATTTCACTTCCTTTAGTGCAAACAAACTTCTGCCAATGATAAAAGAAGGCCATAAAAACGAGAGGGAACGCGTGAACCGCAGCACTACTTTATACCCGGTAATTTATTATATGTTGGCAAAAGGGAGAGTTAAATTTTGGCCAAAAAAAAAAATTTTAGAAAATGTAGTCGACCCCTTTGGTAGTTTTTTGTATGTTAAATGCTATAATTTTTGTTTACATGTACTTTTTACATCATCTACATTTCTACGTGTACATGCATTACTACATATACGAGGCGTGAAAGTGTGTGCGACAGAGAGAGAGACAGGGAATGAGTAAGCGCTTGGCTTGCGTTGCGTAGCGACTGGCATTTCATTGGTTCCTTCTGGCTATAATAATGATCTGACCTGATCTAAATTCGACAATCTGGTAGATACGAGCATTTCCCATGAATCTGCGCTTTTGATTCCACAGACTTTTGTTCTGTAGGGGGAGGTATATTAAAATAAAACATTTCACTTATATACAAAACATGAAAATAAATGAAAGGAAAAGCGGCTTCTAACTGCATAAGTAGCTGAGGATTGTAAAATAATAGAGAGTAGGAAGGGAAGAAATTATGGAGGCTCAGTCGATTCGCTTTGACGCTTGATCAATTCGAATTCAAATTCTGTTACCGAATCCGAGACGTGGATAATTAGTTTTTAAGTAACTTACCCGCAACACCATAAGCGCCACCCAATATGGATGCCGACAGAGGGGGCTGCAGCATTAGTATGGGGCTGATAGCCCCACTTAAATTAGGTGACAATGGCAACCAAATACCGAATGCATAATTCCATAAGCTGCTAAACTAGGTCAACTTTTCCCGGGTAATCGCGGCTTTGGTTACCAGAGCACCGCGTAGCTCAGAAACTTTCTTCCACCTCCCTTAAAGGGAATTGTGTGGAATATTTATCATCTTTCAGACACAACCGTAAGTACACAGATAAATACAGGTGGGAAATAAAGTGCTAGGGCTATGGGAACAAAAAGAAAGGGAACAATAATGAGCCATTGTCCAGCCCCCATTTTCGACGAATTGGGATCCAGTTACGGTTTCAGGGAGCTGTCATGCAACGAAAAGCTGTTCCCGACACGGCAATTAAAGCGTATGAGTAATAGAAAATTGGAAATTGGGTTGTAAATCATTCCAATAAGAGTTTATTGATTGGCTAGGTTCCCCAGATTAACCAGGTGCAGATTCACCCCCTTTTTACAGGATTCCAGATAGAGGTTGGTCCAAAATAAGCTAATATTATGGATTGTCCGGTGTAACCATCCACCATTACCAGCCAATGTGCTTGGGTCAAAATGCTTCTCTTCATAGGGTAGGGTGCACAGTAGCGTAGAATCCGACCAGCCTTTGTGAAGATAGGCGGCTGTAATTTTATCGATAGCATGTGATGATTAATTGTCCCAACGATAAGAGCTAGGAATCGAACCGCACAAGGCGCAGCCAGGTCCTTTTCGGCTTTGCCGTCACACTAACAAAAGCAACAAGAACTCGCAAAGACACTGGCGAACAGCACATATGCAAGCCTGATGGTTTCATCTAATGTTTGGTTCGGCATTAGCGTTTCTACATAGGCTGCATTCGATATCCCTCACGTAATAGTAAATAGCACGACAAATTATTACTTTTAGTCTTATTGTTTTTAAAAATATTATAGATCTAGATGGTACGATTACAACAGACAACAAAATTAAACTTTTTTTCCGCAGTGAACCGAACCGACTTTTTCTGATAGATAAGGCATTACAATTTTTAAGTTTCATGTTTTTTTTTAGAGGTTGTACCTTTTTTTTCACATAAATTAATTATCTTACATCTGGTTTTTTTGAACTTTACAATTCTGAAAAGCTGATAAATTGCAGCAATAAATCGGACCCAAATACTATGTAGCTTCAGCTTACTGTCTGGAAAATATTAATCTTCCAAATTCAAAATTGATAATTTTTTGCGGTATTTAGAAAAAAACAGCACCATGAAAAAAACAATATTTTATTAAGCAAATTTTAAAGCTCTTCTGAAGGTTCTTCATCGCTCAGCTCCGGCGGTTTACATATCTATCTATCTGGAGTTATCGGATATATGTACATACATATGTACATACAATGTAGGTAAGAGTGAAAGAGGTTCCAGATTGCTAAAAATCCGCTTAATTTCCGATGAGTGGCTGAAATGAGAGGAAGCATGCACTGGTGTCAATGAACTTTGTAAACAAGTTTTAATCACTGGCACCAAACCTAAGCCCAGAACCCACCATTAAAACCTGACCCGCCTATTGACGCCGATTACAAATTAAATTGAATAATTCTTATTCAGAGAGTGGGGCATACTTGCTTTGAGCCGCACCCCCTCAACAGTAAAGAGGTTGCGCTGGCTGCGAGCCACAGCACACTGGTCGGTGACTGTGACAGGAGTCGATCGAAGCCCCAGACACACGGAGGAGTACTTCTGGGCGAATCGTCCCATTGTGCTTGGGGATTTCCGTTCTATGCTTCGCAGCCTTGCTTCTGCTTTCCCGAAAACAAAGCCTGCGTGAAATATGTCAAAGGCAGGCGGACTAGTGAAGGAAGAAATGGACGTAAGGAGGTCCTGCGTCAGCAAGCAATTGTTGACGGGTTGCAAAACGATTTGCTTTCCAGTTTTTGCTCGCCATTTAGGAGAAGGAAGCAAGAGGGAAAACCCAAACAAAGCAGAAGAGAAACGCAGAAAGCCACCTGCGTGTCAGGCAAGCATACTTCGTGGGTTCAATGAACGGAAAATTGGCGCCTTCGCCATCGACAGCAACAAACCCAGCCCTAAGGTTCACCCAACTGGAGGTAAGACGTGGCTACTTGTTGGATTTAATTGGGAAAACAAACGTAATTAAAACATATAGCAACTAGATTGAATAATGAGTAATCACCACCGCCAAGAACAATTCCACGGCCAGAACTAGACCCAGGAACGGAATCAAAGTGTTGTCAAACAAATATGCACAACTGTACAGGACGCCATTTTCCACCGTCAAGATCTCGCAATTAGTAGCCGGAGCGTGTCCGAATGGGATCCAGAGCGAGCGCCCGATTCCCATTCTCACGCCTCATTCCACGTCCACTCCCAAACCCATGCTCACTCCCAGTAAAGGGTAAAAGACAGGACGTCCCTTTCGTCACAAGCGTGATATACAGTAATTGGAATTGGGCGCCTAGGTGAAAGAAGGGCAGGCCACAACTGTCACAGGCACGACTTTGTTGCTGTTAAACTGCATGAAAAATCAAATCAAGTTGGATGAAGCAGCAGTAAATAAGAAAATGGATCTATGTCTGAATTTCTTAAATTTCCACGTTTAGAACTCTCTCTTTATATGTTGATCTGTTCATTTCAGTAATCCGAATAACTTCTTAGGGAGTTTACCATAAAAAGTCGTTCCTTTAAGTCCCAAAGCTCGTATTGGGTCAAGTGTCAGGGTATTTCCAACTTCGTTGTGTGAGCTAACACTGGGTAGCAGAGATTTGCAGTTTGGGCAACGGAAGGCAAGAGCTCATTCAGCTGACTAAGGCCGCTTACTCCGTCGCCTCCGAGAGACTCATCATCAAGAGAAACACTATTAAATAAATGACTCAGCCCGGTCTTTGCCGGTGTTGATAGAAATTTATAAAACTATAATACATATTATATGTACGTATATTAAAACTTTCAGATTAATTATTTTGATTGATATGGTATTTATGAGTTGTCTTAATAGTCTCGACGATGTGTACACAAAGTTTTACCAGCTATTTAACATTTGTATTAAGTGCCTAAAAAATACTGACAATGGAACAGTATAGTCCTCTACCTTTTAGCCATTCAGTCACAATCGTAATGCATAGCCTCTGCAAAAGCAAAGAGTCGGCTATTGATGTTGATCAAGAATATGGTGTCGGATGCGCCTCCTTCTGGATGTTACACACATACATACATACATATGTACATACATTATCAGCACAAATCTTATATATCCATATACTCTTCGAGTACGGAGTAAAAACAAATTACATTTGATGTATACTGCATTTAACGGTGTTTTCACGACGACTTGCTTTCTCAGGGAAATTTCAATACGATTCAATAGGAATTTTAATACATTTTCTTAGGTTTAACCTAGAATAGAATAACCTGGGGGGCTATTCTTGAGCTAGACAAGTTCTTCAGCAGCCCTCGTCATACAAATATTACTATTGACCTACATACTAGAAAATAGTTATGTACGTGTCCGGGTCGGCGGCAAAAAGGGTGACAGCAAAGACAATATAAACACTAAGATGTGCCGCGCCATCCATAATTTTCAGCTCCATTCTTTACGGGCTGGAATTTAAAAGTATTCCAACTTGAAAAAGAGAGCGACAGATATACGGAGAGACAGAGAGCGCTTTAGTGGCATACGTTCTGTACGTGTGGCTGAGCTTTAACTGTATACGTGTGTTTATATTGTCTTTGGTGACAGTGTAAGTCTGCAACATAGAGGAACAGGCACGGAGAGCTGGAGAAGGCACTGCAAAAGGAGCAGTAGCAACCAAAGCTCAAAGCCAACAAAAAAGTGTGATTTGATTTTGCGTAGCTTTCACTCGGGGCTATGCTTGATTTGCGTGAACGTCGATATGGACGCATCTATGGTACAAGGCGATGCCTAAAGCTGAAAAGTAGCACCGCAAATGGAGCAAAGCGATGAAAGCAAAGAAAACTAGAAAAGCTAGGATAGGCGGCGTTAATTTGCACAAGGTGGCACAGTCAAGGATGCAGACAGACACACTTGAGGAGGATCTTTAAGCAGGCAGCGACAAGGACTAGGGCAGAGAGATGACAATCGACAAAAGGATATATAGGACAACAACAAAAAATCAAAATGAGAATCGAAAAATGTAAAACGCGTTAAATTGCTTGTAGGCAACGCAGACGACAGCGAAAACGCCAGCAACGGATAAGATGAGAAATGGAAATAAAAAAAGTGGTGAAAACGAAAGTAGGACTTGCACAATACGAAGTGGCGATACCCTGCCCGGCTGCAGCTCACTGTCTGGAAATTAATTAGCTTTCAAATTTGATAATATGTTGCGGTATTTTTTCTCGAATCGTTCGTAAGAGTCGATGGATAAACGGCTAAGCTGCAACCGTTTGAACAAACCTTCGAATTTTGTGGAGCCAAATGCCATTTTACCGTTTAAATCAGCTACAAATACAGATAGTTGGTATTTTTTGTAAGAAAAAAAAACGGTTATATGTCGGTTAACGGAATAAAACTGCAAAACTCGACAATAATAAATATGAATAAAAATATTAATAATATGTTGAAATAGTGGAGAATTTCCAGTTTTAAATTGAAGAGCAACGTATGTATGTATGTATATGTACAGGACTTCTTTCTTTGGAATTTTCCAAGTGTTGTTGCCGCTACCAGAGATGTGAAAACCCATGAATTGGACACATATAGTATGTTGTTTTGTGGCAGGTGAGGATTTGCTTGGGGCACCAGTAGATTTGGCTAAGAAAAACTGCATGAAAAAAAGAGGGCATTCCGAATCAGGGAAAAATACCCAGTTCGAACAGAATTGATGTCCTACCACAGAATCAAGAATCTAGCTGTTGACTTAGGACGCACACTGAAAGCTGCCCTGTTGCTCAATGCCTTCATCATTATCCATCCCATTGCAAGATTGAAAATAATTTTAACGACAATTTGACTGGAGTGGATGTCGAACAATTCAAAGGAAATACTTGCACAGATGGTTCAAAGCTTACTAATAAATACAAAAGTTTCCACTTGCCAGTCTAACTAGGGAAGCCTTATTTTTATTAGAGAGGCTTATTCTTTAACTTTATCTTTATCTTTTTTTCTGCGAACGGGGCTTCTAAAAAATATTTAACCAGATGTGTTCGATTTCTCAGAGTTTATTCTACCCTCAATGAGACGGGCGATATACCCCACGTAAGGGATGCCAGTTGGAAGAAGAAAAAGTGCAAAGGAAAACTGCATCGACGAACAAAAACACACACACACACACACACACACATTCGCGCACCCATACACCCATACTCCCTTACACAGTGACAGTCAAGAAAAACAGGGTGAAGGACAATGCGTGCATAACGCTTATTGAAATAGTTCTCAAGTGAGTTCGACGCTGGCTTCGTTGACGACCTCATCCTTAACGTCGACGTCGGTTTGACGAATGGGCCTTCCAATGGGATGGGTCTGAAGAAGGGCCTGCGGAAAATGGGGTAAATCGTCCAAATCTCACCAGGGTAGGCAGCAGCTTTCAGGCGGACGCCAGATCTTAAGGAGGGCCTTCCAAATAATAGGGACGGGTTGCCTTTATCTCAAATAACAGAGCTCTTCGATGCTTCGTCAGGTAGTCGAAAAGCAAGTCGTAATCCTGTGAGTGCTTAGGAAACCAGAAGAAAATATGGACTCTACGGCCTACGAGGCAAACCAGAGCAGGTTCTCCACTGCAACTGCGGCTATCTCTGAATGGTATTTGTCTTGATTTCATGCGTGGCAGCCGCAAAATGCCAAATAACATGGTAGGAGGGGAATTACGGCCCTCGTTTATGCACCAGATGGCGCCGCACTGTGGAGCTGTTATATTAGTGCCATGGCAGATTCCCGAATCCTTCCGATCGACCTGAACCAGACCGAGGCAGGGATATTCCAGACAAAGTGTTCCACCTATTCGGTAGTTGAAAGCCTCGATTGAAAGCCTCGTTCAACTGCTATAAAAGGGGCTGCGCCAGCCATTTCGGCTCAGTTTCCCGTCAGAACCCGAAGCACAGAGTCGTGCTCAATTAGCCGAGCAAGCTAAAGCAATAGCAGAAGCAGGAGCAACAGGACCAGTAGCCAAGGCCAGAAACACTAAGCAAGACCAATCTAAATAATAAGTTCGACAAGCAGAAATCATCCCGTCTTAAGCCCTCACTCTGGATAACAATCCCTGCAGTCACCAGCAATTATGACAGATTTCAGATCCTATCCTTCGAAGAATTTTGTGTTATTTTTTTTCTGGTGAATTCAGCCGAAACGGACAGTTTAGAAGTGTAAAAGGCACACAGTTTTAAAAGTTTAGTTTCTGTTTACGATCCGAAGGTCGTTACTTCTTCGAAAGTTTCTGCGTGTGGCGGAGCTCAGAAGTTCTGCATCGAAACCATCAAAGTGAATCCATTACTCTTGTATCTTAATTTTGGCGCGAAGGAACAGTCGCCAAAATTTGAAGACAGGATAATTATGGTAATCATTGTCGTAACTGCCAGCATTCTTATCTTCCTGGGAAGTTGCATCTGCATGACGTGCTGACTAGACGGTTCTCTCAGGAGCAACCACGACGCCTAATATCCATACAAGTACCACCGATCCACATTTAAGTGCAGATTTATGTTTACTTTTACTTGTATCCTCTCTTTTCAATGCCACTGAAGCTTCTTCCGAGACCGCGGAACTCTGGCGAAACAACCACCGACACCGAACCTATCGAAGAGACATTGCTAAAGAGCAACGAAGAAGTGCCAGTGCATCACACTGCCACAATATCAACAGCAACTACCAAACCAAAACGTTCGAAGAAAAGTTCAAAAAAAAACGGAGAAAACTATAATTGCTTCAAATAAGTTATACTTTCTTCTTTCCAAGCACCAAAGAGTACAGCATATTTAGCAGCACTTCCAGCAATCAACAACATCCAGAACACAAGGGAAGAACAGCAGCACCAGAGCAGCGCAGTAGCAGCCCTTCGCACGCCTCTGCGGGTAAGTTGACATTTCATTTTCATTTTAAGTGTATTTCGCTTTTTGCCCCAGCCTGTAGTTCTCCCTGCTTAACCTCGCTCTCCCCGCGGCTACAATCTCGCCATTTTGTGTCACAAGCGTCGCTTGACTACGGTGCACTATGGGAAAAATTTCAATTTTCCGGGTATTTAGTCATTTTTTCAAAGTATTAAAATTTGTCATTTTTTTGTGTTAACTTCTTAAGAAAATATTGAACTTTAAAATTCTATACAAAAAATTGTATATAACAGATCAATGTTAAGCCGATCCGCTGTTAAAATCAGCGGTTCTGTTAAAAAGCGCGTGCTCTAAGATTGCAATGTTTTTGTTGCTCATTTTCAAATTGTTAATACTCAAACGCGACACATTCTTTTTGTAAAATTTAAAATGGATATTAATCACACAGGCTTGTGCTATGTGTTGGTTGTACTAAAACTTTCTATTTGTCCGTGTTTTATTAATATAGTGTAAAAGTAGTAAGTGTTCTCAAAGGTCATTTCTTGGAAATAAATGTCAAGTTCGTAGAGGCTTACAAAATGACCACCAGGTTCCACCAGTGAACGTCCTAATTCATGTCGTAGAGCCATTAATTGTGATTTAAATGCAGTTTGTCTCAATGTGCACTTTTCTGAACTATCTGCGCAAATTAAATTTTTGCAATTGACTTCCAGTTTTCAAACGCGGAGCAGATTGATGTGTGGAGTAAGGAGAAGGGCAACTACAACCAGGAAAATGCAATTCTTGATTTTTTTAAGAAAAGATTATATAAAAATAATGTTTTAAAATATGTATCATATTTAAACAGCAAAAGTCAATTTTTTTTGCCAAAATTTTAAAAATTGCAACCAGAACAAAAAATGTTTTGTAAAAAGCAGTAAATTGGTGCATCAGAACAACAAAATTATACAATAGCTATTCAAATGGGAAGAAAAATCGAAATATTAACCGTCCAAAGTGGGCTTACTGATTGAAAGGTGAAGAAGCACCAAAAAAACAAGAAGCAGCTCTATCAAAAGCTCACGAGTGCAACGTCTATTTGTTGATTTCCCTGCCTATTGATGTTTCAAACCTCTTATGATGTGAAATTGAAGGACCAGATCAAACTTTTGACGATTTTGAAGAAGAATTTGACGTTATATTTTTTATGTGTGATGAAGATGTTGATGTCTGTTAATATTTTTTTTTTTAATTTTCGTTAGCTCCTGAGTTTGATCAAAATTATGGTTTTCCAAAAGTAAAACTTTATTTTAGTTATTTTAATAGAGCATTATAGTTAATAAATATTAGTATAAAATTGAATTTCTTAATATAACAAAAAAAAAACAAATTTTTTTTTATGGGTGGGCGGTGACACACCCACTTTTCCAACAAATGTTTCTAGAGGCTTACATAATAACAAAAAAAAAAACCGCATCGAAAAATCTTGCTTAGTTTAGGAGTTATTAATTAATACCCGAAAAATTGGAATTTTACCCATAGTGCGGTGGGGCATATGTGAATGGGTGTTGCTGTGTTGGTGTCGGGGTCAGCACGTTATTACAATTTTTCCCCGCGCTAGTCACAGCAACGTCAACGAGAGGGGAGAAGTCAGATTATTCGACCAAATTCCTTTTTGACGTTCCTTTTCAACCGATCTTTATGCTACTGAATAACATACGAGTAATAATTCATAATAATAATAAATTCAATTAAGCGATATATGTATGCATTGCAATAGAGAATCAGATTTTTTACATATTTCCATGGCTTAATTATATACATATATATGACTCATAACATATTTCGTATAGTGTTCCGATTATAATTGAAACATCCTAACAGTATTGTTGCCAGGACCAGCGCGGGGAATTGTAACCACGTTCCGATTCTGAAATTTGAAATATTTTATAGCATAACGGTTCATGTTGATTCGATTTTTATCATACATTAAATACTTATAGATTATATCATATGTACTGTAAAATAAATGAATTTATAAGATATGAGATGCAAAGGGCCCATTCCAGTCAACTTAAAAAACTTGGTACTATATTTTATAATATTAGTGTCGTCTCCTAGTGTTTTTATACATATGTATGTACATATGCATATTTTAGAATACTTGATTACTAGAAGACTGAATACTAGATTATCGAGCTCCAATTGGAATACTATAATCCTCAAAAAATGCTATTTTGTTAGGAACAAATTTACGATCAAAAATTTATATTAATTACAACAAATTTTTGCTTCTGCTGTGCATAAAAATGGAAATTAAAATTGAAAATTAATCGGGCAGCGCACGTGAAGCTGTCCGGGAAGTTTTGCGATAAGTTCTTGATTAAAAACTAGTTGCGAAATATAGCGAAAATATGGCAAAAATTGTAGGCATTCAATAAAAAAATATCGTTTAAAACCTCAATTGAAGGAGCGAAAAAATTAAATGAATTGATTGCGTAATTGAAAGAAAACAGTTCCGAAAAGAGTCCTTTAAGCGACCATTTTCTGCCAGGGAAATTACAAACTTAATGGTTGAAAAGGACACATATGGGAAGCTGTGGTGTCCCTGAATGACATCATATTTCGGTATGAGTAAGTGTGTCATGGGAGTAGAAGCAATGGGAGGCCACAGTGGGTGGAACCGAAGTCACCGTAATCCAATGAAGTTCTAATTCTAAATTGTTAAAATTTGAATAAAGTCAATAGGACTATGTCATGCCAAAAAGAAAGGGGAAAGCATTCCTTGTTCGGCGTCTGTTTCAGTCTATGTGAACCATAATTTTCCACCTGCTAAATCCAACTTTGTAGCTCTTTCGGCAATCTTTAAAAAGTATGATTTATCAGTTATAAACTCAAATGAGTTTGGTAAATTGGTAAATCAGAGCATGGCGATAATAGAGAATTACATTAGGCTGCGCCATTGGCAATGATTTCCATACTTAATAGCTTATATCAGGCTGTGTGATCGGACAATAAGAATGGGAAGCTTTCAATCTTGAAGAGATTTTGGTTTATGTTATTAGCACACACTATGTTATCTCGAAGTAATTCAAATTGGAATGGTTAGAAATGAAGACTAATGACTAGTAAAAAAATTTTCTACTGTGCTTGACTACGGCCTGCTTCTTGATTCTATGCAATCCACTTAAACTTTGTCTTGAGTTGATTTCTCTTTACAGTTGCGTTTTTTTTTCCAAAGCAAAACTTAATTTTGAGTATGAATGACTGTGTGTGTGTGCGGCCTTTCGAAAGAGGGATAGGGGCTGTGTGTTCCTTGGCTATCAGTGCCCCCTTTTCGCCCCATCGGCCGGATGTCACTTGGCTTGATGCTTGATGTAATTTTGTGCGTGAGTGGAAGCCTGAGTCCAGCGTGTGTCGAACGTCCCCGTCCAATTCCTTTCTCCCAGTGGAAAAAACTATGGGTCACCCACCCACACACATAGCACGAACAGCTTGCAACTAATACATACACACTATACCACACACAGATATTCATCTATGCCGCACATCGTTAAGCGCTGCCAGTTTGACTTAATTTGCGTTAAACTTTTTTGTTAAACATATCATTCGCTTGCCAGGCAGTACCCACTCAGGGGGCGGGGTAGGCAGCAATCCCCACAGAAATAGCCGAATGATGAAAAGCGGAAAGCGGAAAATGTAAACAAAGGCATTAATCATGCCGGAACGCATGCGGCAGCGGCAGAAATAGATGGATCGCTGGCACCCAGCTCAGAGCCCTGCTGTAGAGCGAGACAACCCTAGCGATTAAGACCTGCGTTGGGTGCTTCTGGTGCTTCGGGTTGTCGTACGTATTGAGTGGAAGATAAACAGTCTAACTCAGTCTGCTCTCTTCCTTCACCCATGTGAGGAAAGCATGTGTTTGTCTAAATGACAAACTGCTGTTTGTTAACCGAATAAAATTAAAAGCACAAGGAAGAACAGCAGCAGCCGCCGCAGCAGAACCCAACTAAAAAACCAGCAAAATGTAAAACAAATCCAGAGCACAGACAGTCCAAAAGAGGGGATGGCTGAACCACAACCAATCCGGGTCTCTATTCAGTTACCGGGCAAACTAAACCGCAATAACAGTAAGTGCTCGGCAAACAGCAGCAGAAGCCAAAAGCACAGGCAGAAAAAAGCACCAAAACACAAAATACTAACAAGCGACAGTTGACAGTCAACACCCTCACCCAATCAGCCACACACTTTTAGATCCAGCTCCAGAGCAGTCGTGTGTGTCTGACTGGTCAGGTTGAGTCTGGTGAATTATTATGATAATCGCGGGCATAAATTATGCCCTCCCCTTTTCTATTGCCAACTCCAGACCTAGACTGAGATCCAGAGAACATCAGACCGGGTCTCATATTGAGACTCAGATTTAAAAAAGGTGACACAGAGAGCACTCTGTCTTCGCTGTGCAGACACCATTTGAAAAGCCCTCTGAAGTCCCACGGTCATACGCTCTAGCCCACAAACCCCAAATATCCCAAAGAAGAGTCAGTCCCGGATTTAGAGTGCTTTTATGTTTTGACTTGGGAAATTAAGTTTGTGTCATGTTTGAGTCACCGCACCAAGCTTGGCGATGGACATTGATACGTACACGGACAACGAAAGCGATGCGTATGTGTCTCATGCATATGGGTGCGTGCACTCGAAAATTGTTCTATACTTTCGGGCATGCCCATCAGTGCACCTTGTTTGTTCTTACTGCTTCTGCTGATGCCAATCGAATTGGAAATGAGTCAATACAATTTTTTTTCTACACACTGCTCGGCGCAGCTCTAACAGTCAGAATTCCATCAACAAGACTCGCCGGACTATCAGCTGTTGCCTTTTGTGCGGAGGGGGCCACTAATCAAAACATTTTATACGTATTTCTTCTGCCTGTCAACGTTGATTTTGGCGCTTAGCTGAAGCTAACTGGGCAGTACTATGGAAAGTGGGTGTGCAGAGGTGTGGTGACCGCGTAACGCGTGCGAATGACGTACACCTGTTGCCACACTTCAATAATGTGCCAGAGGTAGACTCAGAGTCCTACTGTCGCGCAATAAAATATAAATGGGAAACTTTTTTACACACAGAACACGCTCTTGTTTATTTCTTCTTCATTTTTTAATAATATGCTAGCAACTTTCGATATAACGATTTTATTTCGAAAAGAATTCAGAGAAGTTATCAAAGTAATTCCATCCACGATCCAGCGATTTAATTTTGGAAAGAACTTGAAGAAGTTTATAAAGAAAAAGGTCAGTCACCAAGATAATAACATAAGTAAAAAAGAAGAAAAAGAGTTAGAAAGACAAGCAAATAAACTAAACGTATACGCTAACTAGTTACTAAAGAAGAAAGCAGGTGCTACGAAGATTTTCCACCAATCAGGAGCAAACCGGAGAGTGGCACTCAGTCCCTTCAAAACTTTTGGTCAAAGCTGGCGATAGAGTAAGAAAAATGTTTTCGTGTTCGTTGTCGACTTGTTTACGCATTTTACTTTTACGCTTTCATAGGCGGCTTTTCAAATTTTGTTGATTTGTTTGGACTGCGTGCCTGCAATCAAAGCTCCGATTGTTACGCCATCTCTTTTCCTCTGCTCTCTTCCTCTCTTCCTTTCGCCCTTTTGTTTTCATTTTGAGCTTTGCTTTTATCGCACTGTAGTATAAGTGAACCTTTCCGTTTCCGCTAGACGCGTCACAGTTTTTTCTTCCCCTTTTGCTCGCCCTATTTAAATTACTGGCATTGGAAAGGCATTCAATTTATTTCGCAGCACCAGTCCTACTCGTAATTTCTGCGCTGTATACCCTGGCTATTTTTATACGCAATCTCTAGCTCTGGTAGGGTGTTGTGTTGGATTTTCTTCACTTACAGAAATTAAACCCGATTCTCGACAGAAAAACAACAACAATGATAACGAGGCTATACCACACCGAAGAGGATCCTGCGTACTGCTCGTTTATCTGGGGGTCCAATCTCAGCAGCTCCACTGATGCTCTGGACGCAGCTGCCAATGCCACGCCCGTCTTTGGCACTGACTTGCGTGATGATATTTATCGGGTAAGTCTCTCCTCAACACAGGTGGCGCAAGTACCCTCTGTCCTCTGTTCGGTATGTCAGTTCCTCAATCAACTGGCAATTGAGCTGAAGATATATTCGCATGACATTACCACTGCCTTGGGTCACCTTGCATAACTCTTCTCCAAGGCTGTCCCGCTGCAGTGTGCTGTAGTTCGCCTTCTGCTCTGGTCGAGACTGCTTGCTGAGAGTGAAAACTGTTGCCCACTTTTAGGCACCATGGGGTTTTCAAATGTTTTTGTTAAACAGCAGGCAGAAAGAGGAGCAAAGAGGAACAGGGCCGCGGGGGGAAAGCTTATTTCATGGCACAGCACGCTCCATACTTCATTCTGAATGCTGGTTGAAAAAGTTCCTACCCCGACTTTCGAAGACACGCAGAAGCGGCACTGTATACAACTTTGGCTCGAGGCGACCATGGTAAAAGAGCAACAGAAACGGAAAACAAAAGCCAAGTTAGCAGTAATGGATGGGGGTTGGGGTTGTGCATAAAAAGTCACAAAAATAAAAGTGTCAAGTCGACTATTGAATTTTTATCTGTGGCAGCCCATCCCAAAATGGCCAAATAGCTACGAGTAAGGACAAAGTAGTAGATGATTTATGAGATGTTCTCCTTGCTTCATAAACGACTAAAATAGATTTTTTTAACCTTCTCATAGGATGTGGAGGACCCTCGTACGCAGACCCTCCGCGAGTACTGCTATGGGATTTTGCTGCCCATTATCTGTGCCATGGGAATCATTGGCAATGTTCTCAATCTAATTGTGCTCACCCGTCGCAACATGCGTGGCACCGCCTACATCTATATGCGGGGTAAGTAGCGTAGCCATTAGAATCCACCAGGAGACACTAGTATGTCTTCACACAGAAAAACATCGAATCCCACTAGCTCCTTTGGCATTATTTTGGAAAGTGGATGGGGGGACGGCGATTGTTGACTGATTGCCAAATTGATTTTTTCCTTTCAGAATGTGCCCTAATATTGCCACGCTCCTGCCCTCCCCTCTTCCCGCCTCTTTTCTGAAACATCCTTTTGTGTTGCAGAATTTATTCATTAACATAACTTGCGACGATTTCTGATTAAATTCTCGGCACAAGAAGGCAATGCAAATGGAAGCCACAATGCCACAATGCCGATAATGTATACGTGTTTCCCCTTCTCCAAATCTATTTACCTGCGTGGGTCACATGACACACATACATGTGTGCGCCCATATTCGTAGCTGTGTAAATTCATTGGAAGTTATTTCATTAGAAGAGACTATCTAGTCTCCGTCGAAATTTATGCAAATCCGCAAAAGCTTTTCCGAGCAGCGCCTCATAGATATTATCCTGTATTGCACAGGATATCAACTCTATAAGGCACTCGTTTATTTTGTGCCACTTTAATTGATAAATGAGCTCTGCACTCCTCCGAAACGGGAGAAACGTAACTTTGTCAACGCCGGCTTTTAGTATTTTTTTGACTTGACTCTAGCTCATGAAAACGGCCAAAAAAAAAAAATGTTGCAAGAGAGGCAGCGCAACATTAGTGGACGACCCATTTTACTGGGCAAACAATTTACAAAAAGAAAGATTACTAGGGCCAAGCCGAAGCTCTAAGATCTCTAGGCGAATATCATTACAAGAAATAGGGTATAAAATTGCCATATCTACAATCGCCCAACTCAGATGAATTGGCTTTTGAGGAGTTATTTCAAAACCAGAGGATGTCCAGAGTTTTGAAACTCAATAAAAAAAGACCAAAGAAAATAATATGTAAAATGCTTTAATAACACCGTGATAGTCAAAAAAAAAAGACAAGACCAAACTCGACGGTTTCCCCCTATTTCGGGTCCTACAAATCGAACTGCATCATTACTTTTTTGAGTTACATACAACATTTTTTGTTGAAGTTTTTCATCAAAGTTGCCCATTGTAAGAGAAAGGCACATTTTTCTTCGGCCTCTAACTTTTGTAATGTTGACTGAAATATACCCCTTTTTTTTTACGTTTTTTTTTTCCCTCACGTTTTGTCAATATTTTAATTTACCCTTTGATACTTATACATTAAGTGACATATTGTAATAGTAGGAAACTTAAGCAAAGACAACGTTTGGAGCAAACTAACCATTAGAAAAAAAAACTTAACAAAATTTTAATTTTTTAAAAAAGCTACTGTAACTATGTTTGTGTGCCGTTTTACTTATTTTTTTTTTTGTATCTTTTAAGTGTTATTAATAAGTATCATACATTTGTACACAATATTTAAATTAAATTTAATAAGACTCATCTACCAATGTCCAACACAAATCAGAAAGCAACGAGTCAAGCTTTTAACCACTGCACTGATAAGAAATAACAAGTACCGTTTGAAAGAACCGTTTAATGCTGCTGATAACATCTTATCTGATGTTAGCTTGCCTAAGAGTCAAAATTTAGGCATTGATTGCAGTAGTTAATTTGACTTTGACCTCGCGGGAAGAACATTGTTTGCCTGGAACTCCGTTATGACCGTTATAAACCATTGCTTAGGAGTGCACTGGTCTGAAGATTGGAAAAAATATGTGGATGACATGAAATGTCAATCTCTCTTTCATGGAGATTCTTTGATCTTTAAAGACCTAAAACACTATTCCCCCGAAGCATTTAAGCCACATGTCCCACGGGAATAGGGCCGGCCTTCTGTTAATAGACAAACTCCAACAAATTTATATAATTTGGCAAGAAAGTCGGAATCTGAACTGTGATGAGAAAATTATGTGATGATAGCAGCACACTTGACAGGCTTGGCACAAATAATAATACTGACATTTATATTAATGTGTACTTTACTCATTTAGATGCCCATCATTATGAGCGGCCACCTTCTCTGCTCTCATTGAGTGCGTGTTTCCGTTTTGCCGCTGGGATGTCAAATAGTGAACATTGCGCTCTGTGTATATAGCGAACATACTGAAAGACAGTAGATCTGGGCACAGAACAGACTCTCATTTATGAAATTAGTAATAATGTAATTATATGGTCATAAACAAAAAATAAATCAATCAAAACACACATTCCTAGCAACACACACACATTCGCACATCAAGAGGCAAGAGCTATCAATAAAAACGAGTGGGAACGTTGTGGGCCGCGGCAAAAGCCGCAGTTCTACTTTATATCCGGTAGTCAGTCAGTATACGTACATATATGTGAGCTTACGATTTATTTAGTTTATTATATGTTCGCAAAAGAGACGAACTGAATTTTATCCAAAAAAGAAAATTAAAAAAGAAGACGGACGCACAAACAAACTATATCGACTATATCAGCTATATCGACTATATCGGCTATATCGGCTATATCGACTCGGCTATTGATGCTATATATACTTTATGGGGTATCTATCACCTATCACCAAAAATCTAATATACCCCTATACTCTTCGAGTACCGCGTATAAAAAGAGTCCTAGAAGTATGAAAAAAGTAAACCGAAAAAAGCCATTTATTTCACTCGACGCTCGAGTGTCGCCATATACATATGTGTCTTTGTATATGTATGAGTATACTATACATACATATGTGCGAGTAGAAAAGTGTGTGTGAAGTTCGCGATGCTTCCTGTTGACATTCAAGACGGAAACGGCGCCAAATTAATGCCAAAAACTCAACCATATACGATATCAACCATACATATATATGTACATACATTCTAATCCCATTGGTTCTTGGCCTCTCTCCCCACCCTGCAGCATACTCCGCCGCAGCACTGCTTGCGATTTTATTCGCGATACCTTTCGGCATCCGTATGCAGGTCCACAAGGATCGGGGCCAGTGGGAGGAGTTCGGTCCCGCCTTCTACACTGCTCACTTGGAACTCTACTTAGGCAACGGGTGCTTGGGTGAGTGCTCGCCTAACTAGCGCGCACTTTTTGTGTGTGTTTCGATCCTCCAAGCCACTAGCGGAACTAACGGAACTGCTTCCTCTCACAGGTGTGGGCGTGATGATGCTTCTCGTGCTGACACTCGAGCGCTATGTCTCGGTATGCCATCCTGGAGTCACGCGCCCCGTCATGGGACGTCCCGGGTAAGTGGAACAGCGATTTGGTGGCTTAGAATTATTTATGTACCATTCGCCAAATATTACTTCAATTTAGTTTGTTTATTCCCGGTATTCGAGGAGTTTAGAAATACATATATTTGTTTTATGGTGGACGTGGATGGGTGTAACATTGTTTCAAAATTTTAGCACGTCCCCTCCCGCGCCCATAAAAGTTGAACATTTGTGCCATCAACAATTTTGATATTTTGAAGATACAAGAAGACCGTATATGCAGAAGGATAATCATATCTACAAGAATGCCGAATCTATTTCAGATCAATAGAACAAATTAAATTATTCCTTCTTGTTATAATAATCCGATCTTATCCAAATTCAACAATCTGCTAAATGAGGTAATTTTCTACGATACTGCGTTTTTGTTTTTTTTGTATCTTCAAAATATTGAATGGCTCCGATTTTTGTTCTTTGTGTGGATGCAAGGGGGCGGGCCAGCGTGATATCACTGGAGTCATGATACGAAATTCGGTTGCTCTAGCTTATAGTCTCTGAGATCCAGGCGCTCATGAAGACGAAACGACAGACAGGCATGGCTATATCGACTCGGCTATTTATGCTGATCAGTAATATAATGCTTTCTTCTGGGTGTTAGTATCCATTCTTTGAGTACTGGGTATAAAAAGCCCCCAAACGTTTCGACCGATATCTTATAAAATTTTGGTATAGTACAAAATCAATTTGTCTCTTTTGCGAACAGCTGTGTTTGCCGC
The DNA here is from genome assembly GCA_005876895.1 of Drosophila azteca. Taxonomy (NCBI): domain Eukaryota; kingdom Metazoa; phylum Arthropoda; class Insecta; order Diptera; family Drosophilidae; genus Drosophila; species Drosophila azteca. Next base: position 278,337 of record VCKU01000069.1, read on the forward strand.
AGCTCCCAACGTAAACGCTCTTTTTTTTTGCAGCTTCTATAAATATAATACTTTATTTATAATATAATTGCATTTTTACCTACTGTTGACAGTTAAATATACATACATATGTCCTACCCTTTTCCGTTATTTTACGAGTACTTGTATCAGTGTACATTGTACATATTTATATTTTGTAGCACATTAAGAAACTAATCCTTTGAATTTTTTTCCCATTTTCCACTCTACCTTTGATCTATAGATTGGTGGTCTTTCTCACCTCTTTGGTTACCATCATCGTTTACTTGCCGAGCATCTTCCGGGGAGAGTTAATTAAGTGCATTTTCTCCTCTCCCGATGTCTATGTTTATCTACGACGAGATAACACTGTTTATCAGCAAACCATGTTCTACAAGGTGTACAAGATCATGCTGGAGATGGTCTTTAAGTTGATTCCGACCATGGTGATTGGAGGCCTGAACTTGCAGATTATGATTGTATACCGACAGACTTGCGAACGCCGACGCCAAATGATTTTGACCCGGGCCCACTCGAACTTCCACAAGGACGATGACCCGTGGAAGTTTGCGGAGGAGCGCCGCTTATTTCTTCTCCTGGGTAGCACATCGATACTATTCTTGGTTTGCGTTTCTCCGATGGCTATACTTCATATGACCATCGCCTCGGAAGTATATCCGAGCTTCCCGTTTCAGGTCTTCCGTGCTAGTGCTAACCTTTTGGAGCTGATCAATTATTCGCTGACCTTCTACATCTACTGCCTTTTCAGCGAGGACTTCCGCAATACCCTCGTCCGCACCTTCAAGTGGCCCTGGTTGAAGGGACAGTTCTGCCACCAGGTGGACCTGGAGGTGAGTGCTAGCCCCCCGGCGACTGCGGCCACAGCTGCAGCTACAGCTCAAGCAGGCAATCGTTCTAATTATACTGCTGTCACTATACCCAAACGCATGCAACGATTTTCGAACCCGACTCGCTTCCCACATCAATTAGCCCATTCAGACAGAAAGGGGCATGCCAATGGTGCACTTCGCGAAGGTGTCCAAGCATCCCCATTTCAACCGCAATAAAACAGATACCACTACTACATCGAGCCTTGATCTGGGACGCTCCACCAGCATCTAGCCTCGACAGAATTACCCCTACATTACCACCACGACCGTTTAAGCATTCAATCATTCCATCTATCCTGCAGACACCACCTTTCACGCTCTATACTCCACCCTCCAAGATTGAGGCCGAGACAACATCAAGCATTAAGATTGAACTGTCAAAAACGATAGCGTATTCATGAACGACTACCGTAGAAAAAGCATCTTTTCATTTGAATGTCTATATTTCTATTTTTAAGTACATATCATAATTATATTAATATATGTTTATACAGACTAATTTTTTTGGTAGCTCTAGGCTAAGTTATAAACACAGTCTAATTGAAAAAAATGACCACAAAAAGCATTCCAAACACACAAAAGAAAGTTTGGGAAGATTTCAGAAACCATCGTATGCTGTATGCTAAAGTATGTAATGTATGTTCACTCAGGCTATACGTCTGATTGGTTGCGATTGCAAAATACTCGATGCGAGCTTAGCTACAGATAAACAGAAGAGCATAAAGAATAATACTATAGTAAAAGACAGGAGAATAAGTATTCGATACAATATTCGCGGTAGCGGAAAAGAGAGAGTTGAAAGAGAGAAATGAGGATGAAATGATACGTCATAAAATCATTAAACAGAGGTGCATGGCATAAGAAAAATAAAGACAGAATTGCAGAAAGAGAGAGATTTTTGGAACTCCAATATTCCTTACGGTATGCCGTAGAGTACTTAATTCCTACTGTCTTCGTTACGATATACATGTGTACATACATATGTATGTATGGTAGAGTATACGCTACCATAAACGTTATGTAAGGTTTTTATTAAATGTGGTACACCATACATCCCTTACAAAAAGTCGTATAAGGAAGGAAGAAAGGATTCCTCGAGCTTAAGTACAGAAATATACGGATTCAGGATTCAGTTAAAATCGGTAGAAAGTTAGAAACGATAGAGAGAAATAAAAAAAATAATAACTAAATAAAGTGATAAGTGAAAATACGATTTTCGGAATAAACGTTATCTAAAAGATAGTTTCATGTGTATGTATGTATGTATATGTGTTCGTAGAAGGCGCTAGACACTTAGTATAGGTTACTGGTCTAGATGTAGCTTCAATAAAAAAAAAAAAAAACACACTCAGACATTAGATACGAAAAATTGACAGATCGACAACAGGACCGACAGAAAGATCAACAGAGAGACCACCATACAGAGAATCATACGATGATGATGCATCGTATATAGATCTATATGCCGATCTATACATATATATACATATGTAAGTATATACATATGTATGTACATAAGTTAATATTATAAGTAGTCGATATTTGTGCAAAACGCGTATTTATGTATTCACTTGTCTAACTGTAAGGTGATATATATGTAAATTTAGATTTATATATATACAATGAAATGATATACACCAACGTATCAATTGATTTTAGCATTTAAGTAGGTGCAACCGAAGCCTTAGTCTAAATTGTCTTAGTAATTGTCGCGCAGGTCCTAAGCACCCTTTGTCTGACGAATTTGAAATGAAATTGTTGTGTGAATTGATTTTTTAAGTTAATTAATTTTAAAAATTGTAAAATATTGTATATTTAGTTCTACGCTTGGTCTAAGTTAGTGAGAAAAACTAAGGGAGAATCTTCTAATAGAATGTAGCACTTGTTTTCGAGTGTTGAGCTTAGAGACCGGTCGAGTCCCGTCTAAGGCTTCCGTTTCTTTTCTGTCAGTCTCTCAGTATGGGAATACGAGTATAAGAGTATACTTACACTCTCCATCCCTTCTATAACATTTATCAAACTAAATGTGTGTACCTCCTATCCACTACAGAAACCCTCCTTACAGCTATAAAACGTCTATTTACCGTAAACCCAAGCATTTAGGAGACCAATAGAGATCGCGGGTTGCGTAGTACCCTTTGGCACTAAGGCACTAAATTGCATGACATAGTCAAATATCAAAAACACAAACCATAATATTTTCGTCTTGATATTCCACATTCCAAAAAAAATGTGCGGTGCAATTAATTCATATGTCGCACCACATATTTTATTATTAATATATGGTGTCATACGTGAATTGATAAGCGTTAATGTACATTGTACATACATATGTATGTCATGGTCACGATATATCGTATATGTGGCGCGGCATGGCATGGCATCTAAGCAGTAAGAGAAAATTGGAAAGAATGTGTAAAAGTTTGTTGAAAAAAATGGGGCCCATTCAGGGGAAAAAGTTTGAATAATTATAAAAACATAAGCCAATTGTTTTCAAAAAATACATGGTGTTCTCATTCCTCTTTAAAACAAAAGAGATATATACATATGTTTATGTAATAAAAGTATCATGGAAAACACATTACACATATGTACATATGTATGTACATATATGGTAGCTATTGCATCTGTCACATACTCGTCTATCTATTTATGCTAAGGAAAAATCATTATTATTAACTTTAATAAATATAAAAAAAAACTGGTGTTGGTGTGCAATGGGAAGGGGTAAATGAAAGAATTTTGACCGAAAAATTATGGCATTTAAAACGTAGGAGCAAACTGAAAAGAATGAGAGCAAGTTTGTTGAAAAATATGGAGCCCATTCTGAGGAAAAGTTAAAGTAAATAAAATAATATGATTTTATTCAAAAAATATATAGTGTTCTCATTCCTCTTGAAAACAAAAAAAAAAATAACTTGCTGAATAGATAATACATATACATACATATGGGAAGCTCTCGCAATTTTTACACACTCGTCTACTTATTATTATTATTATAATTATAATTATATATAATTAATTATTATTAATTATATATAATAACAGCAACAAAAATTTGGGGTTGATTTACAATAGAAGGAAGAAAATGGAAGTGCAGAAAATGGAAGTGAATCACTCAGCAGAAGGAATAATACAGAAAGCATTCTTACAACCTAACCCTAGACTAGTTTCAGTTTTCGAGTCTCTCTCTCTCTCTATGGCTATATCCATAACTGAACTGACAGGAGAGCCCTACCATGGTCGCCACACCACCAGTCGCTGTTGCACTAGCTCCGCCAGCTGCCGCTGTCGCTTGCGCTCGAAGATCTGGTGGCGTATCTTCAGCAGGATGCTGTCACGGGGGGCTGTACTTCTGGCGGCTGTGGAAGGTAAGTGGGCATGATGCAGCTGCTCGATGAGATCCATCTCTATGACATGGCCTGATGGCGAGAGCTGCACCTGCACCTGCTCCCGTTCCCGTTCCCGCTCTTGTTCGTGTTCGTGTTCCCGATCCGCTGGTAGTTCGTATTTTAGCTTGAAGCTTTGGCGCTGCATCAGAAAAAAGGGGTTTAGCACACAACCGGATACATTTCTCGGGGGCTGCCTCACCTTTTTTCGTGTCGCATTCTCGGCGAGGAGGCGACAAAGCTGTTGAAACTGCTGCTCAGCCAGCTCTTTCTTATCGGTATCCGTCTCTAGGGCCCGCCCTGCCCCTGGCTCCAGGTGGTTCTCTAGTCTACGCTGCTGCTGGCGCTGCTTAATGGCCGCCTGCACCTTGCACTTGGTTTCCGTGCTCAGGCAAAGGTCCATGGTAGGGCCCTGGTGCTGCTGCTCGCGTTGCTGCTTAAGTATCTTATAGATGACGCCCATTGAGGTTCCGGTGCGCCTGCAATGCTTTTTGCCTCACGGTTCAAACGCGACGAGCTCCTGCGCAAAGACTGTCCAAAAATACACGCATACTCCTCGTCTTATATCAGGGCTCTGGTGGCTCTCTCCCTCAACTGATCACTCGCTCTCACAGCGGGCAGGCCAGAGAGTGAGAGGCCTTTTTTGAGAGAATGAATTCCAAAATCGAAACATTAAAAATAAAACATAACGCGCATCCATGTGTGTGTGTCGCACATTGCGCGCCAAACTTCAAGTCCGCTTTATGAGACACTGCCCAAGTGGAGTTCTATTTCTGTTCTCATTACAATGCCTTTTAGCAGCACATGTGGCAGCCTTAAGAGCATCAGCACTACTTGTCCCAAAAATAGACTTGTTCTCTCACACAGCTGCTATACTTTCGCTGCACCGACTCCTCGCATGTGGCCGACTCACAGTCAAAGTCCGATTTCCATCTTTATCTCCATTTCCATACCCATTACCGAATCCTAATTCGAATATTCAGCATCCGAACCCCAGCATTCAACATACCATCCAGATACCGTATGTTTAGGTGAATGTTTCCACTAGGAAGGGTAAGCCGGGCCCCTTGACTAAGTGAAGAGTTTGGCCCTGATCTTCCTTTCTAAGATAAATACTATAGGAGCATTTTATAAATTGGTACACTTGCAGCTGCGTAAATATTCCATTCCGCTTAAAAAATACTAGTCACAGGTATTTCTTTTCTCTTCACAGATATGTATGTACATCAGAAGATAAAACGTGCGGAAAAAGGATGATGAGTGGTGAGAGAGATTGAGAATAAGTAAGCGTGTGGATACACTATCGTAGCCACTGCAATTTTATTTGCTGCTTCCGGTTACAGAATTTGTTGCTCTAGCTGTCATAGCCTATAAGACCTGGGTACTCATCGGAACGGACGGACAGACGAATGGGAGGACAGACAGAATGTTTTTTGAATGTTTAAACATTTATCTTCAATATTCCTATCTCATTTTTACAAAAACTCTATTTTCTTGGGAGAGTACCACAGATTCGACTACCTAACGAAAGCAGCGTCGCGTCCATCGTCATAATCATAGTGCCGATAGATAGGATCGGGAATAGTTATAAATAACTCCTGGGAAAAAACACTTTGCAGCAGGCACTCAAACACAGATACAGTATAACAGATTCATGCTTGTGTCTACATATGTGTCTGTGTCATGGCATGTACTTGAACTCTGCATTCATATGTTGAATGTGCAACACGACTCGTTTTATGTCCCTGCCCTTGCCCCTTCTGCTGATGTCTCGTACTCGTATTATCACATGTCTCAAATGCCTCCGCCTGGCTTTGTCTGTCGCCTCCTCTGTGGTTTTTGTTTTGTTTGAATTTCAAGATGTTTCAGAGTGCACTTAAAGTGCGTTACAATTTTCGTCTATATTTGGCTGCTTGGGAATATCTCTACACAAAGGAAGAGAGAAAATATGCCGAGACCACCGATAACGAAGGTTTTTATGATGTAAATCATTGCCAGCAACCCCTTATCCACTGATATATGTACATACATAGGTTTAAAGAGGAACTTTATAAAGGGTTCAGCCCATTGTCCACAGTACTAGAGCCGCGGGAAAGGTCTGTAAATGGTGTTATCTCTCGCCCCAGGTCCATATCGCAATGCCTTAGGGACAATAGAACCAAATCACATAAAGAAGGGAAAGAGAGAATTTCTGGAGACTACTTATTAGATTTAAATTGTATTGAGAATATAAATGTTTCTTTTTAATCATATGTGATTTTTAAAACATTTTGAACTTTACTTTTTTTATATTCGATACAGGTTTTCGAATACTTTGAAAGAGATAAAAGAGATAAAAAGATGTTAAATCTTTCATGTTATGTTGGCATCATTGATTTCAGAGTTTTTCACTAAGATGTCCACTGTGCGGCAGCCAAGAAAAGGCTGCACAGGTTGCCAGCTTTAAGCTTCGAGTTTGCTTATGTAAGATTATATGATCCCTCTACATCTCGAAATCGCTTCTCTTCCGTCTTCTTGAGTGCGCCGGGTTTTGGCCTTTAACTGAATGTTGCATATTTAGCCCTTATATATGTACATATGCTTGTGTGCCACTATTAGAGGATCACCGAATAAAAGGCCTGTTAAAATTGTTATTATACGCGGTACTCGAAGAGTATAGGAGTTTATTAGATTTGTGGTGATAACGGTTGTGTGTAACGCCCAGAAGGAAGTGTTTCCGACCCCACAAAGTGTATATATTCTTGATGAGCATCAATAGCCGAGTCGATATAGCCATGTCTCTCTGTTCGTCCGTCCGTCTGTCCGTCTTCATTTGCGCCTATATCTCAGAGACTATTAAAGCTAGAGGAACCAAGTTTTATATCTAGTCTCCTGTGCTATCACACTACTACAAATGTATTTTAAAGTTTCGCCCCGCCCCTTTCCGCCCAAACTAAAAACGCAGAATCTATGATGACCATTTCTATCAGAGTGTTGAATCTGGATTAGACCGGACGATTAATATTGCCACAATGAAGAAAACCATTTCGAAAGTCATCGTTCCCTCTCACTCTCTCTCACACGCGACCCCATCTGCTTTGCCCATTCGAATTTTTAGACGCCTAGTTCTCAGAGACTATAGAGCTAGAGTAACCAAACTTTCTTTCCAAACTCCTGTGATATCAAACCAGCACGAGTTTATATCCAAATTTTGCCAGCCCCCTTCCGACCCCACAAAGAATGAAAATCTGTGGAATCCACAATTTTTAAGGTACGAGAAAACCAAAAATCAAAAAATTAGAATCATGGGAAATGAGCGTATCTACCAGACTGCCGAATCTGGATCAAGTCGGATCATTTTTATGGCTAGAAGGAACAAATTCAATTTCCGTGGCTACGCAAAGCCTTTCAAGCGCTTGCTCATTCCCTCTCTCTGTCTCGCACATACTTCTACAAAAGCGTATGTAAAATGTAGAGAAGACGGATGTAAATAACATACATATGAATGTAAACCAAAATGGAAACAGATAACATTTAATATATAAAATTGTGCAGAATGGTTCAACTTAATTTTTTGAAATATTTTTTTGAATCATAAGATAACATACATACCCTTATTCTGACTGAGTACCGGGTATAAAAAAGTGCCGCGGCCTTTGCTGCGGCTCGCAAAGTTCTCCCTAATTTTTGTGTTTTACTCGGGCTTGGCATGGGGAAACTTAATTATCTATCGGTCGGACTATGCAAAAAACCTTGAAGTATTAATAAGTTATAATCTTGGAAAAAAAAGCTTGAGGCCACTGCTACCTCCACTCGGCGCCTGGGACTACTCCATGCAACATAATGCAAGGTGCTTAACGCCCAACGCGTTGTTATGCACGAAAAGCAGACAATTTCGCCCTGCTACTCGGTGGGGGCCCATTTCGTCCATGTACGCGTTATTTCTCACGCTACCAGCCCACAGAAAAGTTGTCTGCATCGTTGCTAATGACCTTCGTGCGTTTTGGAGGAGAGGTAATGGTTCTACCCTATAGAGATATTCATGCTCTTGTCGATTTGTATCTATGGAGTGCTGACAGTTTCTGTTATTTCTATGGGATACAAATTTTTAAATCCTCCAACTCATCCATGGTCTTAAATGTGTAGATCGAATGTCATAAAACTGTTGTCTGATATTCTTTTAATTTCCTTAATAGAGCCCAGCTTTGGCCTCTCTATTTCCTCTAGCCCACTCCATATATGTGTGTACATATGTATGTATATTCCTCAGCGATTTCCAAGATCGCAGGGTCTGTCATCGAATGCCGAAACTCATTGCTAGGGTATTTAGATATTATAATTTGCGCACGAGCAAAACCGCAACGCCAGAGGTGACACTATAAAATAGTCGGGATATCAGAGAAAATATCTGTGACATACAACATGTGTTGTCCGCATCACTTATGCCGCATGCGCCCTGCCCCCTTCTTTAGCCTACATTCACAGTCATCTGTGACTTTTAAAAGCTGCTGGAGAGATTGTGCGAGAGGCGAGAGGGGAGAGGGGAGTGCCTGCCTCAGCAGCGCTGTGTTCTCTTCCTCGCGTGCAACATGGACCGATCGTGGGAAGCTGTGGCTTGACGCAATCTTGAAAAGCCAAAATCCTCAGCGGTGCACTTCCGTATCATTGAAGATTGACAACGTGCCACCATAGATGCCCAACCAGAAGCGGAAAATCCAAAAAAGGGCGTGGTAGCTACGTGGGCTTTAGGTCCAAATAACATGAGTATATTGTTAGAGGTAGATATCGAAGATATTACCTGTATTCAAATGTCTCATTAATAAGGCACTAATTTGGTTTTACTAAATTCATGAACTAATGCTTTATTTTACTTGATGGCGATCTGAGCTGCACTAAACTTCTTCGTGGAACCTGAGCGTAAGCTTTCCCTTGAATCGTACAATTATGCAGTTAGTCATAGAACTTATGCTTAAGCTTTGACTAGAGTCACCCGATTATCCCGTTGCTTGTGGAAGGTAAAGTTCCGACCACCCAAGCAAGAGTCAATGCTATCAATTGTGCTCGATGGCATTTACTTCTAGATTCTAGACAACTCTATCGTACAAATACACTTTGTCAGATGAGATCAGATTAGAGCCACGTTCCTCGATGTCGCCATTGAATAAACAGGATGGCGACAGCCATGGCTTTGGACTTTGACTTGAAAATGGAGTCCCTCAGCCACCAGTTGCGAGGTGAGATCTCCAGTTTCTCGTAGCATAAGCTGCTGATGGCGAACGTGGAAAGACAGACGTGACTGAGTAACAGCTTTGCCGGTTTTCAGGGGGGGACTGACCTGACCTCGTCTAATAAACAAAACTTTGCCTATATAATGCCTGGCATCGGCAGTTTTTCAACGCTTGCATATGCCTACATTTTTTGTTTTGTTAATATTGTATTGTTAGATTTTATCCGAACAGTGTGTCGAACAGGCTATATTAGAATAATATTCCCAAAACGAACTATTATATACAGCTGACTAAAATCATATAGCTGACAAAGGAACGACCGATATGCAAGGGTATTAAAGACTCCGGTCTCCGAAGCTAGGTATTCTTATTATTTTTGTCAATCGAGAATGCAGCCTCGTCTGCCGTCGAAGTGGCTACCTGAAATTGGAGCTGATTTGATCGCAGAACGCTGCTCTACTTCTGCCACTGCTGCTGCAGCTGCAGCTGAGGCGAACTGTGTTCTGATAGTCAGTCGGTACAATATCGGCGTGCAATTCGGAGCCCGAAGCTGCGAAACCCTTGCGCAGTCATTGTATAGTACAAAAGAGATGAAGCACAACCAGGCTTCCAGAGGTGCCTTTGCAGAGTCGGCCTTGTCACGCTCTTCTGAGTACCGCAAGGTGATGAAACCGCTCCTAGAGCGCAAACGTCGTGCGCGCATCAACATCTGTCTGGACGAACTAAAAATTATAATCTCGGATCTAGCTTACATGGTATGTAGACGGATTCCAGCCTAGAACCGTCCCAGCTGACTATTCTCCATACTTCAACTGCCAGAAGACCACGGAGCTGAACAAGTTGGAGAAGGCCGACATCCTGGAGCTGGCAGTGCAGATTTTGAAGGACCAACGCACCTGCAAATCCTCGCAGCTTCCTGGCCCGGTGGCCTATAAGCAACGACTAGAGGCGGAGTCTTACTGGGATGGTTTCCGTCAGTGCGCTATGCAGGTGTCCACCTTCCTGCAGAACCACGAAAAGGCGCTCAGCGACCAGTTCAATGAGTTCATTCAGCAGATCCTAGCCGCCAAGCCTGAGCCGACTGAGCCACCCCTCTGGAGACCCTGGTAGAAGTTCTGGTAGAACACAAAAAAAAAAGATGGGCTCAGGTCGGGGGATATCTGTTGTGAGTTCCAGTAGGACCCCTTTTTGAAGGATAGATCATACCATCCGATGGTTAAGCAAATAAAACATACACTGAAATTGTTGTTTGCTGTTCGGTTTTTCTTTTCGCAATAATTCAAAAAACGTTTATTATGTGTGTAAAAGTGTACGAGGAAGTGTTTGTTGGTGTGGATGTGTATCTATGAGACTTCGAGTAAATCGCTGAAAAACTTTTATTACTCCATTTTCCTTCAATTATAATTAATTTAATTTGTATTAAACCTTTTCTTTACGCACTTGAAAGCTAAATTAACTATTGCTTATGTTGAATATATGTAATGCACACGGAGTAAGGTTGCTTTTTCAGTTATCAGTTAATCAGTAAACATTAGCGTTACTATTAATCGTTGACATGAACATTATCGATACATATCTACATGTATGTACATATGTGTGCAAGTAGCGTAAAAGTAGCCAAAAAAATATATATACATATGTACGTAATAATTGAACAACATTTTTCTCGAGATTATTCTTTAGCTTTCTATTATTCTGATATCTTTGTGTATTCCTGTTGGAGGAGTTTCTTATATTCTACATTTGGTTTTTGTTTTGCTGAAGTTCTGAAACCCTCCCTCCTTCTTATACATATGTACAATTGTTCACAATAGTTTCGAGTTCTAGTTTAAGGTCGAAGTCGAGTCGACTGTAAGAAGCGCGAAAATTGATTGTTATTGCAGTTTGTTTTCATTTGTTCTTAATTTTTTCCTCCACGAAATTGATTTGTACATACATATGTATTTTTCGTGAATTTGTATAACATTATATGTATATTTAAAGATATCGTTTTCTGCACTTTCTCCTACTCCCATTTTGAGATTTTTTAGTATGTGGGATTTTCCATAGTCCTGGAAAAGCGCATGCAAACATGTGTGTGAATTGCTTACCATATCAAATTGAAACATTTTTCAACAATAAAGATATAAAAAAAAAATTTGCAAATTACACAAGTCAAATACAAATACAGAATCTAAATTACCTACATATGTATACACGTTTGTGTGTAGATAATTATAAATATTTCTTTATAATCATACATATATGTAAATAACGTCTCACGTCGTTTGTCAGCGATGGACTGCTAAACTACTTAGCCGATTTTAATCAAATTTGCACACCGTGTGCAGTTTGATTCAACTTGAAAGATAGGATAGCTTACATCTTAATTTGTATTATTTTATTGAAAATTTTAATTTTATAGTAAACGAAAAACAGGGAAATTCCATTATTTTTACTTTTTCAATTTTTGGTGTTAGATTAGCCGGCCACATTTTATTTGGCCATATTTGAAGTACAAAATATAAACAACAATGACGAAATAGCACGATACCAAATGGGCAGATACATTAGCAAAAACGAAGCTATTTGGCATATTCTTAGCTTTGCCATACACGAAAGAGATCCTTCTGTCCAGCATCTAGCAATACATCCTGAAACGGTCAACGTGTATACTTTACTGAAGAAAATGTCCTCCATCGAGCGTTTGAGGCTCCAAAAACGACAGAAACTGAATTTTTTACATTGTGCTAAAAATCTGACATCTGCTGATGTAACACGTTATTTCACATGGAACGTGCAATATGAAATAATTTGTAACATCGGCATAGATCTGTCTTTTGCAAATTTGCCAAAAATTTCAGATTTTTCACACAATGTAAAAAATTCAGTTAGTGTCGTTTTTGGAGTCTCAACCGCCCGTTGAGGAACAAATCCGTGGCTCCAATTTTCGGCTGGAAAAAAGGAAAATCACATCCCTCCACTACAGGCATATTCAAAGCTAAGACATTGCGGCGTTACTTGAATCATGAATCAGATTCGTTTAGCTTTTGCCATGTCTATAAATAAGTCTCAAGGCCAAACAATGTCTATATGTGGCTTAGATTTGGAAAATCCATGTTTTTCTCATGTTTTTCGCTTTCTCATATGTTGCACCTACCTCATTCATAAGTTTGAGTGTTACATGTTATTTACTAACAACTTTGTAATGTACTCATTTGTTAAAAATTTGAAAAAAAGTAATAATACATTTTAAAATTCTTTTGCATTGATTTTTGCTTAATATCAATTGTACGAAAATTGTAATCAATCGTGTTCAAAGTTCCCATTAAAATCCTAACCCCGTGGATTTTTATACCAGCTTTGACGCGTCTGTTTTCAATCGTAGATAACAATTTCATTATATTAAGGGGTTACAATAGTAGAAAATCTGTTATGAAGGTCGCTATATTTTTTTACAAAAGGCATCTATGTAAAAAAGCATGGTGGTCCCTATGACTGATGTTCTCCTACCGTTCCTCTTACATACATATGTAGTTTACTACAATGTAACATAACAAAAACCTTAGTCTCTGCAATGCGTGGTTGGGTATATAGCTCGTATTAAATCAATTAAATTGACCTTTTTCATAGTATATGCACGACAACTACTATAGGTGTGTTCTGTGGTGCAGGAAAATAAAAATTGTGATATTCCGGTTGACTAGGAAACCTCAGAATCAGATTCGGAATTAGGGATATGATGACATTACATAGGACCTGTTCCAATGTAAAACCCCATTGGAAAAGTAAAAGTCAAAGATTTCGGCTAAAAAATTGGAAGCTTTTAGACAATTTAATCAGATTTTTGCTGTGCAATTCTACAACGATAAATGCTGATGATACAAAAAGTAGATTGATTATGACTGTTGAAACAATAAGACTTTAGTAGATTTTCTTACAATAGTGTTCTCTTTGCGTTCTAAAGCTGAACCACATATTAAATATAAATTATTTTAGCGTTAAAGGCATTAGTTAAGGCAGAATGAGAAGTAGAACTAAGTCCAACAGTACGTGAAATGAGAACCGAAAATAGCCGATATATAAAGAGATACAGTTAGAGTGTAGACGATTCAGGCGATAGCTTTGTAGGTAGGGCTTTAATTGCGCTTCCCACATTATAAGATGCTATAGTGAAAGCTCTTTGTATGGCTCAGGGGTTTCCAAAAAAAAGTTACAGCTAATATTTTTGTTTGTCTTTTTAGGCATGCAGGAATACCTATACCTATGGAGAATTACTCGTGTTAAAATTGCTTCTATTCCGTATATGGGGTGGGTGGCTGTGGCTGATCTAGTAACGATCTAAGGGATGCAATGGTTGAAAGCATCCATTCAATGACTCTCAGGAAAATAATTTTGAAGTTCAATGGTGCGAAGACGCAGAACCATGGCATGCCGCATGCAGAAGCAGAGTTACGACTATTAAAATATATAATATATATATATGTATATATGTACAGGAGCAAGAAAAGGAGCAGGCTCGATCTGCCAAGCGTCTAGGCCAGTCGCATATTAGTTATGTTCGAGTATTTGCATACATATGTATTTGTATCTTTCGAACTATAAGCATATACTATACTATAGCTCTCGTCGCAAGAGTTTTTTCTCTCCCTGTCTCGCTTTGATCAATAATTTTTCAACTTATCGATTAGATAGCTGTCGGTTGGCCTTGATACTTATACGATATTTATAAATATATATATATTTACGAATGTATATGGATAAATATGTATCTATTAATAAATATTTTTTTTAAAAGCGTTTCATTTGACAATTTTGGTGTTCTTTTGTTTGTAATTTTTCCTTGGTAAATTTGATTTTTGGTTTTTAAGTGTGTTTATGTTTGTGTGAGAAGGAAGAAGGAGTTTGGTAAAAATATGAGAGTGTGTGAGTATTCTCAATCGATTCCAATGAAGATTCACATACATTGCTTATTTTCTGCTGTGGATGAGGGATTGCGTAGAGTTCGTTGTCTCAAATCATTGACTAGCTTCTTCCGTCCCCACTGCCGTTCTTCCTCAGCTTCCACTCCCACTCTGGAGCACCTTAACGATTCTCGATGCAACCAAAACTCTTTCGGTTAATCACCACCTAAACTTAACGCCTGGACAATGCGTGGATCAGCTTTACTTCCCTCGCGAAACTCCTCGAGAGTGAGGCGGTCGTCATGATTCTTGTCCATCTGATCGAAAATCTTGTCCACCCGCTTTTGCGGCGTGTTCTCGTCCTCCGTCTGTGGCTGCTGGCCCTGCAATAGAGTGATTAATGCTGATTCCTTTACAGGAGGGGATAGTGCAAGCAAAAACCACTTACTACCATCTGGTAGATGGCATCCACAATGTTGTACATCTCCTCGCGCGTAATGTAACCATCGTTGTCCACATCGTAGAGACGGAAGGCCCCTGGGGAAGGAAGATATTATCATTATGGCAGAGTAAATGGGGTTGAATGTATCAGTACTTACAATGCAGCTTCTCATCTAAATTTCCCCTTGATGTTATGGACAAAGCCCGTATGAACTCCTCAAACTCGATTGCCCCATCCTGCAAACACAAATGCAAACACAAATGAGGAATAAAGACTATGGCTACGAATTGTTGCATAAAGCTGAGGCGAAAGCCTCACGCGACCGTGTCTGCTTTGCCTATTCGTCGAAATGAGCGCCTAGATCTCAGAGACTATATGAGCTAGAGCAACCAAACAAAGCATAACAGACAGGGTCGCGTGTGAGAGAGAGCGAGAGGGAACGATAACTTTCGGTTTTCTTCATAGTGGCTATATTAATAATCAGATCTTATCCAGATTCTACACTCTGATAGATATGATGATTCTCTATGATCCTGCGCTTTTAGTTTTCTCGTATCTTTAAAATTTTGCATGCCACAGATTTTCGTTCTTTGTGTGGGCGGAAAGGAGCGGGGTGAAATTTTGAAATACACTTGGAGTAGTGTGATAGCACAGAAGACTGGATACAAAATTTGGTTGCTCTAGCTTAAATAGTCTCTGAGATATAGGCGCAAATGAAGACGGACGGACGGGCGGACGGACGGACAGAGAGACATGGCTATATCGACTCGGCTATTGATGCTGATCAAGAATATATATACTTTATGGGGTCGGAAACTCTTCCTTCTGTGCGTTACACACATCCGTTATCGCAATAAATCTAATATACCTCTATACTCTTCGAGTACCGGGTATAAAAATACAGCATAGGTTCGACTTAACTTTTTTGAATTTTCTAATTGGGCCAAAATTTAATTCGTCCGTTTTGCGAACATTTAATAAATTACATAAATCGTGAGCTCATATGTATGCATGCAAATGTACATATATACTGACTGAGTACCGGGTACAAAGTAGTAGCTCACAACGTTCCCCTTCGTTCTAATTTTAATAGGAGCAGATGCAAGGGTCGCGTTTTTACTTTACACCCGGTGGTACTCAGTCTGCATACATGTATGTATGTACATATGTACTATATGAACTAATGATTTATAATTTACTAATATATAAGTTAACGCTCTCCACCAACTGCAGGGTATCGGCAGAATTCCGAAACGGAAGAATGCTGATGCCGCACTCGAGGGGTGGGGGCAGCGACTACATTGTCGCAGGAGCTTCTGCCTAGAAGCCGTTGGCCTGCACTCGAGTGGCCAGCGGATCATATTTCGCTGCTGCATAAAGATCTGCTGTGGAGCTGATGGTCTGCACGAGGCACTGACAGTGCAGAACGTCGGCCCGCTGCCGCGAGCGTATCTTGGTATCTTTAGATTTATTCTCACTTTCAACCGAGCCAGTCGAGCCGGAAAATAAACGATTAAACTTACACCCGCGAGTTTCATTGCCGTTGGCCGAGCCACGGTACCAGTAATCGGGAAAAATAATAAATTAATTTATATTATATATTTAATTTGGTATCACTGATACCAAAACATTTCATAAAAATCGGTCAAGCCGTTTGGGAGATTTTTATACCTTCGATTCTGTGTTTCCATTTTTCTTTACATTTTTTTTAGACCTGTCTCTTTTTCTGTATTCTTGAGCAAAACCAGCCGTTTAATTTCGTTCGCCTCCGCCAGAGTATTCACACACATTCACACATTATGGCTATATAATTTTAAATCGATCTGATCCAGATTCGGCAATATGTTGAATATGGTTATTCCCTATGATTTTGATTATGGATATAATAGATTTTCGTACTTTTTGGGAAAGAAGGGCGTGGCAAACTTTTGAAGTATACATGAGTCAGTGTGATATCACAGGAGACTGTACACAAAATTTGGATACCCTAGCTCTTATAGTCTCTGAGAACTAGACTTCAAACAAGACGGACTAACGGACAGACGGACAGACAGAAATATCGACTCGGCTACTGATGCTGATCAAGAATATATGTACGTGTCAATATACTTTATGGAGTCGAAAACGCTACCTTCAGGGTATTAAACACATCCATGTATTTTGAGTATATGCTATACAAAAATTTTGAAATACAATTGGCGCACTTTAAAGATATTTTGAGGCATATTTCGGCAAAGCAAAGCATTCTGTTTTCAGGTGCTCTAGTACTCAGTAAAATACTCACGTTATTCTCATCGAACACTCGAAATACCAAAGAGGCAAATTTACTCGGGTCTCCATCGGGAAAAAACTGCTTATAGATTTTGATGAAGCCCTGAGGAAAAAAACCAAAAGATATAGAAAGAGAGAGAAAAAATGCAACTAAGTGTTAGACAAGCTAAATATTTGCTGCTGGCCCCATAGACAACTACAATCGAGTGGGTTCGGTTGGCAAGTGAGAGGAAGACACCTAAAATAGCATTAGAGTAAAAATTTCGGTGACTGGTGGATAGTTGGATGGAGAGATGGCGGTATGGATGGGCGTGTGCTCCTCAGAAATGTATGTTCAGAAGCTTCAAAATACTTCAAATTGTTTATTCAATGGTATACCGCTCTCGCATTCATTTGCTTACTCGGTCATCATCTCCTTTTATGCAGTGAAAAGCCGGCAACGGTTAAGACGGTTAAAATTTCGGGCAGGTGTGCGGTGAATTACTACAGTGGTGCTGCTTGAATATGGTTCATTGACTGTTAGACGATATATGTAATAAAAATATATAATTAATTATTAATAATTAATAATTAATTAATTATTAATAATTAATTAATTTATTAATAGGCGTCGTTTAAGGTATCGTTTATACAAATCGATGGATAAACGGCCAAGTTGCAGCCGTTTGACCAAATATTGACCAAAAATTTTAAATCTTCAAATCTATCAGAAAAAGTCATTTTGGGCGACAGCGGAAATGAAATGTTGAATTTTGTTGAATAGTGATATTAGGAACGATAAAATAGAACTGCGACCAAATACGCAATGCATTAAACTGCCAGACAACTTCTGCACTGTTCTTTAGGAAAAACATGAATTGATACAGAGCATTTTTCTGTCTCTATCATCGGGCGATGATATTTCAGCAGTCAAAAATGTTGATGCTGACGAAACTAATATTCAGATACAACAGCTGTTACCAGGCGATCTAATGTCTTTTAAATTAATCGATACTGTCGTTGGTGAAAATGAAAGAGTATTCCCAATTGCATTTTTAAATTTACTAGATTTACCTGAAATGCCACCTCATATTCTACGATTAAAGATTGGTTCCACTATGATTCTCCTACGTAATTTGAATCCACCTTAATGATGCACGGGTACGCGTTTGGTCATCAAAAAGATCACCTGATATATTCTTGAAGCAACCACTTTAACTGAGAAGCTTAAAGGAAAAGTGGTACTGGAAAGTGGTATTGGAAAATCCATGTTTTTCTCATGGCCAACTACATATATGTTGCATGTTCATGTGTAGGGAAACCGTCGAACCTATTTGTGTTAGCTAAATAGAGGTTAACGACAAAATATTGTGTACCGATTAGTGCTAAATTAAATTGAAGTTAAAGGTATTTATAATTCAAAATAATAAATATTATTGTTAAAGATCTAAGACTATCTTCCCTAAATCGAAAAACAGTGTATGTTATATCGCTTTCAATTGATTTGATTCCTTTCAAATAAATAATATAGAAATCGCAACTATTTTTTTTATTATAAATTTGAAAATTATCTGAGAGCGTTTAATTGGGGCGAGACAACGTTCGGCGGGTCTCCTAGTATATATGTACATATGTACATACATATGTATATACATAGATAGTTTTTCTGGATGCTCGCTTTGAGGTGTTGTTTGGTCTGCGATGATGATGCTGATGGGAGCGGGAGCCATGGCCACAATGAGGATGATGATGATAACTGTGAACAATAATGTAGGGATGGTTAAAAGGTTGGATACTCACTTGCTCGGTCAGCAAACCATTCGGACAGTCTTTCAAAAAACCTTTGTGCCTTTCGTTGGTGTCAGAGGTCAGAGATCATGATAGCGAATAGCATAGAACACAGAGGTCACAGGGAGAGAAAGCGGGAAAGAGAAAAGGCAGAATCAGGCGCCAGAAGGAGAGAGAAAAATAAATTACAATAAGAGAGAGATAGAGACAGGGAAGAAGTCAGAAATATAAATGAACGGAAATTAATAAATAATTTGCTAACGCACAACAAATGACCGAGAAACGAAAAGAATGGCAAACGAAAAAGTTTTTCGCAGCCAGGTAATTTTGCGCAGATAAAGTAAACAGATCTGGGGTGCATTTTCGTTTTAAGTGTAAGTTTCTCTCATTTTCAAAGGAAG
Source organism: Drosophila azteca (assembly GCA_005876895.1). Taxonomy (NCBI): domain Eukaryota; kingdom Metazoa; phylum Arthropoda; class Insecta; order Diptera; family Drosophilidae; genus Drosophila; species Drosophila azteca. The sequence goes on from VCKU01000069.1 coordinate 297,584, forward strand.
CCAAAAATAATTGTTTAATTAAAGTAAAAGTTACAACCATATTCGAAAATGTACGAATTGTAAGCCAACTAAAAAAACATAATAAAAAAGGCTAAATGGAATGATAGTATAGGAGAAATTCCAAACTCTTTGAATTTATTTTTTCATATACATATGTAGCTTACCATTGACGAATTTCCTTTTCGGTGACTGCAAAATAGAGAGAAATACAGGATTAGTTGAGCAATCTTTAGTGATTGGACTGAGGTTTTCACTGGGTTGCACCTCAAGGGTCTCCGCGTGTTATCGTTCTCAATATCAACTCCAGCTCACTCTATTGGCCTCTGATGGAGCCAAGCGTCGTGGCTGAGCCACTGTGTTATGGTAGCTTATGTGGGGTCTCAGAGTCTTCTCCAAGACCCATTTGCCTGTCTGTGTGTCCGTCTTGTTAGACGCCCAGTTCTCCCTATAAGGGCTAGAGTAGTTTTATATCCGCACTCCTGTAATATCACACTGGTACAAGTGTATTTCAAATTTTCGCTACGCTCCTTCCGCCCACACAAAGCACATATGTACATATGTATGTAAAAAATCTCCCAAACGGTTTGACCGATTTTGATTAATTTTGTTGTCAAAAATGAATTTGTATTTTTCTGCGAACAGCGATACCTAATGACGTAAAAAATAGATTGAATAAATCAATAGTTCATATAATATCATATACTATATACCCGGTCTGAGTATAAAGTAAAGACTCGGCCCTTTCCTCGGCTCAATCGTTCCCCTCGCTTGTTATTAACTTAATTTAATTTTAAATTCAACTTTTACACACAGCATGCACAAGAAACAGGTGTGGGTGGGGCCAAATGTTAATTAAGAATAGGACCCTGGAAATAGAGCCAACACGAAATTTAAATGAGCAGCGACCTGCATGAGGGCCACGTACACACTTGGGGCTAGTGATGCAGCAGAGCCACCCCAGCGATAGGTGGAGCCTTGGAGAAAGTGCATGTTTGGTCTGAAATATTCGCTGAACTGATTAGATTCGAATCGGAATCGAAACTAAAGCCGCTACTCTAATCATGGGTCAACAAGTAAACTATTCCACCTTTTTTACTTAGCCCTTAACACAGGTGGGTTCGCATGTCTTCAAGGCCTCGCACGCAACTGAAACGAATGGGAATTTCCAGCCACTTGCCAGCGGCTCCATATCGAACACTTTTTCGCCCTACCCCAGCTTCCTCAATTAATGCCGATGGATAGCCTTCTGTGTTTTATACCATTGAAGTGGGTTTTCAAAAATGAAAATAGAAGGAAGAGAAACAGGGAAATTAATAGAACTAAGTGCATTATTACATATGTATGTAAATATGTATGCATGTATGTAACTCTGGGAAATGATAACAATTAGATAAAACAAAGAGAAACTGATAACTGATAAGAGTGCACTAATCGTTTGTGATCAACATTTTTAAAATCGGATGTAAAATATTGTCAAAATTATCGATCGGAATATTCTGTTTTGATTTGTGCTATTTATATGACTACGGCTGTACATATAGTATTTAGTCAGTCATACATAGAATCGATATCAGATTGATAGTGTAACAATCCTGAAGGATAGGTTCCAGCCTTACCAGACAGCTTCAGCAAGGAGGACTGAACTGGTAGCTAGAAAACTGAAACAACCCCACCAAATGGAACTTCCAGTGGACTGCAAGTTTACGGCATTGCGGTCAAGACACACCTACAAAGGATGCAAACGTTCCAGAGCAAAACTCTTCGCAGGATCACTGGAGCTGAGTGGTTTCTGCGAAACAAGGACATTGGCAGAGACCTTGGTGTCCCTCTAATCGGTGATGTTGTCAACGCACAAGCAGCAAAAAAATATATCGCCAAACTCGAAAATCACCCCAACGAGCTAGCGAGGAGACTCGTCAGAGCCTCTCACAGACGACGGCTTCGACGGATCCACCCTATTGACATACCTGATAGGATTATATATCTAAAGACCTTGCACGTAGAATAGACACCTCAGAAATGAAGACCCAAAGACCGCACCATACCTGGATTATGCTTAATCCTTTCAGCTTAGTTATCCTTCTCTATTGCATAAGTAGCTATTTAGTTACAGTAAGCAATAACAAATTATTATTATGCTGTAATATAAGTAGTCATTGTAATAAATTACAGCCATCATGTATAAAAAAAAAAAAACTTTATAGGACAACATAAAAAAAAAATATAAAAAAAATAGGACAACATTTAATAATAATGCTGTTAGGGAGCAGTTAGATATACATATGTATGTACATATGTATGTATATAGAGAGAGATTTAAAGACAGAGAGAGAGAGAGAGAGAGAGCGAAATAGTCAGACATGGCGCCATTTACATGTACAATTGTACACAATACATACATATATACATACATACTTATGTATGTACATACATACATATGTGTGTATTAGTCTGCGTAGTGTAACTATCGAAGCGAAAACTTGGAAATATGGGAATTGCAGGATTGGTCTCCACTCCACCCAACTCACATCCCTCTTAGTCACTCCCCTTCATCTTAAGTCCCTCGTGTTGGACTCTGGCTACTGGATATGGGTCTGCTTTTTCTGTTGAATTTACACATTTGGTTTTCACTGTTAAAGGCCAGATAAAATGTGAAGACAAGATAAATTAAAATGAAAAGACAAAGACAAAAACGCATATGGCAAAGGGTCCAAAAAGCGCGTAAGGAGCACAACAAGTACAATAATCATTTCAACACAGAAACGAATTTTGAGTGCCTGCCACTAATTGGATGCCAATGCGTGCGATATCCTATGAGAATGGGTGCGGCAGTGGGGGTAGAATCCAAACATCTAAGAATCCTTTTTTTAATCCAGTCTATCACACCCCCACCTTGACTCTATAAGCTGTCTGATTGCATAGCGGAATACATGCAGCAGATATCCAGGGTTCATTCAATTTTGTTTTATTAGCGATTTGCCCTCAAGCCCTCACAAGACACACGTGGAATAACCCGGCTACGGCTACGACTATTTTCAAAAGCTTAAAACAAACCCAAATTGCAAAAAATTGTGCTTTATGAACATTTTGGAATAATTCAAGGCTTTTTAGACTTGTTTTATTTGGTTGACAGTTTAAGCTTTAATTTCAGCCCAACAAGAGACTTCTGGCCCCTCGGTATTATTTTCTACACGTAATCGAGACGAGACAAACACAGGGCTAACTAGAAACTTAGAGTCCATTTTTCTCAAAATCTCGACGTGATGAAAACTTTTGGGGGTCGGTTTCGTGTTCAGCGATGAAAATCATATGAGAATATCTTTGTCCGATTTGTATATTTTGCGGATCGACAAGTGTTATCATACCCAGAATTACGACAGCAGTTTTCCGCGGCTGAATTCCTCTAGCAACCTTGTAATATAACGCTAGTTACAAGACCCAACGTCAATACACACAGTTTAAAATAATTTGCAATAAAATGTAGTATTAATACACATTATAAATATCAGAAAATAATTCTAGTTTTCATTTTCGACGAGCAATAAACACTGGTCAAAACCACCAGCCAAAAAAAAAAACGGAGTTCTGATGAGCCCGATGTTGAGTCTCAAAATTGCACTTTGTGAACTGGTACGTGAAGTTAGAGTAAACTCGGTCAGGACAGGTCTCCATACCTGTTATAGAAACTTTAGTTTTGTGTTTGTCGATCAATGGGTCTATCCTAGAGTCCAGCCTTAAAATTATACCATAAGCTATTATCCCCGGCGATGTCAATCAAAAAGTGTTTAAATACTTCCTTCATTATTAACACTAGACAGCACCACAATTCCTTTGTGAACCCAACCAACCGATACATTCTGATACATTTTGGACTTTAAACATTTTTAATGCACTTTTCTCATGGTTAACTTTTTTTATACCCGGTACTCGAAGAGTATAGGGGTATATTAGATTTGTGGTCATAATGGTTTTGTGTAACGCCCAGAAGGAAGCGTTTCCGACCCCACAAAGTTTATATATTCTCGATCAGCATCAATAGCCAAATATATCTCAGAGACTATTAAAGCTAGAGGAACAAGTTTTGTATCCAGTCTTCTGTGCTATCACACTACTCCAAGTGTATTTCAAAATTTCGCCCCACCCTTTCCCGCTCACACAAAAGACGAAAATCAGTGGCATGCACAATTTAAAAAAAAACGAGAGGGAACGTTCTGAGCCGCGGCAATGGCCGCGGCTCTACATTATACCCGGTACTCAGTCAGTATATACGTATTTATGTATACATATGATCTTACGATTTATTTAATTAATTATATGTTCACAAAAGAGACGAATTAAATTTTGGCCAAAATGGAAAGTTTCAAAAAATTAAGTCGAACCGTATGCTGTATTTTTATATTTGAGAAGTTATCAGTTTCCATTTTTATTTACATATGATTTTTACGTCGGCTGCTACATTTTTACATACACGTGTAAAACTACATACAAGAGACATGGAAGTGTGTGCGAGAGAGAGAGGGAATTGCTTGGCTGCCGTTTGGTAGCCACTGAAATTTAATTTGTTCCTTCTGGCTATAATAATGCTCAGACCTGATCCAGAATCGGCAATCTGCCAGATACGGTAATTTTTTATGATTCTGCGTTTTTGGTTTTCTTGTATCTTAAAAATTATGGATTCCACAGATTTTCGTCCTTTGTGGGGGCGGAAGGGGGCGTGTCAAAATTTTGAAACAAACTCGTGCTGGTTCGATATCACAGGAACTTGGATAGAAAGTTTGGTTGCTCTAGCTCTTATAGTCTCTGAGAACTAGGCGTCAAAAAATACGAATAGGCAAAGCAGATAGCGTCGCGTGTGAGAGAGAGCGAGAGGGAACGATAACTTTCGAAATGGTTTTCTTTATAGTGGCTATATTAATAATCCGATCTAATCCAGATTCAACACTCTGATAGATATGATCATTCTCTATGATTCTGCGTTTTTAGTTTTCTCGTATCTTCAAAATTGTGCATGCCACAGATTTTCGTCTTTTGTGTGGGCGGAAGTGGGCGGGGCGAAATTTTGAAATACATTCGGAGTAGTGTGATAACACAGAAGCCTGGATACAAAATTTGGTTGCTCTAGCTTTAATAGTCTCTGAGATATAGGCGCAAATGAAGACGGACGGACGGACAGACGGACAGACGGACGGACAGACCGACATGGCTAGATCGACTCGGCTATTGATGCTGATCAAGAATATATATACTTTATGGGGTCGGAAACGCTTCCTTCTGTGCGTTACACACAACCGTTATCCGCACAAATCTAATATACCCCTATACTCTTCGAGTACCGGGTATAAAAAACTAAAAACGCAGAATCATAGATGATGACCATTTCTATCAGAGTGTTGAATCTGGATCAGATCAGATCATTATTATAGCTACAATGAAGAAACCCATTTCGAAAGTCATCGTTCCTTCTTGCTCTCTCTCATACGCGACCCCATCTGCTTTGCCCATTCGTGCCCAGCTAGAGCAACCAAACTTTCTATCCAAGCTCCTGTGATATCAATCCAGCACGAGTTTATTTCAAAATTTTGCCACGCCCCCTTCCGCCCCCACAAAGAACGAAAATCTGTGGAATCCACAATTTTTAATCAAAACATCAAAACAAAAAACAAAACATTAGAATCATGGGAAATGAGCGTCGGATCCTTATTATGGATAGAAGAAACAAATTCAATTTCAGTGGCTACGCAACGCCTTTCAAGCGCTTGCTCATTCCCTCTCTCTGTCTCGCACACACTTCTACTAGCCGTATATATGTAAAGAAGAATATGTATATGTCAAATGTAGAGAAGACGGATGTAAATAACATATGTAAACCAAAATGGAAACAGATAACATTTAATATATACAATTTTGCAGAATGGTTGAACTTAATTTTTTTTTAATTTTTTTTTTATCATAAGATCATATACATATGTATGTACATACACATATTCTGACTGAGTACAAGGTATAAAGTAGAGCCGCGGCCTTTGCCGCGTCTCACAACGTTCCCCCTCGTTCCACTTAAATCTGGTTTTATTGAAATTTGAAATGCTAAAAGTTGATAAATGCAGCTCCAAATCAAACTTAAACACACTTTGTAGTTTCAGCTTACTGTTTGGAAAATATTAAGCTTTCAAATTCAAAATTGATCAATTTGAATTTGAAAACTCAGTAAAAGTAAAGAAAAAATGTTGCTTGGGTTTCATTTGCACAAATCTATCTTTAAACGGCTATGGTACAGCCGTTTGACCAACTCTTCTTATGCTCCATTTTTCCATTAAATTTAGGTACTTGCACAACGGAAACCCTGGTTGGCTTATATTGTTGTGTCACTCACGTAATTTTATTTTGCTCACGTTAAAAGCTGACAAAAAAGGCTTCCAAGTGTGACCCGAATATACACGAGTATGTCCTGGAGACGGCTTGATACTTATGTCCAGATTTCAAGGCTGGGAACGTACCCAGAAATGATTTACTGGATGACCCAATGTAGGGGATAGATGGTACTCACAGTATGTGTCCGTTATCAAGCGATCGATAGTGTCCTGCTTCAATTTCGAGTTCTTCTTGCCCATCTTATAGTTCCCTCCGGATGATTATCCTCTGTTGGCCTGCTGCCCTCTGGCTATTCTCCTGAGTCTAGTTCGGTTTCAAGCTCGCGGTGGTTGTGGTAGCGTTGACAGGTGATTGGAAGCACGTGTCTTATCCCGTTTTGGGCTCAGTTCGATCTGCAAATACAAGGGGCACCAGATTAAAGATTTCCATCATTTCCATCACCGCCATCGTCAGTAGCCCAAGCGAGATACTGCTGTACATTTTCAAGACAAAACGTCATTTATCGTGCTGCAGCCATACAGAGGCTGTGTGCTGCACTAGCAGTATCCCCACTTGCCATTTGCAGAGATGCCCTCTCCCTCGGGCCTCCTACCTATGATAAATAGCCAAAGGTACTTTGATATTTAAGCATGTCGACGGGGGGGTTTGTATGGACACTTCCATAGTTACACAACCATCCATGCAGCCACCCATGCAACCACCCATCCAACATCCCCGAAAACAAGGCAAAGAACAACCACAACTACAAAGAAGACAGGACCAGCTGAGACCAAGGAAGTCGTGGACAATCTTGAGCGAGGCTTCATGTTTGTTCTTCCTTTTGTGACGGCACGAGGACAGAGATGACCACAATGGCAGCGATGCTGTCTGGAATTTCCCTCTATATGCATGCGAAACTAAAATTTTAATAATTTCCCAGGCAAGTTTTTCCCGCTACCCTTCTCAAGCACCTGCATTCGTGAAGAAGGAGAAGAAAACTTTTTTAATTCCTCGTTGCCACTTCACAAGCAAATTGCGTAAGACTTTAATTGACCTTGCATTGCCGATGAAGGACGAAGTAAGGAGACAGAGATTCACATAGCAGGCTAGCTACTTCTCTCAATTCTCCTCAACGTGGGACAATAATCATAATTTATGGCCACATAAAGGGCCCCAAACGTAATTAAACTTCACGTCATGGCCGCTTATAAAACATAAAATATTGGAAAAAACTTGCATTATGCAATCGTTACGAAACTGTCCTTCCTTGCGCCTCCTGCAACATTATCTTCAATGTTGGAAATTTTCATATTTCGTTTCGGCTTTTGCCGTTTTACGAGTTGCAGAGCCAATATTGATGGCCCTGGCAGAAGCACAGAAATTATACATTGTCCGCAACTTTTGATGAAATATCCCAGTTCTCATTTTTAGCTTTAATATAGCGTCATACTCAGTTAACGTATGGACAGGAAACAACAACGAAATAAAAATATTGTCGACGGCTGTGCCCACCGTTAATTACGAGAATAGACCACAATCTTTGATGTTATGTAAACCGATCCGGAGATAGGTGAATAAAGATATATCGGGACGTATTACACAGATTTGTGAAAAACGTTGAACCCTAATTCTATTCGAAAATAAGACAAAATCTCGGAAGTGATAAAAACTATAGAAATAACTAATTTAAAAGAAATGCCTGTAAAAATATAAGGCTGAGGCACTGGCCTCTATTGCGTAGTAGGCGCATTAAGTGGAGCGCAAATTGATTCTGCATCGACAGAAATTCAATCTGGAATACATTTCTCCACTCCAGACCGGATAAAGTAGTAGAAGCATCAAAAAAATCGCAAAAGTTGCTGAGGAGATAATGCACACTGTGGGAGGAAGGAAAGTCGGGGATGGGTCTGGAGGAATGCATGCCATGATGCAAGGCCGGTGATGCAACTACTAACGAACGGAATACCCAGACCATCGTCCTGACCTGTCCTGTCCATTCACCACGTCTTCACTCTTGCCATATCCAATCGCTGCATCCCTGCAGTCGTCGGAGGATATTATTACCAAATGCCATTTCCGTGTCCATGTCCATGTTCGTGTCTGTATCTGTCAGGCTCGGAAATTGAAAGGAAAGAAAGTTGGGCATATTCAAGGCGCCACAGTCCTGGTCTCAGTGTCAGTCATGGCTCTGACTCTGATTCTGATTTTCACACAGGCTCAGATTGATATGGTACGGCTGCATTTCGCGATTTCCGGCCAACTCCAAATAAATTAACCCCCCATTCCTTTTCATTAAATGGTGTAATATCTATCTAAATATTTTATTTTTATTATTAGGGGTCAAGCCCCCTGCTCACTCACTTCGCTCGTTCGCCAACCGCCAGGACTTTTAAAGTTATTTATTTTTCTTTATTTAAAAAATTTTTTCGTTTTATAGTTTTGTTTATATTCTTCAAAAAACAACTAAACCGTAAAACAAACCATGATTCTTAAAAAAATTTAAATCTCTATATCTATCAGAAAAAGTCACTGTGTCCTCGCTCTAACTTTTTAACCGTTGCTCAAACCCTACAAAAAATGGCCTAATATCGTACCATACCTATGCTTCAAAAAAAGTACACTTTATACTTTTTTTTTAAGTTTCCAAGTAAATAAAGATTCAAAGGATTTTAATAAATTAAGAATTAATAAAACAGCATGGCTTCATTTTAATTCGATCCTGAAAAGGTTAATAATGATCCGCCCTAATTCAGATTCTGCATTTTTGGTTTTTTCTTATCTTCAAAATTGTTCATTCCACAGATTTTCGTTCTTTGTGTGGGCGGACTTGACGCAATCATCTGAAGACCCAAACTCTGCCGTCGTCCCATTGATGTGTTAAACGACATTTTGATTCTTGTTAGGTTTATTTTAATTAGATAAGGACTAAAGGCTTAGCTACGTAAGGTCAACGACCCTATACATACATATATGCCACTGCCGAAAGCACCAAAGTTTTTCATGGATTTTCCCCTTTACCCACTATATTTATTTATTTCTCTCTTTAGCTAAAAAATTTTTGAAACAAAAGCTAGTAGCCCAAGAAATTAGTAATGTCACCTTTTAAGTGGTAGACGGAAAGCTAAAGGAAAGGAAGAGAGTAGTGGGATAGAACACACCAGCGAACACACACACACACGCACATGAGCATACACAAACCCATAGAAAGAGTAAGAGGAAAAAGTTCGAACGTGAACGTTATTTACATAACCTCTTTCATTTTGATTTTATTATTTTCATTCAATTTCGTAAGGCACACGAACAGCAGAGCAGGATAGCTGCAACAATAAGATAAAGAACAAAGGCAAAGCCCGCAGCTCTACTATATACCCGGTACTCAGTCAGTATATAACTACATATGTATGTATACAAATGAGCTTCCGATTTATGTAATTTATTATATGTTCGCAAAAGGGACGAATTAAATTTTGGACAAAATGGAAAATTTCAAAAAATTAAGTCGAACCCTGTGCTGTATTTTTATATTTTAGAAGTTATCTGTTTCCATTTTTATTTACATATAATTTGTACAACGGCTGCTACATTTTTACATACACATGTATAACTACATACAAGAGACGTGGATGTGTGCGATCCAGATTCAACACTCTGATAGATATGATCATTCTCTATGATTTTGCGTTTTTTGTTTTCTCGTATCTTTAAAATGGTGCATGCCACAGATTTTCGTTTTTTGTGTGGTCGGAAAGGGTCGTGGCAAAATTTTGAAATACACTTTGAGTAGTGTGTTCACACAGGAGACTGGGTACAATATTTGGTTGCTCTAGCTTTAATAGTCTCTGAGATAGGCGCTAATGAAGACGGACCGACAGACATGGCTATATCGACTCGGCTTTTGATGCTGATCGAGAATATATATACATTGTGGGGTCGGAAACGCTTCCTTCTGGGCGATACACACATCCGTTATCACCAAAAATCTAATATGCCACTATAATCTTCGAGTACCGGGTATAAAAAAATTGTAATTAATTGAAGCAGTGCAAATGGTCGTATGGCACTACACGTAACTAAATCTCTTATCTGAACAACAGATATATGTAGTATGAGAAAAACGCTAAATAACGCTACAATCCGGCACTATTTTTGCCAAAATTATATTTTCCAACATGCACAACTAGTTAGATTGGTCAAATTATAAAAAGTCATCATATCCGCAGCTGCACTGAAACTTAATCGAGTAAATATCCAAACCAACGCATATAATTATCTCGCCCTTCCCGTAGAGGTGGGTGTAGTGGCTTACGTATCGGAGTTAGGTGGTAATGTGTAGTGTTATAGGACTATAAGAAAAAATAACTAGTACTAAGGAAGAAATGAATCAGAAACTGAAGCTGAAGCGCTGAAAATAGTTGAAGCAAAGCGAAAGTAAGAAGAAGAAGCTGTGAAAAAGCGAAGAACAAGTAAAGTAAAAAGGAGGACCAGGAAGATGAACAATTAGCGAAAGAAAGAAAACAAGAATTAAATCCAAAAATAAAAAATCTGTGGAAGGAAGAGAAGAGGAAGAAAAAGGCTCAGCAGAGAACAGAAGAGGGCACCAAATTAGGGAAAAAGGTTGGCCAAGAAAAGTAGAAAAACAAGCATAACAAAAGCAGGCATAACAAAGGCAACAGCAAAAACAAAAACTAAATATTTTATCACTAACGAAGTGGGTTAAGAGGTACAATGCCTACGTGTTACTACACTGAGAATAGTTAACATCACTACCTACAATCTGAAAAATCTTCCAAAACTCAATACAACTTACTATTATAAACTCCCAGAGTACGAGGCGAAAATCGGGTCGGACAAATGGACGGAAAGACAAAAGGACAGAAAAATGTATGTAGAAGGTTTTATTGACAGGGCTATTGATGCTAATCTAAAAATTTGGGTTCTGAAAATATACATGTACATACATACATACATCTGCAGGGATTGATTATTCCCGTTGACTATTTTTAAACGGATATACATACATATGCATAATGATTGTATTACTAAGCACAACATTTGTAACATTTGTCAAAAAATTTGTTGGATTGAATTGGTCCTGAATGATGAAAACAGTTTGCCTCGGCTGACTCTAATATCTCGCTATCTCTCCTCCTCATCCAGTGTAACGACTCCTGGCGGATAGAGGGAGATATAACGGCTGGATTGACTTAGTTGGAGGCATAGGAGAGACATACATATATAGAAAGAAAAGAGAGACAGAGAGATGTAACAAACGGTTTGGTTTAGAAACAGCCATAGTACTTTTCATTAGCTAGAGTGAGATTAGCCAGAATATATTGTACAAGTTAATATAACAAAAGTATTTGTAAAACTGAGTACTGGTTATTATAGTATGGTTATAGTTGTTTTAAAATATTTTTCTGGTTGGTTATCAACGCCTTTTGACTTTTCACATATGTATGTATGTACAAATGTACATACATATGTCTGAAAGAATGAGTGTGTTTCCATGCATGCATATTTCGTATACATGTAATTTTTTGTGTGTACGGAGTTCTCAGTTAACCATATCTGGGTTGCCTGGGCTGTCTATTAGGCAGCGTCCAACTTTCAACCAACACACACACTCACAGCCTGATCCTGCTCTCTCCTTCCCAAATCCATTAAATTATATTATATCATGTTATTTTCTGTCAGCACCTTTTCATTTTCCTTACGGTTCTCGGAGTAAGTATTTTTTGTTTAGATTTTTGCTAAGTAAGTCGTTAGGTTGTCACACTTGTATGTTCTGTTGCGACTCTTTAGACAGAACATTAATTGCCGCTGTTCCCGATTTTTTCAGCTTGCACTTTTTTGGTTAACACCAAAACAAAATATGATAAAAAGAATAATAGGAATCATAGATACGGTCACAAACACATATATGGCAGATGGAATTGCTTGAAATACATATTTATACTTTTGAAAATGTATCTTACAGTCTAGCTGAACCGCAATTGTGTGTTGCTCCGTTGCTTCCTTGTCAAAATTTAATTTTCATATACATATGTATATATTTTACATTTGTTAAAAAAAAAATAACCAAAAAAAAGGATAACAATAAGTTGGTGAGAAAGTGTGGAAAGTGGCTCCAGCTTTGAGTGGGCGGAACCGTTGACGGAACTCCGGACTTAGGGGTCGGTCTATGGGCTCGGTCTATGTACTCGGTCTATGGGCTCGGCTTCCTGTTCCGCTTGACGTTCCGTACGTCACACGGGCTGAAAATCAACTGAATGGCTTCGGAGCGCAATCAACAGTAGGTCGAATGTCCCAGTTGACGGCGCCGAAGAGGACGAAGTTTAACCGAGAGACGAGAGCTGGGAGAGTCCTCAGTTAGCAGTCATCGTGTCTCCTCTGGGTTGCCACACGGCCGGGGAGCTTGTTCCTTCTTGCTGGAGCGAGCTTTCTGCAGAAGGCCATTATTATTGCAGCATCCTGAAGGTGGATTGAGGTTTTTTGGGAGGAATATGCTCGTTCTTGTGGGACGGAAACAGTAAAGCAGAGCATAAACTACTTGAGTAGGTTAAGTAAATAAAAAAAATTCGTGGAATATTCAATAGAATAATGTCGCACAGTCTCTACATTCCCTACATTCATGACTTCGTCTCCAGGGAGCTTGATCACACTAAAAATACCGTCAGAAGTGGTTGTAGTGCCATATGGTAGATGCCCCACAATGTCAATGTCAAATTGTTAGTCTTTTTGCGGAGTCTGTGCACTGCTAATAGATAACAAATGCCTTTTTTTTTGCTGCGGAATGGGAACGCGAATGTGAACCAGGATGACCCGTGATAATTCTTCAACAGTTGTATTTTCTCCCCCATCTGGAAAAGACTTTGGCCAATCTCTACGGCCAGAGCCAACGTCTGAGCCATAGCTAAAGTCAGAGTGGGAGTCAAAGCCAAAGCCAACTGTGACAGCATTTCAAAGTTAGCCCCCAATTTAATTAGCCCCCTCACCTTTCCCGTTCTCTTCGCTAAATTTTTCAATTATGTAATGCACTTTATTTATTTCCATTTTTATTTTTATTCATTTACGAGCACCTGTGTATGGCACAAACTATCCGAGAGGAGAGCCATTGGCCTGGGCAACGTGTCGTATGCGTTATACGTGGGCATAATATGTGTCAGCCGCATAGCTCTGTTGGTGTATGTGTGTTTATATGAGTATGAGTGTGAGCATACTCGTGCATGCTCGCCCGTGCGTGAGTCTGACAAGAAAAGGCAGCTGCCTAAAAATATTCAGTACAGAGCTATGAAAATATAGCTCGGAAGGACTCGAAACGCATATAATTCGACATTACAAGCATTATCTACCACGGCTACCCCAGCCCCAAATTCAGCCACTCTCTTCCTTTCATTCAAAAAGTGTCTCTCTTTTCTCTGGGTTCGTTCGCTTTCTCACCACAAAGCTTTTGGCTGCGTCAGAAAAGCTCTAGCTGCGGAGCTTTCGGCGGTTGTTACAGCTGCACTGCGAAGTTTTTGGCGCCAGCATAAAGACAAACAGTCAAAAACATAATTAATATTGGATATGTACATATAATATAAGAAGATTATATTATACTCAGTAATCAAACATCTAATTTGTCCATTATGGAGAAAATTCTTTTATTAGAGTCTCCGCAGCGAGGGAAAAATTGCAGAGAGAACGAAGTACATGTGTTAATGGAACGGAAAATGGTATTCAAGACATTGACATTAAGTCGGAAACATTAATAATAAATAAGTAAATATCAGGGACCGTAATCATTATAAGTTATATTTTTAAAATCACACAATAATAATAAAATTACTGTTACTCACACACTGAAAATGATATTTTTTAGCTAAAGTTCTAAAATGGGTATTAAGAACGCGTAGATAATCTATATCCGTATTACTCACGAAAATATTATCTATCAGCAAATAAAAGAGTACTAGTTTGAGGAAACCGCGCAGTTAACTATAACTGCTCCGTTAAGACAAGCTATGTTTAAGGCCCTCCCCTCATCCGGGGATCTTAAAAATGAATTCCATTGCACGATGCTATGTATGGTGGCCCACCATCGATGCCGATATTGAATTGGATTTTAAGCGCTGCATTTCGTGTCAGCAAAATCGGAATGAGCCACATCAAACAGCTCCTCACCACTGGGAATCTGCCAAAAGGCCATGGTCCGACTTCACATCAACTTTGAGGGCCCCTTCCAAGGTCACACCATCTTTCCCGTAGTTGAGTCCTACTCTAAGTGGCTCGCGGTATCCATTTTCAAGCCAACAGCAGCTGCTTATTAAGTTCTTCCGACAACCTATCGCCACCCATGGACTGCCAGACGAAATTGTATCGGGCAATGGAACCGCATTTACATCCAACGGCACAACTGCTCCTCAATCAAGAGCACATGTCCTATTTCGACAAGATACAACCACAGGAGATAACATTTAGTAAAGTCTGCGACAATATCAATTCTAAACTTTTTATTACCGGTAATGCAGTCTGGGTATGCAATAACGCCACTGGCCCGAAGTGGATCTTAGGTCTGGTATCTGAGTCAACGGGGTCCATTTCGTACAATGTCCGCCTCAACGATTCTCGAATAGTCAGACGTCAACAACTGCGTGGCCTTTCACCACCAGCAGAGGACGACGGGCTAGAAAGCTTTTCTAGTGACACAGACGAGTACTGTACACCCATACAGTCTCCGCTGCAGTCTCCGCTGCAGTCTCCGCTGCAGTCTCCGCTGCAGTCGCCGCTGCAGTCACCGCCACTGTCACCGATGCAGTAACCGCAGTCAGAGGAAGATCCACGCAGATCTAGTCGCATTAGACGCCCCCGGGAAAACTACGACCCATCTGGGTGTTAAGGGCTGTGGTGTATGTGTGTGCACACGGACGATTGGCAAAGCTGTCTCGTCCTGTTCGCTCTCGGAATTAGTTCTCCGCGCAGATGTCAAGCCACACACGTCATTTTACCGAGCTGCATATTGGTGTCACGTCATAGTTAATAATCTGCATTACCAATAAACAACTAAGTCAGTAACACGTGTGTATGTATATAAAATAATATGAAATAATATAAAATAATATAAAATAATATAAAATAATAAAATCAAAATAATGAAATTGCAGTAGCTACGTACCCCCAGCCACGCACATCTTCCGTCTCTCTCTCTCTCTCTCTCTCTCACAGACACTTTTCCTCGTTTTTGTAGAACTACTCCTTTATACAGATTTCATTGCACAAGCGAATTAACAACCATTTATAATGTATTTCACTGGTGTGTACTCCTTATCTATATTAAAACAAAATCCATTAATTACGCTCCCTCTTCTAGTGTGGTGTTCAAATAATCGATTTCCATGCCCACTGTTACACGGCTTTAGGCCTACGATTAAAGTTCAAGAACCCCGCCCGCCAGAAGTGTATGCGTACGCAAATGGGAAAATAGTTACCTTATTGCACAGCTTACTAACTTTAGGAAATTGAATAATGAAATTGACAATATCTTTTCATTGTAAAAACTTAATTTTGGACACCTTCAACATTTCGGTAACAGTATCCCCTGTGAGTTGGCTCATGAGAATAGATTTCACATCTGCATTGTGCTTGTGCACGATTTTTCTGTTGTCTATATGGTGTACGTCAAGGATACCTAATTGTGTATTGTGGCAACATAATATTCTAGGCTGTTTCTCTTCAGCGCACTTAACGTTTTGTCGGGATAAGGTGTCTGCCATGTGGTTTTCCTTGCCTGGTTTAGAAAAGATATTGGCTCCATTTTTATCAGCTCGCGCTTTCAACGTTTTATTTTTGCATTGGGGTTGCCCTTATAAACTGAAAACGTAAGAGGCTGGTGGTCTGTAAATATAATTCTGTATTTAACGCCATAAAGATAATGACGAAGGTTAGCCAAGGCCCACACAATGGCTAGCAGCTCACCCTCATTAGGAGCGTAGTTTGCTGTCTTTTAACGCTTGGGATGTCACTGTTATGGACCGCCCGTTTTGGGAAAAAAACAGCTTCTATGCTATACGCTGAGTCGTCCTTGGTCAGGTCGAAAGGTTTTTTGCAGTCGGGATATATCAGCATAACATCTTATGACTCAAGAATATTCCCGAGTGTGGCGCTGGCCATCATTCAGGCAAATTTTAATTTTCTTTGATATATGCTTGCTCATTGTCCTGTTTTCGCCTTAAAGGATATTAGAGAGAGAGGCTTTGCTATCGCTGCAAATTCCTTTACAAAACATCGGTAGGAGCTGGCCTAGCCTAGAATTGACCTGTCCATTTTTGAGCCATTGCTCGTTATAATAAACCCGACCATTCATATAGGATACAGCATTGTATGGTGATCGTGATTTTCTTATAATGTCGTTGTTTACAAAATTCTCCACTTCAGAAGCGACAAAGTCATCTAATTTACGCCCTTCGGGTAAGCTTTGAGTATATCGGGTCATTTTCCATTGTCTGAATTGTGGCTACGACATCCGCGTTGAAGGGCAGCAATCCCATTTTACATCAGATTCATAAAATCTTTAGCATTGAATGCAAAAAAATGAATATGATAAATCTCCGCAAGGCTTCGACCTCTCATCTAATCTAATCGCATTTAATCAGTATTGTTCACGCCGTCACCCTGTAACCACCTGAGCAACCAGATCAAGGTCCTTACCTTCTTGCTTATCAGCGCATCAACAAAGATTCGCTAGGTGGGGAAGGCTATGGTAATAAAGCAACTCCCTCGCTGGTAGGAAACCCACAAGAACTACAGCCCATTCCAGTTTGCTTTGCTCCACAATTGTCTTCAACTTTTGGGGCCCTCTCTGGCTTCGAGTCCGGGTCGGCCTTGGCTTTGGTCTGTTTAGCGCCATTTCGTTTAACTGACTCAAAGCCATTGTTAATTACTGCACCGACCTTGTCAGCAGTGGGTTGAAGATTAAGTGGTATTGTAAGTGAGTTTTGTTAAATAAACTAATGAGCCAAGAAAAAAAGCCAAAAGTTGACTGAGGACAACGAAAATTCTCGGAGAAGAAAAGATCTCAGCTCAATATTAAACGAAAATTGTCAGGGGCTGTTACGGTAGAGAGTAGAAAAGTGGCCTGGGACAGTTTCAATGCCAACGATTTCCCCACGTTGCTGCACATCTCTATACGCAGTGTCTTCTGTTTGGCATTCAGAATTCCTCATTTAAATTCAACTTAAAAAAAAATTAAATATTAAATCGTCTTCACTGCTTTTTCCACACAGACACTTCCATCGCCTTCGAGGAGGAGCGTTTTTTAGAGAGCAAATCTCCAAGAAATAATAATGCGCATAAATTTTTAATTTTTTTTGTGTAAAAGAGTCGAGAAGAATAAATGCCTTATAGCCCAAAAATAAAAGAGAGACGGAAGGAAAGAGATTGGGCAGAAAGGGCAGCAGGAAGAAGCTGAAAGAAGTTCCACCATGTGGGCTATGTTTTTTTTGTTGGTAGGGGCTCAGTCACGACAAAATTATTGAGAAATGCTTGCGATATGAAAATTAATTGACACTTTTTAAAAGTGGCAACAACGCAAAACGCAGGGGGCGTTCCCGGGTGGGAGTGCTGGGCGTGGGTGGGTGTTATTGGGCGGAAGTATTGAAGTGTCCTGAGAACGGGTACTTGACTGGGTCATCCACTGACACCCACCAACCGTCCAATCCCAGTCGAAGTTTGTAGCCCAGGGGCGACATCCAGACATTTCACCGAATGCCGGCGCCAGCATCTCAGATACAGACGACGAAAAACACCGAGACAGAGAAACACTTATGCAAGCGAGGGTTAACGTTGTGAGCCGCTGCAAAGGCCGCAGCTCTACATGATACCCGGTATTCAGTCAGTATATATTTGTTGAGTTTGATTTATTGCTATAGTAATGATTCCAACTTATCCAGATTCGGCAATCTGGTAGTTACGTTTATTTTCCATGATTCTGCGTTTTTGGTGTTCTTGTATCTTGCAAATTGCGGATTTCACAGATTTTCGTTCATTGTTGGTCGGCAAGGTGCCAATTGTGTTGAAGTATCATCACAGAAGCTTGAAAATAAGGTTTGGTTGATCTAGCTCTTATAGTCCCTGAGATCTAGGTGCTCATCGGGACAAACAGGCAAAGCAGACAAAGGAGCAAAAAAGATGGACAAACTGAAATGGCTTTATCATCTCGGCTATTGGTGCTGATCAATAATATATGTATGTATGTATGTATGTATATAAATTATGGCGTCGGAAACGTTTCCTTCTGGATATTACCCACATCCACTATCGCCACAAATCTAAAATAGCTCTATACTCTTCAGGAACCAGGTATAAAAGAGGAATGAAAAGAGATTGAGATAGAGAGAGCGAGAGCGAAAGAGAGGGGCGAGAAAGACGTGAGAGCATATAAAAAAATATATTCACCATAGCATATGCTTGATATTTCACGAGAGGATGAAGAAAGACCAGAAAAAAAGCCGAGTGGAAAGTACAGAGTACTAAAATAAGAGTTGGAGTTAGAGTCTCTTTCTCGACGTTAAGTGGTGCATACAACATGTATGCTTAATATACCATAGGGATTTTGGAAGCATGTTTTCAAAAGATTTAGCATACTGTCAAGATATTACAAATTCGTTCAGACTCTAATTGGTCATAAAGTTTATTACTACTATAAATATTAATTTTATAATACAACTCTAATCAGTTAACAGTGTCGAGTAAATAAAAACATTCAGCGTTGCTTTATTGGCGAACACAGAAACAAAAAATGGCAGCTAGAATAAAAAAATAAAAAAGAGCACAAGAAACTGTCTACCTTAACTAAAATACCACCATACAAAATACGTTTAAATATAAATTAACTAAGAGGGAAAAACATTTTAAGCAATGGAAATGAATGCACGAGCAGGGAACAACATTTTCATCGTATTCTGGTTGCAATAGTTCATACTGTAATAATAAATTATTGTGTAGTTGGTAGATTTGAACAGATATATATCAAGTAAATCTTAACCCATGTAGAGACTTGCTCTAAAGTTCCCTAAAGTTCATACTAAATGGAATGGAATGACATTCAATGAAAAATTTTGGTCACCTGTCTACTATTACACATTTTTGGCATCCAGACGTACATGTGAACGTTCGTACGTACATATGTATGTGCATACACATGGCTTTGTGCTTCTATGGTCGATGCCATTGTCATTTCCATTGACTTGGTCTTGGCCGGGGTGTTTGTCTTCGTCCTCGCCATATTGTGTTTGGCAAATCGTCTGCGATAAAGCCAACTACTTAATGTCTCTGTAGTTTGGCCATGATTGGAGTTTGGCCAGGGCAGGGGCAGGGACACATAAAAATGCTAAACCAGCGGTTTGAGGGCGTCTCAGCGACGCACAAAAATACCAATTTCTAACCCCCTTATCCTCACCCTCTATGTACCCACTCCCCCTCGCCCTAACGTTATTCCATTTCATATGTTGGCCCCGGGTTAATGCGCGTTATCCTGATTGCCTTTTCCCAATAGACCATGGGCTAAGGGATATGAGAACAAGCCGCTTAAATTTTTATCAGTTCTGCCTCATCCCACGAACGTATGTAGCTTGACGCTCTCTGACAGGCAAAGCACACATACTAAGAGTATTCCCTGCTTTTGGAGATTCATCTGCTGTCTGTTTCATTTTATTTTTTTCTTGTCTTGGTTACTATCGTGATTTGGCTCGTTTCTTCTCCGGACTCAAGCTGTGCTCCTTCTTTCTTCTGATTCTTTCTACTTGCTAGCTTATTTCCTTTGTGCTCTGTACCCATCATCATTTGCTAAAAGGCACACCACACAAGACCGAGACCGGGCCAAAGTAGTCGAAACAGAATCAGATTGTTTTCCTCTTTCTCTGCGGAACAAATTCCAAACTCTCAACTGTCGATTGATTATGGCCGAAAAGAGCAGAATGGTCGGAACAAAATAAGTGGTGCTATGGGTGTGTGTAGGAGCAACTAGCTAAACCACAATTTTAATTGCGACCATGCAAAGTCATCTTACCCAGCTCTACGTCAGGTCTGGTGCTCGGGCCAAAAGGCAAATGAGCGAACGCTCCAAGAAATATGAACGAGGTCAATGATTGTTTACACTACCCTCGAATGCTGTTTACTTCAAGGCAGGCCATGACTGGGGTGATGAAGGCGAGATGACGGGTGCTGCGTATGAGGTGGGGGCGCTGGGTGCTTGTTGTTGATGGTATAGTGGCAAACAGCTCATAGACCCCTAGAAGGGATTGACTCTAAACAAGCGCTGACTGTGCTAGAGCACAGTGGAGCCGGCAGTCGTGAAATTTCCACTAAAAATTGGCGCAGGGCCGGTATACCAAAAATGTACTTCTCCTTCTAGAATAATCCAGCTATATATGTACATATTGCTTTGATTTTTCTTCGAAAAAGTCGTTAATGGATCCACTGTGCGGATGTTCGCGCACGCCGCTCGCCCATTATGCCTTTAGGCTCCATTGCAAGTGAGTATGCGTAGAGCATGTCTGTGTACTTTGGCACACACACACATACAAGGAGAGTAACAGAAAGAGTGAGAAAAAGAGAGATACATACATGTATGTATGTATGTGTTTTAACAGATTCTACTATGCTTGCCGCATTTACGCGCCACGTCACGTGACCTGATTCCCCTGCGAATGGAAATGGCAAATAAAATGGAAAGTGGAGAGTGAAAGTAGGATACGAGAAGGATGTGGAGAAAAGGGTGCATACAGATCCTATCGACTGATCAAACCACATTCAGTTTTCCTCCATTCAAGAGTCTAATTGTAACACACAAAATCCAAAGCGACACACAAATCGAAAACATTCGCAAGTAAATACTCTCTCCATGTAAATACGTCTCAAATATGCTCTAGATTAGCACATGCGAGCCCCGGCTGAAATTGAAGGCCTGCAGCTGGTGAGGTAGATTTACGAAGCCTGGCGCCTGCTGTACAACTTAAACCAGTGAAAACTTCTCTTCCATGACGCGGTCAAAGCCGAGAAGAGGATCTATCCCCTGTTTTTTGGCGATCCGAGTTTCGTCGGCTGGCTGACCATGTTTCGCAGCTTAACTATCACTGGACCCATCTGCTTCTTATCAAACTGCTCTTTAACCCCATCTCGATCGAATACCTGGAGCGCGACATGTGGTCGCCACTCCGCGAGCTATTCTGATAGGCTCTCTTCGGCGGCACCCGGAGTGTGAAAAGAATCCTACTCAACCACTTCTGTCCCGAATTCTTCCGTTGGTTGCTCTCGGCCGCTTTAAAGCTCATCCGCATTGTGGTTTCATCCTCTCCCCTACTGATAAGTATGAATGCGGCTGCTTCCCACAGCCGGACCGTCATCGACTTCTTCATCTTAGGTCAGCTGCCCCAGCTCCATGGTGAGAGTAGGGGAGGAGCCTATAAGTGAATACACATACACATAAACATGGGCATACACACCTGATACCTTTGGGTGGTTTGGAGATACATAAATCCAACGGTTTTTTATTTTACATAAACGGAGAGAGCAGCCCGCAATCGAAGATAAAAAATTTGACTTAAGCACACAACTACGGCTTTTTTATCTGTAAGGTGCTGGCGGTTTAAAAACCAATTGAAAAATCCAAATTAATCTTATTAGCGCGCACTTTTCATTAATTTTCGAAGGAAAATTGCGTGGGGATGCCAGACTTTGGTGAAAGCAATTTAAAATTGCACACAATAAAACAGAAAAAAAGCAAGGGGTATATGGGGAGCACAATGAAAGTGAGGGGCCAAAATCGAATCGCGTCGTGTTCTTTTGCGTTGCGTTTGTGGCAAACTGAGTTGAACATGCAACTTGTGCGAAAGACAATCGAATGGCAGAGGCAACTGCTCCGCCAGGAAGTGGCCTGGGGCCTCGATCGCTACCAACTGCCGGCAGAGCAGTCAGCGCAGACAGCTGGCTGCGGACGATAATAAAAGAATCGAGCAATCGAAGACTTAAAGAATTCGAGAATTGAACAAGTGGGGGAAGGCAACAGACGATGCGATCCGACTATAAGATACCTTTTACTGGTACTATAAGCAAAAATACTGATTTTTTTCACTCTGGGACTTCATATGCTCAAAATATATTCGCTCTGCATGTACATACATATGTATGTATGTATACATATATGTACATATGCATCTCTGCATACTGCATACTGCAGCACGAATCCAATCTACCCTGATACTTAGGAATTTACTTAGTTTTTTGCAGTGGGCTTCGCTTGTAACTAATTATTTTCGAGGCACCCATCAATAGACAATAGTCTTTTCTGTTCCATGCACCCCACACCGTACACCCATAGGGCTTCACTTCTTACGGGGTCTGCCTAAATATAGCAAATAATAAAAATTCAAAAATTCAAAAAAATAGCAGATAGCAAACAAATAAACAATAAAGCGGCAACATCAGCAGCAAATACGGACACGGACAACAGGAAAATCAAACGAACCATTTATATGGGGGTATTTATACATATGTTCATACATACCGAACCACGCCAAACCGAACTCTTCAGAGTACAAGTAGGGGCACAGTACAAGCTAATGTCTGTGAAAATGGAAAATATATGAAAAAGTTCAATCTTAATGTACAATAGTCTTTGAACACCTTTTGAACATTTTTTGAACTTATGTTAAATATAATTTTAAAAGTCCCCATACATACATATGTATGTGGATGTTATCCATTGAGCTATGATAATTTTTCCCAAGAAGATATTGAACTAAACTAATATTCTTTGTTTATAAATCATTTAACTTCCCTACCGATCGATCAATCTAGCAGATTCACTACCTGCCTTTCTCCAGTCTTCAGAAAAGCAATCAAGTGGTCCCCCAATTCATTTTGTACGAGTATTTTCCAGTTCAATTTGCAGTTCTCTAAAGTCGTCATCAAACGCGCGGAGAATAAATTCGTAGTTGCGTACATAGGAGAGGCATTTAATAGGTACGGTACACCTTCAATAGAATCAGGAGGGAAGAGTGTACATGGTTACGTCATTGGCGTCGACTGAGGCAGCAGCAGAGATATCAACGCTGTGCGGCATTCTCACGCGAGGCCAATGCCGAAAAGAATCGAGTTTTAATGCCAATACGCATACGAATCGGGCCAATTAAAATTACTGTTTATTTATTCTAGGTGAATCAGTTTGTGTATATGGAGGAATGAGTATAGGTATGGGTATGGTTTTCGGTGCGGGGGGTCTAATGTAAGAATTAATATGAATATATCTTAATTTTGGGCATGCCTTTGTTTTCGCATTTTTCTTATAGGTAGACTTCTAGACGGTTTCATAATTTTTTAGATGTTGAAAATACAAAACTATCTCAGATTCTGCGTACTCCATTTTTTAAGGACGCTGAATGAAGAGGGTTGCATCAAGTTGTTCAAGCCATCAAATCTATCAAAAAGGCTTCCATCTCAAGTCTAAGGTAAGTCTTCCAGTCTTGTTATTTTGTTATTGTTTGTCTATCTTTCGGTTTTTATTTGGTCCAACAGATATGCAGATAGATTTACTCTCACAGATACAGCTGCATACACACATTCAGATTCTAAATCTATTTCGGTTTTTATCTGGCTGCCTTTCATTATAAATAGTTCGGCTGCCTAGATAAATATTCAGCGCTGCTTCAGATTCTGATTCTGCCTCTGTCTCTGGCATAGCCACTGCCTCTGCCGATAGGGCCAGGGTATCCATTCGATAGCATATTTTATGGATGCCCTGGCTCTATCAGAAGTGGCTATACCGACGCCGTAACCGATCATGTCATTACCGATTCATGTCAATTTTCCAGTTCTCGCTAAACGAGGACTGTTGGTTGATTATTTTGTAGGTCATTATTGTTGGGTGTTTTTATTGTCAAAATTATTGATTTAAGTATTAATTTTAATCTATCTATTTAACTTTTGACCAAGTCCATTTTATATAAACATACGAATTATGTATGAATGTACGAATTGAAATCAAGAAGTCATGAGTAACTGTTAGTAAAGGAGATAAATTGATTTATTTAAATAGAAATGAAGGGGAACATTATTACTTCTATATACCCGGTACTCTGTTAGTATATACATATGTATTGTAGTGCTTGTAGCAAGCGAGTACGAAATTAAGTTTTTTTTTTTGTGGCGCCATCTAGTGGTCAGGAGGCCTGGGAGAGCACTGGTCAAAAAAGGAAAGGGGTTGCGCTAACAGGCTCAAATGTCAAGTTTGAGTGGAGGGAGCGTCATCCAAGCCTGTTAGGGGGTTTGCCGCCTGAAAACCAGCGTCCCTATCGGCAATTCTCTTGAAAGAGTTCGAAAAGCCAGAAGTGTCTCGTAGTGGTAAAAAAATTATTTGAAAAAAAAACTGTGCGTGGTCTATTCTGGCTGTTTAAGCCCCATAGTTTTTGTTTGGCAGCGCAGAGTCCGTTCCGGGTAAGTGGGAAAGTTAAGAAATATGTGACAAAAAAGGGCTCAATGAAATATTCAAACGCAGTCTTGGCGCTTATCAAGGGATTCCGAAGAAGCAATCGCATTTGTTGCGGACGCAACTTTTTCGGGGAGATCGACGAGCAGCAGCAGCAACGCAACAAAACGAGCGGTTAAAGAATAGTTAATTCGCTTTGGTTGTTGCTAAACATACGCTCAACCGGCGCTTCGAACGGCGCGAGCGCACAGCGAGCCACCGGAGGAGTGAAGAGCGCAGCTGTTTTAGTTCCCGAGCGACCAAGCACCCGGCGCCGTCGTCGTAGCTTAGGAGCTCGAAAGCCCAAGCGGATTGGATTGTTTTTTTTTATAATTTAACCTTTGTGTAGGCAAGTGTAGGCGAAAAGTGCAGAACGGGAGTTTTTAAACAAAGAAAAAAAAAGAAAAACCCAAACAAAAGATAAACGAAGAAAAAAAGGGGAAAAAAAACGTATGTATGTAGAATAAGAATATGTATAGAATAAGCAGTTAAGTGAGTATAGGATAATTGAAGAAGGTGAAAGGCGTTAGGCGATAGAGAAGCGCGGGAGGAGAGAGAATGCGCGCCTAAAGAAGAAATTCAAGCGGAAAGAAGAGTGAGTGAGTGATCACCGTTAAGGAATTGTTGTTTAATTAGCGCACCGAAACCCAGCCTCGATCTTGCCGATCAAGAGAAATGTTTTTCCCGGCCCTATGCCCTTGAATTTATTTTCCACCCACAGCATTTCAGGTGTTCGTCGGGAAAGCGCTTTCGTCGATGGAACGCTGAGCTGAAAGAAAAGGTATGAGTGGACTATTATTATTTTATTACCATTGAAAACGACTCAAGTAAAAGAGAAGGGAGAAGAGCAGATAGAAGACCAAAACTAACTACCGTAGGTTGAGTCGGGAAAGGCAAATCCGGGAGGCAAGGGAGAGAGAAGGAATTGGCCGAGCAGATCGCTGAGAGCGGCCTGGCATTTGGCACCGCCGTTGGCACTCAAATTTGAGTGGATTATATCCATAGGGTACTTTTATATTCATATATCTTTTCCGCAATATTTATTTTTAGGCCATTTATTCATGTTTATTCCGTAAAAAAATAAGATTATATGTCCTATATGTTATTCGTATCTGTGGGTAGTTCTTATCATTTAGCAAGTAAATAAATTTTGTAATGTTTTAATTTGTACTGTTTTGACATCAGCTGATCCCATGATCTAGGAGAAATACCCAGCA
Organism: Drosophila azteca; assembly: GCA_005876895.1. Taxonomy (NCBI): domain Eukaryota; kingdom Metazoa; phylum Arthropoda; class Insecta; order Diptera; family Drosophilidae; genus Drosophila; species Drosophila azteca. The sequence goes on from VCKU01000069.1 coordinate 323,651, forward strand.
ATAGGGGCCCTTCGGACGGATGCCAGGGGGCAGAAGGGCCAATGGAAGGGTGGGCCTCAGACCACCAGAGGCCGAATTAGAAAAGAGCCACGGGAGCAAAGCGGACGACTCCTTCCGAGAAGTAGGTTCGATGTTGTCGGGAAGGTACATATGGCGGATCTCTCTATCCCGGTTCAGCTTGTCCTTAGCACGCACTTAATCTCTAGGTATAGTGGAAAAAGGCAAATCATGAGAGGGGAAGCAAGACCACCACCCCCCTAGCCGACGAGCCCGAGCCGGAAAATTTCGCGTGCGCTCCTCTCTCATGCCCAACATCGCGCCTGAGAATGATAGATTTGGATGTGGTTCGCTACAGTATGTGCGCTTACGATTTATGTAATTTCTTATACAGATGTATTTTTGTATGTACATATGTATGTACATATGTATGTACATATGTATGTACATATGTATGTTCGCAATTGAATTTTATCCAAAAAAGAAAATTTAATAATGTAATTCGAACCCTTTGGTAGATGTTTATATATTAGAAGATATTTGTTTCCATTTTTTGTTTACAATTTGGAAAATACGAGAAACCGTAGTATCATAGAAATATACCAGATTGCTGAATTTGGTTTAGATCGAAGCATTAGTATAGCCAGAAGATACAAATGAAAAAACAATCGTAGCCACGCGCTTACTGATTCTCTTTCTCTCACACACTGATTGGTGAGAAAAGAGAAAAAAAGAAGAAGAACAAACGTTAGCAAAACGGTAAAAAAGTGGAAAACAGATCAATTCTAATATATAAAGATCCTTCATCCCTCGATTTGATTAATGCTTGTGTCTAGTTGCAAAACTGTGTAATATCGTTGCTTACGTTAACGTTACGTACTTTAGCACTTTTTTTAACTAACTAATAACTTGAAATTTCCACAATTTTCTTCAAAGGAAGAAGCAGTAGCATCAGCATCTCTGTGGCAGAAATAAAAACCCATCAAAGCGATTGGCATCCGTCCGCAGATTCAACTTCACCTTTGAAAAGTTATATATGTACATACATGTGTACATACATATACATATTAGATATGAGGTAAGCCCTCAGCTACAGTTTTTTATCGGATATATGTACATATGTACAGCTGCGAAAAAAATAATAGCACCACCACCACAAGAAATGTTTAAATAGTTGCCCAACTCACATTTTTAACTTTAAGAAAACGTCAAGCACATTTTTAGAAATGGAAGACTCTTACAAATCTAGGAATGCAAGAAAACATCTCTTTCTTATTAACTTTTTTAAGTTATTTAAGAAAATTCCTTAAAAGTGGTCAAATAAAGCGAAAAAAAAAAATAGCACCACTTTTCAAAAATTAAATTACAAACAAAATAATGACCAAAAAGTAACGAATTCCTCAGTTAACTATTTTGAACTATTATTACTAAATCTATATTTATCATTTAATAGTTGGCACACTGTTTTAGGACCAGGACTCTTTAATTTATACCCAAAGTGGTCTGAGAGTGGCTGGCTTGGAAGTAGCAACCGCCTTCTTAACGTAGGACCACAGATTTTTTATAGGATCAGGTCAGGTGACTGAGAAGGCCACTCCAAAAAGTTCACACAGTTTGCCCTGAACCACTCCTTTGCTTCCTTGTTGGTGTGTTTGGGGTCATAGTCCTGTTAAAGGACCCATACGAGCGGACTTTCATATTCTGCAAAGGATAGCATTACTGTCTCCACGATTTTCACGTACACGTGCTATTCCATGATGGGTTTTATTCAACCTATTGGACCTACTCCAAAGTCGAAAAAGCAGGCCCATACCAGTACACTACACCCTCCATGCTTAATGGTTTTTGTGGTGTACTAAAGCTTGTATTCTACTTTCCTTGGACGTCTAATGAATTATCGAGATCATTTTCCACCAAACATATCCACTTTGGACTCATCTGACCATAGAATATTCGTCCATTGTTGGGATGTCCGATTTGCTTGAACACTGGCAAACTTCATGCGCTTGGTAATATGTGTCGCGTTTGAAAAGTAAAATTTTTCTTGGGCTGCAGGCTTTTATATTATGTTGGCTAAGATATGTACTAACTGTTTGATCCCTCGGATTTATTTTAAGCTCGGTAGCTGACTTGAAGGGACCCTTCGTACTCTGACGAATCTGTCTTTTGCCATGAAAAGGGGTCATAGATCGTTTTCGTCCGGGTGTTTCAGACTTTTCTTCATAGTTTAAGGTGTTTTTGATCATTTTCTTAATGCTTCATACCAATCGACTAACTTCTCTGTAAGTTTTGCCGTCTAATATAAGTTTTTTGATCAGATCTCGCATCTCCCCAGTGCAGTGCTATCCACGTCCCATTGTAATGATTATTATTAACTTTTATAACAGAAACAATGAAATCTTAGTCAAAACTAATGAATACGTGCCTTTTACAAAGACAATTTTGAGAAATATAGAAGCTTCACTAAGAAAATGGCTAGTGGTGCTATTTTTTTTTCGGCATTTTTTTGTGCTTTTTTCTTAAAATCCCCAAAAAAAAATATAACGGTCAAAATTTGAAAAACGGAAACATAGCTTTTGTTTATGGGGAATACTAAAGAATATAAAAAAAATCAAAATGTATTAAAATCGCATCATTTATTCCATTTTTTTGTGTCTGGAACAAAATGTGTTGCAGCGGTGCTATTATTTTTTTCGCAACTGTATGTATGTATGTTCTGAAGCTGTACAAAACTCAATCCTAATGTACCTGTAATGTACCTTGATCTTAAGTCTCCCCTTTCCCTTCCATTCATTCCAATGTATACAAAATGCTGGGTGACAATGATGATGCGGACGACGACCCAAAACAATTTCAGGAGATACATAGTTTGCTATTTAATTTTAAATTTAGATAAATTTTACACATTTTTCATGTAATGTTATTAGATGTAGTTAGTACTATTTCAGTTCAGACATTTAATTTTCTACAGGTTTTTTTTTTCTTAAACATGGTAGACGGGAGTTGGCGCGCGAGCGCAGTGTAAGGGGTCACCTTATTTTGTATAATGAAATTGAATATAGAACTTCTATTAACCTCCTTACGATGGAAAAAAAAAATTAGAAATTGAACCAAATATGGACCGGCCACAGAATCCAACTTTCACAGTGTATTGTGAAGCTTCTAGCAATCGGAGACCATGCACCCATGTCCATAAATTAACGTGGAAGATTTTTCTTTAATAAAAATATATTTATTATTTCAGTTGTTAAGTGTTCAAGCTGAAATGCCCTATTTTACGGTGGTTCATCTAATCCTAACAGAAACGAGGGGGAACGTTGTGCGCCGCGGTAAAGGCCGCTGATCTACCTTATACCCGGTACTTAGTCAGTATATACATACGTTTATGAGCTTACGATTAATGAAATTTATTATATGTTCGCAAAAGGGAAGAACTAAATTTTGACCAAAATGGAAAATTTCAAAAAATGAAGTCGAACCCTGTGTTTTATATTTTATATTTTAGAAGTTATCTGTTTCCATGTTTATTTACATATAATCTGTACATCGGCTGTTACATTTTTACATACACATGTATAACTACATACAAGAGACGTGGATGTGTGCGAGAGAGAGAAGGAATGAGTAAGCGATTGGCAGGCATTGCGTAGCGACTGAAATTTAAGCGAGAGAGCGAGAGGGAACGATCACTTTCGAAATGGTTTTCTTCATTGTGGCAATATTTATCGTCCGATCTAGTCCAGATTCAACACTCTGATAGAAATAGTCATTTTCTATGATTCTTTATTTTTAATTTTCTCGTATTTTCAAAATTGTATATGCCACAGACTTTCGTCTTTTATTTGGGCGGAAGGAGTCGGGGCTAAATTTCAAAATATAGTTGGAGTATTGTGTTCACACAAGAAACTGGATACAAAATTTGGTTGCTCTAGCTTTAATAGTCTCTGAGATATATGCGCTAATGAAGACGGAAGGACGGACGGACGGACATACAGACGGACAGACAGACATGGCTATATCGTCTCGGCTATTGATGCTGATCAAGAATATATATACTTTATGGGGTCGGGAACGCTTCCTTTTGGGCGTTACACACAACCGTTATCACCACAAATCTAATATACCCCTATACTCTTCGAGTACCGGGCTTACAAAAGTAAAGCAAAAAAAGTATTACTTATGTACATATGTACAGTGACGCACTTAAGTGATGGCACAGCTGAATATTTCAACTTTAAATGCTATTTCCAGGCTAATGCTGCATTTTAATGATTAAATTTTTTTTTATATATTTAGAGTAAACATTTTTTATTGGAAAGGCATTTTTTTTTTCTATAGTGAACTTAAAACTATTAACACTTAAAAAAAAAAGGAACCTATTTTGTGGAACAAAAGTCTTGGCACACTTAACCGAATAATTTTTTTTTTAATAGTAAAATGTAAAATTAATATTTTGTTGGTAATCCCTTTTGCTGGATTACAGCTGCCCAGACGCCTAGGCATCGAATGAACCAACTTTTTTGTTGTTTCATCGGAAATATTGGCCCATTCCTCCAATAATGCCTTTTTAAGGTCATTTTGGGACTATCTGGGAAGAAGATATTTTGGGGTCCACCTTTACTTTTCGGATCACCTGGTTGCGTTCACGGTTAGTTGAAGCCCTTGAACGTCCAGATCTGGGTGCATTTTCCAAACTTTTTTCTCCTTCAAAGCGCTTAACAATGCTTCTGATGGAAAAACGGCTCAACTCCATAATTTTGGCTATTTCCCCATACGACTTGCCTTCATTGTGCAGGTGAAGGACAATTTTTCGCTGAGCTACGTTCGATTCTTTGCGCTTATTCTCCATTTTGGCAAAATTCCGGCAAAATGCAAAATAGCTTCAGAAAACAAAAATTTTTTGCTACGATTTTGAGCGCATGAGGTTAAGGATAAGTCCCGTTATGAATTTCATAAGACAGTATGACCAGATTGGGCTTAAGATAAAAATAAAACTAATAAGTAAGAACACTGTGCCAAGACTTTTGTTCCACAAAATAGGTTCCTTTTTTTTTAAGTTTTAATAGTTTTAAGTTCGCTATAGAAAATAAAAAAAAAAAAAGTGCCTTTCCATTAAAAAATGCTTACTCTAAATAAATAAAAAAAAAATTAATCATTAAAATGCAGCATTAGCCTGGAAATAGCATTTAAAGTTGAAATATTCAGCTGTGCCATCACTTAAGTGCGTCACTGTATGTATGTATGTATGTATAGTCGTTGACAGCAGTATTTGTCTGTTTTATAACACCCATTTAATTATATTCTAATTTTAAGTTCCACTGTAGGGCTATTACTTGATTCATTTGAAAGCATTTTCCATCAGGCTTAATCAAAACTGAAAACTTCAACTTGCCAATAGTTTTTGTATCAAATTTCTCACCACTCATATCTTGTAATCCACTGGATTTATTTGCACTCACTATAGTCCAGAAATAGACAAATATAGTCCAATATACATAAGTACATCATCTACATTAAGTTGGAGATCACATCAATACAGCAAGTTGACCGAACTTGTTTCAATCTGTTATCCTGTGCTCTGGCCATTTCTCCATTATATATGAATATACACATTGTCCAACCAAGGTCCTCTAAAAACACTTCTTGCATCGCTTTAAAATTTTTATTTGACGTAAGTAATATTTTCTGACAGTAACAAGATAAATTTTCCATTCCCCCTTCTGGGATTACTTACAAAAAAGTATGTTTCCTTGGTAAAAGAATTTGATTTTCATTTTATTTTATATAATTTTTTGTTCTCATTAATTTTTATTCTAGTGTGCATGCATAGTAATAACCGGCGTTGCAGTAATCATAATATTAATCAGAATAGTATTTGCGATGGAACTTACAATAATGATTGAAAACTGGTAAATATATATATATAAAAAAAAGCCGAAATCGATTTAAGGAAAATGAGTGAACTAAATTGATTTTATAACTGTTTTACTAGATTTCATATTTTTGCTTTTGCAAAATTTTGCTTTAGGTTTTTTTTTAATTTTCTGAATTGTTTTTTATTACTTTTCACGTTGTGTTATTCTTAGCAAGACAAATAAGATTCAAATTCTGCCAAATAATATCACCAAAAACATTTTCTTACTTTTTCGTTAAATTGAATTAATTTTTTCTTTTAGTTTTTTTTCCGTATTTCGTATCTCCCATCTCCAAATGGATATCACTATGCAACAGCCAATAAAACTTTGGCATCAAACCCAGTTTTTTATTGAACTTGAGGCTGCAAAAATGTGTAATGGATTGTTGTTTTTTTTTTTTAACTTTGCATTTGAAAGCTTCCCTGACGTTAAGCTTAACCTACAAAGTTTTGAAGGCCAAATGGTAGCTGCATAAAATTATGTGTAACATACTGAAATTATGCAAAAAAATAAAACTTACCTTTGAAAAAAAAATGTAAAACAAAATATTTCATGTACAATTTTCAATTCTCAAAAAACTCTTAACTTATACATTTTGTTAACCTCAATAAACAAATTTCGATTTTGTTGCATAGTGTATTTTAGGTATTATTAGTTTTTTAGTTGCGGTCTGACTCATTATTGCGAAGTGTGTATATATTGTATATAGTTATTATCGTTTATTTATTTGTATATATATGTATATATTTTTATATATATATATATATATATATAACTGTTTTATATATATATATATATATATATATATATATATATATATATGTATATAATGCATGTATATACGTATGTAAAATATTGCTTGTGAAACGTTTAACTTGACATTCATGTGGTTTGTCAACGGCGGTGGAAAGTAACTCATCTACATCTGGATGAGTATCTGTGGATCTGCATCTGTGGCTGAGGATCCACCTCCCACGCCTTTCCATTTGTAAATAATTATAAATATTCCCATAGCCGGTATTAAAATTGACTTGATTCGTTCCAATCGCAAAAAAATACCTTGCTCTTGCAGGTTTCCTTTTCCCAATCATCTTTTATATTTTTTTTTTTTTTTTTTTTGTTGTTACTTAGATTTGTTTTCACAAACATTGCGGTATAATTATTCTGGTATTGGTGTTTGACTATGCATCTGTGTGTGTTTTATTGTATATCAGTGTCTGTGTATGTGTGTTTTATTGGTGCGCGTGATTCACTCAGTGTTATTTACAGTTTGATTTTGCTTTTACATATATTCGAGTTTACTGACCTTACAAAAAAAAAATACAACGTGAAAACTGACTTTCCACATTATACTCATAGTATATTCCATTGTCATATCATAGTTTTTGTTATTTTTGTATATTTTTTGTGGCATTTTTGTCAATATGGTTTTATCTACTAGACTACAGACACATTTGTTTTGTCAGCTATATCACTTTCGAAATACATATTTAATTATTGATTATGGTTTTCGCATTTCCATTTGTTTTGGTATTGTTTTAATATACTCGTGTATCGTGTGTGTGTACTCGTACAAGTGTGAGTTTGTGTTAGTGTGTATATTTTCTTGTATTTTTATCGAAGAATTTCAGTGAGGTTTATAGAAGCGTTTTTATTGGATTTTTTCTTTAGTTTTTGTTATAGGTATTGCAGTGCTTACTGTTTAGAGTATATTTAAGTTTTAGGCATAAATATATACATATACATACATGTCTGTATATGTGTGTGCGTGGGTGTTTTTTGGGGGGAGGAGTTTTGGACTAGTCGCATGGCATATTGCTTTATTTAATTCTATTTTATTTCCGAACAAGTAGAGCTCGAAGATTAGTTACAGAAATATGTATAGGCAAATATTTGGTTAAAGATAAAATAAGTAAGGTTAAACATTTGATCGATTCGAGAAATCAATGCAAAGCCAAATAGAGCTAAAGAAGCAAAATGAAAAGTATAGAAAAGAAAAGGAAAAAGAAGAGGAACTAATATTATTTAGAGAGAAGTGTCTGATAGCTAAAGCTAATGTATGAGTATTAAGAGTGGTATATATGTACATATCCCACTCGGGTGCGTAATGAAGCAACTGTGATCGGCAGGCCCCGTCTGTATAGATAGTTATCGGATTATTTAGAAAGAGTTAACCAGTTTATCAAAATCAATACAATAATAAAGCTGAACCGCATATAGAATAGAAATTAAATCGTATGATGGATTTTTTGTCGATTTCTTTCATTATAAGTATGCTCCTCACTCTTCCCTGTTCTTCTTATTTTTCCGATGACTGCTGCTCGTTCTTGTAGAGTTTATAGTATATACATATGTATATATGTAGATATGGTGGATATACATCTATGTTGTATATATGTTCATGCTACATGTGGCTTTATCAAGCTTTTTTTGTTCCTAGCTGAGACTGTGCGTTTTTTAAATTATTTATCATTTATTGATAGCAGCATTTCTCAGATGTTTCCATTGAAGGACAACCGCTCTATTGTCAATGTGGCTTTGTGTTCTTTTTGTAACTGTTGTGACTGTGGTTTTTATTATTTTTAACGAAAATTAAGGCAAAGCAGGTAATATAGAGAGTGACAGAAAGAGAGAGAGAGAGACAGAGAAAGAAATAGAGAGGAGCAAACAAAAGCAATTCTTTTTCTTTGCCGTTTGGTATGCAACGATTCTTGCACTTCCCGGATCTCAATATCGGGGATGCAGGGAGTATGTAGGTCGACTAATACAGGTATAAGCGGGTATCGAAGTTTACTTGCTTAAGGCATGGAAAGCACTGCATCTCTCTGAAGGAAGTCTTTGTAAGAAAGAGAGAGAGGAATAGATAGGTAGAGAGTGAGAGGGAGTGGGATTGTAGGACAGCAGCTAGTCGTACTGTTCACTTATCTGTATCTGTTTCTATTTTATTTTTGTATTTCCTTGTTTCATACGCCTCCCAATGATTCAATTTGATTTGATTCCATTATGTATTGTGCCTCCCCCCATCTGTTCACCTGTCCCTTCTCTGTTCAAACTGTCCGCTCATACATTTTTATATGTATATTCAGGGAGCGTATATAGTGGCTTCGCTGCTACTTAGGTGTAAGAGACTTGACGACTGTTGCACTTACTGTCTGCAAGTTGTTAGTTGAGTTTGAGTTTAGTTTGGTTAAGATAGTTCCTTTCGTGCATTTATCTCGATGGCTGCACTCGCTAAATTACTGGCAATTGATTCGTAGGCTTAGCTCGGATACAATTATAGATAGAATATTAATGCTGATTTATTCGTATTCGTAGTTTTATTACTCGTAATTGGTGTATGCTTCGAAAAAAGATTTGCGCCTCTTGCGCAGTTAAAGTTAAAAATATTTTACTTTTATTTTTATTTTTCCTGTAGGCCATGAACTACGCTTGGACTGGACTATGCCACGATTTTCTATAGTTTTGTTTTCAGGTGTATATTTTAAAATTAACTTTCATTATTTTTATCGTTTTGCGTCTATAAAAAAATTATTATCTTCAATGTCTCAATTGACGCGCGGAATCGAGAATCGGGAAATCGATAGTCGGTAATCGTCGAAAAAGCGTAGAGAAAACAGTGTGGAGAAGCAAATTTAGATAATGGAGGAGTCGAGTCTCCTCCGGCTATAAGTTTCTGGTTTCGGTCTCAATGTTGGTTTTTTTTTTTGTTGAAATCGGTTCAGTTTTTGCGGGTCACGGTTATCGGCTTAGCCACCACCTAAACTTAACGCCTGAACTATACGTGGATCAGCTTTACTACCCTCACGAAATTCTTCTAATGTTAATTTTCCATCATGATTCTTATCCATCTGATCGAAGATCTTGTCAACACGCTTCTGCGGCGTGTTCTCATCCTCCGACTGCGGCTGCTGGCCCTGTGGATAGATGGATGATATACATATGTACATATATCGATGGCGTATCCCCTGATCTATTTTTCCAAACCACTTACCACCATCTGGTAGATAGCATCCACAATGTTGTACATCTCTTCGCGAGTTATATACCCATCGTTGTCTACGTCGTAAAGTCGGAAGGCCCCTGTTAAAAAAAAACCAAGAAATACAAAAATATAAATATATAAATAGGCATTTATCAGGGAAAAGGTTATGGGACCATACAGGGCTTAAGTTGTTTTGATCAAACTTACATTGCAGTTTCTCATCTAAATTTCCCTTCGATGTGACGGAAAGGGCGCGTATAAACTCCTCAAACTCAATGGAGCCATCCTGAAGTAACAAGTTATATGTTAAGAGACGTAAAATGTAATATTTAAAAAAAAAAGAAGGAGAGATGAGAGTCGCTCTCACACACAAGACAGAGGAGCATAAACACAAAATCATTGCAGACATAAGACAATCCAAAGTTTAATTTCAAAAAGGGGATGGGATAGGATAGGATAGGATAGGGGCGGCTGGCCACACCCATTAGCTATTAATAAAAAAAGTGCAACAACAAAAAAGTTAGCGCTCAAACAATTAACTTTTAACAATTAACAATTAACAGATTTTACTGATCATTTTTGTGGTTGACTCAATTTGTTTTTGGCAAAGTTAGCAAATAAAAAGGATAAAGTGGTGTTGCAGGGTTCCTTGAACTGGGCGTAGCCAGAAACGAAACGAGGGCTGAGATAGCATGATATACTCACATTGTTTTCATCGAAAACTCGAAAGACGAGCGAGGCAAATTTACTAGGATCGCCTTGTGGGAAAAACTGTTTGTATATTTTTATAAAGCCCTGCAAATGAAAAAGAGTGGAAAAAAGAAACACCGAGAGAGAGAAATATAAGCACATATGTATGTATGTATGTATGTATATATGTACATATTTAGATAAATCAATTAGAAGCATGGCGAGCACGTGTGTGTTTGTTTCATTGTGCTTAAATATTGCGAGCATTAATAAATTTTATTATCACATTTATTATAAATTTATTATTATTAGCAGCTGCAGCAACAGTCATTTACAGCCGAGTTTTGTCATGGACAGATGAGGTCTGAGTCTGAGAAACACGTAGGAGGCAGCACTACTGCTAGGGATGTGTCCCACGATATAAGCTCCATTCGAAAGAGCTTCCAAGAGGTGGGTTGAATAAATTGGCAGAGCAGACACTCCCACTCCACCTGAGGGTGGAGCAGACACACGGCGGATATACATATGTATATGACTTACAGAGTGCGCCACATGGCATGATATATAAAGGATAAGCCCCTGTCATCCTAACTTACTTACCTGCTCTGTTAGAAGGCCATTGGGACAGTCTTTCAGGAATCCTTTGTGCCTGGTACAACAAGAATGAATGCCAAAGAATGAGAAATGCGATTTGTAAATTATCATAAGTTGACATATTCGAATAATATTTCCCTCTCCCACATTTTTAAGTGCAAATTTTCCGCACTCACCATTGACGTATTTCTTTCTCTGTGACTGCAAAAAAAAAAGAAATCAGAAAAATGTAAATTAATTAAAGTTTCATAAAGAATATTATATAATTGCAATATGAATGAGGATGGATTACAGTAGAACCCACCTTGCTTCCAACAATAACAATTCATCAGAAGATTACAACTGACTAGTGAGACGCACTATTTTCCCATCGCTGTGATGGTATATTTTCCATTCATTATTGATTTCGTGTTCGATATGTTGGAAAATAGAATAGGATGTGACCTTTTTATCGGTCTATCCCTCTGCCGCATGGAAATATTGAATTCATTCAGGGTCGAGTACTAAACTATTTTTCATTATCATTGGTCAAGCTCAAAAACCCATATTTCCCTCCAGGCTTCCTCACCATACTCTTCTCCTTCTGGAGGAGAAGGTGGGAAGGTGGGAATATAACTCGTACATTCTCAATAGGCAGACAACGAAACAAAAACATAAAACAGTTATCGCTGTGTGCCGCGGCTAATAGCCGGCACTCAGTCACTATTTACTATTTATGTAAATTATTATATGTTCAACGAATTAAATTTTGACCAAAAAATAAATTTTCAAAAAATTAGGTCGAACCATGCGGGAGATTTTTATATATTAAATGTTATCTCTTTCCATTTCTGTTTACATATGCTTTTTAAATCTGCTTTTATATTTCTACACGTACAACTACATATGTATGTGTACCAGACGCGGAAGTGTGTGCGAGAGAGAGAGGGAATGAGTAAGCGCTTGTGCTGGCGTTGCGAAACAATTAAAATTTCGTTGGTTCCTTCTGGAACCATTCTAATATAATTGCTTTTATGGAGAGGAGAGCTTCTATATGGGGGCGGCACGAGCACTGGTCAATGAACAGGACTCTCTAGTTTGGTATTAAAGGACCTGCAGTTGTAGGTGGATATGGATACGGATATGGCTATGGCTATGGAATTAAACTATGAGATTAAACTGGAACTGGGCTATTGACTCAATGGCTACAAATTATTCGGCCTCTCACATTGCTTGTGTTGTTGTGTTTCGTATATTATGTGAGCGTTCAACTTTTTTTTTTCTTTCTCTCTTTCTCTCTCTCTCTCTAATTCATATTCCCTTCTGTCTGCTAGCTTTTTGGCCATCATTTTCGTTTTGATTCGAAGCACTTTAGCATTTTAATTATCTAGAGAGCCACATTGCCCATTGTTTTCTACCCACGTATTCCGCTCATTAACAACTCCCCTATCGCTACTCTATTTTTTCTTTTCGCCCTTCCCTTCCCTAGGGGGAAAGTCGGTCGATTCAATAAAGTCAACAATTGCCAAGGCCAAATTGGTTCGTAATCGATCGAATGGCTAACAAACAAACAGATAGACAGAAGTCTTCATTTGAACAGCACTCTCCCTTTCCATTCGACTGGGGTGTGGCATGCACAAAAATAAAGGCATTGAAGAGACCTGCCACCAATTTTGTGGGCGTTCCTAACCTTCCTAATCTTATGCATTGAGTGTAAATAAAGCGCATATTACTCGTGCTACTTGTTGCCATACGTTTCGAACGACACAACACGAAAGAGACACAACCGCCTTGTGGTTTCAGGCTGCTACTTTGTTGGACCCTACGCAAAAAGGGGTCATCACGATATCCAGAGACATTCTGTCCCGTCAAAGACAAGAGTCCCAGAAATCCCAGAAAATGAAATTAATCGCTTTGGAGTCTTGAAAAATAAAGGCAATAGCAGAATACCAGGGCAACCAGGTATTGCTCAATACTTGGTCATCATATACATAAGTACATTCCGTGACGCGCCTATCTATTCCTGGCCTGGTTCTGCTCCCTTTCTCGCTTGCATTCATCTGGACAGAGACAGTTCCTTGGGCTTACGAAATATTTATTCAATAGCTGCAATTCACATTTCACAAAATGCCATGTTTAGAGTGCATAACCAACCGAATCAATGCGAATCGTAATCAAAATGAATGGATATAATTGATTTACAATGAAGACTGGTCGATCCGATACGCTTTTTCTGCTATTTGCTGATCACAGAGCTCAGAGCAGGAACACAACACCTATGGACCTGGACAAAAAAACACTCGGGGACTTGCCATTGCTACTTGACCTGATTTTATCTATCATGGCAAGCTAACTTATTAAAAATCTGGCTATTTACTTATTTATTCCATTGTCTGTAAAGCGAGAGATTAGTTTATTGTGCAATTGATTTTCATGTCCTTGGACAGGACAAATATTGCCCCAAATCAGCAACGAACGGAGGACAACGGACAATCCTTCTTGGTCGCGATCATACATTAATTCCTAAGCTGATTCATTTGTTTTGACTAGTCAAACATAAGCTTGTCAACCGGCAGTTGTTGCAACTCTTAGACAAGGCACACACACGCAGCATTCAAAAAAATTTGGACCTATGTATATGCTCGGTACTCTCATACATACATATGTACATACAGTGGCTCAAAGCCAAAAAGATCCAGTGGCAAATAAAAAATTCAATTGGCTGCCATAAAGTTATTACATATTATTTTTCAAAAATTCCAATGACCGATGATAGGTATATACATTAGGTACCAAAACCAATATTTGACCCTTAAATACTGGGGTTTCCCCACCTGTTAGATCGTATTATGCAAAAGAGTTGTCCAATAAGAGGTAACAGCTTATTTGATGCAGTCTCTTTTTGGACACCTGCGAGTCATAAAACCCGGGTTTTTTGCAGAATGTTGTTTATTTTTGGTATAACTAGGCTAATCCTTTCTATTGAGATTAGTCTTAATCTGGATCTGGAGTGTGACAAGCCAATAACAACAATGGGTGAAAGAACAACGATGGAGCAACGGAAACTCATCTTGGATCACTTCAAAAACGGATTTTCGCAGCGAACAATAGCTCAAATGGTGAATCTGAGCAGATCAACTGTGCAGAACATCATCGACCGCTTCACCCGCGAAGATCGGATAGGAAACTTGGGCAGAACGGCGCACAACAAGATTTTCACTGAACATGAGGAGCGACGAATCAACAGGAAAATTAAGGAAAATCCTAAGCTTTCGGCCCCAAAACTTACCCAACAGGTGAAGGACGAAATGGGGAAGGACTGTTGTGTGGAAACTGTGCGCCTGGTTTTGCGCAACCATGACTTCAATGGCCGAGCCCTTTATAAGCCTGAAGAACAAAAGGGCAAGGTTGGCGTTCGCAAAAACCAACTTGGACAAGGATTTGGAGTTCTGGAACACCGTGATTTTTGCAGACGAGTCCAAATTCATCCTTTTTGGGTCCGACGGAAGGAACTTTGTGTGGCGAAAGCCCAATACTGAGCTGGATCCCAAACACGTAAAAGCGACAGTCAAGCACAGCGGAGGAAGTGTTATGGTATGGGCATGCATGTCGGCAGCCGGCGTCGGAAACTTGGTGTAAATCGAGTCTACGATGGATAAGCACATGTACAATATTTTCAAAGAAAATTTGCACAAAAGCTCCGAGAAATTTGGAATCCGACATGATTTCCTGTTCTACCAGGATAATGACCCGAAACATTCGTCCGGAATAGTGCAGTCCTAGCTTATCTGGAACTGCCCCCACTTGATGATTCCCCCGTCCCAGTATCCAACCTTAAATATTATTGAAAATTTATGGGCTGCGGTGGGGAAAAACACCCAAAATCCCAGGATTTTTACCAAAAATGACCTGAAAAATGCTCTGCTGGAGGAATGGTACAAAATAAGCTCGGAAAGCACTCGGAAGCTGGTCTCTTCCATGAACAGTAGGTTAAAAGCCGTAATAAAGGTTAGGGGATTACATACAAAGTATTAAAATACCTGTTTAACCTCTTATTCGAATAATATTAAATTAGTTTGTGGATGGATCATTTTGGCTTTGACCTGTATTTAAGATATATTTTAAGTTTTTATTTTATTTTTAAAACTGAGCATTATTTAACCAGCAAATAAAGTTCCTTTTTTAACTGTGATAAAACATACAACAAACTGGCGTTTAAACATTTTTGGTTTTTCGTCTATTTTAAAATTTGTAGCACTTTAAACTTTTTATTTGCCACTGGATCTTTTTGGCTTTGAGCCACTGTATATCTCATAGATAGGGCAATAAGGAATGACTCAGAGAGATATCTTCAAAAAAAGGGGTATTTTTTAATTTTAATATTTATCCAATCAAGTGATTTTTAGCACATGTCTCGATAATACATAAGTATACGAGAATATTAGGGGAAATAGTCGAAGGCGAGACTTGTTTCTTCCAGCTCTGGCGATCTTCCAGTCTAAAAACGCATCCCTCCTGTGAGGTCCATTGCCAATATTGTCACCGTCACCACCATTAGCAGAACGACCCAGTTAAGGGTCTACACGAAGAGGGTGGGAAAGATGAAGTAAAGTCAAGCTGCAACAGATTGCAGAGTTTTTTATTTGTGGGAAAAAAAGGGATTATAATTATTGAGTTACATATTTAAGCAGGAAGCACAATAAATTCCAGCTTAGCTATTAGGCCGTTCCGTTCGTTATCACTGCACCCTACCGTCTGGGTCAATGGAAAGCAAATACAATTAAGAAAAAGCCATTAAAAAATGGTGAAAACTTTGGCAGCAATCTGTCAACACTTTTCCAAAGGAGCCTTCCCCATTTTCCCCATTTTCTTTTTCTCCAGGTGCCCGCAAACTCCCAACCGTAATTATTTATATGACCTAAGCATACCCCATCTGGCCAGCGAGCCGGGTGGACCAGAGAATACCTTGACGGAGGAAAGGGAATGGGAAAAAACGAAAACAATTAGTCACAAACTTTCGGGCCTTCACAGGTTTGTGACTTCCATTTTAAGGGAGAAGAAAGGGCTAGGCTAGCAGAGCTGTTAACTACTAAAAGTATGCGTAAATCCTAAGCAAGATGAACAACTGCTGTGAAAACACTTTTGAATTATGCATTTATCTGATGGATAAAAGTAGACAACTCTTCTTCCAATCCGGGAAATGGGAGAATGGGCGCCAATTTCTTGAATATAAATAAGTAAAAATCTGAGTTGAGATAAGAGCTTCCAATATTGGATAGATTGGGGTTGGTATGGGGTTGGCATTGGGTTGGTACGGGGTTGTTATAAAGTGATTAGGCTAGCTATGGGGCAGAAGTGCAGTCCGTTTCAAAGCTTAATGATTCAAGAAGGCAAAGCGAGCTCTTTAAAATATGAAACGAAATCGAAAAGAGCTTGCAATTTAGGTATATAATGGGAAAGACGAGTACACATGTTTTCCGCTTAATTATCGGTGAATATATAAGCAAATACAAAGATACGATACTTTAGATTTCATGAATGTTTCCAGCTCACTTTTAAGGATTAAAGATTCGTATGCTAAAATATAACTTCATTTATTCAATCTATCTTACAAGTACGAAGCTGTGTAAGCCAATCGATTCGTGGGGCTGATGTGTTTTACCTTCTAGTAAGTACTTACAATAAGTATCCGTAGTTAAGCGATCGATGGTATCCTGTTTCAATTTGGAGCTCTTTTTTCCCATGTTGTCTTTGTTCAGCTCTCTTTGCTAGTTTATTTTTTTGCTTCTGTTGTTGTTGCTGTTGCACTTGGCTTCTATTCCTTTTTAGTGGCAAACTAAAAGTTTTTGTTTCGCAAGGTTTTTTTGCTTTCGTTGTATTTTCTTTAGATTCTATTTTTTGGACTTCAAAACTTTACCATAAGTATTTTAATATTGTTTATAATTCTTATATATAATTCAACAAAAATAACATACAGGCATGAAAATAATTAGAGAATCAGAGAAAAGTTCAGGGCACATTTGATGTTAATAAAGCATAATTTTTATCGATACAGTCAGAGATAGTTTTGAGTTTTAAGAAGATTTTTGCACAGTTTTCTTAGCTCTAATGTTCTGTGAAGAGGAGAGTGGTTATTGTCTATGAAGTGATCTTAAATAACTGTTCGTTCCGACTCAAATCTGTGGCTTGAGAAAATTATCTAATATATTTTATATGTTGTTTGGTATCGCTGTTTGCAAAAGGACACGAATTAATTTTTTGTCAAACAAATTTCATACAAATCGGTCGAATCCTTTGGGAAATTTTAATATATTAGGTTTATCTTTTTCCATTTTTCCTTACATTTCTTTTTTACATATTTCTTCTCTACACCTCTACATCTACATCTGCAGAGGAAAAGTGCGCGAGAGAGAGGTGGAAGTAAGCATGTGGCTTCGCATTCGTAGCCACTGGTTCCTTTTTTCCTTCTGGTTATAATATTGATCCGATCTAAACCAAATTAGACAATCTGTCATTCTCTATGACAGAGTGACATCACAGGAATCTGGATAGAAAATGTATAGCTCTTATAGTCTCTGAGAATTAGACGTCAAACAAGACTGACATACGGACATGGCAATATCGACTTGGCTAATGATGCTGATCAAGAATATATATGTATGTATATACTATATGGCGTCCGAGACGCTTCGTTCTGTGCGTTACACACATCCACTTTCACCACAAATCTAATATACCCCTATACTGTTTAGGTACCGGGTATAAAAAGATATTTATTCTGTTTTGCTTTCCAGATTCTTTTCCTGCAGTGGAATTTGTGTGCAAGAAGCCATCTTGAAAGTGTAGGGACTCATCAATCAAAGTTGGATCCCAACTCAATCTTCAATCCAGGTTCTGCCTGTTCAATTACTAATTTCGGCCAAAACAACAAGGACGACAGCGACACAAAGTCGCACAACGGCAGTGTTGCTGATGATAGCGAGTATATACATACATATATTGCCGGGTAAGGGCCAAAGAGGCAGTTGTGTTGGTGAGATGTATTTTTGAGGTGAGCTCTTGTATTGAACTTTTCATTACAGTTACCAATAAAAACTATCCAACTATCGCTTGGCAGGCGACTGAAATTTAATTTGTTCCTTCTGGCTATAATATTGATCAGACCTGATCCAGATTCGG
The DNA here is from genome assembly GCA_005876895.1 of Drosophila azteca. Lineage (NCBI taxonomy): Eukaryota > Metazoa > Arthropoda > Insecta > Diptera > Drosophilidae > Drosophila > Drosophila azteca. The sequence goes on from VCKU01000069.1 coordinate 341,987, forward strand.
CAATCTGGTAGATACGGTAATTTTTTATGATTCTGCGTTTTTAGTTTTTATGTATCTTAAAAATTGTCGATTGCACAGATTTTCGTCTTTTGTAGGGGCGGAAAGGGGCGTGTCAAAATTTTGAAATACACTTGTATTGAAGTGATATCACAGGAGCTTGGATAGAAAGTTTGGTTGCCCTAGCTCTTATAGTCTCTGAGATCTAGGCGCTCATTTGGACGAATAAGCAAAACAGACAGGGTCGCGTGTGAGAGAGAGCGAGAGGGAACGATGACTTTCGAAATGGTTTTCTTCATAGTGGCTATATTAATAATCAGATCTTATCCAGATTCAACACTCTGATAGATATAATCATTTTCTATGATCCTGCGCATTTAGTTTTCTCGTATCTTTAAAATTGTGCATGCCACAGATTTTCGTTCTTTGTGTGGGCGGAAAGGGGCGGGGTGATATTTTGAAATACACTTGAAGTAGTGTGATAGCACAGAAGACTGGATACAAAATTTGGTTGCTCCAGCTTTAATAGTCTCTGAGATATAGGCGCTAATAAAGACGGACGGACGGACGGACGGACGGACAGACGGACGGACAGACAAACATGGCTATATCGACTCGGCTATTAATGCTGATCAAGAATATATATACTTTATGGGGTCGGAAACGCTTCCTTCTGTGCGTTACACACATCCGTTATCCCCACAAATCTAATATACCCCTACACTCTTCGAGTACCGGGTATAAAAATAACGTACGCTCCTAGGGGGAGTGCGAGATTGTTATGCCAATACATACATACATAGCCCTGAAAAGAAGGCCCAAGGAACAAATCAGTCTTTTATCAATTCCAATTTTAACTAATCTGTTAAGTTCTTTAATTAGAATTGAAATCGGTGAAAAACCTGTGAAAAGCTAAATGTTTTTTAGAGATTTCTACTTAAATATGTTTCGCTTATTACTTCCTAGAACGGTTAAAATCTCATATGAATTTATGTACATACATACAGTCATGGAATTTTTTTTCGTATTTTTGTTTGTTTTTTAAGTTTCACAGTTGTAATAGAAAGTAACATAAAATATAACAAAAAACTAAAAGAAAAAAAATTAATTTTTTAGGCCTGGAAAAAATAATATAAACTGTAGACTTTCGCCGAATAAGACCCAATGTGTAGCTTCAAATGCTTGTAGATTTCTTTATAACATTAGTGTTTGGTTGTGGCACCGTGATTTGTAGTGATTTCAAAACTTTTTGCCATAAAAGCAACTAATCCGATACTTTAAGATCCTCCAAAGGTGTCATATCAGTGGAATTTTATGGTTCAGGAACCATTTTAACGTCAGCATTTAGGAGTGTTTTGGGTCATATTCTTGCGCGAAATCTCACTTTAATTGCATTTCCTGCTCATTTCCCATTATACTGTCGGGTATATTTACGTAGAGGGAGGCGATCCAATATATTGGACCAACGCATCCCCACTGCATGATGTTTCTACCACCATGATTATCAGTTTTACTATAGTTTTAGTATAGGTCGTGGGAAGTGTTCTTAAAGTGCCTAATATATGGCTGACCGTCAAATCCAAGTAAATAGATCTTAGTGACTTTCAAATTCAAAAATTTTCTTTTATGTTGCGATCGTTTTTTAGTTATTGTTTTCAGAAAACTGTATACAGAGGTAATATTAATTACGAAAGAAGCCCAAAAGAAAATCCAAAATAAAGCACCGTTTTTCTGATGTTAGGTGTGAAAAGTATTCCAAAAACAAAATATTTGGTTTCAAATGTGAACGCGAATTTCGTTTCTACTATTTTTTTCATCGCTGGTATGTATGTATCCCTTTATAAAAGTAAAAAGAGTGCATACATATGTAAGTACCGACCTTCTCCGGTTTTGTGAGGGTGAAAATTCTTGATGCTTTTGGCGTTGTTTGTTTACAAAAGTATCAGAAACACAGGTTACACCTAAACCCATTGCTTTTACCACCTCCACCACCCACTATTTTTCCTTGTGTCTCTCTCTCTCTCTCTGTTTCTCTTCACGCGCTTCCTTTTTTTCAAAACATGAGCCATTGGCATTTACTAACTAAACAATGTTTGGCTTTGCCTGTGTGGGTCTGTATCTATGTGTTTGTGTATGTTAGCAAGTCAGGTGCTCTTCTGCGTGTGCGTGTGTGTGTTTTATCGTAGTCTGTTTCAGTTCAGCGTTTTTTTCTTATTTCGCTTTTCACAAAGAGCCACGAGCGGAAATTTTTTCACACTACAAATAGTTTTACGTTCATTTCGTTCATAGCTGACTGCTAATGCAGTGGCAAAGAAAGGGAGGGAAAATGTGGATTTGGGGCCCACTACCCTCTTACCTCTTACCCACTTGGAGCCCTCTCCCAGCCTCTCTCGGCCCGGCTTCTTGCTGTAACTCAACTTTTTTTTTCTGTCTAAATGTTTTTTGCACCCTTTTTTCCTTCTCTAGTCGTGCCCCATAGTGTGCTTTATTTTAATGCTGCAGTCTCTCTCGCCCATCTTCAAGTCCTTGCCGCGCTAAGCCCGCAAGCATGCAACACTTCACTTGAAAAACTTGTCGCGAACACACAAACACTCGCCAAGAAATTTGTAAATCCCAAACGCAAGGTATATACATGCATGTATACATATGTATGTATGTACAGGTAGAGCGAGAGATCTGCTTTAGTTTAGTCCTGCCTTACCTTCTGTTTAATAACCCTTTTCACACAGAACAGAACAGAATTGGAGAAGCTCGGAAAATTGTTTGAATGAAATGGATTGTAAACGATACCAAGAATGAGGCAGCAGGCATAAACGGTGAAATTTCAATCAACTTGGCGAAGGATTGTCTAAATGTCGAAGTCCGCAAGGAAAATTTATTAGACCAGGTTCAGATCTGATGAATGGGGAAAATACTTTCACAAAAGACAATACCAATTTTATTTTTAGTCAAATGTATCGTGAAAATGCTTTAACTGAACTGAAAGAAAATAAAATTATTTTAAAATGAAATATTCGTAACTTGTACATATGTATTTATATACTGTTTTTTTTTAACTTGTCATTGCTTTTGAAAATCCTATTTCTGCTCATTTAATAATAACTATTTTCTGAATGCAGGAGTCGCCGATAACTGTTACTGCCTAGCCGTCACAAATCGTTCAATTTGGTTGCAAAAGAGAGATCCTATCTATGGATGGCCGGCCACTCGTTTGCAATTTGTCCGTGTACATATCCGTGTCCGTGCCCCGTAATCGTGGTTTTTGTCGTGCATGTGCCTACGTCTGCTAATAGTGAGATTTTTCCCTGGTGTTGGCTCTCCTTTTGGCCTGATGGCCAGTGCCAATTATTAAATAATTGATGCAAATTAAAATTCATTTTGTCGCCGTGTTCTGTTGCCACTTGAATAAGGGTAATGGGACATCAGCCCTGATGGAAAGCGCGTTGAGTAACATGGCGAAATATCACACAAGGCTTTAGTATGGCATTAGGCTGATGGCATTTATGATTAGAAGCGGCTTGTCAGTAGATGATTGCGACCATTGATAGCATAAGAGGGGTATGGCCAGGGGTAGGCATAGAAGAGATTCTCCGTTCAGCGAGGCTGAGACTCTGAGATATGACATATATATACTACTTGAGGTGTTATTTTTATGACTAGATTTTTGCAATCATATAATACAATGATATTCGCGTCGATATATCCATCCTCTTGGGTTTTCCAGCAAACATAGGGACACTATATCGAAAATCATTTCCACCTTAGAGACTCTTTATAAGATTCCCACGGCAAACGTTGGAAATTATAGTTTCACACAATTTGATGAATATGCAAGGGCATCAATAGCTACTGCCCCGAATCTACCCTTTTCTTCTTGTTGTTTATATAATCCTCCTACGTTGTCTCTCTGTCTGTCTTGCTGTACACCCCACCCCCACTCATCCATTCCTAACGCTAGCTCTGTCCCTGTCTAGCTTCTTTTAGAACCAGCTGCTGAACCGCAAAACGTTAATTTGGGTCAAGTTTTTGTTAGCATTACGGATACCAAAAGCCAAACCATAACCAAACCAGACCAAAATCAAAGATATAACCAGACCCAGCGCTATCCCATACATATGTATGCATAACTACAACTTTATGGCTGTCCTTTAATGTTATTTTGTGTGTGTTTGTTTTCTATTTCATTTTATTATCTCTGTGCTTGTGTGCGTTCTCCCTTTTGTACAATTTAATCTTTTGACTGTCGCACAAAAGTATTCTACACAAACCTAAGAAAACACTTCATTTCTCTTTCCTCACTCTCTCTCTCTCTTCTTTCCGCTCTTTTTTGTGTGTTGTTCTTTTTATTATTATCAAATTTATTTTTATTATTTTTGTTTTTCTCACTTTTTTTAATTTGTTTTGTAGCCAAAAAAAAGTTTAAAAAATTACCAAAAAAAGGACTTTATTTAATATATAAATTTATTAATTTTGTTGTTTTTTTGTTTGTTTTTTTGTTCCTGCATGACCGAACGCGTTTTTTGGACTGGATTTTACGATTCGCTTCCCGCTGTCCGTTTCACGTTCCGTTTGTTTGGCGGTCAAATCAACGACTGAAAACGTTCTGCACGCTCCACGACTGGAACTATACGGCGCACACGGACTACGGACTACGGACGGAGTCCCCCAGAGCCTATGTGTTTGCTAGGTCTCTGTCTCGCAGGCCATCAACAATTGGAGAACTTCTGTTGAAAGAGAGAGAGTGTGAGAGAATGGGTGAGAGAAAAAGTGGTTAGGAGAGGCAGGGCAGCCTGAGAGTGAGACGCAGTGGCGACTCATAACCGACTTATGTAACGCACACAAATGCAGACACAGACCGTCGAAAAACGACGAATCCCACCACACATGAAGAGAGCTTTTCACCACACACATACGCTTGCACTGTTTTGGTGGTGTGTGTGTTAGAAGCGCATCGGTATGCGTGTTAAAAGCTGCAAGAACTTAAACCAAAAGTCAAAAAACCGAAAGAAGAGAACACCAAGAAGCGAAAAAAAGGTGCACAAAATCAAAAAGGAACACAAAGAAGACGAGTAGGAAGAGGAGAACAGAAACACGTAAGTGGTCGAAGAGAGGTACGTAGTTAGAGCACAAAGGAATTTAAACTTTTTGAAAGCAATGAACAGAACAAGAAGGAGAGGGCAAAAAATTCTTTCCCAAACCCTCACATAACAAAAGTAACAACAAATTACAACAAAAAAGTTTAAACCGACACAGGATAAGATCTAACCGAAAAAAAAAACACAATCGGCATGGCTAGCAGCTAGCGATAAATCGCTCCGCATTACCCAAAACTTTATAGCCCAAGAAGGATACGCCCGACGCCTCAGACCAGGGCGCACCTTGGACGGAATCCTCACGATTCCCCCCGCAACGTCCCTATTTCAATGATGCCTGCCATGACGTAGCTAGGAAATAATCCAACAATCCTACAAAGAAACAAAGAAAACAAATACATACATACGTAGAGCATAACACGATAATAATAAAAACACAAACATTTGGCATTGCGTGTCCTTACCAATGACGTAACCCCCTCCTAGACATACACACACTTAGGGAGAGAGTGGGAGAGACCAATTTGGATAGGGGTGGAGGGTAAAAAAGAGGACCAGGGGCCATTAAAATCACGTTGAAGTGCGTGGACGGCAAGGCAAGCGATTTCAGCTACTGGCTGGAAATTTATATTTTTTCATCGGGTACAGTACGTGCTACTTCTTCGATCAATGCTCCAATTCAATGAAATTTCTCCATTTCATATACATATGTATGTACATATATGTATGTATGTACGTACATATGTACATCATATGTATGTATGTACATATGTACATCATGTATATTTGCTTAGTTCTGAACTCCTATGGCACATTTTATGAATACCTGTCCCTGTCCATTAATTTCTGACACTGGATGATTCAATAATATTCCATCTGTTACAGTCTCTATTTTCCAACCGCTCACCTTTCACCTATCTAACACCTTCGTAACGCACCCATTGGCAATGGTATAAACATTTTTGACCAATCATGGTACCTCGCTTTACTGCTCCTTCTCTTGTTCGTATGACAATAAAAATGGCAATGGAAAGGGTATTCCTGCTCAGTTTATACATACATATGTATATTTAAAGTAGTGTGTACTTTTGTGACACTAACAGCAAAAAAAAGAGAAGAAATATCATCATTCAAATTTAGCTTTTGTTGAAACAAGTAGCGATTCGGCAAGTTGGCGTCTCTCTCAGCTCCGATTGCATCAGAGTGAGTCGAGTCAGACATAGCCGTCAGGAAGTGGAAGTCTGCTTTGTGCCTTCTTTTGCATTTTTTTGGGCAGCCCATCTGTCTGTTTTATCCACCTACACCTGTATGTATCTCCCTGCCAGCCCCTAATCAGTGACAATTTCCACAAAAATGAAAACACGAAAAAAACAGAAAATCAGGAAAGGAAAAAAAACGCACATTCCCGTGAAGCACTGACTAATCAGCACCTCTAAAGCACCACAGAAAACACCTAAGAGTGACGAAGCGAGTTAAAGAAAGACAAATAGAGGCCACATTTTTTGATTATCATTGGAGGCGAAAGTGCTTTTTAATGTCGGCGCGCATTTTAAATAATAAGCTTATGCGCGGAGGGGTTAGGCAGCAATGTTCCCTGGCCTGCCCGTTTCAACTGTTTCAACCGTGACTGAAGAAAGACTCTCTGCCCTTAACTGGATAATAATCCTCTAGCAGAGCTATTGCAGAGAGTGTCAAATAAGAGGTTCCGGAGGTTCGGGGTCCCACATGGTGGCGCTACTTTTCGCCCCGTTTTTCACCTTTACGAGACATATTCCCCTAATTTTCTTATTTCCTTCCATCTCCCCTCACCACACACTTTTCCTACAGCAGTTAAATTACTTTAGGGGAAAACTTTCTCGAAGAGGGGGCGGAACAGGAACAAAAAACGAGGCGGAACGTTATGAGCCGCAACAAAAGCGGTCACTTAATTCTACCTGGTACTCAGTTGGTATATGTATGTATGTACATACATGTGAACTTACGATTTACATATGGTATTTGTACAATATATTTTAGATGTTTGCAAAAGGGTTAAAATTAACGATAAAAAAAACACAAAAATTAAGTCGAACCCTTTTGGAGATTTTTATATATTAAAATAAATATAAATTATATATTAAATATATTATATGTTTCCATTTTTGTTTACATGTGCTTATTACATATATATAGACTGAGAGACAGGGAGCGCTCTAGAGGCAACCGGTCTGTACGTGAGGCTGAACCTTAACTTAACTTCGACGCTGCTGTCGAAAAAAAAAGACACCCATTACTTTAGAATTTATTGGAGATTATGATTTTATGATGATTGCCCACAATACAAAAAATGTTTTATTTTTGATATCCTTTATATTCTAATTTGGTTTAATGTAGGTACTATAAACGAATATAATTAACGAATGTAAATATTTACAAATGCAAAATGTATATATTAATTGTCTAAAAGGTATTATTATTACGCAAACAAGCTAGATCATTCTATATTTAGATCCGCGAACGAACTGGAGCTGCATTCAAAACAGAAATGTATGTATGGGCCAGTTTCCCGGTGGGGCTTGACTGCTGACTAGTCACATTGGTCTAGTCAAGTGCTATGCGAAGCTGGTGCAGAGAAATACACTGGAAGAACACATGAGAAACCCATGCCTAGCTCGACCGGTCTAGTCACAGAGTCGGGAAAGACTTCTTCAAAGAAATGCCACTGCTAGCAGCACTCAACTGGCTTGCCTATCCCATGGTTGGACCCTCGCTGATGCAAAGACATGCCACTGATACATAAGCTGGAAAGAGATGGCACCTCATTGGTCACCAAAAAAAAGACGGCATCAGAAAAGTAATTCCACGAAACGACATGTCGTTACATGTAAGATCTAGTGCACTTTGTTTGTATACGATTATTTTGAATACGATTATCTTAGATAATCCATAGATATACCCATTGTCTTTGTTAATTGCTTATACGTATTACTTAATTGAATTAGGTAAATTGTTTCACAAATCTGCAGAAGCTCCGAAGCAATGCAAAAATTGTATAGGATTTTACATGGAGTCGGGCTAGTCTGCGGATCAGTGCTGGACCGGCCGAGCTAGTCAGATAGCTATGCTAGGGCTAGTCCGCAGAACTACTAGGATCGTAGTGCTTATATTGTCTTTGGTTCGTGGAAGTGAGAGAGAGGGGATTAGTAAGCGCTATGCTGGCGGGACGTAGCCACTGAAATTTCATTTGTTTCTTTTGCCCATACTAATCCAGAATTAGCAATACATACGGTTATTTTCCATGATTCTGCGTTTTTTGTTTTCTCATATCTTAAAAATTGTGGATTCCAAATATTTTCGTTCTTTGTATGGGCGGAAGGAGGCATAGACAAATTTTGAAGTATTGAAGTGATATCACAGGACTTTGCATACAAAATTTGGTTACTCTATCTTTTGTAGTCTCTAAAATCTAGGCACTAATGAAGACGGACAAAAATATACATATGTACATACATATATGGCTATATCGACTCGGCTATTGATGCTTATGAAGGATATACATATGTACATATGTATACTTAGTGGGGTCGGAAACGCTTTCTTCTGGGTGTTATACACATCAACTTTCACCACAAATTTAATATACACCTATACTCTTCATACTGGGTATACAAATTGCATAATAAATAAATTCATTAACATAAAACACGACGAGCAGGAAGTTCAGCGGGGTAGAGGGACGGGGGCTTAGAATAGACATTAGATCTCTAAGAGAAGAAAAAGAGCTATATCAGGAAAAAACTCCCTTCTTTCATTAAAATATTTATTTATTTAGAGATAACACCATTTTTTAGTGGGAGCAATTTGGAAGTGAAAAAAAGTTTATTTTTTTAACGAGGCTACAGACCTGTGGACGGAACTTGCCCAGCGATTTCCCCTGAACAGTTCTCTCCGTTCTCTCTTCACCAAACTTTTCGTGAATTCCTCTTCTTGGCGCAACCTGCGAGCTGGTTCAAGCGAGCATCGTTTTGTTGCCACTCTTTATGCAACAGCACTAATGGCGCTTGATTATCGGCAAAGTCACGCAGACCCAGTGCCCCAAAAAGATTGGCCGGAACCAAAAGAGAGTAGAGAGAGGGAAGAGCCAGAACCGAAGGAGAAATAGTTCCGCACAGGAACGAAAGTGAACATTAGATTCTTTTGGTTGAGCGGCAGCCAATTTATATGGAAATAGATGCGCGGCACATTTTCGATGCAGACTTTCCCATCCCTCCCTAATCCCGCCTCCCCTTCGTCTTATAGAAGCAAGCGAAAATCGATGGCTCTGGGAATGGGGTATACAAATGAGAAACCAATTGCCCAAAGACGAAAACGGAGACTGAGACATAAGAATACTTTTACATTGGGCAACTCACTATATTCGGTGTATATTCAAATTTCGCCCTGTCTCTGAAAGAAACGAAAGTCTGTGGCATCCACAATTTAGAAGATACGAAAAAAACCCAAAACGCAGAATCGCAGAGAATGATAAAATCTGGATCAGATCGTATGTATTGTGATTCTTTCAGGACTCAATTAAGTACATATTTACATATGAACATAAGTATGTATGTAATTTTATGATTTTTGTAATCTATACAATGCAATATTTCCATTCCTAAAAACCTAACTCTACGTGCGTAAGCTCCCCCTCTCGTTTTTGCTGTCGCTTCTATCTACACTCTTCCAAACTAGGTTTCCTTCGACCAGCAAATCGCTAGACAAGTAAGCTTTCAAATTTGTCTTCCTATTCCCATGGCCATTCCTACTACTTTGACCTTTCCTACGCCTTGCTATTGATCAAATCAAACACACAATAATATGCCAAGCTCAGCGGCACGCCTTGGTCACCTCCATACTATAGATTCTGCCGTTACTGCCACCCGTATTGGGTTGGGGGGGAGAGCATTTCATTCTATTCTGATACTTACCACACTTCTTTCAATCAAATCAACCGTGCCAGCAATTACCCATACACAAAACCCCAGCCACGCCCAAAAGCGTCCCCAACGCCAAAGGAACTGAAGGTTACAACTGGCAGCCAGGGCTGCAATAGCCTCGGAGGAGAGAAGACGCTGATGTTCCTCGGATGTCAAATGGGATGTGTTCTGGGGATTTCTGCCTGACAGGGCAAAATCGATTCATTTTGTTGGTATGTTTACTAAAAATAAGAATTTCTCTACTTCAATCATAACTTTGGAATCGAAATAAGATTTTATTCCTTTAGAACTATCCAGACTCCGGCCCTGTCTAGAACGACAACATCATTGAAGAACTCTTTCGTTTTGCCAATTTTTGTCAAACTTTTCAAATTTGTTTAGTGGCATGCACTACCATTTTTGAACGGCTAGAATATGTAGATGTGTATAAGTAGAGTGCAGCTATGGGTTCGAACATTTTCAATGAATTTTCCGCTTGATTTTAGTTTCAATTTCGATTCCGTAAGCTGTCGACGCTGAGGTGCATTTTCATTTCAAGCACCAGCTCGAGAGGAAAGGGAAAGAGAGATAGGGAAAGTAAAATTAAGATTTGATTTGAACGGGTTCCAATGGAACGTTGCATCAAATAAAAGTTCTAAGTGTCTACAAGGAAAGCAGCCCGAGCACGCTCCACAGAAGCTGCTTGGGAAGGGTACCCGGAAGTCAGGTAGGTGGTCGGAGCGAAGGCATTCAGAAGCAGTCATTTGGTCGCAAGTTTAAGTTGAGTGACATTTTGCCGCAATTGATTGGGCCGGCTGATTTTCGGCTTGGTCAGAACTCCAGCAGCCAGGCACTCTATCCCCATTGTTCAAGAGCTTTTGGGAATATCCATCGAGGCTGCAGTTTTTGAGCAGGATTGGACAGTGCAGTGACACTGGTCAATACGACATTTCCGCTGGGGCCCAAAATATTTTTTCTGATCGATTTGCACATTTAATAATGTTTAAAGAATTATGTCTTTTTTTTAGGTTTATTTTTTTTCAAGGAATTTTTTTTAAGTCTGGTATTTTTTTTTATTTTTTTTAGAGGTAGTGCTTTTTTTTACATAACTTATGTATCTTACATTTGGTTATATTGAACTTTGCAATTTTAACGAGGAGGATCTTTGGGATGCGCGATAAAGTCCTCACTACTTTATACCCGGTACTCAGTCAATATATATGTACATACATATGTGAACATACGATTTATGTTTTTTATACAATATATTTGATGTATTAATATGTTCGCAAAAAGGTTAAAATTATTTTTTGCTAAAAAAAATCTCCAAAATTTAAGTCGAACCCCTTCGGAATTTTTTATAAGTTTTATATACTACATTTTATCTGTTTCCACTTTTGTTTACATATGATTTTTGCATCTGCTTTTCTTAATTTAACATCTACATATTTGTCTTTACATATGTATATGTATGTATATACGGTTCGTGGAAGTATGTGTGTGAGGAGAGAGGGGATGAGAAGCACTTTGCTGGCGTTTCGTAGCCACTGAAATTTCATTTGTTTCTTCTGGTCCTACTAAGGATCCGACCTGATCCAGATTTGGCAATCTGAAATAGTTTCGAAATGGTTTTTTTATCATTGTGGCTATATTAATGATCCGATTTGATCCAGATTCAACACTCTGATAGATATAGATATTTTAGCGTTTTCTCGTATCTTTAAAATTTTGCATTTCATTCGTTCTTTGTGAGGGCGAAAGGGGGCGGGGCGAAATTTTGAAATACACTTATAGCAGTGTAATATCACAGGACTCTGCATACAAAATTTGGTTACTCTATATTTTGTAGTCTCCGACGGACAGACAGACATGGCTATATTGAAATTGTTATTGATTCTGATCAAGAATACATATATAAACTTTATGGGGTCGGAAACGCTTCCATCTGGGTGTTCCACACATCCAATATCACCACAAATCTAATAAACCCAAGAAATATTTTTTTTCAATTTTTCTCGAGTTTTCAAAGTTAAAATTTCGGAAAAACAAGAGGACAAAAATTTACTGGCAACATGGACCCTCTTACCCGTTAAAACTGTTGCTTGTGTTCCACCATAGAATGTTGCATATTATGGCAAAAGATTCTGAGAATTAACGAAGGGTTGGCTGGATATCTATTGCACCAAGCCTTCCGTGTCCCTTTGCATGTATACTCAAACTCTCTTCCTTACCATACATCCTCCTCTTTGTATGGGCCATTGTCTAAGGTTTCATTTGGCCCCGAAATAAACTTCATATTGATTCAGAAGTTTCACAGGACATGAGATTAGTCAGATGATGGAAAGTTGAGGGCAGACGAAAGAGAAGCTGGACCGGACCGGAAGGAGCACGAAAATGAATTTTTATAGATGAAAGGCTGGTTCTGAACTCTGTGCAGACTGTTTCTGCTTCCGAGGCTGGCCCATGTCTGTCAATTCTCATGGCTATGTCCACTTTGGAATCCAATATAGTGACAACCTGGAATCAATCAAATATACTAACTAAATGAATTAACTCATTTTTAACTTTTCAACAAGACGTTGTTCTGGTGTCCTCGAGCTATGTGTTAAGAAATGTTTATTCAGTTTTTAGTTCGGATGTGAATAAAAGTGAGTAAATTCTCAAATTTTTAAGTACATAAATATTTTATAACTTATAGAGATAAAATTATAGACTTTATTGGATAACTCTATTTCCACACCTCTTTCAAACCATACAAAGATTTTAAGCAAAGAATTACTATGTTCAGAAAGACTCGTTTTTTAAACTATTGCCGCCAAGGCAAACATTTGTTGCCATTGCTAAGTTTTGATTTACTTGCGTGGCATGGCCAATGAGTGTGGGCAAGGCAGGACTGATGCAGCACTGTATTCTATGTATGCGAGAAGGAGATTTCAACATAAGAAAGGAACCAACAAACAGGAGTTAGGAAAACTTACTCTGACTTCAACTTGATTTAAAAATAAAGCGTCGACTACAGCTCGTGTAATAAAGTTCGCGTGCATCTCTGGAAGAAAAAAACCAACCATTTTTTAGTAAGTGAAAACTTTAGAGAGATGCTTTCACTCACTTGTCCTTGTCCATGATGCTGCCCAGTCTGTTGGTGGTCACATTATGGGGCTAAATCCAAACGCATTCCTCAGCAGGACGCCGCAAAGGCTCTCTGCGATGCGGGGATGTGGCACTCGAGTAGATTACGGGTGAAGGTGGTGACGCCGCTGCAGACAATGTATTAACATAATCCAAATATTTATATTTTTGAGAACATAGAAAAAAAATTGACATTTGATTGACCTGGTGCAAGGCAGAAGACTTATCGATAGAAAATTTGGTCCGACCCTCAGAAATATACTGAAATATTTGGTCTCTTTGAAATGCAGCATTAAATGTTGACGAGTGAAAATAAAATATACGGTCTGACCTAACATATTCCTCGATTTTAATATTCTGTTTAATATAACTAGCTGAATAGGATACTGAACCCTGAACAAATAGTTTTAACTGATAGATGAAACAATTTTCTACAAGATTGGACAGTTTTCATTCTTGGCAAAGGACTAAAAACTTCGAAAACATCATCATTAACATTGCACAATTTTGGCATCAAAAAATACCAAAAAGTATTACGACTGCGATGGCGGGTCAAATAAACTATACGGTCTGACCTCAAAAATATACCGAAAATATAACATTTTGGCGAAAATTGGCGGGAAAAAACAGTAAACAAAGCAACGACGCAATCAAGCAAGTGGCTGATAATGGATAAATTCTTAACAAAAATGTCTATGAACACCAAAAAAAATGAAACCGCGGAGCAAGTATGGATTTTATTATTGTCTGAGTCAACAGTAGAGCAGTGTAAACATTTTTTGTTGCAGAAACCGACAATTAAAAAGAAGACACCCAAGGCAGTTGCCAAACAGTTGACTAATAACAATCCTGTTCAGGCAAGCATATACATATGTATGTACATACCTCCTTGCCCATATCAGTTGTTTTTCAGTTATCTTAAATATTATTTTTTGTTCTCAGGTTAAAGAGAAGGAAAACACTCAGGAGAACGATACGCCAATGCAGGGCAGAGCGGAAAGATGGATGGAGCGGAACCTGGATACTCCCGAAGTGGTAAGCGAAGCAATTAACAAATTGCGTGCCATCATTATCAAGCCCTTTGAATCGCAGAATACAGAAAAGGATACCGCAGAGAGTGCCGAAGCGTCGCAGGGGCCGTTTGACTCGCAGCACCAGACCCATGGCCGGGGAAGGAACACCCTCGCCGGAGAAGGTGATGCCCGAGAAGCAGTCTTTTATCAAGTACCGAGAAGCGATCAAGTACTTCACTGAGAACCAGGACATTGCCGTGGACGAGAAGTTCTGCTACGTGTACCAGCTGACCTTAAGAAACTACCGGCGGCCCTGGTGCCGTCTGCATGGCGTCAACTTAAAAGCGTAAGTGTGATATTTGTAAGTGAAATTCCGACATCGATTAATAAAATGAAAGTTGCAGCGTGATTTTCCCGAGGTGTCCGCCGATGCGCTTATTGAAAAGTGCGTCGATCTGGGTGTGTGGTGCAACGAGATCTGCGAGACCGGAGGCCGCTGGAGTTTAGAGCGACTGGCCAACTTCATAGCCAAGAAGGCCATGGACAAGATCAAGAAAGTGCGAGTGAGCAAGTGTTATGTCATTCCCCTCGACGATTTTATAAACAGATGGGTTCAGAGTTGTATCGGATTTCATTGACTGCTTATGTTATTTAGTCAATTTTTATCAAATTTATTCCACTAGAGGTTTTCAATAATTTTCTCAAACTACAATCAATTTTTAATATATGTAGGAATAGTTAACAAATTTTAATCTACACTGCATGCTGACTGAAGATGAATCCTTTTTGCCCATCTAGATTAAGTTGACATCGATTTATACATTTTTCAACTTGCAATAAATTTGAATTCGTAAATTCGCATAAAACATTACTAAACATTAAATGAACACAGTTTGGACTGCCGCACGGGGTGCTTTATTTGAACATCAGACGACGCCTGTGTATAGCATCCAGCTTGCGCTTAATCAAATCGAACTTCTTTCGATTGATTCCCGCTATGGTAAGACGTGTTGGTGCAGGTGGCTGGGGTTGATCGAATAGAATAAGGAGGCTATGAGGGGGTACATACATATCAGACATGAGAGGATTACTCACCTTGGAAGTCGTGTTGGTGTTGCACTTGATGGAGCTGGTGCTGGCTTTGATTGGAGCCGTGGGCTGGACCGCCATCATTTCCGTAGCAAGATCATGTCAATTAATTAAATTAGCGGAGTTTCAATATCTTAATAAAATAAAATCCCGTGGAAACTATATTAAAATGCGTTTTTGTTGATTTTTAATTTGTTGGCCTCTGTCAAGAAATTCCCATATGTTAATTAATTAAATTGGCGGAATTTCAATATCTTTATAAAATAACACCCAGATAAAACTATATAGAAATGCGTTTATGTTGATTTTTAATTTTGTTGGCCTCGGTGGACCTTTTGCGAGAAATGCACATATGTATTTATTCTTATTATTGCAAAAAAGAATATAAATGCACTTGCGAATAAACAAGAATAATTAAGGAAGACTAATCTAATTTATATAAGATCCCACAAAATGGAACGAAATAATGAGTAAAATAATAGAGCAAATAACTGTCTGGGTGCTATATTAACTTTACTATTTTGTTTGACGGCAAAAACTGTTTACATACATATGTATGTACATAACAGATAAGTATGTACATTTTTATTTATGTATGTTTTTGTTTTGTTTTTTTTTACAGACGATGCCCATATTTATACCGCCAGGCAGTAGGGACAATAAATATCACCACCAACAGAAATTCAAATGAGACAATCGTTGACGCCGTCGCAAAGAGCCGAATTCCGTATGCAGATCAGATTGGCGTTCGTTAAAGGCGTTCGTGTGGCAGTGGCCGTGGGCACAGGTGGCATAGTTCTCGCCATTGCTTCCCAGGTAATCGTTCCATCCATCGCATTTCGATCGTGATGCATTTGACGTCGCCGCAGCTAAAGTGATTCGATCGGAGCCAATGGGACAGTCGTCATCGCTGTCGAATCGATATTGCCTGAAAGAGGGACAATAGAAGGATACATTTTGGAATCTACGAACATCCATTTTCTACCCACTTGTTGAACTCCGACAAATGTCAGTTTGGGCTCTGCAGGCACATAACACTTGTTCAACTTCTTTGCCAGACAACGCAGCTTAATCTCAAGCTTTTGGCACTAAACTGATCGTGCCTGCACTTGGGTAGAGCCGCACACACCTGTTGATACTGAAAGATAACGGTTTTTTATATAAATCTTAGAATAATAAGAACAGTATTACATACCGGCTGTTCGGATACACATGACAAATGGCCTCTCCTGGAACATACAGGCGATACAATTGAAATAGGGCACCTCCGGGGAGAGAACATGCCTCGTCGAGCAGTTTGCCGAGGCAGGAATTGGAAGTCACCGGATGGTGATTGCGTTACGGATGGAAGACTCGCAGATCCATCGGCCGGTGGACAATGGTGAGCAGCGTGGAGCAGCTTTGGCCGCTGTACATGTGGCAATACTCGATTCTCCACCACGACATACCGATGCCTGCCGTTTCCTGTCGCTCCTGTAGATGTTCCACGCCAAATAGTATCTTTTTAAAATAGGACCGTAATTTTCGGTATATTTAAAAACAAATGCGCGAAGTAACAGAGCTATCTATCAGTTAAAACTATTTGATCAGGATTTAGTATCCTATTCAGCTAGTAATATTAAACAAAATATCAAAATCGAGGGCTATGATTTGCATCGATATTTTTACTGTATATTTTTAAAATAGGACCGTAATTTTCGGTATATTTAAAAACAAATGCGCGAAGTAACAGAGCTATCTATCAGTTAAAACTATTTGATAAGGATTTAGTGTCCTATTCAGCTATTAATATTAAACGATTACATTGTATTTGATAGATGTTTGTATGTGATAGATAATTTTCTTACAGGCAGATTGGCTGCTGGCTGCCGCTTCATGCCGTTTGTCAGCCTCCATAGCTTTTGCATGCTATAGCGATCTGTGGGATCTATTGAGCCAATAATGGCATCAGCTCGTCTGGCTTTGTCCGCTTCTAACTCCTTATGGATCCTGTTGGCAAGCGTGTTGTGCAACTGTCGCGCTGCCGGGTCGTGGTTATGTTTCAGGATGTTTCTCAGGCGTCTCTTTGTGGTAATCATCAGCCGAATGCGGTTGCTGATCTGGTACTCAGCCTGGACTCTAGGTCGGGCGGACCTCCTCAGGCTGTTTGTGGCGTGTTCAGCTGCCGCTATCACATTCCTCTCAAGGATACTAGCTGCATCATCAACGTCCTCTGCTGTCCTGAGCTCAGTGTTTAGGTGTACATGCGAATCTAGCCATTATTGGAACCTTGGAATGCTGGCCCCAGGGGGCAAGAGGCGTTTCTTAACCACCGCCTCCACTGGAGACGTGCTCAGCTTAATCACCATTGGGAGGTGGTCTGAGGAGAGGTCATTTAGATGAGCGATATTCAGTGATTCGTCCCTCACTCCCTTGTAGACCGCAAAGTCTATAGCCGATGGAGTGTGCCGGGTGTTGTAGGGGTAGTGGGTGGGAGATCCAGTGGCCAGGATGTTGCAGCTGCTTTTCTGAACGGCCCTGAGCAGCGTTCCGCCTCTTTTACACGCCCTTGCATTTCCCCACCATGCATTCTTCGCATTCCAATCGCCAGCAGCAACGAATCTCAAGTAGTCGTTCTCAGTCCACTCCTGTAATGGGGGGCAGTAGATGGATGAGACCAGTAGGCGGCCTCCATCAGGCAGGGTCAGTGCAGCAGATGCACACTGGATGTGATTTGTTTCTATATTGGGCATAGATGTATGGAGGATTCCAGCTCTAATTAGGAGCAGGGATCCCCCACGACCAGTTCCAGTTGGGTGATTGGCAGAGTAGGTGCAGTATCCATTGACGGTGAAGTTCTCTGAGTTTTTAAAATGATGCTCAGAGACCATCAAAACGTCAACTTTGTGTCTGCATGTGAATGCCGCAAGTTCGGCTGTTTTCCCTCGAAGTCCCGAGGCGTTCCAAAATACAATTTTAAGATTTGCAGTGTTGGCGGGTAGAATAGTTGGTGTTGGTGTTAAACATTCCTGGCATAAGTATTGGCCTGAAGCGGCTCCTTTGTATAACGTTTAAGTATATTGGCGATATGCCTCACCTTGTAGCCAAGACTACCAAGCTGCTCACACACCCACGCTATGGGCGTGGAGCGATGTAGGTGTCGGATAACGATACGTGTACCCTTTTGGCTTCTCAAGCGAAATGTGTGGTATTCTACACCTTCGCCCTCAGATAAGAGCTGTATTAGAGTCCTATAGCCTTTTATTGTATGGCACATGACTTTAAGAGACCCATTAGCAATAGGCTTAGTCTCATATGTACCTGCGCCAATGGCATTGTCAAAGCATTGGAGCAGAGGAACGATATCAGAGATATTTGGAATGAATATAGGGGCTGGCCGCTCAATTTTGGCGTCAGCAGTAGCAGCAGCTTTGGGTGCGTGCATAGTGGTGGGGGTGGTGCGAGAAATGGAGGGCTTGTTTGTGGGAATAAGTACCTTAGCTTGCATCTCTTTTCCATAGCAGTCACTGTCAACAACCATATCGTCATCGTCGTCGTTTGCTGTGTCATTAGCATCCGAGAGTAAATCAAAGTAGTTCGTTGAAGTTCTAGAGTCAGTCTTATCCTTGGAGATTGTAATCCGTTTAGTCTTCTTGGCCGACGACTTTATAATCGGCGAGCTCAAGGTGGACGTCCGCTTCTTCTTCCGAGCCGCAGGCTCCGATTTCTTCTTAGCAATTAATTTTTCCTCTATTATCATTTTTTCCTGCTGTTCCTTGAGGAGCTTGCACAGTGACATCTGACTCGGCACAGGTACTGCAATGGCAGTAGGATTGTCGGAGACAGTAATGGCAGTAATGCCAGGGACACAGATAGCAGCGTTACTATAAACTGAAGGACGTTCAGTATCATGGGCAGCTATGCGAGTAGCACTAACTGTAATAACTGGAGAAGGTAAATTTGCGGTGGCAGCTGAACTTGATGTTATGTCACTTGTCAAATCTGTCAATGAGGTCGAGCAGCGAGAAGTGGAGTGTAAATCCATAAATGTAGTTGTTAACATCCGTTCCGAGGGGGGGGAAAATAGTTCATCTTCGAAGTCCGATTCGTAATCATTTGGCAATGTGAACTTTTTTGATTTGGGGCACGGTTTACGTGGCACTTTTATATGTTCTTTATTAGCGCTCGTTGGTTCAATTGTAAATAAAGTAGGTGAGGGAGGGGCCAGCAGCAACTGCAGGTTACCCCACGTTTTTTCACTTTCAGCACTTAGGTTTTCTTGAATGTTACTTCGCGTTGCCCGGATTGTATTTACAAAATTTTGTTACTTTTTATTTTTTTTACACAATTGAAGTTTTTTTGAAATTTTTATTTATTAAGTATTAAGTAAATAAATAAAAATTTCAAAAAAATTTAAGTAAATAAATAATTTATCTCGGCATTTACACAATTGAAGTTTTTTTGAAATTTTTATTTATTAAGTATTAAGTAAATAAATAAAAATTTCAAAAAAATTTATTTATTTACTTAAATTTTTTTGAAATTTTTATTTATTTACTTAATACTTAATAAATAAAAATTTCAAAAAAACTTCAATTGTGTAAAAAAAATAAAAAGTAACAAAATTTTGTAAATACAATCCGGGCAACGCGAAGTAACATTCAAGAAAACCTAAGTGCTGAAAGTGAAAAAACGTGGGGTAACCTGCAGTTGCTGCTGGCCCCTCCCTCACCTACTTTATTTACAATTGAACCAACGAGCGCTAATAAAGAACATATAAAAGTGCCACGTAAACCGTGCCCCAAATCAAAAAAGTTCACATTGCCAAATGATTACGAATCGGACTTTGAAGATGAACTATTTTCGCCCCCCTCGGAACAGATGAATACAACTACATTTATGGATCTACACTCCACTTCTCGCTGCTCGACCTCACTGACAGATTTGACAAGTGACAAAATATCAACTGCCCATGTTACTGAACGTCCTCCAATTTCTAGTAGCGCTGCTATATGTATCCCTGGCATCACTGCCATTACTGTCTCCAACAATCCTACTGCCATTGCAGTTCCTGTGTCGAGTCAGACAACACTGTGCAAGCTCCTCAAGGAGCAGCAGGAGAAAATGGTAATAGAGGAGAAACTAATTGCTAAGAAGAGATCGGAGCTTGCGGCTCGGAAGAAGAAGCGGACGACCACCTTGGGCTCGCCGATTACAAAATCGTCGGCCAAGAAGATTAAACGGAATACAATCTCCAAAGATAAGACTGCCTCTAGCCAGAGAACTTCAATGAACTACTTTGATTTACTCTCGGATGCTAATGACACAGCCAACGACGACGATGATGATATGGTTGTTGACAGTGACTGCTATGGAAAAGAGATGCAAGCTAAGGTACTTATTCCCACAAACAAGCCCTCCATTTCTCGCACCACCCCCACCACTGTGCACGCACCCAAAGCTGCTGCTACTGCTGACGCCAAAATTGAGCGGCCAGCCCCTATATTCATTCCAAATATCTCTGATATCGTTCCTCTGCTCCAATGCTTTGACAATGCCATTGGCGCAGGTACATATGAGACAGCCATAACAATGAAAAGGCTAGTGATGCGAGTTGTCAAAGATGGCCGATGGCATCGCCTACTATCGATTGGGCACAATCTGAACACTATCGATGTACAGTAAAAATATCGATGCAAATCAAAGCCCTCGAATTTGATATTTTGTTTAATATTACCACTAACCATACAATATATATACAATATACAATATATATATACATACCATACAATATATATACAATATACAATATATATACATACCATACAATATATATATTGTATGGTTAGTGGTAATATTAAACAAAATATCAAAATCGAGGGCTATGATTTGCATCGATATTTTTACTATTGTGAGCCTTTCGCAGCCTTGTTGATACTGAAAGATAAACGTTTTTAAACAAACTGTAGAATAATTATCACAGCAATACATACCCACGGATACGCACGACAAACGCCAGACGACGCAGCTTTATCTCACGCTGGTCAGATTTAATGTAATTCTGGTACTTTTCGGCATGGACCAGATTTTCCTTCTTGCGCAACGCAATTACAGCGGGGCGCTTGAGACGACACTTTGACTAGGCAGGCATCTATTAGATGATGGGTAGATGGGTAGCGTCTGTGTATGTGTACGTACAGGGGCATACACAGCTACAAGCATCTGCATCACCTAGTTGATACTGAAAAAAATTTAAAGGGTTTTAAAAAAACTGTAGACTAATTATCACAACAATACATACCCACGCATACGCACCACACATGCCCGTTTGGCCTATGCGTGTACACAACACTGGTTGCGCTCCTTATCCAGAAGACGCAGCTTTATCTCACGCTGGTCAGATGTAAGGTGATGTAAGGCTCGGCAATACGCGGCATGTTGAACAGCTGCAGTACTTTGCGTACCTTGGGGGCAATCTTGTTGATACTGAAAGATAAAAGTTTTTAAACAAACTGTAGAATAATTATCACAGCAATACATACCCACGGATACGCACGACAAACGCCAGACGACGCAGCTTTATCTCACGCTGGTCACATTTAATGTACGCATTCTGGTACTTTTCGGCACGGACCAGATTTTCCTTCTTGCGCAGCGCAATTACAATTACAATTACAATTATTCTGGTACTTTTCGGGACGGACCAGATTTTCCTTCTTGCGCAGCGCGTTCACCATTTACATGCCCGTTTTTTTCCAAGCTATTGTTTTTTAAACTAACGCTTAGACCATTTTGCGCAACAGACGGTTGATGAGGTTTTTACGGTTGCCGAAATCACCTCCATTAACGTAGTGATTGGCCTTCTTGCGCCAGCCACCGGTGGGAGTGTTAAGCTTAAATGGCCACAGGAAGTTGGAGGCGTACTTGAAATTGGGTCCAACGGTAAAGATCTCATGGACCAAATCGTCAACACACTGAATATCGTGAGCCTTTCGCAGTTTGCGCTCAATCACAAGGTTGTCGGTGATAGGGACACGCTGACGGCTGTGCTTGACATAACCGCGCTTGTAAATCAGCTCGCGCACCGACTTCAGATTGGGGTACCCTCAGGTGATGTAAGGCTCGGCAATACGCGGCATGTTGAACAGCTGCAGTACTTTGCGTACCTTGGGGGCAATCTTGTTGATACTGAAAGATAAACGTTTTTAAACAAACTGTAGTATAATTATCACAGCAATACATACCCACGGATACGCACGACAAACGCCAGACGACGCAGCTTTATCTCACGCTGGTCACATTTAATGTACGCATTCTGGTACTTTTCGGCACGGACCAGATTTTCCTTCTTGCGCAGCGCAATTACAATTACAATTACAAATATTCTGGTACTTTTCGGCACGGACCAGATTTTCCTTCTTGCGCAGCGCGTTCACCATTTACATGCCCGTTTTTTTCCAAGCTATTGTTTTTTAAACTAACGCTTAGACCATTTTGCGCAACAGACGGTTGATGTGGTTTTTACGGTTGCCGAAATCACCTCCATTAACGTAGTGATTGGCCTTCTTGCGCCAGCCACCGGTGGGAGTGTTAAGCTTAAATGGCCACAGGAAGTTGGAGGCGTACTTGAAATTGGGTCCAACGGTAAAGATCTCATGGACCAAATCGTCAACACACTGAATATTGTGAGCCTTTCGCAGTTTGCGCTCAATCACAAGGTTGTCGGTGATAGGGACACGCTGACGGCTGTGCTTGACATAACCGCGCTTGTTAATCAGCTCGCGCACCGACTTCAGATTGGGGTACCCTCAGGTGATGTAAGGCTCGGCAATACGCGGCATGTTGAACAGCTGCAGTACTTTGCGTACCTTGGGGGCAAACTTGTTGATACTGAAAGATAAACGTTTTTAAACAAACTGTAGAATAATTATCACAGCAATACATACCCACGGATACGCACGACAAACGCCAGACGACGCAGCTTTATCTCACGCTGGTCAGATTTAATGTACGCATTCTGGTACTTTTCGGCACGGACCAGATTTTCCTTCTTGCGCAGCGCAATTACAATTACAATTATTCTGGTACGTTTCGGCACGGACCAGATTTTCCTTCTTGCGCAGCGCGTTCACCATTTACATGCCCGTTTTTTTCCAAGCTATTGTTTTTTAAACTAACGCTTAGACCATTTTGCGCAACAGACGGTTGATGTGGTTTTTACGGTTGCCGAAATCACCTCCATTAACGTAGTGATTGGCCTTCTTGCGCCAGCCACCGGTGGGAGTGTTAAGCTTAAATGGCCACAGGAAGTTGGAGGCGTACTTGAAATTGGGTCCAACGGTAAAGATCTCATGGACCAAATCGTCAACACACTGAATATCGTGAGCCTTTCGCAGTTTGCGCTCAATCACAAGGTTGTCGGTGATAGGGACACGCTGACGGCTGTGCTTGACATAACCGCGCTTGTAAATCAGCTCGCGCACCGACTTCAGATTGGGGTACCCTCAGGTGATGTAAGGCTCGGCAATACGCGGCATGTTGAACAGCTGCAGTACTTTGCGTACCTTGGGGGCAATCTTGTTGATACTGAAAGATAAAAGTTTTTAAACAAACTGTAGAATAATTATCACAGCAATACATACCCACGGATACGCACGACAAACGCCAGACGACGCAGCTTTATCTCACGCTGGTCAGATTTAATGTACGCATTCTGGTACTTTTCGGCACGGACCAGATTTTCCTTCTTGCGCAGCGCAATTACAATTACAATTACAAATATTCTGGTACTTTTCGGCACGGACCAGATTTTCCTTCTTGCGCAGCGCGTTCACCATTTACATGCCCGTTTTTTTCCAAGCTATTGTTTTTTAAACTAACGCTTAGACCATTTTGCGCAACAGACGGTTGATGTGGTTTTTACGGTTGCCGAAATCACCTCCATTAACGTAGTGATTGGCCTTCTTGCGCCAGCCACCGGTGGGAGTGTTAAGCTTAAATGGCCACAGGAAGTTGGAGGCGTACTTGAAATTGGGTCCAACGGTAAAGATCTCATGGACCAAATCGTCAACACACTGAATATTGTGAGCCTTTCGCAGTTTGCGCTCAATCACAAGGTTGTCGGTGATAGGGACACGCTGACGGCTGTGCTTGACATAACCGCGCTTGTTAATCAGCTCGCGCACCGACTTCAGATTGGGGTACCCTCAGGTGATGTAAGGCTCGGCAATACGCGGCATGTTGAACAGCTGCAGTACTTTGCGTACCTTGGGGGCAATCTTGTTGATACTGAAAGATAAACGTTTTTAAACAAACTGTAGAATAATTATCACAGCAATACATACCCACGGATACGCACGACAAACGCCAGACGACGCAGCTTTATCTCACGCTGGTCAGATTTAATGTACGCATTCTGGTACTTTTCGGCACGGACCAGATTTTCCTTCTTGCGCAGCGCAATTACAATTACAATTATTCTGGTACGTTTCGGCACGGACCAGATTTTCCTTCTTGCGCAGCGCGTTTACCATTTACATGCCCGTTTTTTTCCAAGCTATTGTTTTTTAAACTAACGCTTAGACCATTTTGCGCAACAGACGGTTGATGTGGTTTTTACGGTTGCCGAAATCACCTCCATTAACGTAGTGATTGGCCTTCTTGCGCCAGCCACCGGTGGGAGTGTTAAGCTTAAATGGCCACAGGAAGTTGGAGGCGTACTTGAAATTGGGTCCAACGGTAAAGATCTCATGGACCAAATCGTCAACACACTGAATATCGTGAGCCTTTCGCAGTTTGCGCTCAATCACAAGGTTGTCGGTGATAGGGACACGCTGACGGCTGTGCTTGACATAACCGCGCTTGTAAATCAGCTCGCGCACCGACTTCAGATTGGGGTACCCTCAGGTGATGTAAGGCTCGGCAATACGCGGCATGTTGAACAGCTGCAGTACTTTGCGTACCTTGGGGGCAATCTTGTTGATACTGAAAGATAAACGTTTTTAAACAAACTGTAGTATAATTATCACAGCAATACATACCCACGGATACGCACGACAAACGCCAGACGACGCAGCTTTATCTCACGCTGGTCAGATTTAATGTACGCATTCTGGTACTTTTCGGCACGGACCAGATTTTCCTTCTTGCGCAGCGCAATTACAATTACAATTACAAATATTCTGGTACTTTTCGGCACGGACCAGATTTTCCTTCTTGCGCAGCGCGTTCACCATTTACATGCCCGTTTTTTTCCAAGCTATTGTTTTTTAAACTAACGCTTAGACCATTTTGCGCAACAGACGGTTGATGTGGTTTTTACGGTTGCCGAAATCACCTCCATTAACGTAGTGATTGGCCTTCTTGCGCCAGCCACCGGTGGGAGTGTTAAGCTTAAATGGCCACAGGAAGTTGGAGGCGTACTTGAAATTGGGTCCAACGGTAAAGATCTCATGGACCAAATCGTCAACACACTGAATATTGTGAGCCTTTCGCAGTTTGCGCTCAATCACAAGGTTGTCGGTGATAGGGACACGCTGACGGCTGTGCTTGACATAACCGCGCTTGTTAATCAGCTCGCGCACCGACTTCAGATTGGGGTACCCTCAGGTGATGTAAGGCTCGGCAATACGCGGCATGTTGAACAGCTGCAGTACTTTGCGTACCTTGGGGGCAATCTTGTTGATACTGAAAGATAAACGTTTTTAAACAAACTGTAGAATAATTATCACAGCAATACATACCCACGGATACGCACGACAAACGCCAGACGACGCAGCTTTATCTCACGCTGGTCAGATTTAATGTACGCATTCTGGTACTTTTCGGCACGGACCAGATTTTCCTTCTTGCGCAGCGCAATTACAATTACAATTACAAATATTCTGGTACTTTTCGGCACGGACCAGATTTTCCTTCTTGCGCAGCGCGTTCACCATTTACATGCCCGTTTTTTTCCAAGCTATTGTTTTTTAAACTAACGCTTAGACCATTTTGCGCAACAGACGGTTGATGTGGTTTTTACGGTTGCCGAAATCACCTCCATTAACGTAGTGATTGGCCTTCTTGCGCCAGCCACCGGTGGGAGTGTTAAGCTTAAATGGCCACAGGAAGTTGGAGGCGTACTTGAAATTGGGTCCAACGGTAAAGATCTCATGGACCAAATCGTCAACACACTGAATATCGTGAGCCTTTCGCAGTTTGCGCTCAATCACAAGGTTGTCGGTGATAGGGACACGCTGATGGTTGTGCTTGACATAACCGCGCTTGTAAATCAGCTCGCGCACCGACTTCAGATTGGGGTACCCTCAGGTGATGTAAGGCTCGGCAATACGCGGCATGTTGAACAGCTGCAGTACTTTGCGTACCTTGGGGGCAATCTTGTTGATACTGAAAGATAAACGTTTTTAAACAAACTGTAGTATAATTATCACAGCAATACATACCCACGGATACGCACGACAAACGCCAGACGACGCAGCTTTATCTCACGCTGGTCAGATTTAATGTACGCATTCTGGTACTTTTCGGCACGGACCAGATTTTCCTTCTTGCGCAGCGCAATTACAATTACAATTACAAATATTCTGGTACTTTTCGGCACGGACCAGATTTTCCTTCTTGCGCAGCGCGTTCACCATTTACATGCCCGTTTTTTTCCAAGCTATTGTTTTTTAAACTAACGCTTAGACCATTTTGCGCAACAGACGGTTGATGTGGTTTTTACGGTTGCCGAAATCACCTCCATTAACGTAGTGATTGGCCTTCTTGCGCCAGCCACCGGTGGGAGTGTTAAGCTTAAATGGCCACAGGAAGTTGGAGGCGTACTTGAAATTGGGTCCAACGGTAAAGATCTCATGGACCAAATCGTCAACACACTGAATATTGTGAGCCTTTCGCAGTTTGCGCTCAATCACAAGGTTGTCGGTGATAGGGACACGCTGACGGCTGTGCTTGACATAACCGCGCTTGTTAATCAGCTCGCGCACCGACTTCAGATTGGGGTACCCTCAGGTGATGTAAGGCTCGGCAATACGCGGCATGTTGAACAGCTGCAGTACTTTGCGTACCTTGGGGGCAATCTTGTTGATACTGAAAGATAAACGTTTTTAAACAAACTGTAGAATAATTATCACAGCAATACATACCCACGGATACGCACGACAAACGCCAGACGACGCAGCTTTATCTCACGCTGGTCAGATTTAATGTAATTCTGGTACTTTTCGGCATGGACCAGATTTTCCTTCTTGCGCAACGCAATTACAGCGGGGCGCTTGAGACGACACTTTGACTCATCGGCTCGTTTGCCGATTTGTTCTTTTTTTTCTGAATTTACGCTTTGATTCCGGCACAGCGCTCCGCTTCTCAGCTGGATGCTCTTTGGCGACCGTAGCGGGCATCTGTTATTGACACAAATAAGTTGCATTAACACACAGACTCTTTTAAATATGATGTATATTTTATTAAAAATATTGCCACTAACCTCTTACTTGACACTGCACACGTTGGTAATAGAAAGAGCGGGAGCATTTACTACGCCATGTTCCAAATGTCAAATTTCAATGAAAGCAACTCTGCGTTGCAGTGCTGCAAAACGAAACGAATGAAAATTAACCCACGCATGTAAGGTATAATTTACCCCGTTGCCTTTCTGGGCGCCAAACTAAGTGTACCATTGTGTTTGGCGCCAAAAACTGTTTACATACATATCTACAAAGACACATAGTTACATACACATATACATTTGTATTTGTTTTTTTCCCAGACGCTACCCATATATTCTTGACGACCGTGGCAGGCATCTGTTAGATGATGGGTAGATGGGTAGCGTCTGTAAAAAAAAAAACATATAAATATGCATGTGTATGTACCAATATATGTACGTACCAGTATATGTGTATGGCGCAATCCGGACAGCTGCACAACTTTATGAGCCTTGGGGGCAACCTAGTTGATACTGAAAGATAATTAAAGGGTTTTAAAAAAACTGTAGACTAATTATCACAACAATACATACCCACGCATACGCACCACACATGCCCGTTTGGCCTATGCGTGTACATAAAACTGGTTGCGCTTCTTATCCAGAAGACGCAGCTTTATCTCACGCTGGTCAGAGATGTTGTTGCTTTTCGGCATTGACCAGATTTTCCTTCTTGCGCAACGCAATTACAGCGGGGCGCTTGAGACGACACTTTGACTAGGCAGGCATCTATTAGATGATGGGTAGATGGGTAGCGTCTGTGTATGTGTACGTACAGGGGCATACACAGCTACAAGCATCTGCATCA
This sequence comes from Drosophila azteca, assembly GCA_005876895.1. Lineage (NCBI taxonomy): Eukaryota > Metazoa > Arthropoda > Insecta > Diptera > Drosophilidae > Drosophila > Drosophila azteca. Next base: position 370,513 of record VCKU01000069.1, read on the forward strand.
CCTAGTTGATACTGAAAAAAATTTAAAGGGTTTTAAAAAAACTGTAGACTAATTATCACAACAATACATACCCACGCATACGCACCACACATGCCCGTTTGGACTATGCGTGTACATAACACTGGTTGCGCTCCTTATCCAGAAGACGCAGCTTTATCTCACGCTGGTCAGATGTAAGGTGATGTAAGGCTCGGCAATACGCGGCATGTTGAACAGCTGCAGTACTTTCCGTACCTTGGGGGCAATCTTGTTGATACTGAAAGATAAACGTTTTTAAACAAACTGTAGAATAATTATCACAGCAATACATACCCACGGATACGCACGACAAACGCCAGACGACGCAGCTTTATCTCACGCTGGTCAGATTTAATGTAATTCTGGTACTTTTCGGCATGGACCAGATTTTCCTTCTTGCGCAACGCAATTACAGCGGGGCGCTTGAGACGACACTTTGACTCATCGGCTCGTTTGCCGATTTGTTCTTTTTTTTCTGAATTTACGCTTTGATTCCGGCACAGCGCTCCGCTTCTCAGCTGGATGCTCTTTGGCGACCGTTGCGGGCATCTGTTATTGACACAAATAAGTTGCATTAACACACAGACTCTTTTAAATATGATGTATATTTTATTAAAAATATTGCCACTAACCTCTTACTTGACACTGCACACGTTGGTAATAGAAAGAGCGGGAGCATTTACTACGCCATGTTCCAAATGTCAAATTTCAATGAAAGCAACTCTGCGTTGCAGTGCTGCAAAACGAAACGAATGAAAATTAACCCACGCATGTAAGGTATAATTTACCCCGTTGCCTTTCTGGGCGCCAAACTAAGTGTACCATTGTGTTTGGCGCCAAAAACTGTTTACATACATATCTACAAAGACACATAGTTACATACACATATACATTTGTATTTGTTTTTTTCCCAGACGCTACCCATATATTCTTGACGACCGTGGCAGGCATCTGTTAGATGATGGGTAGATGGGTAGCGTCTGTAAAAAAAAAACATACAAATCTGCATGTGTATGTACCAATATATGTACGTACCAGTATATGTGTATGGCGCAATCCGGACAGCTGCACAACTTTATGCAGCGTTTGCATTTTCTACTCCGTAGCAGCAAGAGCAATAAAAATATTGCTATGCTCTCGCTACCGCTCTCGTTTCGAACGGTAGCGGTAGCAGAGCCGTAGCAGAAAAATGAAAAGTATTTGCTCTGCTATAGCCGTAGTTTATTCGCGTCATTTACTACAGCTATAGCAGGAGCAAAAAAGTAAAACGATGTGCTCCGCTCTCAGGAGCGGTAGCCGAAAACTGGGAGCGAGATGAGAGCAGAGCAAAAGATGTTTTTTCATTGACTACGGCTCTCGTTTTGTTGTTGAGCCACGAGCTCATGCGCTGCTTGTTGCTTATTGTCGTGACGCACTTTAAATACCCTAAAGACAATTATTCTAATGTGAAGTCATATATGACACACTTTATGTATTTTTAAATATGAAGATTCTTTAGTTATATTCATTTATAGTAATTTAAACAAAATTAGCATATAAACGATGTACGAAATATTAATAATTTGACTTTTGTGGGCAAGCTTCTTTCTAAAGTCAAAATCAATCAATTATAATGTAATGGGTGTTTTCTTCGACAGCGTCGTCGTAACAACCAATACAAGCAAGTATGTGTACAAGTACGTGTATGTGTATGTGAACACATACAATTAAATCTTCGTAATGCACCGTTATTTTGGGCAGCGCATGAACTCGTGGCTCAACAACAAAACGAAAGCCGTAGTCAATGAAAAAAAATCTTTTGCTCTGCTCTCATCTCGCTCCCAGTTTTCGGCTACCGCTCCTGAGAGCGGAGCACATCGTTTTACTTTTTTGCTCCTGCTATAGCTGTAGTAAATGACGCGAATACACTACGGCTATAGCAGAGCAAATACTTTTCATTTTTCTGCTACGGCTCTGCTACCGCTACCGTTCGAAACGAGAGCGGTAGCGAGAGCAAAACGAAAAACTACGGAGTAGCGTAGCATTTTCAAACGCTGACTTTATGAGCCTTGGGGGCAACCTAGTTGATACTGAAAGATAATTAAAGGGTTTTAAAAAAACTGTAGACTAATTATCACAACAATACATACCCACGCATACGCACCACACATGCCCGTTTGGCCTATGCGTGTACATAAAACTGGTTGCGCTTCTTATCCAGAAGACGCAGCTTTATCTCACGCTGGTCAGAGATGTTGTTGCTTTTCGGCATTGACCAGATTTTCCTTCTTGCGCAACGCAATTACAGCGGGGCGCTTGAGACGACACTTTGACTAGGCAGGCATCTATTAGATGATGGGTAGATGGGTAGCGTCTGTGTATGTGTACGTACAGGGGCATACACAGCTACAAGCATCTGCATCACCTAGTTGATACTGAAAAAAATTTAAAGGGTTTTAAAAAAACTGTAGACTAATTATCACAACAATACATACCCACGCATACGCACCACACATGCCCGTTTGGACTATGCGTGTACATAACACTGGTTGCGCTCCTTATCCAGAAGACGCAGCTTTATCTCACGCTGGTCAGATTTAATGTACGCATTCTGGTACTTTTCGGCACGGACCAGATTTTCCTTCTTGCGCAGCGCAATTACAATTACAATTATTCTGGTACTTTTCGGCACGGACCAGATTTTCCTTCTTGCGCAGCGCGTTCACCATTTACATGCCCGTTTTTTTCCAAGCTATTGTTTTTTAAACTAACGCTTAGACCATTTTGCGTAACAGACGGTTGATGTGGTTTTTACGGATTAAACAAAATATCAAAATCGAGGGCTATGATTTGCATCGATATTTTTACTGTATATTTTTAAAATAGGACCGTAATTTTCGTTTATTTACTTCTTTATTAAAGAAAAACTGAGCTTGGTGAAAATCCCCAAAATCAGCCTAGGGACCATAGCTGGGCCAGAACTTGTTGGGAATTACAAAGCGAGGAATTTGTACACATACTATACAGCATTTTGATTACAAATAATGGGGCTGCTAGATTACAGCATAGAAGTCATCTCATTTTCGGTATATTTAAAAACAAATGCGCGAAGTAACAGAGCTTTCTATCAGTTAAAACTATTTGATCAGGATTTAGTATCCTATTCAGCTAGTAATATTAAACGATTACATCGTTGATGGCTACCTCCTTGCTGGCACTGGTCGACTTGACAGACTTTTTGTGTTCCAAATACTGTTCGGCGATTTGCTGGATCGTCACCTTGGCAGGAAGCTCCAGCAGCTTGTGCTCGCGCACCACTGCATACCACTCATCGGTCAGGTAGTGCTTCAGCTCATCAGGTATTTTGATTTTTACTTCCAACTTGTTGGTAAAGCTATCTTCGCTTTCGACACATGGTGCGGGCTCTGATGGCGGTGTAGGAGTCGTTGGGGTTGGAGTAGGTGCTGCTGGTGTTCCCTGCTTTTCGGCAGATGTTGTAGTATCACTGCCGCTTAATGATGAACGTTGTTCGCTAATCCGTTTCTTTTTGGCTGGCACCATTGTGGCACTGTCGTCCTCTGTGATCTCCCCTGTAGCTGAATCTTCCTTCTTTTCATTTGGAGTACCGGGACGGGCCGGAACTATTGCACTTTGTGTTGACTTGCGGTTGGACCGACTGGTGGAGGCATTGGCATTGGCGCTGTTGCTATTGGGAGTCATGCTACTGTTGCTTCCACTGTCCGATTTTGAAATCGGACCCGTACTGGATGTGGGTGTACTGGCCAGTAACGGTAGAGATGTATTTCCCTCCTTTGAAGGAGTCGAAGCTCGGGAATCGCTGCCCACTTGTTCAATCTTTTTTGCCTTTGCGCTTCCTTTGGGACATGTAAAACATCAGCGAGACCGACGACCACAAGCCGGAGGTTTCACTTACCTTTCTTGCTGTCCTTCTTCGAGCGCTCGCCGCATAGTCGTGCCTGTTCTTTTTGCCGCTGTACATTGTCATCGTTGTATTTGAGCACACGGCTCTCGGGCACCCATTCGTCCCAGCTGTAAGAGGACCGCATTGGTAGTAAATGTTTACAGATTATATATATTGTATGGAATTGCATACTTTTTGCTCCAGCCTGCATAATGGATGTAATATTCGACCGGCGTCGCATCAGGTTTTGTTTTGAGCACCTTGGCTTCATAAATTAGCGGCCGTGGAAACACAGTACGCGTTCTCCTGCAAGAGGCGAATGTACTTAATATAATAAATGATAGGAATGATAAGGTTTATGCTTACCATCGGCAAATATAGAGGCTGCATCTCCTGCAGATCCTACGATTTCCATTTTAGCGGGTTTTAATATTTTTATTGTAAAAACAATGAAAAGGCTAGTGATGCGAGTTGTCAAAGATGGCCGATGGCATCGCCTACTATCGATTGGGCACAATCTGAGCACTATCGATGACTGATAGTTACAAATCAAATCATGTGAATGTATGTGATAAATATTTATTTATTTATAAATATATATAAAACAGTCTGTATTTAACGAGGCATAAGCTTATGCTTACACTACACTATAGTATAGTTAATGTTTTGCCGGCGTTGACAACCCCTCTTCTTCCCAGGGTCGTGGGCCTCGTTTGTTTTCCCATTCATCTATGTTCACGGTCTTAACTTTGTCGTACTCCGTTTCCAGTGTAACTTCTTGGCGCTTCTTCATGTTTACTCCGTACTTTTTCATCTCGTCGTAAAATGTCAACACACAGAGTTGTATTCTGATTTGTATGTACCGCATATATCGGTACATTTACTGATAGTCATTTCCATGCAATTCTACATTAACGAGTTCGTTTTGCAGCACTGCAACGCAGTTGCAATATTTTCAATAAAATATACATTATATGTAAAACCGTCTATGTTTTAATGCAACTTATGTGTGTCAATAACAGATGCCTGCTTCGGTCGTCAAGAAACCTGCAGCTAAGAAGCTGCCCGCTGTGCCGGAATCAAAGCTGAAATTCAGCAAAAAACAAATCAGCAAACGTGCCGCTGAGTCAAAGCGTCGTCTCAAGCGCGCTGCTGTAATTGCGCTGCGCAAGAAGGAAAATCTGGTCCGTTCCGAAAAGTACCAGAATGCGTACATTAAATCTGACCAGCGTGAGATAAAGCTGCGTCGTCTGGCGTTTGTCGTGCGTATCCGTGGGTATGTATTGCTGTGATAATTATTCTACAGTTTGTTTAAAAACGTTTATCTTTCAGTATCAACAAGGGTGCCCCCAAGTTTCGCAAAGTACTACAGCTGTTCAACATGCCGCGTATTGCCGAGCCTTACATCACCTGAGGGTACCCCAATCTGAAGTCGGTGCGCGACCATAAAAACCACTGTTGCGCAAAATGGTCTAAGCGTTAGTTTAAAAAACAATAGCTTGGAAAAAAACGGGCATGTAAATGGTGAACGCGCTGCGCAAGAAGGAAAATCTGGTCCGTGCCGAAAAGTACCAGAACGAGTACACCAAATCTGACCAGATTAAGGGTAATATAGGTAATGTAATATTGTGCTAATTATCCTACTGTTTATTTAAAAACCTTTAATTATCTTTCAGTATCAACAAGGTTGCCCTCAAGATTCGCAAAGTACTGCAACTGTTCCGATTCCGATCTTCATCAAGTCGATCAAGGCTACCAGGCAGTTGCCAGACACAGTTGACTAATAACAATTCTGTTCAGGCAAGCATATATGTATGTACATACCTCCTTGCCCATATCAGTTGTTTTTCAGTTATCTTAAATATTATTTTTTGTTCTCAGGTTAAAGAGAAGGAAAACACTCAGGAGAACGATACGCCAATGCAGGGCAGAGCGGAAAGATGGATGGAGCGGAACCTGGATACTCCCGAAGTGGTAAGCGAAGCAATTAACAAATTGCGTGCCATCATTATCAAGCCCTTTGAATCGCAGAATACAGAAAAGGATACCGCAGAGAGTGCCGAAGCGTCGCAGTGGCCGTTTGACTCGCAGCACCAGACCCATGGCCGGGGAGGGAACACCCTCGTCGGAGAAGGTGATGCCCGAGAAGCAGCCTTTTATCAAGTACCGAGAAGCGATCAAGTACTTCACTGAGAACCAGGGCATTGCCGTGGACGAGAAGTTCTGCTACGTGTACCAGCTGACCTTAAGAAACTACCGGCGGCCCTGGTGCCGTCTGCATGGCGTCAACTTAAAAGCGTAAGTGTGATATTTGTAAGTGAAATTCCGACATCGATTAATAAAGTGAATGTTGCAGCGTGATTTTCCCGAGGTGTCCGCCGATGCGCTTATTGAAAAGTGCGTCGATCAGGGTGTGTGGTGCAACGAGATCTGCGAGACCGGAGGCCGCTGGAGTTTAGAGCGACTGGCCAACTTCATAGCCAAGAAGGCCATGGACAAGAGCAAGAAAGTGCGAGTGAGCAAGTGGTATGTCATTCCCCTCGACGATTTTATAAACAGATGGGTTCAGAGTTGGCTTCTATTTCAGATCATCTATCGCGATCTGGAGCAGCGCGAAAAGCGAAAACAGATAAATGAATTGGAGTTTATGGAACGGAATGGAGAGGCGACCTTCAAAGTAGTCAAGAGGCTGGGTGAAACATTTCTCACGAAGATCAATGGAATAACATTGTGATGAAATAACCATTATCTATTATTTTTTGCAACTTAGGACCAATATGTTACTATCGGATTTCATTGACTGCTTATGTTATTTAGTCAATTTTTATAAAATTTATTCCACTAGAGGTTTTCAATAATTTTCTCAAACTACAATCAATTTTTAATATATGTAGGAATAGTTAACAAATTTTAATCTACACTGCATGCTGACTGAAGATGAATCCTTTTTGCCCATCTAGATTAAGTTGACATCGATTTATACATTTTTCAACTTGCAATAAATTTGAATTCGTAAATTCGCATAAAACATTACTAAACATGAAATGAACACAGTTTGGGCTGCCGCACGGGGTGCTTTATTTGAACATCAGACGACGCCTGTGTATAAGCATCCAGCTTGCGCTTAATCAATTCGTTCTCCACGTCGATCTGGCGCTGGAACTTCTTTTGATTGATTCCCGCTATGGTAAAACGTGTTGGTGCAGGTGGCTGGGGTTGATCGAATAGAATAAGGAGGCTATGAGGGGGTACATACATATCAGACATGAGAGGATTACTCACCTTGGATGTCGTGTTGGTGTTGCACTTGATGGAGCTGGTGCTGGCTTTGATTGGAGCCGTGGGCTTGACCGTCATCATTTTCCGCAGCAAGATCATGTCAATTAATTAAATTAGCGGAGTTTCAATATCTTAATAAAATAAAATCCCGTGGAAACTATATTAAAATGCGTGTTTATTGATTTTTAATTTTGTTGCCTCTGTCAAGTAATTCCCATACGTCAATTAATTAAATTGGCGGAGTTTCAATATCTTTATAAAATAACATCCCGAGAAAACTATATAGAAAGGCGTTTTTATTGATTTTTAATTTGTTGGCCTCTGTCAAGAAATTCCCATATGTTAATTAATTAAATTGGCGGAATTTCAATATCTTTATAAAATAACACCCAGATAAAACTATATAGAAATGCGTTTATGTTGATTTTTAATTTTGTTGGCCTCGGTGGACCTTTTGCAAAAAATGCACATATGTATTTATTCTTATTATTGAAAAAAAGAATATAAATGCACTTGCGAATAAACAAGAATAATTAAGGAAGACTAATCTAATTTATATAAGATCCCACAAAATGGAACGAAATAATGAGTAAAATAATAGAGCAAATAACTGCCTGGGTGCTAAATTAAGTTTACTATTTTGTTTGACGGCAAAAACTGTTTACATACATGTGTATGTACATAACAGATAAGTATGTACATTTTTATTTATGTATGTTTTTGTTTTATTGTTTTTTTTACAGACGATGCCCATATTTATACCGCCAGGCAGTAGGGACAATAAATATCACCACCAACAGAAATTCAAATGAGACAATCGTTGACGCCGTCGCAAAGAGCCGAATTCCGTATGCAGATCAGATTGGCGTTCGTTAAAGGCGTTCGTGTGGCAGTGGCCGTGGGCACAGGTGGCATAGTTCTCGCCATTGCTTCCCAGGTAATCGTTCCATCCATCGCATTTCGATCGTGATGCATTTGACGTCGCCGCAGCTGAAGTGATTCGATCGGAGCCATTGGGACAGTCGTCATCGCTGTCGAATCGATATTGCCTGAAAGAGGGACAATAGAAGGATACATTTTGGAATCTACGAACATCCATTTTCTACCCACTTGTTGAACTCCGACAAATGTCAGTTTGGGCTCTGCAGGCACATAAAACTTGTTCAACTTCTTTGCCAGACGACGCAGCTTAATCTCAAGCTTTTGGCACTAAACTGATCGTGCCTGCACTTGGGTAGAGCCGCACACACCTGTTGATACTGAAAGATAACGGCTTTTTAAATAAATCGTAGAAAAATAAGAACAGTATTACATACCGGCTGTACGGATACACATGACAAATGGCCTCTACTGGAACATACAGGCGATACAATTGAAATAGGGCACCTCCGGGGAGAGAACATGCCTCGTCGAGCAGTTTGCCGAGGCAGGAATTGGAAGTCACCGGATGGTGATTGCGTTACGGATGGAAGACTCGCAGATCCATCGGCCGGTGGACAATGCTGAGCAGCGTGGAGCAGCTTTGGCCGCTGTACATGTGGCAATAGTCGATTCTCCACCACGACATACCGATGCCTGCCGTTTCCTGTCGATCCTGTAGATGTTCCACGCCAAATAGTATCTTTTTAAAATAGGACCGGCGATTTGCTGGATCGTCACCTTGGCAGGAAGCTCCAGCAGCTTGTGCTCGCGCACCACTGCATACCAGTCATCGGTCAGGTAGTGCTTCAGCTCATCAGGTATTTTGATTTTTACTTCCAACTTGTTGGTAAAGCTATCTTCGCTTTCGACACATGGTGCGGGCTCTGATGGCGGTGTAGGAGTCGTTGGGGTTGGAGTAGGTGCTGCTGGTGTTCCCTGCTTTTCGGCAGATGTTGTAGTATCACTGCCGCTTAATGATGAACGTTGTTCGCTAATCCATTTCTTTTTGGCTGGCACCATTGTGGCACTGTCGTCCTCTGTGATCTCCCCTGTAGCTGAATCTTCCTTCTTTTCATTTGGAGTACCGGGACGGGCCGGAACTATTGCACTTTGTGTTGACTTGCGGTTGGACCGACTGGTGGAGGCATTGGCATTGGCGCTGTTGCTATTGGGAGTCATGCTACTGTTGCTTCCACTGTCCGATTTTGAAATCGGACCCGTACTGGATGTGGGTGTACTGGCCAGTAACGGTAGAGATGTATTTCCCTCCTTTGAAGGAGTCGAAGCTCGGGAATCGCTGCCCACTTGTTCAATCTTTTTTGCCTTTGCGCTTCCTTTGGGACATGTAAAACATCAGCGAGTCCGACGACCACAAGCCGGAGGTTTCACTTACCTTTCTTGCTGTCCTTCTTCGAGCGCTCGCCGCATAGTCGTGCCTGTTCTTTTTGCCGCTGTACATTGTCATCGTTGTATTTGAGCACACGGCTCTCGGGCACCCATTCGTCCCAGCTGTAAGAGGACCGCATTGGTAGTAAATGTTTACAGATTATATATATTGTATGGAATTGCATACTTTTTGCTCCAGCCTGCATAATGGATGTAATATTCGACCGGCGTCGCATCAGGTTTTGTTTTGAGCACCTTGGCTTCATAAATTAGCGGCCGTGGAAACACAGTACGTGTTCTCCTGCAAGAGGCGAATTACTTAAGTACTTAATATAATAAATGATAGGAATGATAAGGTTTATGCTTACCATCGGCAAATATAGAGGCTGCATCTCCTGCAGATCCTACGATTTCCATTTTAGCGGGTTTTAATATTTTTATTGTAAAAACAATGAAAAGGCTAGTGATGCGAGTTGTCAAAGATGGCCGATGGCATCGCCTACTATCGATTGGGCACAATCTGAGCACTATCGATGACTGATAGTTACAAATCAAATCATGTGAATGTATGTAATAAATATCTATTTATTTATAAATATATATAAAACAGTCTGTATTTAACGAGGCATAAGCTTATGCTTACACTACACTATAGTATAGTTAATGTTTTGCCGGCGTTGACAACCCCTCTTCTTCCCAGGGTCGTGGGCCTCGTTTGTTTTCCCATTCATCTATGTTCACGGTCTTAACTTTGTCGTACTCCGTTTCCAGTGTAACTTCTTGGCGCTTCTTCATGTTTACTCCGTACTTTTTCATCTCGTCGTAAAATGTCAACACACAGAGTTGTATTCTGATTTGTATGTACCGCATATATCGGTACATTTACTGATAGTCATTTCCATGCAATTCTACATTAACGAATTCGTTTTGCAGCACTGCAACGCAGTTGCAATATTTTCAATAAAATATACATTATATGTAAAACCGTCTATGTTTTAATGCAACTTATGTGTGTCAATAACAGATGCCTGCTTCGGTCGTCAAGAAACCTGCAGCTAAGAAGCTGCCCGCTGTGCCGGAATCAAAGCTGAAATTCAGCAAAAAACAAATCAGCAAACGTGCCGCTGAGTCAAAGCGTCGTCTCAAGCGCGCTGCTGTAATTGCGCTGCGCAAGAAGGAAAATCTGGTCCGTTCCGAAAAGTACCAGAATGCGTACATTAAATCTGACCAGCGTGAGATAAAGCTGCGTCGTCTGGCGTTTGTCGTGCGTATCCGTGGGTATGTATTGCTGTGATAATTATTCTACAGTTTGTTTAAAAACGTTTATCTTTCAGTATCAACAAGGGTGCCCCCAAGTTTCGCAAAGTACTACAGCTGTTCAACATGCCGCGTATTGCCGAGCCTTACATCACCTGAGGGTACCCCAATCTGAAGTCGGTGCGCGACCATAAAAACCACTGTTGCGCAAAATGGTCTAAGCGTTAGTTTAAAAAACAATAGCTTGGAAAAAAACGGGCATGTAAATGGTGAACGCGCTGCGCAAGAAGGAAAATCTGGTCCGTGCCGAAAAGTACCAGAACGAGTACACCAAATCTGACCAGATTAAGGGTAATATAGGTAATGTAATATTGTGCTAATTATCCTACTGTTTATTTAAAAACCTTTAATTATCTTTCAGTATCAACAAGGTTGCCCTCAAGATTCGCAAAGTACTGCAACTGTTCCGATTCCGATCTTCATCAAGTCGATCAAGGCTACCAGGCAGTTGCCAGACACAGTTGACTAATAACAATTCTGTTCAGGCAAGCATATATGTATGTACATACCTCCTTGCCCATATCAGTTGTTTTTCAGTTATCTTAAATATTATTTTTTGTTCTCAGGTTAAAGAGAAGGAAAACACTCAGGAGAACGATACGCCAATGCAGGGCAGAGCGGAAAGATGGATGGAGCGGAACCTGGATACTCCCGAAGTGGTAAGCGAAGCAATTAACAAATTGCGTGCCATCATTATCAAGCCCTTTGAATCGCAGAATACAGAAAAGGATACCGCAGAGAGTGCCGAAGCGTCGCAGTGGCCGTTTGACTCGCAGCACCAGACCCATGGCCGGGGAGGGAACACCCTCGTCGGAGAAGGTGATGCCCGAGAAGCAGCCTTTTATCAAGTACCGAGAAGCGATCAAGTACTTCACTGAGAACCAGGGCATTGCCGTGGACGAGAAGTTCTGCTACGTGTACCAGCTGACCTTAAGAAACTACCGGCGGCCCTGGTGCCGTCTGCATGGCGTCAACTTAAAAGCGTAAGTGTGATATTTGTAAGTGAAATTCCGACATCGATTAATAAAGTGAATGTTGCAGCGTGATTTTCCCGAGGTGTCCGCCGATGCGCTTATTGAAAAGTGCGTCGATCAGGGTGTGTGGTGCAACGAGATCTGCGAGACCGGAGGCCGCTGGAGTTTAGAGCGACTGGCCAACTTCATAGCCAAGAAGGCCATGGACAAGAGCAAGAAAGTGCGAGTGAGCAAGTGGTATGTCATTCCCCTCGACGATTTTATAAACAGATGGGTTCAGAGTTGGCTTCTATTTCAGATCATCTATCGCGATCTGGAGCAGCGCGAAAAGCGAAAACAGATAAATGAATTGGAGTTTATGGAACGGAATGGAGAGGCGACCTTCAAAGTAGTCAAGAGGCTGGGTGAAACATTTCTCACGAAGATCAATGGAATAACATTGTGATGAAATAACCATTATCTATTATTTTTTGCAACTTAGGACCAATATGTTACTATCGGATTTCATTGACTGCTTATGTTATTTAGTCAATTTTTATAAAATTTATTCCACTAGAGGTTTTCAATAATTTTCTCAAACTACAATCAATTTTTAATATATGTAGGAATAGTTAACAAATTTTAATCTACACTGCATGCTGACTGAAGATGAATCCTTTTTGCCCATCTAGATTAAGTTGACATCGATTTATACATTTTTCAACTTGCAATAAATTTGAATTCGTAAATTCGCATAAAACATTACTAAACATTAAATGAACACAGTTTGGACTGCCGCACGGGGTGCTTTATTTGAACATCAGACGACGCCTGTGTATAGCATCCAGCTTGCGCTTAATCAAATCGAACTTCTTTCGATTGATTCCCGCTATGGTAAGACGTGTTGGTGCAGGTGGCTGGGGTTGATCGAATAGAATAAGGAGGCTATGAGGGGGTACATACATATCAGACATGAGAGGATTACTCACCTTGGAAGTCGTGTTGGTGTTGCACTTGATGGAGCTGGTGCTGGCTTTGATTGGAGCCGTGGGCTGGACCGCCATCATTTCCGTAGCAAGATCATGTCAATTAATTAAATTAGCGGAGTTTCAATATCTTAATAAAATAAAATCCCGTGGAAACTATATTAAAATGCGTTTTTGTTGATTTTTAATTTGTTGGCCTCTGTCAAGAAATTCCCATAATTAATTAATTAAATTGGCGGAATTTCAATATCTTTATAAAATAACACCCAGATAAAACTATATAGAAATGCGTTTATGTTGATTTTTAATTTTGTTGGCCTCGGTGGACCTTTTGCGAGAAATGCACATATGTATTTATTCTTATTATTGAAAAAAAGAATATAAATGCACTTGCGAATAAACAAGAATAATTAAGGAAGACTAATCTAATTTATATAAGATCCCACAAAATGGAACGAAATAATGAGTAAAATAATAGAGCAAATAACTGTCTGGGTGCTATATTAACTTTACTATTTTGTTTGACGGCAAAAACTGTTTACATACATATGTATGTACATAACAGATAAGTATGTACATTTTTATTTATGTATGTTTTTGTTTTGTTTTTTTTTACAGACGATGCCCATATTTATACCGCCAGGCAGTAGGGACAATAAATATCACCACCAACAGAAATTCAAATGAGACAATCGTTGACGCCGTCGCAAAGAGCCGAATTCCGTATGCAGATCAGATTGGCGTTCGTTAAAGGCGTTCGTGTGGCAGTGGCCGTGGGCACAGGTGGCATAGTTCTCGCCATTGCTTCCCAGGTAATCGTTCCATCCATCGCATTTCGATCGTGATGCATTTGACGTCGCCGCAGCTAAAGTGATTCGATCGGAGCCAATGGGACAGTCGTCATCGCTGTCGAATCGATATTGCCTGAAAGAGGGACAATAGAAGGATACATTTTGGAATCTACGAACATCCATTTTCTACCCACTTGTTGAACTCCGACAAATGTCAGTTTGGGCTCTGCAGGCACATAACACTTGTTCAACTTCTTTGCCAGACAACGCAGCTTAATCTCAAGCTTTTGGCACTAAACTGATCGTGCCGGCACTTGGGTAGAGCCGCACACACCTGTTGATACTGAAAGATAACGGTTTTTTATATAAATCTTAGAATAATAAGAACAGTATTACATACCGGCTGTTCGGATACACATGACAAATGGCCTCTCCTGGAACATACAGGCGATACAATTGAAATAGGGCACCTCCGGGGAGAGAACATGCCTCGTCGAGCAGTTTGCCGAGGCAGGAATTGGAAGTCACCGGATGGTGATTGCGTTACGGATGGAAGACTCGCAGATCCATCGGCCGGTGGACAATGGTGAGCAGCGTGGAGCAGCTTTGGCCGCTGTACATGTGGCAATACTCGATTCTCCACCACGACATACCGATGCCTGCCGTTTCCTGTCGCTCCTGTAGATGTTCCACGCCAAATAGTATCTTTTTAAAATAGGACCGTAATTTTCGGTATATTTAAAAACAAATGCGCGAAGTAACAGAGCTATCTATCAGTTAAAACTATTTGATCAGGATTTAGTATCCTATTCAGCTAGTAATATTAAACAAAATATCAAAATCGAGGGCTATGATTTGCATCGATATTTTTACTGTATATTTTTAAAATAGGACCGTAATTTTCGGTATATTTAAAAACAAATGCGCGAAGTAACAGAGCTATCTATCAGTTAAAACTATTTGATAAGGATTTAGTGTCCTATTCAGCTATTAATATTAAACGATTACATTGTATTTGATAGATGTTTGTATGTGATAGATAATTTTCTTACAGGCAGATTGGCTGCTGGCTGCCGCTTCATGCCGTTTGTCAGCCTCCATAGCTTTTGCATGCTATAGCGATCTGTGGGATCTATTGAGCCAATAATGGCATCAGCTCGTCTGGCTTTGTCCGCTTCTAACTCCTTATGGATCCTGTTGGCAAGCGTGTTGTGCAACTGTCGCGCTGCCGGGTCGTGGTTATGTTTCAGGATGTTTCTCAGGCGTCTCTTTGTGGTAATCATCAGCCGAATGCGGTTGCTGATCTGGTACTCAGCCTGGACTCTAGGTCGGGCGGACCTCCTCAGGCTGTTTGTGGCGTGTTCAGCTGCCGCTATCACATTCCTCTCAAGGATACTAGCTGCATCATCAACGTCCTCTGCTGTCCTGAGCTCAGTGTTTAGGTGTACATGCGAATCTAGCCATTATTGGAACCTTGGAATGCTGGCCCCAGGGGGCAAGAGGCGTTTCTTAACCACCGCCTCCACTGGAGACGTGCTCAGCTTAATCACCATTGGGAGGTGGTCTGAGGAGAGGTCATTTAGATGAGCGATATTCAGTGATTCGTCCCTCACTCCCTTGTAGACCGCAAAGTCTATAGCCGATGGAGTGTGCCGGGTGTTGTAGGGGTAGTGGGTGGGAGATCCAGTGGCCAGGATGTTGCAGCTGCTTTTCTGAACGGCCCTGAGCAGCGTTCCGCCTCTTTTACACGCCCTTGCATTTCCCCACCATGCATTCTTCGCATTCCAATCGCCAGCAGCAACGAATCTCAAGTAGTCGTTCTCAGTCCACTCCTGTAATGGGGGGCAGTAGATGGATGAGACCAGTAGGCGGCCTCCATCAGGCAGGGTCAGTGCAGCAGATGCACACTGGATGTGATTTGTTTCTATATTGGGCATAGATGTATGGAGGATTCCAGCTCTAATTAGGAGCAGGGATCCCCCACGACCAGTTCCAGTTGGGTGATTGGCAGAGTAGGTGCAGTATCCATTGACGGTGAAGTTCTCTGAGTTTTTAAAATGATGCTCAGAGACCATCAAAACGTCAACTTTGTGTCTGCATGTGAATGCCGCAAGTTCGGCTGTTTTCCCTCGAAGTCCCGAGGCGTTCCAAAATACAATTTTAAGATTTGCAGTGTTGGCGGGTAGAATAGTTGGTGTTGGTGTTAAACATTCCTGGCATAAGTATTGGCCTGAAGCGGCTCCTTTGTATAACGTTTAAGTATATTGGCGATATGCCTCACCTTGTAGCCAAGACTACCAAGCTGCTCACACACCCACGCTATGGGCGTGGAGCGATGTAGGTGTCGGATAACGATACGTGTACCCTTTTGGCTTCTCAAGCGAAATGTGTGGTATTCTACACCTTCGCCCTCAGATAAGAGCTGTATTAGAGTCCTATAGCCTTTTATTGTATGGCACATGACTTTAAGAGACCCATTAGCAATAGGCTTAGTCTCATATGTACCTGCGCCAATGGCATTGTCAAAGCATTGGAGCAGAGGAACGATATCAGAGATATTTGGAATGAATATAGGGGCTGGCCGCTCAATTTTGGCGTCAGCAGTAGCAGCAGCTTTGGGTGCGTGCATAGTGGTGGGGGTGGTGCGAGAAATGGAGGGCTTGTTTGTGGGAATAAGTACCTTAGCTTGCATCTCTTTTCCATAGCAGTCACTGTCAACAACCATATCGTCATCGTCGTCGTTTGCTGTGTCATTAGCATCCGAGAGTAAATCAAAGTAGTTCGTTGAAGTTCTAGAGTCAGTCTTATCCTTGGAGATTGTAATCCGTTTAGTCTTCTTGGCCGACGACTTTATAATCGGCGAGCTCAAGGTGGACGTCCGCTTCTTCTTCCGAGCCGCAGGCTCCGATTTCTTCTTAGCAATTAATTTTTCCTCTATTATCATTTTTTCCTGCTGTTCCTTGAGGAGCTTGCACAGTGACATCTGACTCGGCACAGGTACTGCAATGGCAGTAGGATTGTCGGAGACAGTAATGGCAGTAATGCCAGGGACACAGATAGCAGCGTTACTATAAACTGAAGGACGTTCAGTATCATGGGCAGCTATGCGAGTAGCACTAACTGTAATAACTGGAGAAGGTAAATTTGCGGTGGCAGCTGAACTTGATGTTATGTCACTTGTCAAATCTGTCAATGAGGTCGAGCAGCGAGAAGTGGAGTGTAAATCCATAAATGTAGTTGTTGACATCCGTTCCGAGGGGGGGGAAAATAGTTCATCTTCGAAGTCCGATTCGTAATCATTTGGCAATGTGAACTTTTTTGATTTGGGGCACGGTTTACGTGGCACTTTTATATGTTCTTTATTAGCGCTCGTTGGTTCAATTGTAAATAAAGTAGGTGAGGGAGGGGCCAGCAGCAACTGCAGGTTACCCCACGTTTTTTCACTTTCAGCACTTAGGTTTTCTTGAATGTTACTTCGCGTTGCCCGGATTGTATTTACAAAATTTTGTTACTTTTTATTTTTTTTACACAATTGAAGTTTTTTTGAAATTTTTATTTATTAAGTATTAAGTAAATAAATAAAAATTTCAAAAAAATTTAAGTAAATAAATAAATTTTTTTGAAATTTTTATTTATTTACTTAATACTTAATAAATAAAAATTTCAAAAAAACTTCAATTGTGTAAAAAAAATAAAAAGTAACAAAATTTTGTAAATACAATCCGGGCAACGCGAAGTAACATTCAAGAAAACCTAAGTGCTGAAAGTGAAAAAACGTGGGGTAACCTGCAGTTGCTGCTGGCCCCTCCCTCACCTACTTTATTTACAATTGAACCAACGAGCGCTAATAAAGAACATATAAAAATGCCACGTAAACCGTGCCCCAAATCAAAAAAGTTCACATTGCCAAATGATTACGAATCGGACTTTGAAGATGAACTATTTTCGCCCCCCTCGGAACAGATGAATACAACTACATTTATGGATCTACACTCCACTTCTCGCTGCTCGACCTCACTGACAGATTTGACAAGTGACATAATATCAACTGCCCATGTTACTGAACGTCCTCCAATTTCTAGTAGCGCTGCTATATGTATCCCTGGCATCACTGCCATTACTGTCTCCAACAATCCTACTGCCATTGCAGTTCCTGTGTCGAGTCAGACAACACTGTGCAAGCTCCTCAAGGAGCAGCAGGAGAAAATGGTAATAGAGGAGAAACTAATTGCTAAGAAGAGATCGGAGCTTGCGGCTCGGAAGAAGAAGCGGACGACCACCTTGGGCTCGCCGATTACAAAATCGTCGGCCAAGAAGATTAAACGGAATACAATCTCCAAAGATAAGACTGCCTCTAGCCAGAGAACTTCAATGAACTACTTTGATTTACTCTCGGATGCTAATGACACAGCCAACGACGACGATGATGATATGGTTGTTGACAGTGACTGCTATGGAAAAGAGATGCAAGCTAAGGTACTTATTCCCACAAACAAGCCCTCCATTTCTCGCACCACCCCCACCACTGTGCACGCACCCAAAGCTGCTGCTACTGCTGACGCCAAAATTGAGCGGCCAGCCCCTATATTCATTCCAAATATCTCTGATATCGTTCCTCTGCTCCAATGCTTTGACAATGCCATTGGCGCAGGTACATATGAGACAGCCATAACAATGAAAAGGCTAGTGATGCGAGTTGTCAAAGATGGCCGATGGCATCGCCTACTATCGATTGGGCACAATCTGAACACTATCGATGTACAGTAAAAATATCGATGCAAATCAAAGCCCTCGAATTTGATATTTTGTTTAATATTACCACTAACCATACAATATATATACAATATACAATATATATATACATACCATACAATATATATACAATATACAATATATATACATACCATACAATATATATATTGTATGGTTAGTGGTAATATTAAACAAAATATCAAAATCGAGGGCTATGATTTGCATCGATATTTTTACTATTGTGAGCCTTTCGCAGCCTTGTTGATACTGAAAGATAAACGTTTTTAAACAAACTGTAGAATAATTATCACAGCAATACATACCCACGGATACGCACGACAAACGCCAGACGACGCAGCTTTATCTCACGCTGGTCAGATTTAATGTAATTCTGGTACTTTTCGGCATGGACCAGATTTTCCTTCTTGCGCAACGCAATTACAGCGGGGCGCTTGAGACGACACTTTGACTAGGCAGGCATCTATTAGATGATGGGTAGATGGGTAGCGTCTGTGTATGTGTACGTACAGGGGCATACACAGCTACAAGCATCTGCATCACCTAGTTGATACTGAAAAAAATTTAAAGGGTTTTAAAAAAACTGTAGACTAATTATCACAACAATACATACCCACGCATACGCACCACACATGCCCGTTTGGCCTATGCGTGTACACAACACTGGTTGCGCTCCTTATCCAGAAGACGCAGCTTTATCTCACGCTGGTCAGATGTAAGGTGATGTAAGGCTCGGCAATACGCGGCATGTTGAACAGCTGCAGTACTTTGCGTACCTTGGGGGCAATCTTGTTGATACTGAAAGATAAAAGTTTTTAAACAAACTGTAGAATAATTATCACAGCAATACATACCCACGGATACGCACGACAAACGCCAGACGACGCAGCTTTATCTCACGCTGGTCACATTTAATGTACGCATTCTGGTACTTTTCGGCACGGACCAGATTTTCCTTCTTGCGCAGCGCAATTACAATTACAATTACAATTATTCTGGTACTTTTCGGGACGGACCAGATTTTCCTTCTTGCGCAGCGCGTTCACCATTTACATGCCCGTTTTTTTTCCAAGCTATTGTTTTTTAAACTAACGCTTAGACCATTTTGCGCAACAGACGGTTGATGAGGTTTTTACGGTTGCCGAAATCACCTCCATTAACGTAGTGATTGGCCTTCTTGCGCCAGCCACCGGTGGGAGTGTTAAGCTTAAATGGCCACAGGAAGTTGGAGGCGTACTTGAAATTGGGTCCAACGGTAAAGATCTCATGGACCAAATCGTCAACACACTGAATATCGTGAGCTTTTCGCAGTTTGCGCTCAATCACAAGGTTGTCGGTGATAGGGACACGCTGACGGCTGTGCTTGACATAACCGCGCTTGTAAATCAGCTCGCGCACCGACTTCAGATTGGGGTACCCTCAGGTGATGTAAGGCTCGGCAATACGCGGCATGTTGAACAGCTGCAGTACTTTGCGTACCTTGGGGGCAATCTTGTTGATACTGAAAGATAAACGTTTTTAAACAAACTGTAGTATAATTATCACAGCAATACATACCCACGGATACGCACGACAAACGCCAGACGACGCAGCTTTATCTCACGCTGGTCACATTTAATGTACGCATTCTGGTACTTTTCGGCACGGACCAGATTTTCCTTCTTGCGCAGCGCAATTACAATTACAATTATTCTGGTACGTTTCGGCACGGACCAGATTTTCCTTCTTGCGCAGCGCGTTCACCATTTACATGCCCGTTTTTTTCCAAGCTATTGTTTTTTAAACTAACGCTTAGACCATTTTGCGCAACAGACGGTTGATGTGGTTTTTACGGTTGCCGAAATCACCTCCATTAACGTAGTGATTGGCCTTCTTGCGCCAGCCACCGGTGGGAGTGTTAAGCTTAAATGGCCACAGGAAGTTGGAGGCGTACTTGAAATTGGGTCCAACGGTAAAGATCTCATGGACCAAATCGTCAACACACTGAATATCGTGAGCCTTTCGCAGTTTGCGCTCAATCACAAGGTTGTCGGTGATAGGGACACGCTGACGGCTGTGCTTGACATAACCGCGCTTGTAAATCAGCTCGCGCACCGACTTCAGATTGGGGTACCCTCAGGTGATGTAAGGCTCGGCAATACGCGGCATGTTGAACAGCTGCAGTACTTTGCGTACCTTGGGGGCAATCTTGTTGATACTGAAAGATAAAAGTTTTTAAACAAACTGTAGAATAATTATCACAGCAATACATACCCACGGATACGCACGACAAACGCCAGACGACGCAGCTTTATCTCACGCTGGTCAGATTTAATGTACGCATTCTGGTACTTTTCGGCACGGACCAGATTTTCCTTCTTGCGCAGCGCAATTACAATTACAATTACAAATATTCTGGTACTTTTCGGCACGGACCAGATTTTCCTTCTTGCGCAGCGCGTTCACCATTTACATGCCCGTTTTTTTCCAAGCTATTGTTTTTTAAACTAACGCTTAGACCATTTTGCGCAACAGACGGTTGATGTGGTTTTTACGGTTGCCGAAATCACCTCCATTAACGTAGTGATTGGCCTTCTTGCGCCAGCCACCGGTGGGAGTGTTAAGCTTAAATGGCCACAGGAAGTTGGAGGCGTACTTGAAATTGGGTCCAACGGTAAAGATCTCATGGACCAAATCGTCAACACACTGAATATTGTGAGCCTTTCGCAGTTTGCGCTCAATCACAAGGTTGTCGGTGATAGGGACACGCTGACGGCTGTGCTTGACATAACCGCGCTTGTTAATCAGCTCGCGCACCGACTTCAGATTGGGGTACCCTCAGGTGATGTAAGGCTCGGCAATACGCGGCATGTTGAACAGCTGCAGTACTTTGCGTACCTTGGGGGCAATCTTGTTGATACTGAAAGATAAACGTTTTTAAACAAACTGTAGTATAATTATCACAGCAATACATACCCACGGATACGCACGACAAACGCCAGACGACGCAGCTTTATCTCACGCTGGTCAGATTTAATGTACGCATTCTGGTACTTTTCGGCACGGACCAGATTTTCCTTCTTGCGCAGCGCAATTACAATTACAATTACAAATATTCTGGTACGTTTCGGCACGGACCAGACTTTCCTTCTTGCGCAGCGCGTTCACCATTTACATGCCCGTTTTTTTCCAAGCTATTGTTTTTTAAACTAACGCTTAGACCATTTTGCGCAACAGACGGTTGATGTGGTTTTTACGGTTGCCGAAATCACCTCCATTAACGTAGTGATTGGCCTTCTTGCGCCAGCCACCGGTGGGAGTGTTAAGCTTAAATGGCCACAGGAAGTTGGAGGCGTACTTGAAATTGGGTCCAACGGTAAAGATCTCATGGACCAAATCGTCAACACACTGAATATTGTGAGCCTTTCGCAGTTTGCGCTCAATCACAAGGTTGTCGGTGATAGGGACACGCTGACGGCTGTGCTTGACATAACCGCGCTTGTTAATCAGCTCGCGCACCGACTTCAGATTGGGGTACCCTCAGGTGATGTAAGGCTCGGCAATACGCGGCATGTTGAACAGCTGCAGTACTTTGCGTACCTTGGGGGCAATCTTGTTGATACTGAAAGATAAACGTTTTTAAACAAACTGTAGAATAATTATCACAGCAATACATACCCACGGATACGCACGACAAACGCCAGACGACGCAGCTTTATCTCACGCTGGTCAGATTTAATGTACGCATTCTGGTACTTTTCGGCACGGACCAGATTTTCCTTCTTGCGCAGCGCAATTACAATTACAATTATTCTGGTACGTTTCGGCACGGACCAGATTTTCCTTCTTGCGCAGCGCGTTCACCATTTACATGCCCGTTTTTTTCCAAGCTATTGTTTTTTAAACTAACGCTTAGACCATTTTGCGCAACAGACGGTTGATGTGGTTTTTACGGTTGCCGAAATCACCTCCATTAACGTAGTGATTGGCCTTCTTGCGCCAGCCACCGGTGGGAGTGTTAAGCTTAAATGGCCACAGGAAGTTGGAGGCGTACTTGAAATTGGGTCCAACGGTAAAGATCTCATGGACCAAATCGTCAACACACTGAATATTGTGAGCCTTTCGCAGTTTGCGCTCAATCACAAGGTTGTCGGTGATAGGGACACGCTGACGGCTGTGCTTGACATAACCGCGCTTGTAAATCAGCTCGCGCACCGACTTCAGATTGGGGTACCCTCAGGTGATGTAAGGCTCGGCAATACGCGGCATGTTGAACAGCTGCAGTACTTTGCGTACCTTGGGGGCAATCTTGTTGATACTGAAAGATAAAAGTTTTTAAACAAACTGTAGAATAATTATCACAGCAATACATACCCACGGATACGCACGACAAACGCCAGACGACGCAGCTTTATCTCACGCTGGTCAGATTTAATGTACGCATTCTGGTACTTTTCGGCACGGACCAGATTTTCCTTCTTGCGCAGCGCAATTACAATTACAATTACAAATATTCTGGTACTTTTCGGCACGGACCAGATTTTCCTTCTTGCGCAGCGCGTTCACCATTTACATGCCCGTTTTTTTTCCAAGCTATTGTTTTTTAAACTAACGCTTAGACCATTTTGCGCAACAGACGGTTGATGTGGTTTTTACGGTTGCCGAAATCACCTCCATTAACGTAGTGATTGGCCTTCTTGCGCCAGCCACCGGTGGGAGTGTTAAGCTTAAATGGCCACAGGAAGTTGGAGGCGTACTTGAAATTGGGTCCAACGGTAAAGATCTCATGGACCAAATCGTCAACACACTGAATATTGTGAGCCTTTCGCAGTTTGCGCTCAATCACAAGGTTGTCGGTGATAGGGACACGCTGACGGCTGTGCTTGACATAACCGCGCTTGTTAATCAGCTCGCGCACCGACTTCAGATTGGGGTACCCTCAGGTGATGTAAGGCTCGGCAATACGCGGCATGTTGAACAGCTGCAGTACTTTGCGTACCTTGGGGGCAATCTTGTTGATACTGAAAGATAAACGTTTTTAAACAAACTGTAGTATAATTATCACAGCAATACATACCCACGGATACGCACGACAAACGCCAGACGACGCAGCTTTATCTCACGCTGGTCAGATTTAATGTACGCATTCTGGTACTTTTCGGCACGGACCAGATTTTCCTTCTTGCGCAGCGCAATTACAATTACAATTACAAATATTCTGGTACGTTTCGGCACGGACCAGACTTTCCTTCTTGCGCAGCGCGTTCACCATTTACATGCCCGTTTTTTTCCAAGCTATTGTTTTTTAAACTAACGCTTAGACCATTTTGCGCAACAGACGGTTGATGTGGTTTTTACGGTTGCCGAAATCACCTCCATTAACGTAGTGATTGGCCTTCTTGCGCCAGCCACCGGTGGGAGTGTTAAGCTTAAATGGCCACAGGAAGTTGGAGGCGTACTTGAAATTGGGTCCAACGGTAAAGATCTCATGGACCAAATCGTCAACACACTGAATATTGTGAGCCTTTCGCAGTTTGCGCTCAATCACAAGGTTGTCGGTGATAGGGACACGCTGACGGCTGTGCTTGACATAACCGCGCTTGTTAATCAGCTCGCGCACCGACTTTAGATTGGGGTACCCTCAGGTGATGTAAGGCTCGGCAATACGCGGCATGTTGAACAGCTGCAGTACTTTGCGTACCTTGGGGGCAATCTTGTTGATACTGAAAGATAAACGTTTTTAAACAAACTGTAGAATAATTATCACAGCAATACATACCCACGGATACGCACGACAAACGCCAGACGACGCAGCTTTATCTCACGCTGGTCAGATTTAATGTACGCATTCTGGTACTTTTCGGCACGGACCAGATTTTCCTTCTTGCGCAGCGCAATTACAATTACAATTATTCTGGTACGTTTCGGCACGGACCAGATTTTCCTTCTTGCGCAGCGCGTTTACCATTTACATGCCCGTTTTTTTCCAAGCTATTGTTTTTTAAACTAACGCTTAGACCATTTTGCGCAACAGACGGTTGATGTGGTTTTTACGGTTGCCGAAATCACCTCCATTAACGTAGTGATTGGCCTTCTTGCGCCAGCCACCGGTGGGAGTGTTAAGCTTAAATGGCCACAGGAAGTTGGAGGCGTACTTGAAATTGGGTCCAACGGTAAAGATCTCATGGACCAAATCGTCAACACACTGAATATCGTGAGCCTTTCGCAGTTTGCGCTCAATCACAAGGTTGTCGGTGATAGGGACACGCTGACGGCTGTGCTTGACATAACCGCGCTTGTAAATCAGCTCGCGCACCGACTTCAGATTGGGGTACCCTCAGGTGATGTAAGGCTCGGCAATACGCGGCATGTTGAACAGCTGCAGTACTTTGCGTACCTTGGGGGCAATCTTGTTGATACTGAAAGATAAACGTTTTTAAACAAACTGTAGTATAATTATCACAGCAATACATACCCACGGATACGCACGACAAACGCCAGACGACGCAGCTTTATCTCACGCTGGTCAGATTTAATGTACGCATTCTGGTACTTTTCGGCACGGACCAGATTTTCCTTCTTGCGCAGCGCAATTACAATTACAATTACAAATATTCTGGTACTTTTCGGCACGGACCAGATTTTCCTTCTTGCGCAGCGCGTTCACCATTTACATGCCCGTTTTTTTCCAAGCTATTGTTTTTTAAACTAACGCTTAGACCATTTTGCGCAACAGACGGTTGATGTGGTTTTTACGGTTGCCGAAATCACCTCCATTAACGTAGTGATTGGCCTTCTTGCGCCAGCCACCGGTGGGAGTGTTAAGCTTAAATGGCCACAGGAAGTTGGAGGCGTACTTGAAATTGGGTCCAACGGTAAAGATCTCATGGACCAAATCGTCAACACACTGAATATTGTGAGCCTTTCGCAGTTTGCGCTCAATCACAAGGTTGTCGGTGATAGGGACACGCTGACGGCTGTGCTTGACATAACCGCGCTTGTTAATCAGCTCGCGCACCGACTTCAGATTGGGGTACCCTCAGGTGATGTAAGGCTCGGCAATACGCGGCATGTTGAACAGCTGCAGTACTTTGCGTACCTTGGGGGCAATCTTGTTGATACTGAAAGATAAACGTTTTTAAACAAACTGTAGAATAATTATCACAGCAATACATACCCACGGATACGCACGACAAACGCCAGACGACGCAGCTTTATCTCACGCTGGTCAGATTTAATGTACGCATTCTGGTACTTTTCGGCACGGACCAGATTTTCCTTCTTGCGCAGCGCAATTACAATTACAATTACAAATATTCTGGTACTTTTCGGCACGGACCAGATTTTCCTTCTTGCGCAGCGCGTTCACCATTTACATGCCCGTTTTTTTCCAAGCTATTGTTTTTTAAACTAACGCTTAGACCATTTTGCGCAACAGACGGTTGATGTGGTTTTTACGGTTGCCGAAATCACCTCCATTAACGTAGTGATTGGCCTTCTTGCGCCAGCCACCGGTGGGAGTGTTAAGCTTAAATGGCCACAGGAAGTTGGAGGCGTACTTGAAATTGGGTCCAACGGTAAAGATCTCATGGACCAAATCGTCAACACACTGAATATTGTGAGCCTTTCGCAGTTTGCGCTCAATCACAAGGTTGTCGGTGATAGGGACACGCTGACGGCTGTGCTTGACATAACCGCGCTTGTTAATCAGCTCGCGCACCGACTTCAGATTGGGGTACCCTCAGGTGATGTAAGGCTCGGCAATACGCGGCATGTTGAACAGCTGCAGTACTTTGCGTACCTTGGGGGCAATCTTGTTGATACTGAAAGATAAACGTTTTTAAACAAACTGTAGAATAATTATCACAGCAATACATACCCACGGATACGCACGACAAACGCCAGACGACGCAGCTTTATCTCACGCTGGTCAGATTTAATGTACGCATTCTGGTACTTTTCGGCACGGACCAGATTTTCCTTCTTGCGCAGCGCAATTACAATTGCAATTATTCTGGTACGTTTCGGCACGGACCAGATTTTCCTTCTTGCGCAGCGCGTTCACCATTTACATGCCCGTTTTTTTCCAAGCTATTGTTTTTTAAACTAACGCTTAGACCATTTTGCGCAACAGACGGTTGATGTGGTTTTTACGGTTGCCGAAATCACCTCCATTAACGTAGTGATTGGCCTTCTTGCGCCAGCCACCGGTGGGAGTGTTAAGCTTAAATGGCCACAGGAAGTTGGAGGCGTACTTGAAATTGGGTCCAACGGTAAAGATCTCATGGACCAAATCGTCAACACACTGAATATTGTGAGCCTTTCGCAGTTTGCGCTCAATCACAAGGTTGTCGGTGATAGGGACACGCTGACGGCTGTGCTTGACATAACCGCGCTTGTTAATCAGCTCGCGCACCGACTTCAGATTGGGGTACCCTCAGGTGATGTAAGGCTCGGCAATACGCGGCATGTTGAACAGCTGCAGTACTTTGCGTACCTTGGGGGCAATCTTGTTGATACTGAAAGATAAACGTTTTTAAACAAACTGCAGTATAATTATCACAGCAATACATACCCACGGATACGCACGACAAACGCCAGACGACGCAGCTTTATCTCACGCTGGTCAGATTTAATGTACGCATTCTGGTACTTTTCGGCACGGACCAGATTTTCCTTCTTGCGCAGCGCAATTACAATTACAATTACAAATATTCTGGTACTTTTCGGCACGGACCAGATTTTCCTTCTTGCGCAGCGCGTTCACCATTTACATGCCCGTTTTTTTCCAAGCTATTGTTTTTTAAACTAACGCTTAGACCATTTTGCGCAACAGACGGTTGATGTGGTTTTTACGGTTGCCGAAATCACCTCCATTAACGTAGTGATTGGCCTTCTTGCGCCAGCCACCGGTGGGAGTGTTAAGCTTAAATGGCCACAGGAAGTTGGAGGCGTACTTGAAATTGGGTCCAACGGTAAAGATCTCATGGACCAAATCGTCAACACACTGAATATTGTGAGCCTTTCGCAGTTTGCGCTCAATCACAAGGTTGTCGGTGATAGGGACACGCTGACGGCTGTGCTTGACATAACCGCGCTTGTTAATCAGCTCGCGCACCGACTTCAGATTGGGGTACCCTCAGGTGATGTAAGGCTCGGCAATACGCGGCATGTTGAACAGCTGCAGTACTTTGCGTACCTTGGGGGCAATCTTGTTGATACTGAAAGATAAACGTTTTTAAACAAACTGTAGAATAATTATCACAGCAATACATACCCACGGATACGCACGACAAACGCCAGACGACGCAGCTTTATCTCACGCTGGTCAGATTTAATGTAATTCTGGTACTTTTCGGCATGGACCAGATTTTCCTTCTTGCGCAACGCAATTACAGCGGGGCGCTTGAGACGACACTTTGACTCATCGGCTCGTTTGCCGATTTGTTCTTTTTTTTCTGAATTTACGCTTTGATTCCGGCACAGCGCTCCGCTTCTCAGCTGGATGCTCTTTGGCGACCGTTGCGGGCATCTGTTATTGACACAAATAAGTTGCATTAACACACAGACTCTTTTAAATATGATGTATATTTTATTAAAAATATTGCCACTAACCTCTTACTTGACACTGCACACGTTGGTAATAGAAAGAGCGGGAGCATTTACTACGCCATGTTCCAAATGTCAAATTTCAATGAAAGCAACTCTGCGTTGCAGTGCTGCAAAACGAAACGAATGAAAATTAACCCACGCATGTAAGGTATAATTTACCCCGTTGCCTTTCTGGGCGCCAAACTAAGTGTACCATTGTGTTTGGCGCCAAAAACTGTTTACATACATATCTACAAAGACACATAGTTACATACACATATACATTTGTATTTGTTTTTTTCCCAGACGCTACCCATATATTCTTGACGACCGTGGCAGGCATCTGTTAGATGATGGGTAGATGGGTAGCGTCTGTAAAAAAAAAACATACAAATCTGCATGTGTATGTACCAATATATGTACGTACCAGTATATGTGTATGGCGCAATCCGGACAGCTGCACAACTTTATGAGCCTTGGGGGCAACCTAGTTGATACTGAAAGATAATTAAAGGGTTTTAAAAAAACTGTAGACTAATTATCACAACAATACATACCCACGCATACGCACCACACATGCCCGTTTGGCCTATGCGTGTACATAAAACTGGTTGCGCTTCTTATCCAGAAGACGCAGCTTTATCTCACGCTGGTCAGAGATGTTGTTGCTTTTCGGCATTGACCAGATTTTCCTTCTTGCGCAACGCAATTACAGCGGGGCGCTTGAGACGACACTTTGACTAGGCAGGCATCTATTAGATGATGGGTAGATGGGTAGCGTCTGTGTATGTGTACGTACAGGGGCATACACAGCTACAAGCATCTGCATCACCTAGTTGATACTGAAAAAAATTTAAAGGGTTTTAAAAAAACTGTAGACTAATTATCACAACAATACATACCCACGCATACGCACCACACATGCCCGTTTGGACTATGCGTGTACATAACACTGGTTGCGCTCCTTATCCAGAAGACGCAGCTTTATCTCACGCTGGTCAGATGTAAGGTGATGTAAGGCTCGGCAATACGCGGCATGTTGAACAGCTGCAGTACTTTCCGTACCTTGGGGGCAATCTTGTTGATACTGAAAGATAAACGTTTTTAAACAAACTGTAGAATAATTATCACAGCAATACATACCCACGGATACGCACGACAAACGCCAGACGACGCAGCTTTATCTCACGCTGGTCAGATTTAATGTAATTCTGGTACTTTTCGGCATGGACCAGATTTTCCTTCTTGCGCAACGCAATTACAGCGGGGCGCTTGAGACGACACTTTGACTCATCGGCTCGTTTGCCGATTTGTTCTTTTTTTTCTGAATTTACGCTTTGATTCCGGCACAGCGCTCCGCTTCTCAGCTGGATGCTCTTTGGCGACCGTTGCGGGCATCTGTTATTGACACAAATAAGTTGCATTAACACACAGACTCTTTTAAATATGATGTATATTTTATTAAAAATATTGCCACTAACCTCTTACTTGACACTGCACACGTTGGTAATAGAAAGAGCGGGAGCATTTACTACGCCATGTTCCAAATGTCAAATTTCAATGAAAGCAACTCTGCGTTGCAGTGCTGCAAAACGAAACGAATGAAAATTAACCCACGCATGTAAGGTATAATTTACCCCGTTGCCTTTCTGGGCGCCAAACTAAGTGTACCATTGTGTTTGGCGCCAAAAACTGTTTACATACATATCTACAAAGACACATAGTTACATACACATATACATTTGTATTTGTTTTTTTCCCAGACGCTACCCATATATTCTTGACGACCGTGGCAGGCATCTGTTAGATGATGGGTAGATGGGTAGCGTCTGTAAAAAAAAAACATACAAATCTGCATGTGTATGTACCAATATATGTACGTACCAGTATATGTGTATGGCGCAATCCGGACAGCTGCACAACTTTATGAGCCTTGGGGGCAACCTAGTTGATACTGAAAGATAATTAAAGGGTTTTAAAAAAACTGTAGACTAATTATCACAACAATACATACCCACGCATACGCACCACACATGCCCGTTTGGCCTATGCGTGTACATAAAACTGGTTGCGCTTCTTATCCAGAAGACGCAGCTTTATCTCACGCTGGTCAGAGATGTTGTTGCTTTTCGGCATTGACCAGATTTTCCTTCTTGCGCAACGCAATTACAGCGGGGCGCTTGAGACGACACTTTGACTAGGCAGGCATCTATTAGATGATGGGTAGATGGGTAGCGTCTGTGTATGTGTACGTACAGGGGCATACACAGCTACAAGCATCTGCATCACCTAGTTGATACTGAAAAAAATTTAAAGGGTTTTAAAAAAACTGTAGACTAATTATCACAACAATACATACCCACGCATACGCACCACACATGCCCGTTTGGACTATGCGTGTACATAACACTGGTTGCGCTCCTTATCCAGAAGACGCAGCTTTATCTCACGCTGGTCAGATGTAAGGTGATGTAAGGCTCGGCAATACGCGGCATGTTGAACAGCTGCAGTACTTTCCGTACCTTGGGGGCAATCTTGTTGATACTGAAAGATAAACGTTTTTAAACAAACTGTAGAATAATTATCACAGCAATACATACCCACGGATACGCACGACAAACGCCAGACGACGCAGCTTTATCTCACGCTGGTCACATTTAATGTACGCATTCTGGTACTTTTCGGCACGGACCAGATTTTCCTTCTTGCGCAGCGCAATTACAATTACAATTATTCTGGTACTTTTCGGGACGGACCAGATTTTCCTTCTTGCGCAGCGCGTTCACCATTTACATGCCCGTTTTTTTCCAAGCTATTGTTTTTTAAACTAACGCATAGACCATTTTGCGCAACAGACGGTTGATGAGGTTTTTACGGTTGCCGAAATCACCTCCATTAACGTAGTGATTGGCCTTCTTGCGCCAGCCACCGGTGGGAGTGTTAAGCTTAAATGGCCACAGGAAGTTGGAGGCGTACTTGAAATTGGGTCCAACGGTAAAGATCTCATGGACCAAATCGTCAACACACTGAATATCGTGAGCCTTTCGCAGTTTGCGCTCAATCACAAGGTTGTCGGTGATAGGGACACGCTGACGGTTGTGCTTGACATAACCGCGCTTGTTAATCAGCTCGCGCACCGACTTCAGATTGGGGTACCCTCAGGTGATGTAAGGCTCGGCAATACGCGGCATGTTGAACAGCTGCAGTACTTTGCGTACCTTGGGGGCAATCTTGTTGATACTGAAAGATAAACGTTTTTAAACAAACTGTAGAATAATTATCACAGCAATACATACCCACGGATACGCACGACAAACGCCAGACGACGCAGCTTTATCTCACGCTGGTCACATTTAATGTACGCATTCTGGTACTTTTCGGCACGGACCAGATTTTCCTTCTTGCGCAGCGCAATTACAATTACAATTACAATTATTCTGGTACTTTTCGGGACGGACCAGATTTTCCTTCTTGCGCAGCGCGTTCACCATTTACATGCCCGTTTTTTTCCAAGCTATTGTTTTTTAAACTAACGCTTAGACCATTTTGCGTAACAGACGGTTGATGTGGTTTTTACGGATTAAACAAAATATCAAAATCGAGGGCTATGATTTGCATCGATATTTTTACTGTATATTTTTAAAATAGGACCGTAATTTTCGTTTATTTACTTCTTTATTAAAGAAAAACTGAGCTTGGTGAAAATCCCCAAAATCAGCCTAGGGACCATAGCTGGGCCAGAACTGGTTGGGAATTACAAAGCGAGGAATTTGTACACATACTATACAGCATTTTGATTACAAATAATGGGGCTGCTAGATTACAGCATAGAAGTCATCTCATTTTCGGTATATTTAAAAACAAATGCGCGAAGTAACAGAGCTTTCTATCAGTTAAAACTATTTGATCAGGATTTAGTATCCTATTCAGCTAGTAATATTAAACGATTACATCGTTGATGGCTACCTCCTTGCTGGCACTGGTCGACTTGACAGACTTTTTGTGTTCCAAATACTGTTCGGCGATTTGCTGGATCGTCACCTTGGCAGGAAGCTCCAGCAGCTTGTGCTCGCGCACCACTGCATACCACTCATCGGTCAGGTAGTGCTTCAGCTCATCAGGTATTTTGATTTTTACTTCCAACTTGTTGGTAAAGCTATCTTCGCTTTCGACACATGGTGCGGGCTCTGATGGCGGTGTAGGAGTCGTTGGGGTTGGAGTAGGTGCTGCTGGTGTTCCCTGCTTTTCGGCAGATGTTGTAGTATCACTTTCGCTTAATGATGAACGTTGTTCGCTAATCCGTTTCTTTTTGGCTGGCACCATTGTGGCACTGTCGTCCTCTGTGATCTCCCCTGTAGCTGAATCTTCCTTCTTTTCATTTGGAGTACCGGGACGGGCCGGAACTATTGCACTTTGTGTTGACTTGCGGTTGGACCGACTGGTGGAGGCATTGGCATTGGCGCTGTTGCTATTGGGAGTCATGCTACTGTTGCTTCCACTGTCCGATTTTGAAATCGGACCCGTACTGGATGTGGGTGTACTGGCCAGTAACGGTAGAGATGTATTTCCCTCCTTTGAAGGAGTCGAAGCTCGGGAATCGCTGCCCACTTGTTCAATCTTTTTTGCCTTTGCGCTTCCTTTGGGACATGTAAAACATCAGCGAGACCGACGACCACAAGCCGGAGGTTTCACTTACCTTTCTTGCTGTCCTTCTTCGAGCGCTCGCCGCATAGTCGTGCCTGTTCTTTTTGCCGCTGTACATTGTCATCGTTGTATTTGAGCACACGGCTCTCGGGCACCCATTCGTCCCAGCTGTAAGAGGACCGCATTGGTAGTAAATGTTTACAGATTATATATATTGTATGGAATTGCATACTTTTTGCTCCAGCCTGCATAATGGATGTAATATTCGACCGGCGTCGCATCAGGTTTTGTTTTGAGCACCTTGGCTTCATAAATTAGCGGCCGTGGAAACACAGTACGCGTTCTCCTGCAAGAGGCGAATGTACTTAATATAATAAATGATAGGAATGATAAGGTTTATGCTTACCATCGGCAAATATAGAGGCTGCATCTCCTGCAGATCCTACGATTTCCATTTTAGCGGGTTTTAATATTTTTATTGTAAAAACAATGAAAAGGCTAGTGATGCGAGTTGTCAAAGATGGCCGATGGCATCGCCTACTATCGATTGGGCACAATCTGAGCACTATCGATGACTGATAGTTACAAATCAAATCATGTGAATGTATGTGATAAATATTTATTTATTTATAAATATATATAAAACAGTCTGTATTTAACGAGGCATAAGCTTATGCTTACACTACACTATAGTATAGTTAATGTTTTGCCGGCGTTGACAACCCCTCTTCTTCCCAGGGTCGTGGGCCTCGTTTGTTTTCCCATTCATCTATGTTCACGGTCTTAACTTTGTCGTACTCCGTTTCCAGTGTAACTTCTTGGCGCTTCTTCATGTTTACTCCGTACTTTTTCATCTCGTCGTAAAATGTCAACACACAGAGTTGTATTCTGATTTGTATGTACCGCATATATCGGTACATTTACTGATAGTCATTTCCATGCAATTCTACATTAACGAGTTCGTTTTGCAGCACTGCAACGCAGTTGCAATATTTTCAATAAAATATACATTATATGTAAAAACGTCTATGTTTTAATGCAACTTATGTGTGTCAATAACAGATGCCTGCTTCGGTCGTCAAGAAACCTGCAGCTAAGAAGCTGCCCGCTGTGCCGGAATCAAAGCTGAAATTCAGCAAAAAACAAATCAGCAAACGTGCCGCTGAGTCAAAGCGTCGTCTCAAGCGCGCTGCTGTAATTGCGCTGCGCAAGAAGGAAAATCTGGTCCGTTCCGAAAAGTACCAGAATGCGTACATTAAATCTGACCAGCGTGAGATAAAGCTGCGTCGTCTGGCGTTTGTCGTGCGTATCCGTGGGTATGTATTGCTGTGATAATTATTCTACAGTTTGTTTAAAAACGTTTATCTTTCAGTATCAACAAGGGTGCCCCCAAGTTTCGCAAAGTACTACAGCTGTTCAACATGCCGCGTATTGCCGAGCCTTACATCACCTGAGGGTACCCCAATCTGAAGTCGGTGCGCGACCATAAAAACCACTGTTGCGCAAAATGGTCTAAGCGTTAGTTTAAAAAACAATAGCTTGGAAAAAAACGGGCATGTAAATGGTGAACGCGCTGCGCAAGAAGGAAAATCTGGTCCGTGCCGAAAAGTACCAGAACGAGTACACCAAATCTGACCAGATTAAGGGTAATATAGGTAATGTAATATTGTGCTAATTATCCTACTGTTTATTTAAAAACCTTTAATTATCTTTCAGTATCAACAAGGTTGCCCTCAAGATTCGCAAAGTACTGCAACTGTTCCGATTCCGATCTTCATCAAGTCGATCAAGGCTACCAGGCAGTTGCCAGACACAGTTGACTAATAACAATTCTGTTCAGGCAAGCATATATGTATGTACATACCTCCTTGCCCATATCAGTTGTTTTTCAGTTATCTTAAATATTATTTTTTGTTCTCAGGTTAAAGAGAAGGAAAACACTCAGGAGAACGATACGCCAATGCAGGGCAGAGCGGAAAGATGGATGGAGCGGAACCTGGATACTCCCGAAGTGGTAAGCGAAGCAATTAACAAATTGCGTGCCATCATTATCAAGCCCTTTGAATCGCAGAATACAGAAAAGGATACCGCAGAGAGTGCCGAAGCGTCGCAGTGGCCGTTTGACTCGCAGCACCAGACCCATGGCCGGGGAGGGAACACCCTCGTCGGAGAAGGTGATGCCCGAGAAGCAGCCTTTTATCAAGTACCGAGAAGCGATCAAGTACTTCACTGAGAACCAGGGCATTGCCGTGGACGAGAAGTTCTGCTACGTGTACCAGCTGACCTTAAGAAACTACCGGCGGCCCTGGTGCCGTCTGCATGGCGTCAACTTAAAAGCGTAAGTGTGATATTTGTAAGTGAAATTCCGACATCGATTAATAAAGTGAATGTTGCAGCGTGATTTTCCCGAGGTGTCCGCCGATGCGCTTATTGAAAAGTGCGTCGATCAGGGTGTGTGGTGCAACGAGATCTGCGAGACCGGAGGCCGCTGGAGTTTAGAGCGACTGGCCAACTTCATAGCCAAGAAGGCCATGGACAAGAGCAAGAAAGTGCGAGTGAGCAAGTGGTATGTCATTCCCCTCGACGATTTTATAAACAGATGGGTTCAGAGTTGGCTTCTATTTCAGATCATCTATCGCGATCTGGAGCAGCGCGAAAAGCGAAAACAGATAAATGAATTGGAGTTTATGGAACGGAATGGAGAGGCGACCTTCAAAGTAGTCAAGAGGCTGGGTGAAACATTTCTCACGAAGATCAATGGAATAACATTGTGATGAAATAACCATTATCTATTATTTTTTGCAACTTAGGACCAATATGTTACTATCGGATTTCATTGACTGCTTATGTTATTTAGTCAATTTTTATAAAATTTATTCCACTAGAGGTTTTCAATAATTTTCTCAAACTACAATCAATTTTTAATATATGTAGGAATAGTTAACAAATTTTAATCTACACTGCATGCTGACTGAAGATGAATCCTTTTTGCCCATCTAGATTAAGTTGACATCGATTTATACATTTTTCAACTTGCAATAAATTTGAATTCGTAAATTCGCATAAAACATTACTAAACATGAAATGAACACAGTTTGGGCTGCCGCACGGGGTGCTTTATTTGAACATCAGACGACGCCTGTGTATAAGCATCCAGCTTGCGCTTAATCAATTCGTTCTCCACGTCGATCTGGCGCTGGAACTTCTTTTGATTGATTCCCGCTATGGTAAAACGTGTTGGTGCAGGTGGCTGGGGTTGATCGAATAGAATAAGGAGGCTATGAGGGGGTACATACATATCAGACATGAGAGGATTACTCACCTTGGATGTCGTGTTGGTGTTGCACTTGATGGAGCTGGTGCTGGCTTTGATTGGAGCCGTGGGCTTGACCGTCATCATTTTCCGCAGCAAGATCATGTCAATTAATTAAATTAGCGGAGTTTCAATATCTTAATAAAATAAAATCCCGTGGAAACTATATTAAAATGCGTGTTTATTGATTTTTAATTTTGTTGCCTCTGTCAAGTAATTCCCATACGTCAATTAATTAAATTGGCGGAGTTTCAATATCTTTATAAAATAACATCCCGAGAAAACTATATAGAAAGGCGTTTTTATTGATTTTTAATTTGTTGGCCTCTGTCAAGAAATTCCCATATGTTAATTAATTAAATTGGCGGAATTTCAATATCTTTATAAAATAACACCCAGATAAAACTATATAGAAATGCGTTTATGTTGATTTTTAATTTTGTTGGCCTCGGTGGACCTTTTGCAAAAAATGCACATATGTATTTATTCTTATTATTGAAAAAAAGAATATAAATGCACTTGCGAATAAACAAGAATAATTAAGGAAGACTAATCTAATTTATATAAGATCCCACAAAATGGAACGAAATAATGAGTAAAATAATAGAGCAAATAACTGCCTGGGTGCTAAATTAAGTTTACTATTTTGTTTGACGGCAAAAACTGTTTACATACATGTGTATGTACATAACAGATAAGTATGTACATTTTTATTTATGTATGTTTTTGTTTTATTGTTTTTTTTACAGACGATGCCCATATTTATACCGCCAGGCAGTAGGGACAATAAATATCACCACCAACAGAAATTCAAATGAGACAATCGTTGACGCCGTCGCAAAGAGCCGAATTCCGTATGCAGATCAGATTGGCGTTCGTTAAAGGCGTTCGTGTGGCAGTGGCCGTGGGCACAGGTGGCATAGTTCTCGCCATTGCTTCCCAGGTAATCGTTCCATCCATCGCATTTCGATCGTGATGCATTTGACGTCGCCGCAGCTGAAGTGATTCGATCGGAGCCATTGGGACAGTCGTCATCGCTGTCGAATCGATATTGCCTGAAAGAGGGACAATAGAAGGATACATTTTGGAATCTACGAACATCCATTTTCTACCCACTTGTTGAACTCCGACAAATGTCAGTTTGGGCTCTGCAGGCACATAAAACTTGTTCAACTTCTTTGCCAGACGACGCAGCTTAATCTCAAGCTTTTGGCACTAAACTGATCGTGCCTGCACTTGGGTAGAGCCGCACACACCTGTTGATACTGAAAGATAACGGCTTTTTAAATAAATCGTAGAAAAATAAGAACAGTATTACATACCGGCTGTACGGATACACATGACAAATGGCCTCTACTGGAACATACAGGCGATACAATTGAAATAGGGCACCTCCGGGGAGAGAACATGCCTCGTCGAGCAGTTTGCCGAGGCAGGAATTGGAAGTCACCGGATGGTGATTGCGTTACGGATGGAAGACTCGCAGATCCATCGGCCGGTGGACAATGCTGAGCAGCGTGGAGCAGCTTTGGCCGCTGTACATGTGGCAATAGTCGATTCTCCACCACGACATACCGATGCCTGCCGTTTCCTGTCGATCCTGTAGATGTTCCACGCCAAATAGTATCTTTTTAAAATAGGACCGTAATTTTCGGTATATTTAAAAACAAATGCGCGAAGTAACAGAGCTTTCTATCAGTTAAAACTATTTGATCAGGATTTAGTATCCTATTCAGCTAGTAATATTAAACGATTACATCGTTGATGGCTACCTCCTTGCTGGCACTGGTCGACTTGACAGACTTTTTGTGTTCCAAATACTGTTCGGCGATTTGCTGGATCGTCACCTTGGCAGGAAGCTCCAGCAGCTTGTGCTCGCGCACCACTGCATACCAGTCATCGGTCAGGTAGTGCTTCAGCTCATCAGGTATTTTGATTTTTACTTCCAACTTGTTGGTAAAGCTATCTTCGCTTTCGACACATGGTGCGGGCTCTGATGGCGGTGTAGGAGTCGTTGGGGTTGGAGTAGGTGCTGCTGGTGTTCCCTGCTTTTCGGCAGATGTTGTAGTATCACTGCCGCTTAATGATGAACGTTGTTCGCTAATCCGTTTCTTTTTGGCTGGCACCATTGTGGCACTGTCGTCCTCTGTGATCTCCCCTGTAGCTGAATCTTCCTTCTTTTCATTTGGAGTACCGGGACGGGCCGGAACTATTGCACTTTGTGTTGACTTGCGGTTGGACCGACTGGTGGAGGCATTGGCATTGGCGCTGTTGCTATTGGGAGTCATGCTACTGTTGCTTCCACTGTCCGATTTTGAAATCGGACCCGTACTGGATGTGGGTGTACTGGCCAGTAACGGTAGAGATGTATTTCCCTCCTTTGAAGGAGTCGAAGCTCGGGAATCGCTGCCCACTTGTTCAATCTTTTTTGCCTTTGCGCTTCCTTTGGGACATGTAAAACATCAGCGAGACCGACGACCACAAGCCGGAGGTTTCACTTACCTTTCTTGCTGTCCTTCTTCGAGCGCTCGCCGCATAGTCGTGCCTGTTCTTTTTGCCGCTGTACATTGTCATCGTTGTATTTGAGCACACGGCTCTCGGGCACCCATTCGTCCCAGCTGTAAGAGGACCGCATTGGTAGTAAATGTTTACAGA
The DNA here is from genome assembly GCA_005876895.1 of Drosophila azteca. NCBI lineage: Eukaryota > Metazoa > Arthropoda > Insecta > Diptera > Drosophilidae > Drosophila > Drosophila azteca. Next base: position 409,017 of record VCKU01000069.1, read on the forward strand.
TTATATATATTGTATGGAATTGCATACTTTTTGCTCCAGCCTGCATAATGGATGTAATATTCGACCGGCGTCGCATCAGGTTTTGTTTTGAGCACCTTGGCTTCATAAATTAGCGGCCGTGGAAACACAGTACGTGTTCTCCTGCAAGAGGCGAATTACTTAAGTACTTAATATAATAAATGATAGGAATGATAAGGTTTATGCTTACCATCGGCAAATATAGAGGCTGCATCTCCTGCAGATCCTACGATTTCCATTTTAGCGGGTTTTAATATTTTTATTGTAAAAACAATGAAAAGGCTAGTGATGCGAGTTGTCAAAGATGGCCGATGGCATCGCCTACTATCGATTGGGCACAATCTGAGCACTATCGATGACTGATAGTTACAAATCAAATCATGTGAATGTATGTAATAAATATCTATTTATTTATAAATATATATAAAACAGTCTGTATTTAACGAGGCATAAGCTTATGCTTACACTACACTATAGTATAGTTAATGTTTTGCCGGCGTTGACAACCCCTCTTCTTCCCAGGGTCGTGGGCCTCGTTTGTTTTCCCATTCATCTATGTTCACGGTCTTAACTTTGTCGTACTCCGTTTCCAGTGTAACTTCTTGGCGCTTCTTCATGTTTACTCCGTACTTTTTCATCTCGTCGTAAAATGTCAACACACAGAGTTGTATTCTGATTTGTATGTACCGCATATATCGGTACATTTACTGATAGTCATTTCCATGCAATTCTACATTAACGAATTCGTTTTGCAGCACTGCAACGCAGTTGCAATATTTTCAATAAAATATACATTATATGTAAAAACGTCTATGTTTTAATGCAACTTATGTGTGTCAATAACAGATGCCTGCTTCGGTCGTCAAGAAACCTGCAGCTAAGAAGCTGCCCGCTGTGCCGGAATCAAAGCTGAAATTCAGCAAAAAACAAATCAGCAAACGTGCCGCTGAGTCAAAGCGTCGTCTCAAGCGCGCTGCTGTAATTGCGCTGCGCAAGAAGGAAAATCTGGTCCGTTCCGAAAAGTACCAGAATGCGTACATTAAATCTGACCAGCGTGAGATAAAGCTGCGTCGTCTGGCGTTTGTCGTGCGTATCCGTGGGTATGTATTGCTGTGATAATTATTCTACAGTTTGTTTAAAAACGTTTATCTTTCAGTATCAACAAGGGTGCCCCCAAGTTTCGCAAAGTACTACAGCTGTTCAACATGCCGCGTATTGCCGAGCCTTACATCACCTGAGGGTACCCCAATCTGAAGTCGGTGCGCGACCATAAAAACCACTGTTGCGCAAAATGGTCTAAGCGTTAGTTTAAAAAACAATAGCTTGGAAAAAAACGGGCATGTAAATGGTGAACGCGCTGCGCAAGAAGGAAAATCTGGTCCGTGCCGAAAAGTACCAGAACGAGTACACCAAATCTGACCAGATTAAGGGTAATATAGGTAATGTAATATTGTGCTAATTATCCTACTGTTTATTTAAAAACCTTTAATTATCTTTCAGTATCAACAAGGTTGCCCTCAAGATTCGCAAAGTACTGCAACTGTTCCGATTCCGATCTTCATCAAGTCGATCAAGGCTACCAGGCAGTTGCCAGACACAGTTGACTAATAACAATTCTGTTCAGGCAAGCATATATGTATGTACATACCTCCTTGCCCATATCAGTTGTTTTTCAGTTATCTTAAATATTATTTTTTGTTCTCAGGTTAAAGAGAAGGAAAACACTCAGGAGAACGATACGCCAATGCAGGGCAGAGCGGAAAGATGGATGGAGCGGAACCTGGATACTCCCGAAGTGGTAAGCGAAGCAATTAACAAATTGCGTGCCATCATTATCAAGCCCTTTGAATCGCAGAATACAGAAAAGGATACCGCAGAGAGTGCCGAAGCGTCGCAGTGGCCGTTTGACTCGCAGCACCAGACCCATGGCCGGGGAGGGAACACCCTCGTCGGAGAAGGTGATGCCCGAGAAGCAGCCTTTTATCAAGTACCGAGAAGCGATCAAGTACTTCACTGAGAACCAGGGCATTGCCGTGGACGAGAAGTTCTGCTACGTGTACCAGCTGACCTTAAGAAACTACCGGCGGCCCTGGTGCCGTCTGCATGGCGTCAACTTAAAAGCGTAAGTGTGATATTTGTAAGTGAAATTCCGACATCGATTAATAAAGTGAATGTTGCAGCGTGATTTTCCCGAGGTGTCCGCCGATGCGCTTATTGAAAAGTGCGTCGATCAGGGTGTGTGGTGCAACGAGATCTGCGAGACCGGAGGCCGCTGGAGTTTAGAGCGACTGGCCAACTTCATAGCCAAGAAGGCCATGGACAAGAGCAAGAAAGTGCGAGTGAGCAAGTGGTATGTCATTCCCCTCGACGATTTTATAAACAGATGGGTTCAGAGTTGTATCGGATTTCATTGACTGCTTATGTTATTTAGTCAATTTTTATCAAATTTATTCCACTAGAGGTTTTCAATAATTTTCTCAAACTACAATCAATTTTTAATATATGTAGGAATAGTTAACAAATTTTAATCTACACTGCATGCTGACTGAAGATGAATCCTTTTTGCCCATCTAGATTAAGTTGACATCGATTTATACATTTTTCAACTTGCAATAAATTTGAATTCGTAAATTCGCATAAAACATTACTAAACATTAAATGAACACAGTTTGGACTGCCGCACGGGGTGCTTTATTTGAACATCAGACGACGCCTGTGTATAGCATCCAGCTTGCGCTTAATCAAATCGAACTTCTTTCGATTGATTCCCGCTATGGTAAGACGTGTTGGTGCAGGTGGCTGGGGTTGATCGAATAGAATAAGGAGGCTATGAGGGGGTACATACATATCAGACATGAGAGGATTACTCACCTTGGAAGTCGTGTTGGTGTTGCACTTGATGGAGCTGGTGCTGGCTTTGATTGGAGCCGTGGGCTGGACCGCCATCATTTCCGTAGCAAGATCATGTCAATTAATTAAATTAGCGGAGTTTCAATATCTTAATAAAATAAAATCCCGTGGAAACTATATTAAAATGCGTTTTTGTTGATTTTTAATTTGTTGGCCTCTGTCAAGAAATTCCCATATGTTAATTAATTAAATTGGCGGAATTTCAATATCTTTATAAAATAACACCCAGATAAAACTATATAGAAATGCGTTTATGTTGATTTTTAATTTTGTTGGCCTCGGTGGACCTTTTGCGAGAAATGCACATATGTATTTATTCTTATTATTGAAAAAAAGAATATAAATGCACTTGCGAATAAACAAGAATAATTAAGGAAGACTAATCTAATTTATATAAGATCCCACAAAATGGAACGAAATAATGAGTAAAATAATAGAGCAAATAACTGTCTGGGTGCTATATTAACTTTACTATTTTGTTTGACGGCAAAAACTGTTTACATACATATGTATGTACATAACAGATAAGTATGTACATTTTTATTTATGTATGTTTTTGTTTTGTTTTTTTTTACAGACGATGCCCATATTTATACCGCCAGGCAGTAGGGACAATAAATATCACCACCAACAGAAATTCAAATGAGACAATCGTTGACGCCGTCGCAAAGAGCCGAATTCCGTATGCAGATCAGATTGGCGTTCGTTAAAGGCGTTCGTGTGGCAGTGGCCGTGGGCACAGGTGGCATAGTTCTCGCCATTGCTTCCCAGGTAATCGTTCCATCCATCGCATTTCGATCGTGATGCATTTGACGTCGCCGCAGCTAAAGTGATTCGATCGGAGCCAATGGGACAGTCGTCATCGCTGTCGAATCGATATTGCCTGAAAGAGGGACAATAGAAGGATACATTTTGGAATCTACGAACATCCATTTTCTACCCACTTGTTGAACTCCGACAAATGTCAGTTTGGGCTCTGCAGGCACATAACACTTGTTCAACTTCTTTGCCAGACAACGCAGCTTAATCTCAAGCTTTTGGCACTAAACTGATCGTGCCGGCACTTGGGTAGAGCCGCACACACCTGTTGATACTGAAAGATAACGGTTTTTTATATAAATCTTAGAATAATAAGAACAGTATTACATACCGGCTGTTCGGATACACATGACAAATGGCCTCTCCTGGAACATACAGGCGATACAATTGAAATAGGGCACCTCCGGGGAGAGAACATGCCTCGTCGAGCAGTTTGCCGAGGCAGGAATTGGAAGTCACCGGATGGTGATTGCGTTACGGATGGAAGACTCGCAGATCCATCGGCCGGTGGACAATGGTGAGCAGCGTGGAGCAGCTTTGGCCGCTGTACATGTGGCAATACTCGATTCTCCACCACGACATACCGATGCCTGCCGTTTCCTGTCGCTCCTGTAGATGTTCCACGCCAAATAGTATATTTTTAAAATAGGACCGTAATTTTCGGTATATTTAAAAACAAATGCGCGAAGTAACAGAGCTATCTATCAGTTAAAACTATTTGATCAGGATTTAGTATCCTATTCAGCTAGTAATATTAAACAAAATATCAAAATCGAGGGCTATGATTTGCATCGATATTTTTACTGTATATTTTTAAAATAGGACCGTAATTTTCGGTATATTTAAAAACAAATGCGCGAAGTAACAGAGCTATCTATCAGTTAAAACTATTTGATAAGGATTTAGTGTCCTATTCAGCTATTAATATTAAACGATTACATTGTATTTGATAGATGTTTGTATGTGATAGATAATTTTCTTACAGGCAGATTGGCTGCTGGCTGCCGCTTCATGCCGTTTGTCAGCCTCCATAGCTTTTGCATGCTATAGCGATCTGTGGGATCTATTGAGCCAATAATGGCATCAGCTCGTCTGGCTTTGTCCGCTTCTAACTCCTTATGGATCCTGTTGGCAAGCGTGTTGTGCAACTGTCGCGCTGCCGGGTCGTGGTTATGTTTCAGGATGTTTCTCAGGCGTCTCTTTGTGGTAATCATCAGCCGAATGCGGTTGCTGATCTGGTACTCAGCCTGGACTCTAGGTCGGGCGGACCTCCTCAGGCTGTTTGTGGCGTGTTCAGCTGCCGCTATCACATTCCTCTCAAGGATACTAGCTGCATCATCAACGTCCTCTGCTGTCCTGAGCTCAGTGTTTAGGTGTACATGCGAATCTAGCCATTATTGGAACCTTGGAATGCTGGCCCCAGGGGGCAAGAGGCGTTTCTTAACCACCGCCTCCACTGGAGACGTGCTCAGCTTAATCACCATTGGGAGGTGGTCTGAGGAGAGGTCATTTAGATGAGCGATATTCAGTGATTCGTCCCTCACTCCCTTGTAGACCGCAAAGTCTATAGCCGATGGAGTGTGCCGGGTGTTGTAGGGGTAGTGGGTGGGAGATCCAGTGGCCAGGATGTTGCAGCTGCTTTTCTGAACGGCCCTGAGCAGCGTTCCGCCTCTTTTACACGCCCTTGCATTTCCCCACCATGCATTCTTCGCATTCCAATCGCCAGCAGCAACGAATCTCGATCCCAGCTGGCCAAATAGTATCAAGTAGTCGTTCTCAGTCCACTCCTGTAATGGGGGGCAGTAGATGGATGAGACCAGTAGGCGGCCTCCATCAGGCAGGGTCAGTGCAGCAGATGCACACTGGATGTGATTTGTTTCTATATTGGGCATAGATGTATGGAGGATTCCAGCTCTAATTAGGAGCAGGGATCCCCCACGACCAGTTCCAGTTGGGTGATTGGCAGAGTAGGTGCAGTATCCATTGACGGTGAAGTTCTCTGAGTTTTTAAAATGATGCTCAGAGACCATCAAAACGTCAACTTTGTGTCTGCATGTGAATGCCGCAAGTTCGGCTGTTTTCCCTCGAAGTCCCGAGGCGTTCCAAAATACAATTTTAAGATTTGCAGTGTTGGCGGGTAGAATAGTTGGTGTTGGTGTTAAACATTCCTGGCATAAGTATTGGCCTGAAGCGGCTCCTTTGTATAACGTTTAAGTATATTGGCGATATGCCTCACCTTGTAGCCAAGACTACCAAGCTGCTCACACACCCACGCTATGGGCGTGGAGCGATGTAGGTGTCGGATAACGATACGTGTACCCTTTTGGCTTCTCAAGCGAAATGTGTGGTATTCTACACCTTCGCCCTCAGATAAGAGCTGTATTAGAGTCCTATAGCCTTTTATTGTATGGCACATGACTTTAAGAGACCCATTAGCAATAGGCTTAGTCTCATATGTACCTGCGCCAATGGCATTGTCAAAGCATTGGAGCAGAGGAACGATATCAGAGATATTTGGAATGAATATAGGGGCTGGCCGCTCAATTTTGGCGTCAGCAGTAGCAGCAGCTTTGGGTGCGTGCATAGTGGTGGGGGTGGTGCGAGAAATGGAGGGCTTGTTTGTGGGAATAAGTACCTTAGCTTGCATCTCTTTTCCATAGCAGTCACTGTCAACAACCATATCGTCATCGTCGTCGTTTGCTGTGTCATTAGCATCCGAGAGTAAATCAAAGTAGTTCGTTGAAGTTCTAGAGTCAGTCTTATCCTTGGAGATTGTAATCCGTTTAGTCTTCTTGGCCGACGACTTTATAATCGGCGAGCTCAAGGTGGACGTCCGCTTCTTCTTCCGAGCCGCAGGCTCCGATTTCTTCTTAGCAATTAATTTTTCCTCTATTATCATTTTTTCCTGCTGTTCCTTGAGGAGCTTGCACAGTGACATCTGACTCGGCACAGGTACTGCAATGGCAGTAGGATTGTCGGAGACAGTAATGGCAGTAATGCCAGGGACACAGATAGCAGCGTTACTATAAACTGAAGGACGTTCAGTATCATGGGCAGCTATGCGAGTAGCACTAACTGTAATAACTGGAGAAGGTAAATTTGCGGTGGCAGCTGAACTTGATGTTATGTCACTTGTCAAATCTGTCAATGAGGTCGAGCAGCGAGAAGTGGAGTGTAAATCCATAAATGTAGTTGATGACATCCGTTCCGAGGGGGGGGAAAATAGTTCATCTTCGAAGTCCGATTCGTAATCATTTGGCAATGTGAACTTTTTTGATTTGGGGCACGGTTTACGTGGCATTTTTATATGTTCTTTATTAGCGCTCGTTGGTTCAATTGTAAATAAAGTAGGTGAGGGAGGGGCCAGCAGCAACTGCAGGTTACCCCACGTTTTTTCACTTTCAGCACTTAGGTTTTCTTGAATGTTACTTCGCGTTGCCCGGATTGTATTTACAAAATTTTGTTACTTTTTATTTTTTTTACACAATTGAAGTTTTTTTGAAATTTTTATTTATTAAGTATTAAGTAAATAAATAAAAATTTCAAAAAAATTTAAGTAAATAAATAAATTTTTTTGAAATTTTTATTTATTGTATGGTTAGTGGTAATATTAAACAAAATATCAAAATCGAGGGCTATGATTTGCATCGATATTTTTACTATTGTGAGCCTTTCGCAGCCTTGTTGATACTGAAAGATAAACGTTTTTAAACAAACTGTAGAATAATTATCACAGCAATACATACCCACGGATACGCACGACAAACGCCAGACGACGCAGCTTTATCTCACGCTGGTCAGATTTAATGTAATTCTGGTACTTTTCGGCATGGACCAGATTTTCCTTCTTGCGCAACGCAATTACAGCGGGGCGCTTGAGACGACACTTTGACTAGGCAGGCATCTATTAGATGATGGGTAGATGGGTAGCGTCTGTGTATGTGTACGTACAGGGGCATACACAGCTACAAGCATCTGCATCACCTAGTTGATACTGAAAAAAATTTAAAGGGTTTTAAAAAAACTGTAGACTAATTATCACAACAATACATACCCACGCATACGCACCACACATGCCCGTTTGGCCTATGCGTGTACACAACACTGGTTGCGCTCCTTATCCAGAAGACGCAGCTTTATCTCACGCTGGTCAGATGTAAGGTGATGTAAGGCTCGGCAATACGCGGCATGTTGAACAGCTGCAGTACTTTGCGTACCTTGGGGGCAATCTTGTTGATACTGAAAGATAAAAGTTTTTAAACAAACTGTAGAATAATTATCACAGCAATACATACCCACGGATACGCACGACAAACGCCAGACGACGCAGCTTTATCTCACGCTGGTCACATTTAATGTACGCATTCTGGTACTTTTCGGCACGGACCAGATTTTCCTTCTTGCGCAGCGCAATTACAATTACAATTACAATTATTCTGGTACTTTTCGGGACGGACCAGATTTTCCTTCTTGCGCAGCGCGTTCACCATTTACATGCCCGTTTTTTTCCAAGCTATTGTTTTTTAAACTAACGCTTAGACCATTTTGCGCAACAGACGGTTGATGAGGTTTTTACGGTTGCCGAAATCACCTCCATTAACGTAGTGATTGGCCTTCTTGCGCCAGCCACCGGTGGGAGTGTTAAGCTTAAATGGCCACAGGAAGTTGGAGGCGTACTTGAAATTGGGTCCAACGGTAAAGATCTCATGGACCAAATCGTCAACACACTGAATATCGTGAGCCTTTCGCAGTTTGCGCTCAATCACAAGGTTGTCGGTGATAGGGACACGCTGACGGCTGTGCTTGACATAACCGCGCTTGTAAATCAGCTCGCGCACCGACTTCAGATTGGGGTACCCTCAGGTGATGTAAGGCTCGGCAATACGCGGCATGTTGAACAGCTGCAGTACTTTGCGTACCTTGGGGGCAATCTTGTTGATACTGAAAGATAAACGTTTTTAAACAAACTGTAGTATAATTATCACAGCAATACATACCCACGGATACGCACGACAAACGCCAGACGACGCAGCTTTATCTCACGCTGGTCACATTTAATGTACGCATTCTGGTACTTTTCGGCACGGACCAGATTTTCCTTCTTGCGCAGCGCAATTACAATTACAATTACAAATATTCTGGTACTTTTCGGCACGGACCAGATTTTCCTTCTTGCGCAGCGCGTTCACCATTTATATGCCCGTTTTTTTCCAAGCTATTGTTTTTTAAACTAACGCTTAGACCATTTTGCGCAACAGACGGTTGATGTGGTTTTTACGGTTGCCGAAATCACCTCCATTAACGTAGTGATTGGCCTTCTTGCGCCAGCCACCGGTGGGAGTGTTAAGCTTAAATGGCCACAGGAAGTTGGAGGCGTACTTGAAATTGGGTCCAACGGTAAAGATCTCATGGACCAAATCGTCAACACACTGAATATTGTGAGCCTTTCGCAGTTTGCGCTCAATCACAAGGTTGTCGGTGATAGGGACACGCTGACGGCTGTGCTTGACATAACCGCGCTTGTTAATCAGCTCGCGCACCGACTTCAGATTGGGGTACCCTCAGGTGATGTAAGGCTCGGCAATACGCGGCATGTTGAACAGCTGCAGTACTTTGCGTACCTTGGGGGCAATCTTGTTGATACTGAAAGATAAACGTTTTTAAACAAACTGTAGAATAATTATCACAGCAATACATACCCACGGATACGCACGACAAACGCCAGACGACGCAGCTTTATCTCACGCTGGTCAGATTTAATGTACGCATTCTGGTACTTTTCGGCACGGACCAGATTTTCCTTCTTGCGCAGCGCAATTACAATTACAATTATTCTGGTACGTTTCGGCACGGACCAGATTTTCCTTCTTGCGCAGCGCGTTCACCATTTACATGCCCGTTTTTTTCCAAGCTATTGTTTTTTAAACTAACGCTTAGACCATTTTGCGCAACAGACGGTTGATGTGGTTTTTACGGTTGCCGAAATCACCTCCATTAACGTAGTGATTGGCCTTCTTGCGCCAGCCACCGGTGGGAGTGTTAAGCTTAAATGGCCACAGGAAGTTGGAGGCGTACTTGAAATTGGGTCCAACGGTAAAGATCTCATGGACCAAATCGTCAACACACTGAATATCGTGAGCCTGTCGCAGTTTGCGCTCAATCACAAGGTTGTCGGTGATAGGGACACGCTGACGGCTGTGCTTGACATAACCGCGCTTGTAAATCAGCTCGCGCACCGACTTCAGATTGGGGTACCCTCAGGTGATGTAAGGCTCGGCAATACGCGGCATGTTGAACAGCTGCAGTACTTTGCGTACCTTGGGGGCAATCTTGTTGATACTGAAAGATAAACGTTTTTAAACAAACTGTAGTATAATTATCACAGCAATACATACCCACGGATACGCACGACAAACGCCAGACGACGCAGCTTTATCTCACGCTGGTCAGATTTAATGTACGCATTCTGGTACTTTTCGGCACGGACCAGATTTTCCTTCTTGCGCAGCGCAATTACAATTACAATTACAAATATTCTGGTACTTTTCGGCACGGACCAGATTTTCCTTCTTGCGCAGCGCGTTCACCATTTACATGCCCGTTTTTTTCCAAGCTATTGTTTTTTAAACTAACGCTTAGACCATTTTGCGCAACAGACGGTTGATGTGGTTTTTACGGTTGCCGAAATCACCTCCATTAACGTAGTGATTGGCCTTCTTGCGCCAGCCACCGGTGGGAGTGTTAAGCTTAAATGGCCACAGGAAGTTGGAGGCGTACTTGAAATTGGGTCCAACGGTAAAGATCTCATGGACCAAATCGTCAACACACTGAATATTGTGAGCCTTTCGCAGTTTGCGCTCAATCACAAGGTTGTCGGTGATAGGGACACGCTGACGGCTGTGCTTGACATAACCGCGCTTGTTAATCAGCTCGCGCACCGACTTCAGATTGGGGTACCCTCAGGTGATGTAAGGCTCGGCAATACGCGGCATGTTGAACAGCTGCAGTACTTTGCGTACCTTGGGGGCAATCTTGTTGATACTGAAAGATAAACGTTTTTAAACAAACTGTAGTATAATTATCACAGCAATACATACCCACGGATACGCACGACAAACGCCAGACGACGCAGCTTTATCTCACGCTGGTCAGATTTAATGTACGCATTCTGGTACTTTTCGGCACGGACCAGATTTTCCTTCTTGCGCAGCGCAATTACAATTACAATTACAAATATTCTGGTACGTTTCGGCACGGACCAGATTTTCCTTCTTGCGCAGCGCGTTCACCATTTACATGCCCGTTTTTTTCCAAGCTATTGTTTTTTAAACTAACGCTTAGACCATTTTGCGCAACAGACGGTTGATGTGGTTTTTACGGTTGCCGAAATCACCTCCATTAACGTAGTGATTGGCCTTCTTGCGCCAGCCACCGGTGGGAGTGTTAAGCTTAAATGGCCACAGGAAGTTGGAGGCGTACTTGAAATTGGGTCCAACGGTAAAGATCTCATGGACCAAATCGTCAACACACTGAATATCGTGAGCCTTTCGCAGTTTGCGCTCAATCAGAAGGTTGTCGGTGATAGGGACACGCTGACGGCTGTGCTTGACATAACCGCGCTTGTAAATCAGCTCGCGCACCGACTTCAGATTGGGGTACCCTCAGGTGATGTAAGGCTCGGCAATACGCGGCATGTTGAACAGCTGCAGTACTTTGCGTACCTTGGGGGCAATCTTGTTGATACTGAAAGATAAACGTTTTTAAACAAACTGTAGTATAATTATCACAGCAATACATACCCACGGATACGCACGACAAACGCCAGACGACGCAGCTTTATCTCACGCTGGTCAGATTTAATGTACGCATTCTGGTACTTTTCGGCACGGACCAGATTTTCCTTCTTGCGCAGCGCAATTACAATTACAATTACAAATATTCTGGTACGTTTCGGCACGGACCAGACTTTCCTTCTTGCGCAGCGCGTTCACCATTTACATGCCCGTTTTTTTCCAAGCTATTGTTTTTTAAACTAACGCTTAGACCATTTTGCGCAACAGACGGTTGATGTGGTTTTTACGGTTGCCGAAATCACCTCCATTAACGTAGTGATTGGCCTTCTTGCGCCAGCCACCGGTGGGAGTGTTAAGCTTAAATGGCCACAGGAAGTTGGAGGCGTACTTGAAATTGGGTCCAACGGTAAAGATCTCATTAACCAAATCGTCAACACACTGAATATTGTGAGCCTTTCGCAGTTTGCGCTCAATCACAAGGTTGTCGGTGATAGGGACACGCTGACGGCTGTGCTTGACATAACCGCGCTTGTTAATCAGCTCGCGCACCGACTTCAGATTGGGGTACCCTCAGGTGATGTAAGGCTCGGCAATACGCGGCATGTTGAACAGCTGCAGTACTTTGCGTACCTTGGGGGCAATCTTGTTGATACTGAAAGATAAACGTTTTTAAACAAACTGTAGAATAATTATCACAGCAATACATACCCACGGATACGCACGACAAACGCCAGACGACGCAGCTTTATCTCACGCTGGTCAGATTTAATGTACGCATTCTGGTACTTTTCGGCACGGACCAGATTTTCCTTCTTGCGTAGCGCAATTACAATTACAATTATTCTGGTTCGTTTCGGCACGGACCAGATTTTCCTTCTTGCGCAGCGCGTTCACCATTTACATGCCCGTTTTTTTCCAAGCTATTGTTTTTTAAACTAACGCTTAGACCATTTTGCGCAACAGACGGTTGATGTGGTTTTTACGGTTGCCGAAATCACCTCCATTAACGTAGTGATTGGCCTTCTTGCGCCAGCCACCGGTGGGAGTGTTAAGCTTAAATGGCCACAGGAAGTTGGAGGCGTACTTGAAATTGGGTCCAACGGTAAAGATCTCATGGACCAAATCGTCAACACACTGAATATTGTGAGCCTTTCGCAGTTTGCGCTCAATCACAAGGTTGTCGGTGATAGGGACACGCTGACGGCTGTGCTTGACATAACCGCGCTTGTTAATCAGCTCGCGCACCGACTTCAGATTGGGGTACCCTCAGGTGATGTAAGGCTCGGCAATACGCGGCATGTTGAACAGCTGCAGTACTTTGCGTACCTTGGGGGCAATCTTGTTGATACTGAAAGATAAACGTTTTTAAACAAACTGTAGAATAATTATCACAGCAATACATACCCACGGATACGCACGACAAACGCCAGACGACGCAGCTTTATCTCACGCTGGTCAGATTTAATGTACGCATTCTGGTACTTTTCGGCACGGACCAGATTTTCCTTCTTGCGCAGCGCAATTACAATTACAATTATTCTGGTACGTTTCGGCACGGACCAGATTTTCCTTCTTGCGCAGCGCGTTCACCATTTACATGCCCGTTTTTTTCCAAGCTATTGTTTTTTAAACTAACGCTTAGACCATTTTGCGCAACAGACGGTTGATGTGGTTTTTACGGTTGCCGAAATCACCTCCATTAACGTAGTGATTGGCCTTCTTGCGCCAGCCACCGGTGGGAGTGTTAAGCTTAAATGGCCACAGGTAGTTGGAGGCGTACTTGAAATTGGGTCCAACGGTAAAGATCTCATGGACCAAATCGTCAACACACTGAATATCGTGAGCCTTTCGCAGTTTGCGCTCAATCACAAGGTTGTCGGTGATAGGGACACGCTGATGGTTGTGCTTGACATAACCGCGCTTGTAAATCAGCTCGCGCACCGACTTCAGATTGGGGTACCCTCAGGTGATGTAAGGCTCGGCAATACGCGGCATGTTGAACAGCTGCAGTACTTTGCGTACCTTGGGGGCAATCTTGTTGATACTGAAAGATAAACGTTTTTAAACAAACTGTAGTATAATTATCACAGCAATACATACCCACGGATACGCACGACAAACGCCAGACGACGCAGCTTTATCTCACGCTGGTCAGATTTAATGTACGCATTCTGGTACTTTTCGGCACGGACCAGATTTTCCTTCTTGCGCAGCGCAATTACAATTACAATTACAAATATTCTGGTACGTTTCGGCACGGACCAGACTTTCCTTCTTGCGCAGCGCGTTCACCATTTACATGCCCGTTTTTTTCCAAGCTATTGTTTTTTAAACTAACGCTTAGACCATTTTGCGCAACAGACGGTTGATGTGGTTTTTACGGTTGCCGAAATCACCTCCATTAACGTAGTGATTGGCCTTCTTGCGCCAGCCACCGGTGGGAGTGTTAAGCTTAAATGGCCACAGGAAGTTGGAGGCGTACTTGAAATTGGGTCCTACGGTAAAGATCTCATGGACCAAATCGTCAACACACTGAATATTGTGAGCCTTTCGCAGTTTGCGCTCAATCACAAGGTTGTCGGTGATAGGGACACGCTGACGGCTGTGCTTGACATAACCGCGCTTGTTAATCAGCTCGCGCACCGACTTCAGATTGGGGTACCCTCAGGTGATGTAAGGCTCGGCAATACGCGGCATGTTGAACAGCTGCAGTACTTTGCGTACCTTGGGGGCAATCTTGTTGATACTGAAAGATAAACGTTTTTAAACAAACTGTAGAATAATTATCACAGCAATACATACCCACGGATACGCACGACAAACGCCAGACGACGCAGCTTTATCTCACGCTGGTCAGATTTAATGTAATTCTGGTACTTTTCGGCATGGACCAGATTTTCCTTCTTGCGCAACGCAATTACAGCGGGGCGCTTGAGACGACACTTTGACTCATCGGCTCGTTTGCCGATTTGTTCTTTTTTTTCTGAATTTACGCTTTGATTCCGGCACAGCGCTCCGCTTCTCAGCTGGATGCTCTTTGGCGACCGTAGCGGGCATCTGTTATTGACACAAATAAGTTGCATTAACACACAGACTCTTTTAAATATGATGTATATTTTATTAAAAATATTGCCACTAACCTCTTACTTGACACTGCACACGTTGGTAATAGAAAGAGCGGGAGCATTTACTACGCCATGTTCCAAATGTCAAATTTCAATGAAAGCAACTCTGCGTTGCAGTGCTGCAAAACGAAACGAATGAAAATTAACCCACGCATGTAAGGTATAATTTACCCCGTTGCCTTTCTGGGCGCCAAACTAAGTGTACCATTGTGTTTGGCGCCAAAAACTGTTTACATACATATCTACAAAGACACATAGTTACATACACATATACATTTGTATTTGTTTTTTTCCCAGACGCTACCCATATATTCTTGACGACCGTGGCAGGCATCTGTTAGATGATGGGTAGATGGGTAGCGTCTGTAAAAAAAAAACATACAAATCTGCATGTGTATGTACCAATATATGTACGTACCAGTATATGTGTATGGCGCAATCCGGACAGCTGCACAACTTTATGAGCCTTGGGGGCAACCTAGTTGATACTGAAAGATAATTAAAGGGTTTTAAAAAAACTGTAGACTAATTATCACAACAATACATACCCACGCATACGCACCACACATGCCCGTTTGGCCTATGCGTGTACATAAAACTGGTTGCGCTTCTTATCCAGAAGACGCAGCTTTATCTCACGCTGGTCAGAGATGTTGTTGCTTTTCGGCATTGACCAGATTTTCCTTCTTGCGCAACGCAATTACAGCGGGGCGCTTGAGACGACACTTTGACTAGGCAGGCATCTATTAGATGATGGGTAGATGGGTAGCGTCTGTGTATGTGTACGTACAGGGGCATACACAGCTACAAGCATCTGCATCACCTAGTTGATACTGAAAAAAATTTAAAGGGTTTTAAAAAAACTGTAGACTAATTATCACAACAATACATACCCACGCATACGCACCACACATGCCCGTTTGGACTATGCGTGTACATAACACTGGTTGCGCTCCTTATCCAGAAGACGCAGCTTTATCTCACGCTGGTCAGATGTAAGGTGATGTAAGGCTCGGCAATACGCGGCATGTTGAACAGCTGCAGTACTTTCCGTACCTTGGGGGCAATCTTGTTGATACTGAAAGATAAACGTTTTTAAACAAACTGTAGAATAATTATCACAGCAATACATACCCACGGATACGCACGACAAACGCCAGACGACGCAGCTTTATCTCACGCTGGTCACATTTAATGTACGCATTCTGGTACTTTTCGGCACGGACCAGATTTTCCTTCTTGCGCAGCGCAATTACAATTACAATTACAATTATTCTGGTACTTTTCGGGACGGACCAGATTTTCCTTCTTGCGCAGCGCGTTCACCATTTACATGCCCGTTTTTTTCCAAGCTATTGTTTTTTAAACTAACGCATAGACCATTTTGCGCAACAGACGGTTGATGAGGTTTTTACGGTTGCCGAAATCACCTCCATTAACGTAGTGATTGGCCTTCTTGCGCCAGCCACCGGTGGGAGTGTTAAGCTTAAATGGCCACAGGAAGTTGGAGGCGTACTTGAAATTGGGTCCAACGGTAAAGATCTCATGGACCAAATCGTCAACACACTGAATATCGTGAGCCTTTCGCAGTTTGCGCTCAATCAGAAGGTTGTCGGTGATAGGGACACGCTGACGGCTGTGCTTGACATAACCGCGCTTGTAAATCAGCTCGCGCACCGACTTCAGATTGGGGTACCCTCAGGTGATGTAAGGCTCGGCAATACGCGGCATGTTGAACAGCTGCAGTACTTTGCGTACCTTGGGGGCAATCTTGTTGATACTGAAAGATAAACGTTTTTAAACAAACTGTAGTATAATTATCACAGCAATACATACCCACGGATACGCACGACAAACGCCAGACGACGCAGCTTTATCTCACGCTGGTCAGATTTAATGTACGCATTCTGGTACTTTTCGGCACGGACCAGATTTTCCTTCTTGCGCAGCGCAATTACAATTACAATTACAAATATTCTGGTACGTTTCGGCACGGACCAGACTTTCCTTCTTGCGCAGCGCGTTCACCATTTACATGCCCGTTTTTTTCCAAGCTATTGTTTTTTAAACTAACGCTTAGACCATTTTGCGCAACAGACGGTTGATGTGGTTTTTACGGTTGCCGAAATCACCTCCATTAACGTAGTGATTGGCCTTCTTGCGCCAGCCACCGGTGGGAGTGTTAAGCTTAAATGGCCACAGGAAGTTGGAGGCGTACTTGAAATTGGGTCCAACGGTAAAGATCTCATTAACCAAATCGTCAACACACTGAATATTGTGAGCCTTTCGCAGTTTGCGCTCAATCACAAGGTTGTCGGTGATAGGGACACGCTGACGGCTGTGCTTGACATAACCGCGCTTGTTAATCAGCTCGCGCACCGACTTCAGATTGGGGTACCCTCAGGTGATGTAAGGCTCGGCAATACGCGGCATGTTGAACAGCTGCAGTACTTTGCGTACCTTGGGGGCAATCTTGTTGATACTGAAAGATAAACGTTTTTAAACAAACTGTAGAATAATTATCACAGCAATACATACCCACGGATACGCACGACAAACGCCAGACGACGCAGCTTTATCTCACGCTGGTCAGATTTAATGTACGCATTCTGGTACTTTTCGGCACGGACCAGATTTTCCTTCTTGCGTAGCGCAATTACAATTACAATTATTCTGGTTCGTTTCGGCACGGACCAGATTTTCCTTCTTGCGCAGCGCGTTCACCATTTACATGCCCGTTTTTTTCCAAGCTATTGTTTTTTAAACTAACGCTTAGACCATTTTGCGCAACAGACGGTTGATGTGGTTTTTACGGTTGCCGAAATCACCTCCATTAACGTAGTGATTGGCCTTCTTGCGCCAGCCACCGGTGGGAGTGTTAAGCTTAAATGGCCACAGGAAGTTGGAGGCGTACTTGAAATTGGGTCCAACGGTAAAGATCTCATGGACCAAATCGTCAACACACTGAATATTGTGAGCCTTTCGCAGTTTGCGCTCAATCACAAGGTTGTCGGTGATAGGGACACGCTGACGGCTGTGCTTGACATAACCGCGCTTGTTAATCAGCTCGCGCACCGACTTCAGATTGGGGTACCCTCAGGTGATGTAAGGCTCGGCAATACGCGGCATGTTGAACAGCTGCAGTACTTTGCGTACCTTGGGGGCAATCTTGTTGATACTGAAAGATAAACGTTTTTAAACAAACTGTAGAATAATTATCACAGCAATACATACCCACGGATACGCACGACAAACGCCAGACGACGCAGCTTTATCTCACGCTGGTCAGATTTAATGTACGCATTCTGGTACTTTTCGGCACGGACCAGATTTTCCTTCTTGCGCAGCGCAATTACAATTACAATTATTCTGGTACGTTTCGGCACGGACCAGATTTTCCTTCTTGCGCAGCGCGTTCACCATTTACATGCCCGTTTTTTTCCAAGCTATTGTTTTTTAAACTAACGCTTAGACCATTTTGCGCAACAGACGGTTGATGTGGTTTTTACGGTTGCCGAAATCACCTCCATTAACGTAGTGATTGGCCTTCTTGCGCCAGCCACCGGTGGGAGTGTTAAGCTTAAATGGCCACAGGTAGTTGGAGGCGTACTTGAAATTGGGTCCAACGGTAAAGATCTCATGGACCAAATCGTCAACACACTGAATATCGTGAGCCTTTCGCAGTTTGCGCTCAATCACAAGGTTGTCGGTGATAGGGACACGCTGATGGTTGTGCTTGACATAACCGCGCTTGTAAATCAGCTCGCGCACCGACTTCAGATTGGGGTACCCTCAGGTGATGTAAGGCTCGGCAATACGCGGCATGTTGAACAGCTGCAGTACTTTGCGTACCTTGGGGGCAATCTTGTTGATACTGAAAGATAAACGTTTTTAAACAAACTGTAGTATAATTATCACAGCAATACATACCCACGGATACGCACGACAAACGCCAGACGACGCAGCTTTATCTCACGCTGGTCAGATTTAATGTACGCATTCTGGTACTTTTCGGCACGGACCAGATTTTCCTTCTTGCGCAGCGCAATTACAATTACAATTACAAATATTCTGGTACTTTTCGGCACGGACCAGATTTTCCTTCTTGCGCAGCGCGTTCACCATTTACATGCCCGTTTTTTTTCCAAGCTATTGTTTTTTAAACTAACGCTTAGACCATTTTGCGCAACAGACGGTTGATGTGGTTTTTACGGTTGCCGAAATCACCTCCATTAACGTAGTGATTGGCCTTCTTGCGCCAGCCACCGGTGGGAGTGTTAAGCTTAAATGGCCACAGGAAGTTGGAGGCGTACTTGAAATTGGGTCCTACGGTAAAGATCTCATGGACCAAATCGTCAACACACTGAATATTGTGAGCCTTTCGCAGTTTGCGCTCAATCACAAGGTTGTCGGTGATAGGGACACGCTGACGGCTGTGCTTGACATAACCGCGCTTGTTAATCAGCTCGCGCACCGACTTCAGATTGGGGTACCCTCAGGTGATGTAAGGCTCGGCAATACGCGGCATGTTGAACAGCTGCAGTACTTTGCGTACCTTGGGGGCAATCTTGTTGATACTGAAAGATAAACGTTTTTAAACAAACTGTAGAATAATTATCACAGCAATACATACCCACGGATACGCACGACAAACGCCAGACGACGCAGCTTTATCTCACGCTGGTCAGATTTAATGTAATTCTGGTACTTTTCGGCATGGACCAGATTTTCCTTCTTGCGCAACGCAATTACAGCGGGGCGCTTGAGACGACACTTTGACTCATCGGCTCGTTTGCCGATTTGTTCTTTTTTTTCTGAATTTACGCTTTGATTCCGGCACAGCGCTCCGCTTCTCAGCTGGATGCTCTTTGGCGACCGTAGCGGGCATCTGTTATTGACACAAATAAGTTGCATTAACACACAGACTCTTTTAAATATGATGTATATTTTATTAAAAATATTGCCACTAACCTCTTACTTGACACTGCACACGTTGGTAATAGAAAGAGCGGGAGCATTTACTACGCCATGTTCCAAATGTCAAATTTCAATGAAAGCAACTCTGCGTTGCAGTGCTGCAAAACGAAACGAATGAAAATTAACCCACGCATGTAAGGTATAATTTACCCCGTTGCCTTTCTGGGCGCCAAACTAAGTGTACCATTGTGTTTGGCGCCAAAAACTGTTTACATACATATCTACAAAGACACATAGTTACATACACATATACATTTGTATTTGTTTTTTTCCCAGACGCTACCCATATATTCTTGACGACCGTGGCAGGCATCTGTTAGATGATGGGTAGATGGGTAGCGTCTGTAAAAAAAAAACATACAAATCTGCATGTGTATGTACCAATATATGTACGTACCAGTATATGTGTATGGCGCAATCCGGACAGCTGCACAACTTTATGAGCCTTGGGGGCAACCTAGTTGATACTGAAAGATAATTAAAGGGTTTTAAAAAAACTGTAGACTAATTATCACAACAATACATACCCACGCATACGCACCACACATGCCCGTTTGGCCTATGCGTGTACATAAAACTGGTTGCGCTTCTTATCCAGAAGACGCAGCTTTATCTCACGCTGGTCAGAGATGTTGTTGCTTTTCGGCATTGACCAGATTTTCCTTCTGGCGCAACGCAATTACAGCGGGGCGCTTGAGACGACACTTTGACTAGGCAGGCATCTATTAGATGATGGGTAGATGGGTAGCGTCTGTGTATGTGTACGTACAGGGGCATACACAGCTACAAGCATCTGCATCACCTAGTTGATACTGAAAAAAATTTAAAGGGTTTTAAAAAAACTGTAGACTAATTATCACAACAATACATACCCACGCATACGCACCACACATGCCCGTTTGGACTATGCGTGTACATAACACTGGTTGCGCTCCTTATCCAGAAGACGCAGCTTTATCTCACGCTGGTCAGATGTAAGGTGATGTAAGGCTCGGCAATACGCGGCATGTTGAACAGCTGCAGTACTTTCCGTACCTTGGGGGCAATCTTGTTGATACTGAAAGATAAACGTTTTTAAACAAACTGTAGAATAATTATCACAGCAATACATACCCACGGATACGCACGACAAACGCCAGACGACGCAGCTTTATCTCACGCTGGTCACATTTAATGTACGCATTCTGGTACTTTTCGGCACGGACCAGATTTTCCTTCTTGCGCAGCGCAATTACAATTACAATTACAATTATTCTGGTACTTTTCGGGACGGACCAGATTTTCCTTCTTGCGCAGCGCGTTCACCATTTACATGCCCGTTTTTTTCCAAGCTATTGTTTTTTAAACTAACGCTTAGACCATTTTGCGTAACAGACGGTTGATGTGGTTTTTACGGATTAAACAAAATATCAAAATCGAGGGCTATGATTTGCATCGATATTTTTACTGTATATTTTTAAAATAGGACCATTTTCGTTTATTTACTTCTTTATTAAAGAAAAACTGAGCTTGGTGAAAATCCCCAAAATCAGCCTAGGGACCATAGCTGGGCCAGAACTGGTTGGGAATTACAAAGCGAGGAATTTGTACACATACTATACAGCATTTTGATTACAAATAATGGGGCTGCTAGATTACAGCATAGAAGTCATCTCATTTTCGGTATATTTAAAAACAAATGCGCGAAGTAACAGAGCTTTCTATCAGTTAAAACTATTTGATCAGGATTTAGTATCCTATTCAGCTAGTAATATTAAACGATTACATCGTTGATGGCTACCTCCTTGCTGGCACTGGTCGACTTGACAGACTTTTTGTGTTCCAAATACTGTTCGGCGATTTGCTGGATCGTCACCTTGGCAGGAAGCTCCAGCAGCTTGTGCTCGCGCACCACTGCATACCAGTCATCGGTCAGGTAGTGCTTCAGCTCATCAGGTATTTTGATTTTTACTTCCAACTTGTTGGTAAAGCTATCTTCGCTTTCGACACATGGTGCGGGCTCTGATGGCGGTGTAGGAGTCGTTGGGGTTGGAGTAGGTGCTGCTGGTGTTCCCTGCTTTTCGGCAGATGTTGTAGTATCACTTTCGCTTAATGATGAACGTTGTTCGCTAATCCGTTTCTTTTTGGCTGGCACCATTGTGGCACTGTCGTCCTCTGTGATCTCCCCTGTAGCTGAATCTTCCTTCTTTTCATTTGGAGTACCGGGACGGGCCGGAACTATTGCACTTTGTGTTGACTTGCGGTTGGACCGACTGGTGGAGGCATTGGCATTGGCGCTGTTGCTATTGGGAGTCATGCTACTGTTGCTTCCACTGTCCGATTTTGAAATCGGACCCGTACTGGATGTGGGTGTACTGGCCAGTAACGGTAGAGATGTATTTCCCTCCTTTGAAGGAGTCGAAGCTCGGGAATCGCTGCCCACTTGTTCAATCTTTTTTGCCTTTGCGCTTCCTTTGGGACATGTAAAACATCAGCGAGACCGACGACCACAAGCCGGAGGTTTCACTTACCTTTCTTGCTGTCCTTCTTCGAGCGCTCGCCGCATAGTCGTGCCTGTTCTTTTTGCCGCTGTACATTGTCATCGTTGTATTTGAGCACACGGCTCTCGGGCACCCATTCGTCCCAGCTGTAAGAGGACCGCATTGGTAGTAAATGTTTACAGATTATATATATTGTATGGAATTGCATACTTTTTGCTCCAGCCTGCATAATGGATGTAATATTCGACCGGCGTCGCATCAGGTTTTGTTTTGAGCACCTTGGCTTCATAAATTAGCGGCCGTGGAAACACAGTACGCGTTCTCCTGCAAGAGGCGAATGTACTTAATATAATAAATGATAGGAATGATAAGGTTTATGCTTACCATCGGCAAATATAGAGGCTGCATCTCCTGCAGATCCTACGATTTCCATTTTAGCGGGTTTTAATATTTTTATTGTAAAAACAATGAAAAGGCTAGTGATGCGAGTTGTCAAAGATGGCCGATGGCATCGCCTACTATCGATTGGGCACAATCTGAGCACTATCGATGACTGATAGTTACAAATCAAATCATGTGAATGTATGTGATAAATATTTATTTATTTATAAATATATATAAAACAGTCTGTATTTAACGAGGCATAAGCTTATGCTTACACTACACTATAGTATAGTTAATGTTTTGCCGGCGTTGACAACCCCTCTTCTTCCCAGGGTCGTGGGCCTCGTTTGTTTTCCCATTCATCTATGTTCACGGTCTTAACTTTGTCGTACTCCGTTTCCAGTGTAACTTCTTGGCGCTTCTTCATGTTTACTCCGTACTTTTTCATCTCGTCGTAAAATGTCAACACACAGAGTTGTATTCTGATTTGTATGTACCGCATATATCGGTACATTTACTGATAGTCATTTCCATGCAATTCTACATTAACGAATTCGTTTTGCAGCACTGCAACGCAGTTGCAATATTTTCAATAAAATATACATTATATGTAAAAACGTCTATGTTTTAATGCAACTTATGTGTGTCAATAACAGATGCCTGCTTCGGTCGTCAAGAAACCTGCAGCTAAGAAGCTGCCCGCTGTGCCGGAATCAAAGCTGAAATTCAGCAAAAAACAAATCAGCAAACGTGCCGCTGAGTCAAAGCGTCGTCTCAAGCGCGCTGCTGTAATTGCGCTGCGCAAGAAGGAAAATCTGGTCCGTTCCGAAAAGTACCAGAATGCGTACATTAAATCTGACCAGCGTGAGATAAAGCTGCGTCGTCTGGCGTTTGTCGTGCGTATCCGTGGGTATGTATTGCTGTGATAATTATTCTACAGTTTGTTTAAAAACGTTTATCTTTCAGTATCAACAAGGGTGCCCCCAAGTTTCGCAAAGTACTACAGCTGTTCAACATGCCGCGTATTGCCGAGCCTTACATCACCTGAGGGTACCCCAATCTGAAGTCGGTGCGCGACCATAAAAACCACTGTTGCGCAAAATGGTCTAAGCGTTAGTTTAAAAAACAATAGCTTGGAAAAAAACGGGCATGTAAATGGTGAACGCGCTGCGCAAGAAGGAAAATCTGGTCCGTGCCGAAAAGTACCAGAACGAGTACACCAAATCTGACCAGATTAAGGGTAATATAGGTAATGTAATATTGTGCTAATTATCCTACTGTTTATTTAAAAACCTTTAATTATCTTTCAGTATCAACAAGGTTGCCCTCAAGATTCGCAAAGTACTGCAACTGTTCCGATTCCGATCTTCATCAAGTCGATCAAGGCTACCAGGCAGTTGCCAGACACAGTTGACTAATAACAATTCTGTTCAGGCAAGCATATATGTATGTACATACCTCCTTGCCCATATCAGTTGTTTTTCAGTTATCTTAAATATTATTTTTTGTTCTCAGGTTAAAGAGAAGGAAAACACTCAGGAGAACGATACGCCAATGCAGGGCAGAGCGGAAAGATGGATGGAGCGGAACCTGGATACTCCCGAAGTGGTAAGCGAAGCAATTAACAAATTGCGTGCCATCATTATCAAGCCCTTTGAATCGCAGAATACAGAAAAGGATACCGCAGAGAGTGCCGAAGCGTCGCAGTGGCCGTTTGACTCGCAGCACCAGACCCATGGCCGGGGAGGGAACACCCTCGTCGGAGAAGGTGATGCCCGAGAAGCAGCCTTTTATCAAGTACCGAGAAGCGATCAAGTACTTCACTGAGAACCAGGACATTGCCGTGGACGAGAAGTTCTGCTACGTGTACCAGCTGACCTTAAGAAACTACCGGCGGCCCTGGTGCCGTCTGCATGGCGTCAACTTAAAAGCGTAAGTGTGATATTTGTAAGTGAAATTCCGACATCGATTAATAAAATGAAAGTTGCAGCGTGATTTTCCCGAGGTGTCCGCCGATGCGCTTATTGAAAAGTGCGTCGATCAGGGTGTGTGGTGCAACGAGATCTGCGAGACCGGAGGCCGCTGGAGTTTAGAGCGACTGGCCAACTTCATAGCCAAGAAGGCCATAGACAAGAGCAAGAAAGTGCGAGTGAGCAAGTGGTATGTCATTCCCCTCGACGATTTTATAAACAGATGGGTTCAGAGTTGGCTTCTATTTCAGATCATCTATCGCGATCTGGAGCAGCGCGAAAAGCGAAAACAGATAAATGAATTGGAGTTTATGGAACGGAATGGAGAGGCGACCTTCAAAGTAGTCAAGAGGCTGGGTGAAACATTTCTCACGAAGATCAATGGAATAACATTGTGATGAAATAACCATTATCTATTATTTTTTGCAACTTAGGACCAATATGTTACTATCGGATTTCATTGACTGCTTATGTTATTTAGTCAATTTTTATAAAATTTATTCCACTAGAGGTTTTCAATAATTTTCTCAAACTACAATCAATTTTTAATATATGTAGGAATAGTTAACAAATTTTAATCTACACTGCATGCTGACTGAAGATGAATCCTTTTTGCCCATCTAGATTAAGTTGACATCGATTTATACATTTTTCAACTTGCAATAAATTTGAATTCGTAAATTCGCATAAAACATTACTAAACATGAAATGAACACAGTTTGGGCTGCCGCACGGGGTGCTTTATTTGAACATCAGACGACGCCTGTGTATAAGCATCCAGCTTGCGCTTAATCAATTCGTTCTCCACGTCGATCTGGCGCTGGAACTTCTTTTGATTGATTCCCGCTATGGTAAAACGTGTTGGTGCAGGTGGCTGGGGTTGATCGAATAGAATAAGGAGGCTATGAGGGGGTACATACATATCAGACATGAGAGGATTACTCACCTTGGATGTCGTGTTGGTGTTGCACTTGATGGAGCTGGTGCTGGCTTTGATTGGAGCCGTGGGCTTGACCGTCATCATTTTCCGCAGCAAGATCATGTCAATTAATTAAATTAGCGGAGTTTCAATATCTTAATAAAATAAAATCCCGTGGAAACTATATTAAAATGCGTGTTTATTGATTTTTAATTTTGTTGCCTCTGTCAAGTAATTTCCATACGTCAATTCATTAAATTGGCGGAGTTTCAATATCTTTATAAAATAACATCCCGAGAAAACTATATAGAAAGGCGTTTTTATTGATTTTTAATTTGTTGGCCTCTGTCAAGAAATTCCCATATGTTAATTAATTAAATTGGCGGAATTTCAATATCTTTATAAAATAACACCCAGATAAAACTATATAGAAATGCGTTTATGTTGATTTTTAATTTTGTTGGCCTCGGTGGACCTTTTGCAAGAAATGCACATATGTATTTATTCTTATTATTGAAAAAAAGAATATAAATGCACTTGCGAATAAACAAGAATAATTAAGGAAGACTAATCTTATTTATATAAGATCCCACAAAATGAAACGAAATAATGAGTAAAATAATAGAGCAAATAACTGCCTGGGTGCTAAATTAAGTTTACTATTTTGTTTGACGGCAAAAACTGTTTACATACATATGTATGTACATAACAGATAAGTATGTACATTTTTATTTATTTATGTTTTTGTTTTGTTTTTTTTACAGACGATGCCCATATTTATACCGCCAGGCAGTAGGGACAATAAATATCACCACCAACAGAAATTCAAATGAGACAATCGTTGACGCCGTCGCAAAGAGCCGAATTCCGTATGCAGATCAGATTGGCGTTCGTTAAAGGCGTTCGTGTGGCAGTGGCCGTGGGCACAGGTGGCATAGTTCTCGCCATTGCTTCCCAGGTAATCGTTCCATCCATCGCATTTCGATCGTGATGCATTTGACGTCGCCGCAGCTAAAGTGATTCGATCGGAGCCATTGGGACAGTCGTCATCGCTGTCGAATCGATATTGCCTGAAAGAAGGACAATAGAAGGATACATTTTGGAATCTACGAACATCCATTTTCTACCCACTTGTTGAACTCCGACAAATGTCAGTTTGGGCTCTGCAGGCACATAAAACTTGTTCAACTTCTTTGCCAGACGACGCAGCTTAATCTCAAGCTTTTGGCACTAAACTGATCGTGCCTGCACTTGGGTAGAGCCGCACACACCTGTTGATACTGAAAGATAACGGTTTTTTAAATAAATCGTAGAAAAATAAGAACAGTATTACATACCGGCTGTACGGATACACATGACAAATGGCCTCTACTGGAACATACAGGCGATACAATTGAAATAGGGCACCTCCGGGGAGAGAACATGCCTCGTCGAGCAGTTTACCGAGGCAGGAATTGGAAGTCACCGGATGGTGATTGCGTTACGGATGGAAGACTCGCAGATCCATCGGCCGGTGGACAATGCTGAGCAGCGTGGAGCAGCTTTGGCCGCTGTACATGTGGCAATAGTCGATTCTCCACCACGACATACCGATGCCTGCCGTTTCCTGTCGATCCTGTAGATGTTCCACGCCAAATAGTATCTTTTTAAAATAGGACCGTAATTTTCGGTATATTTAAAAACAAATGCGCGAAGTAACAGAGCTTTCTATCAGTTAAAACTATTTGATCAGGATTTAGTATCCTATTCAGCTAGTAATATTAAACGATTACATCGTTGATGGCTACCTCCTTGCTGGCACTGGTCGACTTGACAGACTTTTCGTGTTCCAAATACTGTTCGGCGATTTGCTGGATCGTCACCTTGGCAGGAAGCTCCAGCAGCTTGTGCTCGCGCACCACTGCATACCAGTCATCGGTCAGGTAGTGCTTCAGCTCATCAGGTATTTTGATTTTTACTTCCAACTTGTTGGTAAAGCTATCTTCGCTTTCGACACATGGTGCGGGCTCTGATGGCGGTGTAGGAGTCGTTGGGGTTGGAGTAGGTGCTGCTGGTGTTCCCTGCTTTTCGGCAGATGTTGTAGTATCACTTTCGCTTAATGATGAACGTTGTTCGCTAATCCGTTTCTTTTTGGCTGGCACCATTGTGGCACTGTCGTCCTCTGTGATCTCCCCTGTAGCTGAATCTTCCTTCTTTTCATTTGGAGTACCGGGACGGGCCGGAACTATTGCACTTTGTGTTGACTTGCGGTTGGACCGACTGGTGGAGGCATTGGCATTGGCGCTGTTGCTATTGGGAGTCATGCTACTGTTGCTTCCACTGTCCGATTTTGAAATCGGACCCGTACTGGATGTGGGTGTACTGGCCAGTAACGGTAGAGATGTATTTCCCTCCTTTGAAGGAGTCGAAGCTCGGGAATCGCTGCCCACTTGTTCAATCTTTTTTGCCTTTGCGCTTCCTTTGGGACATGTAAAACATCAGCGAGACCGACGACCACAAGCCGGAGGTTTCACTTACCTTTCTTGCTGTCCTTCTTCGAGCGCTCGCCGCATAGTCGTGCCTGTTCTTTTTGCCGCTGTACATTGTCATCGTTGTATTTGAGCACACGGCTCTCGGGCACCCATTCGTCCCAGCTGTAAGAGGACCGCATTGGTAGTAAATGTTTACAGATTATATATATTGTATGGAATTGCATACTTTTTGCTCCAGCCTGCATAATGGATGTAATATTCGACCGGCGTCGCATCAGGTTTTGTTTTGAGCACCTTGGCTTCATAAATTAGCGGCCGTGGAAACACAGTACGCGTTCTCCTGCAAGAGGCGAATGTACTTAATATAATAAATGATAGGAATGATAAGGTTTATGCTTACCATCGGCAAATATAGAGGCTGCATCTCCTGCAGATCCTACGATTTCCATTTTAGCGGGTTTTAATATTTTTATTGTAAAAACAATGAAAAGGCTAGTGATGCGAGTTGTCAAAGATGGCCGATGGCATCGCCTACTATCGATTGGGCACAATCTGAGCACTATCGATGACTGATAGTTACAAATCAAATCATGTGAATGTATGTGATAAATATTTATTTATTTATAAATATATATAAAACAGTCTGTATTTAACGAGGCATAAGCTTATGCTTACACTACACTATAGTATAGTTAATGTTTTGCCGGCGTTGACAACCCCTCTTCTTCCCAGGGTCGTGGGCCTCGTTTGTTTTCCCATTCATCTATGTTCACGGTCTTAACTTTGTCGTACTCCGTTTCCAGTGTAACTTCTTGGCGCTTCTTCATGTTTACTCCGTACTTTTTCATCTCGTCGTAAAATGTCAACACACAGAGTTGTATTCTGATTTGTATGTACCGCATATATCGGTACATTTACTGATAGTCATTTCCATGCAATTCTACATTAACGAATTCGTTTTGCAGCACTGCAACGCAGTTGCAATATTTTCAATAAAATATACATTATATGTAAAAACGTCTATGTTTTAATGCAACTTATGTGTGTCAATAACAGATGCCTGCTTCGGTCGTCAAGAAACCTGCAGCTAAGAAGCTGCCCGCTGTGCCGGAATCAAAGCTGAAATTCAGCAAAAAACAAATCAGCAAACGTGCCGCTGAGTCAAAGCGTCGTCTCAAGCGCGCTGCTGTAATTGCGCTGCGCAAGAAGGAAAATCTGGTCCGTTCCGAAAAGTACCAGAATGCGTACATTAAATCTGACCAGCGTGAGATAAAGCTGCGTCGTCTGGCGTTTGTCGTGCGTATCCGTGGGTATGTATTGCTGTGATAATTATTCTACAGTTTGTTTAAAAACGTTTATCTTTCAGTATCAACAAGGGTGCCCCCAAGTTTCGCAAAGTACTACAGCTGTTCAACATGCCGCGTATTGCCGAGCCTTACATCACCTGAGGGTACCCCAATCTGAAGTCGGTGCGCGACCATAAAAACCACTGTTGCGCAAAATGGTCTAAGCGTTAGTTTAAAAAACAATAGCTTGGAAAAAAACGGGCATGTAAATGGTGAACGCGCTGCGCAAGAAGGAAAATCTGGTCCGTGCCGAAAAGTACCAGAACGAGTACACCAAATCTGACCAGATTAAGGGTAATATAGGTAATGTAATATTGTGCTAATTATCCTACTGTTTATTTAAAAACCTTTAATTATCTTTCAGTATCAACAAGGTTGCCCTCAAGATTCGCAAAGTACTGCAACTGTTCCGATTCCGATCTTCATCAAGTCGATCAAGGCTACCAGGCAGTTGCCAGACACAGTTGACTAATAACAATTCTGTTCAGGCAAGCATATATGTATGTACATACCTCCTTGCCCATATCAGTTGTTTTTCAGTTATCTTAAATATTATTTTTTGTTCTCAGGTTAAAGAGAAGGAAAACACTCAGGAGAACGATACGCCAATGCAGGGCAGAGCGGAAAGATGGATGGAGCGGAACCTGGATACTCCCGAAGTGGTAAGCGAAGCAATTAACAAATTGCGTGCCATCATTATCAAGCCCTTTGAATCGCAGAATACAGAAAAGGATACCGCAGAGAGTGCCGAAGCGTCGCAGTGGCCGTTTGACTCGCAGCACCAGACCCATGGCCGGGGAGGGAACACCCTCGTCGGAGAAGGTGATGCCCGAGAAGCAGCCTTTTATCAAGTACCGAGAAGCGATCAAGTACTTCACTGAGAACCAGGACATTGCCGTGGACGAGAAGTTCTGCTACGTGTACCAGCTGACCTTAAGAAACTACCGGCGGCCCTGGTGCCGTCTGCATGGCGTCAACTTAAAAGCGTAAGTGTGATATTTGTAAGTGAAATTCCGACATCGATTAATAAAGTGAATGTTGCAGCGTGATTTTCCCGAGGTGTCCGCCGATGCGCTTATTGAAAAGTGCGTCGATCAGGGTGTGTGGTGCAACGAGATCTGCGAGACCGGAGGCCGCTGGAGTTTAGAGCGACTGGCCAACTTCATAGCCAAGAAGGCCATGGACAAGAGCAAGAAAGTGCGAGTGAGCAAGTGGTATGTCATTCCCCTCGACGATTTTATAAACAGATGGGTTCAGAGTTGGCTTCTATTTCAGATCATCTATCGCGATCTGGAGCAGCGCGAAAAGCGAAAACAGATAAATGAATTGGAGTTTATGGAACGGAATGGAGAGGCGACCTTCAAAGTAGTCAAGAGGCTGGGTGAAACATTTCTCACGAAGATCAATGGAATAACATTGTGATGAAATAACCATTATCTATTATTTTTTGCAACTTAGGACCAATATGTTACTATCGGATTTCATTGACTGCTTATGTTATTTAGTCAATTTTTATAAAATTTATTCCACTAGAGGTTTTCAATAATTTTCTCAAACTACAATCAATTTTTAATATATGTAGGAATAGTTAACAAATTTTAATCTACACTGCATGCTGACTGAAGATGAATCCTTTTTGCCCATCTAGATTAAGTTGACATCGATTTATACATTTTTCAACTTGCAATAAATTTGAATTCGTAAATTCGCATAAAACATTACTAAACATGAAATGAACACAGTTTGGGCTGCCGCACGGGGTGCTTTATTTGAACATCAGACGACGCCTGTGTATAAGCATCCAGCTTGCGCTTAATCAATTCGTTCTCCACGTCGATCTGGCGCTGGAACTTCTTTTGATTGATTCCCGCTATGGTAAAACGTGTTGGTGCAGGTGGCTGGGGTTGATCGAATAGAATAAGGAGGCTATGAGGGGGTACATACATATCAGACATGAGAGGATTACTCACCTTGGATGTCGTGTTGGTGTTGCACTTGATGGAGCTGGTGCTGGCTTTGATTGGAGCCGTGGGCTTGACCGTCATCATTTTCCGCAGCAAGATCATGTCAATTAATTAAATTAGCGGAGTTTCAATATCTTAATAAAATAAAATCCCGTGGAAACTATATTAAAATGCGTGTTTATTGATTTTTAATTTTGTTGCCTGTGTCAAGTAATTCCCATACGTCAATTAATTAAATTGGCGGAGTTTCAATATCTTTATAAAATAACATCCCGAGAAAACTATATAGAAAGGCGTTTTTATTGATTTTTAATTTGTTGGCCTCTGTCAAGAAATTCCCATATGTTAATTAATTAAATTGGCGGAATTTCAATATCTTTATAAAATAACACCCAGATAAAACTATATAGAAATGCGTTTATGTTGATTTTTAATTTTGTTGGCCTCGGTGGACCTTTTGCAAGAAATGCACATATGTATTTATTCTTATTATTGAAAAAAAGAATATAAATGCACTTGCGAATAAACAAGAATAATTAAGGAAGACTAATCTTATTTATATAAGATCCCACAAAATGAAACGAAATAATGAGTAAAATAATAGAGCAAATAACTGCCTGGGTGCTAAATTAAGTTTACTATTTTGTTTGACGGCAAAAACTGTTTACATACATATGTATGTACATAACAGATAAGTATGTACATTTTTATTTATTTATGTTTTTGTTTTGTTTTTTTTACAGACGATGCCCATATTTATACAGCCAGGCAGTAGGGACAATAAATATCACCACCAACAGAAATTCAAATGAGACAATCGTTGACGCCGTCGCAAAGAGCCGAATTCCGTATGCAGATCAGATTGGCGTTCGTTAAAGGCGTTCGTGTGGCAGTGGCCGTGGGCACAGGTGGCATAGTTCTCGCCATTGCTTCCCAGGTAATCGTTCCATCCATCGCATTTCGATCGTGATGCATTTGACGTCGCCGCAGCTAAAGTGATTCGATCGGAGCCATTGGGACAGTCGTCATCGCTGTCGAATCGATATTGCCTGAAAGAGGGACAATAGAAGGATACATTTTGGAATCTACGAACATCCATTTTCTACCCACTTGTTGAACTCCGACAAATGTCAGTTTGGGCTCTGCAGGCACATAAAACTTGTTCAACTTCTTTGCCAGACGACGCAGCTTAATCTCAAGCTTTTGGCACTAAACTGATCGTGCCTGCACTTGGGTAGAGCCGCACACACCTGTTGATACTGAAAGATAACGGTTTTTTAAATAAATCGTAGAAAAATAAGAACAGTATTACATACCGGCTGTACGGATACACATGACAAATGGCCTCTACTAGAACATACAGGCGATACAGTTGAAATAGGGCACCTCCGGGGAGAGAACATGCCTCGTCGAGCAGTTTGCCGAGGCAGGAATTGGAAGTCACCGGATGGTGATTGCGTTACGGATGGAAGACTCGCAGATCCATCGGCCGGTGGACAATGCTGAGCAGCGTGGAGCAGCTTTGGCCGCTGTACATGTGGCAATAGTCGATTCTCCACCACGACATACCGATGCCTGCCGTTTCCTGTCGATCCTGTAGATGTTCCACGCCAAATAGTATCTTTTTAAAATAGGACCGTAATTTTCGGTATATTTAAAAACAAATGCGCGAAGTAACAGAGCTTTCTATCAGTTAAAACTATTTGATCAGGATTTAGTATCCTATTCAGCTAGTAATATTAAACGATTACATCGTTGATGGCTACATCCTTGCTGGCACTGGTCGACTTGACAGACTTTTTGTGTTCCAAATACTGTTCGGCGATTTGCTGGATCGTCACCTTGGCAGGAAGCTCCAGCAGCTTGTGCTCGCGCACCACTGCATACCAGTCATCGGTCAGGTAGTGCTTCAGCTCATCAGGTATTTTGATTTTTACTTCCAACTTGTTGGTAAAGCTATCTTCGCTTTCGACACATGGTGCGGGCTCTGATGGCGGTGTAGGAGTCGTTGGGGTTGGAGTAGGTGCTGCTGGTGTTCCCTGCTTTTCGGCAGATGTTGTAGTATCACTGCCGCTTAATGATGAACGTTGTTCGCTAATCCGTTTCTTTTTGGCTGGCACCATTGTGGCACTGTCGTCCTCTGTGATCTCCCCTGTAGCTGAATCTTCCTTCTTTTCATTTGGAGTACCGGGACGGGCCGGAACTATTGCACTTTGTGTTGACTTGCGGTTGGACCGACTGGTGGAGGCATTGGCATTGGCGCTGTTGCTATTGGGAGTCATGCTACTGTTGCTTCCACTGTCCGATTTTGAAATCGGACCCGTACTGGATGTGGGTGTACTGGCCAGTAACGGTAGAGATGTATTTCCCTCCTTTGAAGGAGTCGAAGCTCGGGAATCGCTGCCCACTTGTTCAATCTTTTTTGCCTTTGCGCTTCCTTTGGGACATGTAAAACATCAGCGAGACCGACGACCACAAGCCGGAGGTTTCACTTACCTTTCTTGCTGTCCTTCTTCGAGCGCTCGCCGCATAGTCGTGCCTGTTCTTTTTGCCGCTGTACATTGTCATCGTTGTATTTGAGCACACGGCTCTCGGGCACCCATTCGTCCCAGCTGTAAGAGGACCGCATTGGTAGTAAATGTTTACAGATTATATATATTGTATGGAATTGCATACTTTTTGCTCCAGCCTGCATAATGGATGTAATATTCGACCGGCGTCGCATCAGGTTTTGTTTTGAGCACCTTGGCTTCATAAATTAGCGGCCGTGGAAACACAGTACGCGTTCTCCTGCAAGAGGCGAATGTACTTAATATAATAAATGATAGGAATGATAAGGTTTATGCTTACCATCGGCAAATATAGAGGCTGCATCTCCTGCAGATC
This sequence comes from Drosophila azteca, assembly GCA_005876895.1. NCBI lineage: Eukaryota > Metazoa > Arthropoda > Insecta > Diptera > Drosophilidae > Drosophila > Drosophila azteca. The sequence goes on from VCKU01000069.1 coordinate 443,079, forward strand.
CTACGATTTCCATTTTAGCGGGTTTTAATATTTTTATTGTAAAAACAATGAAAAGGCTAGTGATGCGAGTTGTCAAAGATGGCCGATGGCATCGCCTACTATCGATTGGGCACAATCTGAGCACTATCGATGACTGATAGTTACAAATCAAATCATGTGAATGTATGTGATAAATATTTATTTATTTATAAATATATATAAAACAGTCTGTATTTAACGAGGCATAAGCTTATGCTTACACTACACTATAGTATAGTTAATGTTTTGCCGGCGTTGACAACCCCTCTTCTTCCCAGGGTCGTGGGCCTCGTTTGTTTTCCCATTCATCTATGTTCACGGTCTTAACTTTGTCGTACTCCGTTTCCAGTGTAACTTCTTGGCGCTTCTTCATGTTTACTCCGTACTTTTTCATCTCGTCGTAAAATGTCAACACACAGAGTTGTATTCTGATTTGTATGTACCGCATATATCGGTACATTTACTGATAGTCATTTCCATGCAATTCTACATTAACGAATTCGTTTTGCAGCACTGCAACGCAGTTGCAATATTTTCAATAAAATACATTATATGTAAAAACGTCTATGTTTTAATGCAACTTATGTGTGTCAATAACAGATGCCTGCTTCGGTCGTCAAGAAACCTGCAGCTAAGAAGCTGCCCGCTGTGCCGGAATCAAAGCTGAAATTCAGCAAAAAACAAATCAGCAAACGTGCCGCTGAGTCAAAGCGTCGTCTCAAGCGCGCTGCTGTAATTGCGCTGCGCAAGAAGGAAAATCTGGTCCGTTCCGAAAAGTACCAGAATGCGTACATTAAATCTGACCAGCGTGAGATAAAGCTGCGTCGTCTGGCGTTTGTCGTGCGTATCCGTGGGTATGTATTGCTGTGATAATTATTCTACAGTTTGTTTAAAAACGTTTATCTTTCAGTATCAACAAGGGTGCCCCCAAGTTTCGCAAAGTACTACAGCTGTTCAACATGCCGCGTATTGCCGAGCCTTACATCACCTGAGGGTACCCCAATCTGAAGTCGGTGCGCGACCATAAAAACCACTGTTGCGCAAAATGGTCTAAGCGTTAGTTTAAAAAACAATAGCTTGGAAAAAAACGGGCATGTAAATGGTGAACGCGCTGCGCAAGAAGGAAAATCTGGTCCGTGCCGAAAAGTACCAGAACGAGTACACCAAATCTGACCAGATTAAGGGTAATATAGGTAATGTAATATTGTGCTAATTATCCTACTGTTTATTTAAAAACCTTTAATTATCTTTCAGTATCAACAAGGTTGCCCTCAAGATTCGCAAAGTACTGCAACTGTTCCGATTCCGATCTTCATCAAGTCGATCAAGGCTACCAGGCAGTTGCCAGACACAGTTGACTAATAACAATTCTGTTCAGGCAAGCATATATGTATGTACATACCTCCTTGCCCATATCAGTTGTTTTTCAGTTATCTTAAATATTATTTTTTGTTCTCAGGTTAAAGAGAAGGAAAACACTCAGGAGAACGATACGCCAATGCAGGGCAGAGCGGAAAGATGGATGGAGCGGAACCTGGATACTCCCGAAGTGGTAAGCGAAGCAATTAACAAATTGCGTGCCATCATTATCAAGCCCTTTGAATCGCAGAATACAGAAAAGGATACCGCAGAGAGTGCCGAAGCGTCGCAGTGGCCGTTTGACTCGCAGCACCAGACCCATGGCCGGGGAGGGAACACCCTCGTCGGAGAAGGTGATGCCCGAGAAGCAGCCTTTTATCAAGTACCGAGAAGCGATCAAGTACTTCACTGAGAACCAGGACATTGCCGTGGACGAGAAGTTCTGCTACGTGTACCAGCTGACCTTAAGAAACTACCGGCGGCCCTGGTGCCGTCTGCATGGCGTCAACTTAAAAGCGTAAGTGTGATATTTGTAAGTGAAATTCCGACATCGATTAATAAAGTGAATGTTGCAGCGTGATTTTCCCGAGGTGTCCGCCGATGCGCTTATTGAAAAGTGCGTCGATCAGGGTGTGTGGTGCAACGAGATCTGCGAGACCGGAGGCCGCTGGAGTTTAGAGCGACTGGCCAACTTCATAGCCAAGAAGGCCATGGACAAGAGCAAGAAAGTGCGAGTGAGCAAGTGGTATGTCATTCCCCTCGACGATTTTATAAACAGATGGGTTCAGAGTTGGCTTCTATTTCAGATCATCTATCGCGATCTGGAGCAGCGCGAAAAGCGAAAACAGATAAATGAATTGGAGTTTATGGAACGGAATGGAGAGGCGACCTTCAAAGTAGTCAAGAGGCTGGGTGAAACATTTCTCACGAAGATCAATGGAATAACATTGTGATGAAATAACCATTATCTATTATTTTTTGCAACTTAGGACCAATATGTTACTATCGGATTTCATTGACTGCTTATGTTATTTAGTCAATTTTTATAAAATTTATTCCACTAGAGGTTTTCAATAATTTTCTCAAACTACAATCAATTTTTAATATATGTAGGAATAGTTAACAAATTTTAATCTACACTGCATGCTGACTGAAGATGAATCCTTTTTGCCCATCTAGATTAAGTTGACATCGATTTATACATTTTTCAACTTGCAATAAATTTGAATTCGTAAATTCGCATAAAACATTACTAAACATGAAATGAACACAGTTTGGGCTGCCGCACGGGGTGCTTTATTTGAACATCAGACGACGCCTGTGTATAAGCATCCAGCTTGCGCTTAATCAATTCGTTCTCCACGTCGATCTGGCGCTGGAACTTCTTTTGATTGATTCCCGCTATGGTAAAACGTGTTGGTGCAGGTGGCTGGGGTTGATCGAATAGAATAAGGAGGCTATGAGGGGGTACATACATATCAGACATGAGAGGATTACTCACCTTGGATGTCGTGTTGGTGTTGCACTTGATGGAGCTGGTGCTGGCTTTGATTGGAGCCGTGGGCTTGACCGTCATCATTTTCCGCAGCAAGATCATGTCAATTAATTAAATTAGCGGAGTTTCAATATCTTAATAAAATAAAATCCCGTGGAAACTATATTAAAATGCGTGTTTATTGATTTTTAATTTTGTTGCCTGTGTCAAGTAATTCCCATACGTCAATTAATTAAATTGGCGGAGTTTCAATATCTTTATAAAATAACATCCCGAGAAAACTATATAGAAAGGCGTTTTTATTGATTTTTAATTTGTTGGCCTCTGTCAAGAAATTCCCATATGTTAATTAATTAAATTGGCGGAATTTCAATATCTTTATAAAATAACACCCAGATAAAACTATATAGAAATGCGTTTATGTTGATTTTTAATTTTGTTGGCCTCGGTGGACCTTTTGCAAGAAATGCACATATGTATTTATTCTTATTATTGAAAAAAAGAATATAAATGCACTTGCGAATAAACAAGAATAATTAAGGAAGACTAATCTAATTTATATAAGATCCCACAAAATGAAACGAAATAATGAGTAAAATAATAGAGCAAATAACTGCCTGGGTGCTAAATTAAGTTTACTATTTTGTTTGACGGCAAAAACTGTTTACATACATATGTATGTACATAACAGATAAGTATGTACATTTTTATTTATTTATGTTTTTGTTTTGTTTTTTTTACAGACGATGCCCATATTTATACCGCCAGGCAGTAGGGACAATAAATATCACCACCAACAGAAATTCAAATGAGACAATCGTTGACGCCGTCGCAAAGAGCCGAATTCCGTATGCAGATCAGATTGGCGTTCGTTAAAGGCGTTCGTGTGGCAGTGGCCGTGGGCACAGGTGGCATAGTTCTCGCCATTGCTTCCCAGGTAATCGTTCCATCCATCGCATTTCGATCGTGATGCATTTGACGTCGCCGCAGCTAAAGTGATTCGATCGGAGCCATTGGGACAGTCGTCATCGCTGTCGAATCGATATTGCCTGAAAGAGGGACAATAGAAGGATACATTTTGGAATCTACGAACATCCATTTTCTACCCACTTGTTGAACTCCGACAAATGTCAGTTTGGGCTCTGCAGGCACATAAAACTTGTTCAACTTCTTTGCCAGACGACGCAGCTTAATCTCAAGCTTTTGGCACTAAACTGATCGTGCCTGCACTTGGGTAGAGCCGCACACACCTGTTGATACTGAAAGATAACGGTTTTTTAAATAAATCGTAGAAAAATAAGAACAGTATTACATACCGGCTGTACGGATACACATGACAAATGGCCTCTACTGGAACATACAGGCGATACAATTGAAATAGGGCACCTCCGGGGAGAGAACATGCCTCGTCGAGCAGTTTGCCGAGGCAGGAATTGGAAGTCACCGGATGGTGATTGCGTTACGGATGGAAGACTCGCAGAACCATCGGCCGGTGGACAATGCTGAGCAGCGTGGAGCAGCTTTGGCCGCTGTACATGTGGCAATAGTCGATTCTCCACCACGACATACCGATGCCTGCCGTTTCCTGTCGATCCTGTAGATGTTCCACGCCAAATAGTATCTTTTTAAAATAGGACCGTAATTTTCGGTATATTTAAAAACAAATGCGCGAAGTAACAGAGCTTTCTATCAGTTAAAACTATTTGATCAGGATTTAGTATCCTATTTAGCTAGTAATATTAAACGATTACATCGTTGATGGCTACCTCCTTGCTGGCACTGGTCGACTTGACAGACTTTTTGTGTTCCAAATACTGTTCGGCGATTTGCTGGATCGTCACCTTGGCAGGAAGCTCCAGAAGCTTGTGCTCGCGCACCCCTGCATACCAGTCATCGGTCAGGTAGTGCTTCAGCTCATCAGGTATTTTGATTTTTACTTCCAACTTGTTGGTAAAGCTATCTTCGCTTTCGACACATGGTGCGGGCTCTGATGGCGGTGTAGGAGTCGTTGGGGTTGGAGTAGGTGCTGCTGGTGTTCCCTGCTTTTCGGCAGATGTTGTAGTATCACTGCCGCTTAATGATGAACGTTGTTCGCTAATCCGTTTCTTTTTGGCTGGCACCATTGTGGCACTGTCGTCCTCTGTGATCTCCCCTGTAGCTGAATCTTCCTTCTTTTCATTTGGAGTACCGGGACGGGCCGGAACTATTGCACTTTGTGTTGACTTGCGGTTGGACCGACTGGTGGAGGCATTGGCATTGGCGCTGTTGCTATTGGGAGTCATGCTACTGTTGCTTCCACTGTCCGATTTTGAAATCGGACCCGTACTGGATGTGGGTGTACTGGCCAGTAACGGTAGAGATGTATTTCCCTCCTTTGAAGGAGTCGAAGCTCGGGAATCGCTGCCCACTTGTTCAATCTTTTTTGCCTTTGCGCTTCCTTTGGGACATGTAAAACATCAGCGAGACCGACGACCACAAGCCGGAGGTTTCACTTACCTTTCTTGCTGTCCTTCTTCGAGCGCTCGCCGCATAGTCGTGCCTGTTCTTTTTGCCGCTGTACATTGTCATCGTTGTATTTGAGCACACGGCTCTCGGGCACCCATTCGTCCCAGCTGTAAGAGGACCGCATTGGTAGTAAATGTTTACAGATTATATATATTGTATGGAATTGCATACTTTTTGCTCCAGCCTGCATAATGGATGTAATATTCGACCGGCGTCGCATCAGGTTTTGTTTTGAGCACCTTGGCTTCATAAATTAGCGGCCGTGGAAACACAGTACGCGTTCTCCTGCAAGAGGCGAATGTACTTAATATAATAAATGATAGGAATGATAAGGTTTATGCTTACCATCGGCAAATATAGAGGCTGCATCTCCTGCAGATCCTACGATTTCCATTTTAGCGGGTTTTAATATTTTTATTGTAAAAACAATGAAAAGGCTAGTGATGCGAGTTGTCAAAGATGGCCGATGGCATCGCCTACTATCGATTGGGCACAATCTGAGCACTATCGATGACTGATAGTTACAAATCAAATCATGTGAATGTATGTGATAAATATTTATTTATTTATAAATATATATAAAACAGTCTGTATTTAACGAGGCATAAGCTTATGCTTACACTACACTATAGTATAGTTAATGTTTTGCCGGCGTTGACAACCCCTCTTCTTCCCAGGGTCGTGGGCCTCGTTTGTTTTCCCATTCATCTATGTTCACGGTCTTAACTTTGTCGTACTCCGTTTCCAGTGTAACTTCTTGGCGCTTCTTCATGTTTACTCCGTACTTTTTCATCTCGTCGTAAAATGTCAACACACAGAGTTGTATTCTGATTTGTATGTACCGCATATATCGGTACATTTACTGATAGTCATTTCCATGCAATTCTACATTAACGAATTCGTTTTGCAGCACTGCAACGCAGTTGCAATATTTTCAATAAAATATACATTATATGTAAAAACGTCTATGTTTTAATGCAACTTATGTGTGTCAATAACAGATGCCTGCTTCGGTCGTCAAGAAACCTGCAGCTAAGAAGCTGCCCGCTGTGCCGGAATCAAAGCTGAAATTCAGCAAAAAACAAATCAGCAAACGTGCCGCTGAGTCAAAGCGTCGTCTCAAGCGCGCTGCTGTAATTGCGCTGCGCAAGAAGGAAAATCTGGTCCGTTCCGAAAAGTACCAGAATGCGTACATTAAATCTGACCAGCGTGAGATAAAGCTGCGTCGTCTGGCGTTTGTCGTGCGTATCCGTGGGTATGTATTGCTGTGATAATTATTCTACAGTTTGTTTAAAAACGTTTATCTTTCAGTATCAACAAGGGTGCCCCCAAGTTTCGCAAAGTACTACAGCTGTTCAACATGCCGCGTATTGCCGAGCCTTACATCACCTGAGGGTACCCCAATCTGAAGTCGGTGCGCGACCATAAAAACCACTGTTGCGCAAAATGGTCTAAGCGTTAGTTTAAAAAACAATAGCTTGGAAAAAAACGGGCATGTAAATGGTGAACGCGCTGCGCAAGAAGGAAAATCTGGTCCGTGCCGAAAAGTACCAGAACGAGTACACCAAATCTGACCAGATTAAGGGTAATATAGGTAATGTAATATTGTGCTAATTATCCTACTGTTTATTTAAAAACCTTTAATTATCTTTCAGTATCAACAAGGTTGCCCTCAAGATTCGCAAAGTACTGCAACTGTTCCGATTCCGATCTTCATCAAGTCGATCAAGGCTACCAGGCAGTTGCCAGACACAGTTGACTAATAACAATTCTGTTCAGGCAAGCATATATGTATGTACATACCTCCTTGCCCATATCAGTTGTTTTTCAGTTATCTTAAATATTATTTTTTGTTCTCAGGTTAAAGAGAAGGAAAACACTCAGGAGAACGATACGCCAATGCAGGGCAGAGCGGAAAGATGGATGGAGCGGAACCTGGATACTCCCGAAGTGGTAAGCGAAGCAATTAACAAATTGCGTGCCATCATTATCAAGCCCTTTGAATCGCAGAATACAGAAAAGGATACCGCAGAGAGTGCCGAAGCGTCGCAGTGGCCGTTTGACTCGCAGCACCAGACCCATGGCCGGGGAGGGAACACCCTCGTCGGAGAAGGTGATGCCCGAGAAGCAGCCTTTTATCAAGTACCGAGAAGCGATCAAGTACTTCACTGAGAACCAGGACATTGCCGTGGACGAGAAGTTCTGCTACGTGTACCAGCTGACCTTAAGAAACTACCGGCGGCCCTGGTGCCGTCTGCATGGCGTCAACTTAAAAGCGTAAGTGTGATATTTGTAAGTGAAATTCCGACATCGATTAATAAAGTGAATGTTGCAGCGTGATTTTCCCGAGGTGTCCGCCGATGCGCTTATTGAAAAGTGCGTCGATCAGGGTGTGTGGTGCAACGAGATCTGCGAGACCGGAGGCCGCTGGAGTTTAGAGCGACTGGCCAACTTCATAGCCAAGAAGGCCATGGACAAGAGCAAGAAAGTGCGAGTGAGCAAGTGGTATGTCATTCCCCTCGACGATTTTATAAACAGATGGGTTCAGAGTTGGCTTCTATTTCAGATCATCTATCGCGATCTGGAGCAGCGCGAAAAGCGAAAACAGATAAATGAATTGGAGTTTATGGAACGGAATGGAGAGGCGACCTTCAAAGTAGTCAAGAGGCTGGGTGAAACATTTCTCACGAAGATCAATGGAATAACATTGTGATGAAATAACCATTATCTATTATTTTTTGCAACTTAGGACCAATATGTTACTATCGGATTTCATTGACTGCTTATGTTATTTAGTCAATTTTTATAAAATTTATTCCACTAGAGGTTTTCAATAATTTTCTCAAACTACAATCAATTTTTAATATATGTAGGAATAGTTAACAAATTTTAATCTACACTGCATGCTGACTGAAGATGAATCCTTTTTGCCCATCTAGATTAAGTTGACATCGATTTATACATTTTTCAACTTGCAATAAATTTGAATTCGTAAATTCGCATAAAACATTACTAAACATGAAATGAACACAGTTTGGGCTGCCGCACGGGGTGCTTTATTTGAACATCAGACGACGCCTGTGTATAAGCATCCAGCTTGCGCTTAATCAATTCGTTCTCCACGTCGATCTGGCGCTGGAACTTCTTTTGATTGATTCCCGCTATGGTAAAACGTGTTGGTGCAGGTGGCTGGGGTTGATCGAATAGAATAAGGAGGCTATGAGGGGGTACATACATATCAGACATGAGAGGATTACTCACCTTGGATGTCGTGTTGGTGTTGCACTTGATGGAGCTGGTGCTGGCTTTGATTGGAGCCGTGGGCTTGACCGTCATCATTTTCCGCAGCAAGATCATGTCAATTAATTAAATTAGCGGAGTTTCAATATCTTAATAAAATAAAATCCCGTGGAAACTATATTAAAATGCGTGTTTATTGATTTTTAATTTTGTTGCCTGTGTCAAGTAATTCCCATACGTCAATTAATTAAATTGGCGGAGTTTCAATATCTTTATAAAATAACATCCCGAGAAAACTATATAGAAAGGCGTTTTTATTGATTTTTAATTTGTTGGCCTCTGTCAAGAAATTCCCATATGTTAATTAATTAAATTGGCGGAATTTCAATATCTTTATAAAATAACACCCAGATAAAACTATATAGAAATGCGTTTATGTTGATTTTTAATTTTGTTGGCCTCGGTGGACCTTTTGCAAGAAATGCACATATGTATTTATTCTTATTATTGAAAAAAAGAATATAAATGCACTTGCGAATAAACAAGAATAATTAAGGAAGACTAATCTTATTTATATAAGATCCCACAAAATGAAACGAAATAATGAGTAAAATAATAGAGCAAATAACTGCCTGGGTGCTAAATTAAGTTTACTATTTTGTTTGACGGCAAAAACTGTTTACATACATATGTATGTACATAACAGATAAGTATGTACATTTTTATTTATTTATGTTTTTGTTTTGTTTTTTTTACAGACGATGCCCATATTTATACAGCCAGGCAGTAGGGACAATAAATATCACCACCAACAGAAATTCAAATGAGACAATCGTTGACGCCGTCGCAAAGAGCCGAATTCCGTATGCAGATCAGATTGGCGTTCGTTAAAGGCGTTCGTGTGGCAGTGGCCGTGGGCACAGGTGGCATAGTTCTCGCCATTGCTTCCCAGGTAATCGTTCCATCCATCGCATTTCGATCGTGATGCATTTGACGTCGCCGCAGCTAAAGTGATTCGATCGGAGCCATTGGGACAGTCGTCATCGCTGTCGAATCGATATTGCCTGAAAGAGGGACAATAGAAGGATACATTTTGGAATCTACGAACATCCATTTTCTACCCACTTGTTGAACTCCGACAAATGTCAGTTTGGGCTCTGCAGGCACATAAAACTTGTTCAACTTCTTTGCCAGACGACGCAGCTTAATCTCAAGCTTTTGGCACTAAACTGATCGTGCCTGCACTTGGGTAGAGCCGCACACACCTGTTGATACTGAAAGATAACGGTTTTTTAAATAAATCGTAGAAAAATAAGAACAGTATTACATACCGGCTGTACGGATACACATGACAAATGGCCTCTACTGGAACATACAGGCGATACAATTGAAATAGGGCACCTCCGGGGAGAGAACATGCCTCGTCGAGCAGTTTGCCGAGGCAGGAATTGGAAGTCACCGGATGGTGATTGCGTTACGGATGGAAGACTCGCAGAACCATCGGCCGGTGGACAATGCTGAGCAGCGTGGAGCAGCTTTGGCCGCTGTACATGTGGCAATAGTCGATTCTCCACCACGACATACCGATGCCTGCCGTTTCCTGTCGATCCTGTAGATGTTCCACGCCAAATAGTATCTTTTTAAAATAGGACCGTAATTTTCGGTATATTTAAAAACAAATGCGCGAAGTAACAGAGCTTTCTATCAGTTAAAACTATTTGATCAGGATTTAGTATCCTATTTAGCTAGTAATATTAAACGATTACATCGTTGATGGCTACCTCCTTGCTGGCACTGGTCGACTTGACAGACTTTTTGTGTTCCAAATACTGTTCGGCGATTTGCTGGATCGTCACCTTGGCAGGAAGCTCCAGAAGCTTGTGCTCGCGCACCCCTGCATACCAGTCATCGGTCAGGTAGTGCTTCAGCTCATCAGGTATTTTGATTTTTACTTCCAACTTGTTGGTAAAGCTATCTTCGCTTTCGACACATGGTGCGGGCTCTGATGGCGGTGTAGGAGTCGTTGGGGTTGGAGTAGGTGCTGCTGGTGTTCCCTGCTTTTCGGCAGATGTTGTAGTATCACTGCCGCTTAATGATGAACGTTGTTCGCTAATCCGTTTCTTTTTGGCTGGCACCATTGTGGCACTGTCGTCCTCTGTGATCTCCCCTGTAGCTGAATCTTCCTTCTTTTCATTTGGAGTACCGGGACGGGCCGGAACTATTGCACTTTGTGTTGACTTGCGGTTGGACCGACTGGTGGAGGCATTGGCATTGGCGCTGTTGCTATTGGGAGTCATGCTACTGTTGCTTCCACTGTCCGATTTTGAAATCGGACCCGTACTGGATGTGGGTGTACTGGCCAGTAACGGTAGAGATGTATTTCCCTCCTTTGAAGGAGTCGAAGCTCGGGAATCGCTGCCCACTTGTTCAATCTTTTTTGCCTTTGCGCTTCCTTTGGGACATGTAAAACATCAGCGAGACCGACGACCACAAGCCGGAGGTTTCACTTACCTTTCTTGCTGTCCTTCTTCGAGCGCTCGCCGCATAGTCGTGCCTGTTCTTTTTGCCGCTGTACATTGTCATCGTTGTATTTGAGCACACGGCTCTCGGGCACCCATTCGTCCCAGCTGTAAGAGGACCGCATTGGTAGTAAATGTTTACAGATTATATATATTGTATGGAATTGCATACTTTTTGCTCCAGCCTGCATAATGGATGTAATATTCGACCGGCGTCGCATCAGGTTTTGTTTTGAGCACCTTGGCTTCATAAATTAGCGGCCGTGGAAACACAGTACGCGTTCTCCTGCAAGAGGCGAATGTACTTAATATAATAAATGATAGGAATGATAAGGTTTATGCTTACCATCGGCAAATATAGAGGCTGCATCTCCTGCAGATCCTACGATTTCCATTTTAGCGGGTTTTAATATTTTTATTGTAAAAACAATGAAAAGGCTAGTGATGCGAGTTGTCAAAGATGGCCGATGGCATCGCCTACTATCGATTGGGCACAATCTGAGCACTATCGATGACTGATAGTTACAAATCAAATCATGTGAATGTATGTGATAAATATTTATTTATTTATAAATATATATAAGACAGTCTGTATTTAACGAGGCATAAGCTTATGCTTACACTACACTATAGTATCGTTAATGTTTTGCCGGCGTTGACAACCCCTCTTCTTCCCAGGGTCGTGGGCCTCGTTTGTTTTCCCATTCATCTATGTTCACGGTCTTAACTTTGTCGTACTCCGTTTCCAGTGTAACTTCTTGGCGCTTCTTCATGTTTACTCCGTACTTTTTCATCTCGTCGTAAAATGTCAACACACAGAGTTGTATTCTGATTTGTATGTACCGCATATATCGGTACATTTACTGATAGTCATTTCCATGCAATTCTACATTAACGAGTTCGTTTTGCAGCACTGCAACGCAGTTGCAATATTTTCAATAAAATATACATTATATGTAAAAACGTCTATGTTTTAATGCAACTTATGTGTGTCAATAACAGATGCCTGCTTCGGTCGTCAAGAAACCTGCAGCTAAGAAGCTGCCCGCTGTGCCGGAATCAAAGCTGAAATTCAGCAAAAAACAAATCAGCAAACGTGCCGCTGAGTCAAAGCGTCGTCTCAAGCGCGCTGCTGTAATTGCGCTGCGCAAGAAGGAAAATCTGGTCCGTTCCGAAAAGTACCAGAATGCGTACATTAAATCTGACCAGCGTGAGATAAAGCTGCGTCGTCTGGCGTTTGTCGTGCGTATCCGTGGGTATGTATTGCTGTGATAATTATTCTACAGTTTGTTTAAAAACGTTTATCTTTCAGTATCAACAAGGGTGCCCCCAAGTTTCGCAAAGTACTACAGCTGTTCAACATGCCGCGTATTGCCGAGCCTTACATCACCTGAGGGTACCCCAATCTGAAGTCGGTGCGCGACCATAAAAACCACTGTTGCGCAAAATGGTCTAAGCGTTAGTTTAAAAAACAATAGCTTGGAAAAAACGGGCATGTAAATGGTGAACGCGCTGCGCAAGAAGGAAAATCTGGTCCGTGCCGAAAAGTACCAGAACGAGTACACCAAATCTGACCAGATTAAGGGTAATATAGGTAATGTAATATTGTGCTAATTATCCTACTGTTTATTTAAAAACCTTTAATTATCTTTCAGTATCAACAAGGTTGCCCTCAAGATTCGCAAAGTACTGCAACTGTTCCGATTCCGATCTTCATCAAGTCGATCAAGGCTACGAGGCAGTTGCCAGACACAGTTGACTAATAACAATTCTGTTCAGGCAAGCATATATGTATGTACATACCTCCTTGCCCATATCAGTTGTTTTTCAGTTATCTTAAATATTATTTTTTGTTCTCAGGTTAAAGAGAAGGAAAACACTCAGGAGAACGATACGCCAATGCAGGGCAGAGCGGAAAGATGGATGGAGCGGAACCTGGATACTCCAGAAGTGGTAAGCGAAGCAATTAACAAATTGCGTGCCATCATTATCAAGCCCTTTGAATCGCAGAATACAGAAAAGGATACCGCAGAGAGTGCCGAAGCGTCGCAGTTTCCGTTTGACTCGCAGCACCAGACCCATGGCCGGGGAGGGAACACCCTCGTCGGAGAAGGTGATGCCCGAGAAGCAGCCTTTTATCAAGCACCGAGAAGCGATCAAGTACTTCACTGAGAACCAGGACATTGCCGTGGACGAGAAGTTCTGCTACGTGTACCAGCTGACCTTAAGAAACTACCGGCGGCCCTGGTGCCGTCTGCATGGCGTCAACTTAAAAGCGTAAGTGTGATATTTGTAAGTGAAATTCCGACATCGATTAATAAAGTGAATGTTGCAGCGTGATTTTCCCGAGGTGTCCGCCGATGCGCTTATGGAAAAGTGCGTCGATCAGGGTGTGTGGTGCAACGAGATCTGCGAGACCGGAGGCCGCTGGAGTTTAGAGCGACTGGCCAACTTCATAGCCAAGAAGGCCATGGACAAGAGCAAGAAAGTGCGAGTGAGCAAGTGGTATGTCATTCCCCTCGACGATTTTATAAACAGATGGGTTCAGAGTTGGCTTCTATTTCAGATCATCTATCGCGATCTGGAGCAGCGCGAAAAGCGAAAACAGATAAATGAATTGGAGTTTATGGAACGGAATGGAGAGGCGACCTTCAAAGTAGTCAAGAGGCTGGGTGAAACATTTCTCACGAAGATCAATGGAATAACATTGTGATGAAATAACCATTATCTATTATTTTTTGCAACTTAGGACCAATATGTTACTATCGGATTTCATTGACTGCTTATGTTATTTAGTCAATTTTTATAAAATTTATTCCACTAGAGGTTTTCAATAATTTTCTCAAACTACAATCAATTTTTAATATATGTAGGAATAGTTAACAAATTTTAATCTACACTGCATGCTGACTGAAGATGAATCCTTTTTGCCCATCTAGATTAAGTTGACATCGATTTATACATTTTTCAACTTGCAATAAATTTGAATTCGTAAATTCGCATAAAACATTACTAAACATGAAATGAACACAGTTTGGGCTGCCGCACGGGGTGCTTTATTTGAACATCAGACGACGCCTGTGTATAAGCATCCAGCTTGCGCTTAATCAATTCGTTCTCCACGTCGATCTGGCGCTGGAACTTCTTTTGATTGATTCCCGCTATGGTAAAACGTGTTGGTGCAGGTGGCTGGGGTTGATCGAATAGAATAAGGAGGCTATGAGGGGGTACATACATATCAGACATGAGAGGATTACTCACCTTGGATGTCGTGTTGGTGTTGCACTTGATGGAGCTGGTGCTGGCTTTGATTGGAGCCGTGGGCTTGACCGTCATCATTTTCCGCAGCAAGATCATGTCAATTAATTAAATTAGCGGAGTTTCAATATCTTAATAAAATAAAATCCCGTGGAAACTATATTAAAATGCGTGTTTATTGATTTTTAATTTTGTTGCCTGTGTCAAGTAATTCCCATACGTCAATTAATTAAATTGGCGGAGTTTCAATATCTTTATAAAATAACATCCCGAGAAAACTATAGAAAGGCGTTTTTATTGATTTTTAATTTGTTGGCCTCTGTCAAGAAATTCCCATATGTTAATTAATTAAATTGGCGGAATTTCAATATCTTTATAAAATAACACCCAGATAAAACTATATAGAAATGCGTTTATGTTGATTTTTAATTTTGTTGGCCTCGGTGGACCTTTTGCAAGAAATGCACATATGTATTTATTCTTATTATTGAAAAAAAGAATATAAATGCACTTGCGAATAAACAAGAATAATTAAGGAAGACTAATCTTATTTATATAAGATCCCACAAAATGAAACGAAATAATGAGTAAAATAATAGAGCAAATAACTGCCTGGGTGCTAAATTAAGTTTACTATTTTGTTTGACGGCAAAAACTGTTTACATACATATGTATGTACATAACAGATAAGTATGTACATTTTTATTTATTTATGTTTTTGCTTTGTTTTTTTTACAGACGATGCCCATATTTATACAGCCAGGCAGTAGGGACAATAAATATCACCACCAACAGAAATTCAAATGAGACAATCGTTGACGCCGTCGCAAAGAGCCGAATTCCGTATGCAGATCAGATTGGCGTTCGTTAAAGGCGTTCGTGTGGCAGTGGCCGTGGGCACAGGTGGCATAGTTCTCGCCATTGCTTCCCAGGTAATCGTTCCATCCATCGCATTTCGATCGTGATGCATTTGACGTCGCCGCAGCTAAAGTGATTCGATCGGAGCCATTGGGACAGTCGTCATCGCTGTCGAATCGATATTGCCTGAAAGAGGGACAATAGAAGGATACATTTTGGAATCTACGAACATCCATTTTCTACCCACTTGTTGAACTCCGACAAATGTCAGTTTGGGCTCTGCAGGCACATAAAACTTGTTCAACTTCTTTGCCAGACGACGCAGCTTAATCTCAAGCTTTTGGCACTAAACTGATCGTGCCTGCACTTGGGTAGAGCCGCACACACCTGTTGATACTGAAAGATAACGGTTTTTTAAATAAATCGTAGAAAAATAAGAACAGTATTACATACCGGCTGTACGGATACACATGACAAATGGCCTCTACTGGAACATACAGGCGATACAATTGAAATAGGGCACCTCCGGGGAGAGAACATGCCTCGTCGAGCAGTTTGCCGAGGCAGGAATTGGAAGTCACCGGATGGTGATTGCGTTACGGATGGAAGACTCGCAGAACCATCGGCCGGTGGACAATGCTGAGCAGCGTGGAGCAGCTTTGGCCGCTGTACATGTGGCAATAGTCGATTCTCCACCACGACATACCGATGCCTGCCGTTTCCTGTCGATCCTGTAGATGTTCCACGCCAAATAGTATCTTTTTAAAATAGGACCGTAATTTTCGGTATATTTAAAAACAAATGCGCGAAGTAACAGAGCTTTCTATCAGTTAAAACTATTTGATCAGGATTTAGTATCCTATTTAGCTAGTAATATTAAACGATTACATCGTTGATGGCTACCTCCTTGCTGGCACTGGTCGACTTGACAGACTTTTTGTGTTCCAAATACTGTTCGGCGATTTGCTGGATCGTCACCTTGGCAGGAAGCTCCAGCAGCTTGTGCTCGCGCACCACTGCATACCAGTCATCGGTCAGGTAGTGCTTCAGCTCATCAGGTATTTTGATTTTTACTTCCAACTTGTTGGTAAAGCTATCTTCGCTTTCGACACATGGTGCGGGCTCTGATGGCGGTGTAGGAGTCGTTGGGGTTGGAGTAGGTGCTGCTGGTGTTCCCTGCTTTTCGGCAGATGTTGTAGTATCACTGCCCCTTAATGATGAACGTTGTTCGCTAATCCGTTTCTTTTTGGCTGGCACCATTGTGGCACTGTCGTCCTCTGTGATCTCCCCTGTAGCTGAATCTTCCTTCTTTTCATTTGGAGTACCGGGACGTGCCGGAACTATTGTACTGTGTGTTGACTTGCGGTTGGACCGACTGGTGGAGGCATTGGCATTGGCGCTGTTGCTATTGGGAGTCATGCTACTGTTGCTTCCACTGTCCGATTTTGAAATCGGACCCGTACTGGATGTGGGTGTACTGGCCAGTAACGGTAGAGATGTATTTCCCTCCTTTGAAGGAGTCGAAGCTCGGGAATCGCTGCCCACTTGTTCAATCTTTTTTGCCTTTGCGCTTCCTTTGGGACATGTAAAACATCAGCGAGACCGACGACCACAAGCCGGAGGTTTCACTTACCTTTCTTGCTGTCCTTCTTCGAGCGCTCGCCGCATAGTCGTGCCTGTTCTTTTTGCCGCTGTACATTGTCATCGTTGTATTTGAGCACACGGCTCTCGGGCACCCATTCGTCCCAGCTGTAAGAGGACCGCATTGGTAGTAAATGTTTACAGATTATATATATTGTATGGAATTGCATACTTTTTGCTCCAGCCTGCATAATGGATGTAATATTCGACCGGCGTCGCATCAGGTTTTGTTTTGAGCACCTTGGCTTCATAAATTAGCGGCCGTGGAAACACAGTACGCGTTCTCCTGCAAGAGGCGAATGTACTTAATATAATAAATGATAGGAATGATAAGGTTTATGCTTACCATCGGCAAATATAGAGGCTGCATCTCCTGCAGATCCTACGATTTCCATTTTAGCGGGTTTTAATATTTTTATTGTAAAAACAATGAAAAGGCTAGTGATGCGAGTTGTCAAAGATGGCCGATGGCATCGCCTACTATCGATTGGGCACAATCTGAGCACTATCGATGACTGATAGTTACAAATAAAATCATGTGAATGTATGTGATAAATATTTATTTATTTATAAATATATATAAAACAGTCTGTATTTAACGAGGCATAAGCTTATGCTTACACTACACTATAGTATAGTTAATGTTTTGCCGGCGTTGACAACCCCTCTTCTTCCCAGGGTCGTGGGCCTCGTTTGTTTTCCCATTCATCTATGTTCACGGTCTTAACTTTGTCGTACTCCGTTTCCAGTGTAACTTCTTGGCGCTTCTTCATGTTTACTCCGTACTTTTTCATCTCGTCGTAAAATGTCAACACACAGAGTTGTATTCTGATTTGTATGTACCGCATATATCGGTACATTTACTGATAGTCATTTCCATGCAATTCTACATTAACGAATTCGTTTTGCAGCACTGCAACGCAGTTGCAATATTTTCAATAAAATATACATTATATGTAAAAACGTCTATGTTTTAATGCAACTTATGTGTGTCAATAACAGATGCCTGCTTCGGTCGTCAAGAAACCTGCAGCTAAGAAGCTGCCCGCTGTGCCGGAATCAAAGCTGAAATTCAGCAAAAAACAAATCAGCAAACGTGCCGCTGAGTCAAAGCGTCGTCTCAAGCGCGCTGCTGTAATTGCGCTGCGCAAGAAGGAAAATCTGGTCCGTTCCGAAAAGTACCAGAATGCGTACATTAAATCTGACCAGCGTGAGATAAAGCTGCGTCGTCTGGCGTTTGTCGTGCGTATCCGTGGGTATGTATTGCTGTGATAATTATTCTACAGTTTGTTTAAAAACGTTTATCTTTCAGTATCAACAAGGGTGCCCCCAAGTTTCGCAAAGTACTACAGCTGTTCAACATGCCGCGTATTGCCGAGCCTTACATCACCTGAGGGTACCCCAATCTGAAGTCGGTGCGCGACCATAAAAACCACTGTTGCGCAAAATGGTCTAAGCGTTAGTTTAAAAAACAATAGCTTGGAAAAAACGGGCATGTAAATGGTGAACGCGCTGCGCAAGAAGGAAAATCTGGTCCGTCCCGAAAAGTACCAGAACGAGTACACCAAATCTGACCAGATTAAGGGTAATATAGGTAATGTAATATTGTGCTAATTATCCTACTGTTTATTTAAAAACCTTTAATTATCTTTCAGTATCAACAAGGTTGCCCTCAAGATTCGCAAAGTACTGCAACTGTTCCGATTCCGATCTTCATCAAGTCGATCAAGGCTACCAGGCAGTTGCCAGACACAGTTGACTAATAACAATTCTGTTCAGGCAAGCATATATGTATGTACATACCTCCTTGCCCATATCAGTTGTTTTTCAGTTATCTTAAATATTATTTTTTGTTCTCAGGTTAAAGAGAAGGAAAACACTCAGGAGAACGATACGCCAATGCAGGGCAGAGCGGAAAGATGGATGGAGCGGAACCTGGATACTCCAGAAGTGGTAAGCGAAGCAATTAACAAATTGCGTGCCATCATTATCAAGCCCTTTGAATCGCAGAATACAGAAAAGGATACCGCAGAGAGTGCCGAAGCGTCGCAGTGGCCGTTTGACTCGCAGCACCAGACCCATGGCCGGGGAGGGAACACCCTCGTCGGAGAAGGTGATGCCCGAGAAGCAGCCTTTTATCAAGTACCGAGAAGCGATCAAGTACTTCACTGAGAACCAGGACATTGCCGTGGACGAGAAGTTCTGCTACGTGTACCAGCTGACCTTAAGAAACTACCGGCGGCCCTGGTGCCGTCTGCATGGCGTCAACTTAAAAGCGTAAGTGTGATATTTGTAAGTGAAATTCCGACATCGATTAATAAAGTGAATGTTGCAGCGTGATTTTCCCGAGGTGTCCGCCGATGCGCTTATTGAAAAGTGCGTCGATCAGGGTGTGTGGTGCAACGAGATCTGCGAGACCGGAGGCCGCTGGAGTTTAGAGCGACTGGCCAACTTCATAGCCAAGAAGGCCATGGACAAGAGCAAGAAAGTGCGAGTGAGCAAGTGGTATGTCATTCCCCTCGACGATTTTATAAACAGATGGGTTCAGAGTTGGCTTCTATTTCAGATCATCTATCGCGATCTGGAGCAGCGCGAAAAGCGAAAACAGATAAATGAATTGGAGTTTATGGAACGGAATGGAGAGGCGACCTTCAAAGTAGTCAAGAGGCTGGGTGAAACATTTCTCACGAAGATCAATGGAATAACATTGTGATGAAATAACCATTATCTATTATTTTTTGCAACTTAGGACCAATATGTTACTATCGGATTTCATTGACTGCTTATGTTATTTAGTCAATTTTTATAAAATTTATTCCACTAGAGGTTTTCAATAATTTTCTCAAACTACAATCAATTTTTAATATATGTAGGAATAGTTAACAAATTTTAATCTACACTGCATGCTGACTGAAGATGAATCCTTTTTGCCCATCTAGATTAAGTTGACATCGATTTATACATTTTTCAACTTGCAATAAATTTGAATTCGTAAATTCGCATAAAACATTACTAAACATGAAATGAACACAGTTTGGGCTGCCGCACGGGGTGCTTTATTTGAACATCAGACGACGCCTGTGTATAAGCATCCAGCTTGCGCTTAATCAATTCGTTCTCCACGTCGATCTGGCGCTGGAACTTCTTTTGATTGATTCCCGCTATGGTAAAACGTGTTGGTGCAGGTGGCTGGGGTTGATCGAATAGAATAAGGAGGCTATGAGGGGGTACATACATATCAGACATGAGAGGATTACTCACCTTGGATGTCGTGTTGGTGTTGCACTTGATGGAGCTGGTGCTGGCTTTGATTGGAGCCGTGGGCTTGACCGTCATCATTTTCCGCAGCAAGATCATGTCAATTAATTAAATTAGCGGAGTTTCAATATCTTAATAAAATAAAATCCCGTGGAAACTATATTAAAATGCGTGTTTATTGATTTTTAATTTTGTTGCCTCTGTCAAGTAATTCCCATACGTCAATTAATTAAATTGGCGGAGTTTCAATATCTTTATAAAATAACATCCCGAGAAAACTATATAGAAAGGCGTTTTTATTGATTTTTAATTTGTTGGCCTCTGTCAAGAAATTCCCATATGTTAATTAATTAAATTGGCGGAATTTCAATATCTTTATAAAATAACACCCAGATAAAACTATATAGAAATGCGTTTATGTTGATTTTTAATTTTGTTGGCCTCGGTGGACCTTTTGCAAGAAATGCACATATGTATTTATTCTTATTATTGAAAAAAAGAATATAAATGCACTTGCGAATAAACAAGAATAATTAAGGAAGACTAATCTTATTTATATAAGATCCCACAAAATGAAACGAAATAATGAGTAAAATAATAGAGCAAATAACTGCCTGGGTGCTAAATTAAGTTTACTATTTTGTTTGACGGCAAAAACTGTTTACATACATATGTATGTACATAACAGATAAGTATGTACATTTTTATTTATTTATGTTTTTGCTTTGTTTTTTTTACAGACGATGCCCATATTTATACCGCCAGGCAGTAGGGACAATAAATATCACCACCAACAGAAATTCAAATGAGACAATCGTTGACGCCGTCGCAAAGAGCCGAATTCCGTATGCAGATCAGATTGGCGTTCGTTAAAGGCGTTCGTGTGGCAGTGGCCGTGGGCACAGGTGGCATAGTTCTCGCCATTGCTTCCCAGGTAATCGTTCCATCCATCGCATTTCGATCGTGATGCATTTGACGTCGCCGCAGCTAAAGTGATTCGATCGGAGCCATTGGGACAGTCGTCATCGCTGTCGAATCGATATTGCCTGAAAGAGGGACAATAGAAGGATACATTTTGGAATCTACGAACATCCATTTTCTACCCACTTGTTGAACTCCGACAAATGTCAGTTTGGGCTCTGCAGGCACATAAAACTTGTTCAACTTCTTTGCCAGACGACGCAGCTTAATCTCAAGCTTTTGGCACTAAACTGATCGTGCCTGCACTTGGGTAGAGCCGCACACACCTGTTGATACTGAAAGATAACGGTTTTTTAAATAAATCGTAGAAAAATAAGAACAGTATTACATACCGGCTGTACGGATACACATGACAAATGGCCTCTACTGGAACATACAGGCGATACAATTGAAATAGGGCACCTCCGGGGAGAGAACATGCCTCGTCGAGCAGTTTGCCGAGGCAGGAATTGGAAGTCACCGGATGGTGATTGCGTTACGGATGGAAGACTCGCAGATCCATCGGCCGGTGGACAATGCTGAGCAGCGTGGAGCAGCTTTGGCCGCTGTACATGTGGCAATAGTCGATTCTCCACCACGACATACCGATGCCTGCCGTTTCCTGTCGATCCTGTAGATGTTCCACGCCAAATAGTATCTTTTTAAAATAGGACCGTAATTTTCGGTATATTTAAAAACAAATGCGCGAAGTAACAGAGCTTTCTATCAGTTAAAACTATTTGATCAGGATTTAGTATCCTATTCAGCTAGTAATATTAAACGATTACATCGTTGATGGCTACCTCCTTGCTGGCACTGGTCGACTTGACAGACTTTTTGTGTTCCAAATACTGTTCGGCGATTTGCTGGATCGTCACCTTGGCAGGAAGCTCCAGCAGCTTGTGCTCGCGCACCACTGCATACCAGTCATCGGTCAGGTAGTGCTTCAGCTCATCAGGTATTTTGATCTCCCCTGTAGCTGAATCTTCCTTCTTTTCATTTGGAGTACCGGGACGTGCCGGAACTATTGTACTGTGTGTTGACTTGCGGTTGGACCGACTGGTGGAGGCATTGGCATTGGCGCTGTTGCTATTGGGAGTCATGCTACTGTTGCTTCCACTGTCCGATTTTGAAATCGGACCCGTACTGGATGTGGGTGTACTGGCCAGTAACGGTAGAGATGTATTTCCCTCCTTTGAAGGAGTCGAAGCTCGGGAATCGCTGCCCACTTGTTCAATCTTTTTTGCCTTTGCGCTTCCTTTGGGACATGTAAAACATCAGCGAGACCGACGACCACAAGCCGGAGGTTTCACTTACCTTTCTTGCTGTCCTTCTTCGAGCGCTCGCCGCATAGTCGTGCCTGTTCTTTTTGCCGCTGTACATTGTCATCGTTGTATTTGAGCACACGGCTCTCGGGCACCCATTCGTCCCAGCTGTAAGAGGACCGCATTGGTAGTAAATGTTTACAGATTATATATATTGTATGGAATTGCATACTTTTTGCTCCAGCCTGCATAATGGATGTAATATTCGACCGGCGTCGCATCAGGTTTTGTTTTGAGCACCTTGGCTTCATAAATTAGCGGCCGTGGAAACACAGTACGCGTTCTCCTGCAAGAGGCGAATGTACTTAATATAATAAATGATAGGAATGATAAGGTTTATGCTTACCATCGGCAAATATAGAGGCTGCATCTCCTGCAGATCCTACGATTTCCATTTTAGCGGGTTTTAATATTTTTATTGTAAAAACAATGAAAAGGCTAGTGATGCGAGTTGTCAAAGATGGCCGATGGCATCGCCTACTATCGATTGGGCACAATCTGAGCACTATCGATGACTGATAGTTACAAATCAAATCATGTGAATGTATGTGATAAATATTTATTTATTTATAAATATATATAAGACAGTCTGTATTTAACGAGGCATAAGCTTATGCTTACACTACACTATAGTATCGTTAATGTTTTGCCGGCGTTGACAACCCCTCTTCTTCCCAGGGTCGTGGGCCTCGTTTGTTTTCCCATTCATCTATGTTCACGGTCTTAACTTTGTCGTACTCCGTTTCCAGTGTAACTTCTTGGCGCTTCTTCATGTTTACTCCGTACTTTTTCATCTCGTCGTAAAATGTCAACACACAGAGTTGTATTCTGATTTGTATGTACCGCATATATCGGTACATTTACTGATAGTCATTTCCATGCAATTCTACATTAACGAGTTCGTTTTGCAGCACTGCAACGCAGTTGCAATATTTTCAATAAAATATACATTATATGTAAAAACGTCTATGTTTTAATGCAACTTATGTGTGTCAATAACAGATGCCTGCTTCGGTCGTCAAGAAACCTGCAGCTAAGAAGCTGCCCGCTGTGCCGGAATCAAAGCTGAAATTCAGCAAAAAACAAATCAGCAAACGTGCCGCTGAGTCAAAGCGTCGTCTCAAGCGCGCTGCTGTAATTGCGCTGCGCAAGAAGGAAAATCTGGTCCGTTCCGAAAAGTACCAGAATGCGTACATTAAATCTGACCAGCGTGAGATAAAGCTGCGTCGTCTGGCGTTTGTCGTGCGTATCCGTGGGTATGTATTGCTGTGATAATTATTCTACAGTTTGTTTAAAAACGTTTATCTTTCAGTATCAACAAGGGTGCCCCCAAGTTTCGCAAAGTACTACAGCTGTTCAACATGCCGCGTATTGCCGAGCCTTACATCACCTGAGGGTACCCCAATCTGAAGTCGGTGCGCGACCATAAAAACCACTGTTGCGCAAAATGGTCTAAGCGTTAGTTTAAAAAACAATAGCTTGGAAAAAACGGGCATGTAAATGGTGAACGCGCTGCGCAAGAAGGAAAATCTGGTCCGTGCCGAAAAGTACCAGAACGAGTACACCAAATCTGACCAGATTAAGGGTAATATAGGTAATGTAATATTGTGCTAATTATCCTACTGTTTATTTAAAAACCTTTAATTATCTTTCAGTATCAACAAGGTTGCCCTCAAGATTCGCAAAGTACTGCAACTGTTCCGATTCCGATCTTCATCAAGTCGATCAAGGCTACCAGGCAGTTGCCAGACACAGTTGACTAATAACAATTCTGTTCAGGCAAGCATATATGTATGTACATACCTCCTTGCCCATATCAGTTGTTTTTCAGTTATCTTAAATATTATTTTTTGTTCTCAGGTTAAAGAGAAGGAAAACACTCAGGAGAACGATACGCCAATGCAGGGCAGAGCGGAAAGATGGATGGAGCGGAACCTGGATACTCCCGAAGTGGTAAGCGAAGCAATTAACAAATTGCGTGCCATCATTATCAAGCCCTTTGAATCGCAGAATACAGAAAAGGATACCGCAGAGAGTGCCGAAGCGTCGCAGTGGCCGTTTGACTCGCAGCACCAGACCCATGGCCGGGGAGGGAACACCCTCGTCGGAGAAGGTGATGCCCGAGAAGCAGCCTTTTATCAAGCACCGAGAAGCGATCAAGTACTTCACTGAGAACCAGGACATTGCCGTGGACGAGAAGTTCTGCTACGTGTACCAGCTGACCTTAAGAAACTACCGGCGGCCCTGGTGCCGTCTGCATGGCGTCAACTTAAAAGCGTAAGTGTGATATTTGTAAGTGAAATTCCGACATCGATTAATAAAGTGAATGTTGCAGCGTGATTTTCCCGAGGTGTCCGCCGATGCGCTTATGGAAAAGTGCGTCGATCAGGGTGTGTGGTGCAACGAGATCTGCGAGACCGGAGGCCGCTGGAGTTTAGAGCGACTGGCCAACTTCATAGCCAAGAAGGCCATGGACAAGAGCAAGAAAGTGCGAGTGAGCAAGTGGTATGTCATTCCCCTCGACGATTTTATAAACAGATGGGTTCAGAGTTGGCTTCTATTTCAGATCATCTATCGCGATCTGGAGCAGCGCGAAAAGCGAAAACAGATAAATGAATTGGAGTTTATGGAACGGAATGGAGAGGCGACCTTCAAAGTAGTCAAGAGGCTGGGTGAAACATTTCTCACGAAGATCAATGGAATAACATTGTGATGAAATAACCATTATCTATTATTTTTTGCAACTTAGGACCAATATGTTACTATCGGATTTCATTGACTGCTTATGTTATTTAGTCAATTTTTATAAAATTTATTCCACTAGAGGTTTTCAATAATTTTCTCAAACTACAATCAATTTTTAATATATGTAGGAATAGTTAACAAATTTTAATCTACACTGCATGCTGACTGAAGATGAATCCTTTTTGCCCATCTAGATTAAGTTGACATCGATTTATACATTTTTCAACTTGCAATAAATTTGAATTCGTAAATTCGCATAAAACATTACTAAACATGAAATGAACACAGTTTGGGCTGCCGCACGGGGTGCTTTATTTGAACATCAGACGACGCCTGTGTATAAGCATCCAGCTTGCGCTTAATCAATTCGTTCTCCACGTCGATCTGGCGCTGGAACTTCTTTTGATTGATTCCCGCTATGGTAAAACGTGTTGGTGCAGGTGGCTGGGGTTGATCGAATAGAATAAGGAGGCTATGAGGGGGTACATACATATCAGACATGAGAGGATTACTCACCTTGGATGTCGTGTTGGTGTTGCACTTGATGGAGCTGGTGCTGGCTTTGATTGGAGCCGTGGGCTTGACCGTCATCATTTTCCGCAGCAAGATCATGTCAATTAATTAAATTAGCGGAGTTTCAATATCTTAATAAAATAAAATCCCGTGGAAACTATATTAAAATGCGTGTTTATTGATTTTTAATTTTGTTGCCTCTGTCAAGTAATTCCCATACGTCAATTAATTAAATTGGCGGAGTTTCAATATCTTTATAAAATAACATCCCGAGAAAACTATATAGAAAGGCGTTTTTATTGATTTTTAATTTGTTGGCCTCTGTCAAGAAATTCCCATATGTTAATTAATTAAATTGGCGGAATTTCAATATCTTTATAAAATAACACCCAGATAAAACTATATAGAAATGCGTTTATGTTGATTTTTAATTTTGTTGGCCTCGGTGGACCTTTTGCAAGAAATGCACATATGTATTTATTCTTATTATTGAAAAAAAGAATATAAATGCACTTGCGAATTAACAAGAATAATTAAGGAAGACTAATCTAATTTATATAAGATCCCACAAAATGGAACGAAATAATGAGTAAAATAATAGAGCAAATAACTGCCTGGGTGCTAAATTAAGTTTACTATTTTGTTTGACGGCAAAAACTGTTTACATACATGTGTATGTACATAACAGATAAGTATGTACATTTTTATTTATGTATGTTTTTGTTTTATTGTTTTTTTTACAGACGATGCCCATATTTATACCGCCAGGCAGTAGGGACAATAAATATCACCACCAACAGAAATTCAAATGAGACAATCGTTGACGCCGTCGCAAAGAGCCGAATTCCGTATGCAGATCAGATTGGCGTTCGTTAAAGGCGTTCGTGTGGCAGTGGCCGTGGGCACAGGTGGCATAGTTCTCGCCATTGCTTCCCAGGTAATCGTTCCATCCATCGCATTTCGATCGTGATGCATTTGACGTCGCCGCAGCTAAAGTGATTCGATCGGAGCCATTGGGACAGTCGTCATCGCTGTCGAATCGATATTGCCTGAAAGAGGGACAATAGAAGGATACATTTTGGAATCTACGAACATCCATTTTCTACCCACTTGTTGAACTCCGACAAATGTCAGTTTGGGCTCTGCAGGCACATAAAACTTGTTAAACTTCTTTGCCAGACGACGCAGCTTAATCTCAAGCTTTTGGCACTAAACTGATCGTGCCTGCACTTGGGTAGAGCCGCACACACCTGTTGATACTGAAAGATAACGGCTTTTTAAATAAATCGTAGAAAAATAAGAACAGTATTACATACCGGCTGTACGGATACACATGACAAATGGCCTCTACTGGAACATACAGGCGATACAATTGAAATAGGGCACCTCCGGGGTGTTCTCTCCCCTCGTCGAGCAGTTTGCCGAGGCAGGAATTGGAAGTCACCGGATGGTGATTGCGTTACGGATGGAAGACTCGCAGATCCATCGGCCGGTGGACAATGCTGAGCAGCGTGGAGCAGCTTTGGCCGCTGTACATGTGGCAATAGTCGATTCTCCACCACGACATACCGATGCCTGCCGTTTCCTGTCGATCCTGTAGATGTTCCACGCCAAATAGTATCTTTTTAAAATAGGACCGTAATTTTCGGTATATTTAAAAACAAATGCGCGAAGTAACAGAGCTTTCTATCAGTTAAAACTATTTGATCAGGATTTAGTATCCTATTCAGCTAGTAATATTAAACGATTACATCGTTGATGGCTACCTCCTTGCTGGCACTGGTCGACTTGACAGACTTTTTGTGTTCCAAATACTGTTCGGCGATTTGCTGGATCGTCACCTTGGCAGGAAGCTCCAGCAGCTTGTGCTCGCGCACCACTGCATACCAGTCATCGGTCAGGTAGTGCTTCAGCTCATCAGGTATTTTGATCTCCCCTGTAGCTGAATCTTCCTTCTTTTCATTTGGAGTACCGGGACGTGCCGGAACTATTGTACTGTGTGTTGACTTGCGGTTGGACCGACTGGTGGAGGCATTGGCATTGGCGCTGTTGCTATTGGGAGTCATGCTACTGTTGCTTCCACTGTCCGATTTTGAAATCGGACCCGTACTGGATGTGGGTGTACTGGCCAGTAACGGTAGAGATGTATTTCCCTCCTTTGAAGGAGTCGAAGCTCGGGAATCGCTGCCCACTTGTTCAATCTTTTTTGCCTTTGCGCTTCCTTTGGGACATGTAAAACATCAGCGAGACCGACGACCACAAGCCGGAGGTTTCACTTACCTTTCTTGCTGTCCTTCTTCGAGCGCTCGCCGCATAGTCGTGCCTGTTCTTTTTGCCGCTGTACATTGTCATCGTTGTATTTGAGCACACGGCTCTCGGGCACCCATTCGTCCCAGCTGTAAGAGGACCGCATTGGTAGTAAATGTTTACAGATTATATATATTGTATGGAATTGCATACTTTTTGCTCCAGCCTGCATAATGGATGTAATATTCGACCGGCGTCGCATCAGGTTTTGTTTTGAGCACCTTGGCTTCATAAATTAGCGGCCGTGGAAACACAGTACGCGTTCTCCTGCAAGAGGCGAATGTACTTAATATAATAAATGATAGGAATGATAAGGTTTATGCTTACCATCGGCAAATATAGAGGCTGCATCTCCTGCAGATCCTACGATTTCCATTTTAGCGGGTTTTAATATTTTTATTGTAAAAACAATGAAAAGGCTAGTGATGCGAGTTGTCAAAGATGGCCGATGGCATCGCCTACTATCGATTGGGCACAATCTGAGCACTATCGATGACTGATAGTTACAAATCAAATCATGTGAATGTATGTGATAAATATTTATTTATTTATAAATATATATAAAACAGTCTGTATTTAACGAGGCATAAGCTTATGCTTACACTACACTATAGTATAGTTAATGTTTTGCCGGCGTTGACAACCCCTCTTCTTCCCAGGGTCGTGGGCCTCGTTTGTTTTCCCATTCATCTATGTTCACGGTCTTAACTTTGTCGTACTCCGTTTCCAGTGTAACTTCTTGGCGCTTCTTCATGTTTACTCCGTACTTTTTCATCTCGTCGTAAAATGTCAACACACAGAGTTGTATTCTGATTTGTATGTACCGCATATATCGGTACATTTACTGATAGTCATTTCCATGCAATTCTACATTAACGAGTTCGTTTTGCAGCACTGCAACGCAGTTGCAATATTTTCAATAAAATATACATTACACACAGAGTTGTATTCTGATTTGTATGTACCGCATATATCGGTACATTTACTGATAGTCATTTCCATGCAATTCTACATTAACGAGTTCGTTTTGCAGCACTGCAACGCAGTTGCAATATTTTCAATAAAATATACATTATATGTAATATGTTTTAATGCAACTTATGTGTGTCAATAACAGATGCCTGCTTCGGTCGTCAAGAAACCTGCAGCTAAGAAGCTGCCCGCTGTGCCGGAATCAAAGCTGAAATTCAGCAAAAAACAAATCAGCAAACGTGCCGCTGAGTCAAAGCGTCGTCTCAAGCGCGCTGCTGTAATTGCGCTGCGCAAGAAGGAAAATCTGGTCCGTTCCGAAAAGTACCAGAATGCGTACATTAAATCTGACCAGCGTGAGATAAAGCTGCGTCGTCTGGCGTTTGTCGTGCGTATCCGTGGGTATGTATTGCTGTGATAATTATTCTACAGTTTGTTTAAAAACGTTTATCTTTCAGTATCAACAAGGGTGCCCCCAAGTTTCGCAAAGTACTACAGCTGTTCAACATGCCGCGTATTGCCGAGCCTTACATCACCTGAGGGTACCCCAATCTGAAGTCGGTGCGCGACCATAAAAACCACTGTTGCGCAAAATGGTCTAAGCGTTAGTTTAAAAAACAATAGCTTGGAAAAAAACGGGCATGTAAATGGTGAACGCGCTGCGCAAGAAGGAAAATCTGGTCCGTGCCGAAAAGTACCAGAACGAGTACACCAAATCTGACCAGATTAAGGGTAATATAGGTAATGTAATATTGTGCTAATTATCCTACTGTTTATTTAAAAACCTTTAATTATCTTTCAGTATCAACAAGGTTGCCCTCAAGATTCGCAAAGTACTGCAACTGTTCCGATTCCGATCTTCATCAAGTCGATCAAGGCTACCAGGCAGTTGCCAGACACAGTTGACTAATAACAATTCTGTTCAGGCAAGCATATATGTATGTACATACCTCCTTGCCCATATCAGTTGTTTTTCAGTTATCTTAAATATTATTTTTTGTTCTCAGGTTAAAGAGAAGGAAAACACTCAGGAGAACGATACGCCAATGCAGGGCAGAGCGGAAAGATGGATGGAGCGGAACCTGGATACTCCCGAAGTGGTAAGCGAAGCAATTAACAAATTGCGTGCCATCATTATCAAGCCCTTTGAATCGCAGAATACAGAAAAGGATACCGCAGAGAGTGCCGAAGCGTCGCAGTGGCCGTTTGACTCGCAGCACCAGACCCATGGCCGGGGAGGGAACACCCTCGTCGGAGAAGGTGATGCCCGAGAAGCAGCCTTTTATCAAGCACCGAGAAGCGATCAAGTACTTCACTGAGAACCAGGACATTGCCGTGGACGAGAAGTTCTGCTACGTGTACCAGCTGACCTTAAGAAACTACCGGCGGCCCTGGTGCCGTCTGCATGGCGTCAACTTAAAAGCGTAAGTGTGATATTTGTAAGTGAAATTCCGACATCGATTAATAAAGTGAATGTTGCAGCGTGATTTTCCCGAGGTGTCCGCCGATGCGCTTATGGAAAAGTGCGTCGATCAGGGTGTGTGGTGCAACGAGATCTGCGAGACCGGAGGCCGCTGGAGTTTAGAGCGACTGGCCAACTTCATAGCCAAGAAGGCCATGGACAAGAGCAAGAAAGTGCGAGTGAGCAAGTGGTATGTCATTCCCCTCGACGATTTTATAAACAGATGGGTTCAGAGTTGGCTTCTATTTCAGATCATCTATCGCGATCTGGAGCAGCGCGAAAAGCGAAAACAGATAAATGAATTGGAGTTTATGGAACGGAATGGAGAGGCGACCTTCAAAGTAGTCAAGAGGCTGGGTGAAACATTTCTCACGAAGATCAATGGAATAACATTGTGATGAAATAACCATTATCTATTATTTTTTGCAACTTAGGACCAATATGTTACTATCGGATTTCATTGACTGCTTATGTTATTTAGTCAATTTTTATAAAATTTATTCCACTAGAGGTTTTCAATAATTTTCTCAAACTACAATCAATTTTTAATATATGTAGGAATAGTTAACAAATTTTAATCTACACTGCATGCTGACTGAAGATGAATCCTTTTTGCCCATCTAGATTAAGTTGACATCGATTTATACATTTTTCAACTTGCAATAAATTTGAATTCGTAAATTCGCATAAAACATTACTAAACATGAAATGAACACAGTTTGGGCTGCCGCACGGGGTGCTTTATTTGAACATCAGACGACGCCTGTGTATAAGCATCCAGCTTGCGCTTAATCAATTCGTTCTCCACGTCGATCTGGCGCTGGAACTTCTTTTGATTGATTCCCGCTATGGTAAAACGTGTTGGTGCAGGTGGCTGGGGTTGATCGAATAGAATAAGGAGGCTATGAGGGGGTACATACATATCAGACATGAGAGGATTACTCACCTTGGATGTCGTGTTGGTGTTGCACTTGATGGAGCTGGTGCTGGCTTTGATTGGAGCCGTGGGCTTGACCGTCATCATTTTCCGCAGCAAGATCATGTCAATTAATTAAATTAGCGGAGTTTCAATATCTTAATAAAATAAAATCCCGTGGAAACTATATTAAAATGCGTGTTTATTGATTTTTAATTTTGTTGCCTCTGTCAAGTAATTCCCATACGTCAATTAATTAAATTGGCGGAGTTTCAATATCTTT
Organism: Drosophila azteca; assembly: GCA_005876895.1. Classification (NCBI taxonomy): domain Eukaryota; kingdom Metazoa; phylum Arthropoda; class Insecta; order Diptera; family Drosophilidae; genus Drosophila; species Drosophila azteca. The sequence continues at coordinate 474,710 of VCKU01000069.1, forward strand.
ATAAAATAACATCCCGAGAAAACTATATAGAAAGGCGTTTTTATTGATTTTTAATTTGTTGGCCTCTGTCAAGAAATTCCCATATGTTAATTAATTAAATTGGCGGAATTTCAATATCTTTATAAAATAACACCCAGATAAAACTATATAGAAATGCGTTTATGTTGATTTTTAATTTTGTTGGCCTCGGTGGACCTTTTGCAAGAAATGCACATATGTATTTATTCTTATTATTGAAAAAAAGAATATAAATGCACTTGCGAATAAACAAGAATAATTAAGGAAGACTAATCTAATTTATATAAGATCCCACAAAATGGAACGAAATAATGAGTAAAATAATAGAGCAAATAACTGCCTGGGTGCTAAATTAAGTTTACTATTTTGTTTGACGGCAAAAACTGTTTACATACATATGTATGTACATAACAGATAAGTATGTACATTTTTATTTATGTATGTTTTTGTTTTATTGTTTTTTTTACAGACGATGCCCATATTTATACCGCCAGGCAGTAGGGACAATAAATATCACCACCAACAGAAATTCAAATGAGACAATCGTTGACGCCGTCGCAAAGAGCCGAATTCCGTATGCAGATCAGATTGGCGTTCGTTAAAGGCGTTCGTGTGGCAGTGGCCGTGGGCACAGGTGGCATAGTTCTCGCCATTGCTTCCCAGGTAATCGTTCCATCCATCGCATTTCGATCGTGATGCATTTGACGTCGCCGCAGCTAAAGTGATTCGATCGGAGCCATTGGGACAGTCGTCATCGCTGTCGAATCGATATTGCCTGAAAGAGGGACAATAGAAGGATACATTTTGGAATCTACGAACATCCATTTTCTACCCACTTGTTGAACTCCGACAAATGTCAGTTTGGGCTCTGCAGGCACATAAAACTTGTTCAACTTCTTTGCCAGACGACGCAGCTTAATCTCAAGCTTTTGGCACTAAACTGATCGTGCCTGCACTTGGGTAGAGCCGCACACACCTGTTGATACTGAAAGATAACGGCTTTTTAAATAAATCGTAGAAAAATAAGAACAGTATTACATACCGGCTGTACGGATACACATGACAAATGGCCTCTACTGGAACATACAGGCGATACAATTGAAATAGGGCACCTCCGGGGAGAGAACATGCCTCGTCGAGCAGTTTGCCGAGGCAGGAATTGGAAGTCACCGGATGGTGATTGCGTTACGGATGGAAGACTCGCAGATCCATCGGCCGGTGGACAATGCTGAGCAGCGTGGAGCAGCTTTGGCCGCTGTACATGTGGCAATAGTCGATTCTCCACCACGACATACCGATGCCTGCCGTTTCCTGTCGATCCTGTAGATGTTCCACGCCAAATAGTATCTTTTTAAAATAGGACCGTAATTTTCGGTATATTTAAAAACAAATGCGCGAAGTAACAGAGCTTTCTATCAGTTAAAACTATTTGATCAGGATTTAGTATCCTATTCAGCTAGTAATATTAAACGATTACATCGTTGATGGCTACCTCCTTGCTGGCACTGGTCGACTTGACAGACTTTTTGTGTTCCAAATACTGTTCGGCGATTTGCTGGATCGTCACCTTGGCAGGAAGCTCCAGCAGCTTGTGCTCGCGCACCACTGCATACCAGTCATCGGTCAGGTAGTGCTTCAGCTCATCAGGTATTTTGATCTCCCCTGTAGCTGAATCTTCCTTCTTTTCATTTGGAGTACCGGGACGTGCCGGAACTATTGTACTGTGTGTTGACTTGCGGTTGGACCGACTGGTGGAGGCATTGGCATTGGCGCTGTTGCTATTGGGAGTCATGCTACTGTTGCTTCCACTGTCCGATTTTGAAATCGGACCCGTACTGGATGTGGGTGTACTGGCCAGTAACGGTAGAGATGTATTTCCCTCCTTTGAAGGAGTCGAAGCTCGGGAATCGCTGCCCACTTGTTCAATCTTTTTTGGCTTTTGCGCTTCCTTTGGGACATGTAAAACATCAGCGAGACCGACGACCACAAGCCGGAGGTTTCACTTACCTTTCTTGCTGTCCTTCTTCGAGCTCTCGCCGCATAGTCGTGCCTGTTCTTTTTGCCGCTGTACATTGTCATCGTTGTATTTGAGCACACGGCTCTCGGGCACCCATTCGTCCCAGCTGTAAGAGGACCGCATTGGTAGTAAATGTTTACAGATTATATATATTGTATGGAATTGCATACTTTTTGCTCCAGCCTGCATAATGGATGTAATATTCGACCGGCGTCGCATCAGGTTTTGTTTTGAGCACCTTGGCTTCATAAATTAGCGGCCGTGGAAACACAGTACGCGTTCTCCTGCAAGAGGCGAATGTACTTAATATAATAAATGATAGGAATGATAAGGTTTATGCTTACCATCGGCAAATATAGAGGCTGCATCTCCTGCAGATCCTACGATTTCCATTTTAGCGGGTTTTAATATTTTTATTGTAAAAACAATGAAAAGGCTAGTGATGCGAGTTGTCAAAGATGGCCGATGGCATCGCCTACTATCGATTGGGCACAATCTGAGCACTATCGATGACTGATAGTTACAAATCAAATCATGTGAATGTATGTGATAAATATTTATTTATTTATAAATATATATAAAACAGTCTGTATTTAACGAGGCATAAGCTTATGCTTACACTACACTATAGTATAGTTAATGTTTTGCCGGCGTTGACAACCCCTCTTCTTCCCAGGGTCGTGGGCCTCGTTTGTTTTCCCATTCATCTATGTTCACGGTCTTAACTTTGTCGTACTCCGTTTCCAGTGTAACTTCTTGGCGCTTCTTCATGTTTACTCCGTACTTTTTCATCTCGTCGTAAAATGTCAACACACAGAGTTGTATTCTGATTTGTATGTACCGCATATATCGGTACATTTACTGATAGTCATTTCCATGCAATTCTACATTAACGAGTTCGTTTTGCAGCACTGCAACGCAGTTGCAATATTTTCAATAAAATATACATTACACACAGAGTTGTATTCTGATTTGTATGTACCGCATATATCGGTACATTTACTGATAGTCATTTCCATGCAATTCTACATTAACGAGTTCGTTTTGCAGCACTGCAACGCAGTTGCAATATTTTCAATAAAATATACATTATATGTAAAAACGTCTATGTTTTAATGCAACTTATGTGTGTCAATAACAGATGCCTGCTTCGGTCGTCAAGAAACCTGCAGCTAAGAAGCTGCCCGCTGTGCCGGAATCAAAGCTGAAATTCAGCAAAAAACAAATCAGCAAACGTGCCGCTGAGTCAAAGCGTCGTCTCAAGCGCGCTGCTGTAATTGCGCTGCGCAAGAAGGAAAATCTGGTCCGTTCCGAAAAGTACCAGAATGCGTACATTAAATCTGACCAGCGTGAGATAAAGCTGCGTCGTCTGGCGTTTGTCGTGCGTATCCGTGGGTATGTATTGCTGTGATAATTATTCTACAGTTTGTTTAAAAACGTTTATCTTTTAGTATCAACAAGGGTGCCCCCAAGTTTCGCAAAGTACTACAGCTGTTCAACATGCCGCGTATTGCCGAGCCTTACATCACCTGAGGGTACCCCAATCTGAAGTCGGTGCGCGACCATAAAAACCACTGTTGCGCAAAATGGTCTAAGCGTTAGTTTAAAAAACAATAGCTTGGAAAAAAACGGGCATGTAAATGGTGAACGCGCTGCGCAAGAAGGAAAATCTGGTCCGTGCCGAAAAGTACCAGAACGAGTACACCAAATCTGACCAGATTAAGGGTAATATAGGTAATGTAATATTGTGCTAATTATCCTACTGTTTATTTAAAAACCTTTAATTATCTTTCAGTATAAACAAGGTTGCCCTCAAGATTCGCAAAGTACTGCAACTGTTCCGATTCCGATCTTCATCAAGTCGATCAAGGCTACCAGGCAGTTGCCAGACACAGTTGACTAATAACAATTCTGTTCAGGCAAGCATATATGTATGTACATACCTCCTTGCCCATATCAGTTGTTTTTCAGTTATCTTAAATATTATTTTTTGTTCTCAGGTTAAAGAGAAGGAAAACACTCAGGAGAACGATACGCCAATGCAGGGCAGAGCGGAAAGATGGATGGAGCGGAACCTGGATACTCCCGAAGTGGTAAGCGAAGCAATTAACAAATTGCGTGCCATCATTATCAAGCCCTTTGAATCGCAGAATACAGAAAAGGATACCGCAGAGAGTGCCGAAGCGTCGCAGTGGCCGTTTGACTCGCAGCACCAGACCCATGGCCGGGGAGGGAACACCCTCGTCGGAGAAGGTGATGCCCGAGAAGCAGCCTTTTATCAAGCACCGAGAAGCGATCAAGTACTTCACTGAGAACCAGGACATTGCCGTGGACGAGAAGTTCTGCTACCTGACCTTAAGAAACTACCGGCGGCCCTGGTGCCGTCTGCATGGCGTCAACTTAAAAGCGTAAGTGTGATATTTGTAAGTGAAATTCCGACATCGATTAATAAAGTGAATGTTGCAGCGTGATTTTCCCGAGGTGTCCGCCGATGCGCTTATGGAAAAGTGCGTCGATCAGGGTGTGTGGTGCAACGAGATCTGCGAGACCGGAGGCCGCTGGAGTTTAGAGCGACTGGCCAACTTCATAGCCAAGAAGGCCATGGACAAGAGCAAGAAAGTGCGAGTGAGCAAGTGGTATGTCATTCCCCTCGACGATTTTATAAACAGATGGGTTCAGAGTTGGCTTCTATTTCAGATCATCTATCGCGATCTGGAGCAGCGCGAAAAGCGAAAACAGATAAATGAATTGGAGTTTATGGAACGGAATGGAGAGGCGACCTTCAAAGTAGTCAAGAGGCTGGGTGAAACATTTCTCACGAAGATCAATGGAATAACATTGTGATGAAATAACCATTATCTATTATTTTTTGCAACTTAGGACCAATATGTTACTATCGGATTTCATTGACTGCTTATGTTATTTAGTCAATTTTTATAAAATTTATTCCACTAGAGGTTTTCAATAATTTTCTCAAACTACAATCAATTTTTAATATATGTAGGAATAGTTAACAAATTTTAATCTACACTGCATGCTGACTGAAGATGAATCCTTTTTGCCCATCTAGATTAAGTTGACATCGATTTATACATTTTTCAACTTGCAATAAATTTGAATTCGTAAATTCGCATAAAACATTACTAAACATGAAATGAACACAGTTTGGGCTGCCGCACGGGGTGCTTTATTTGAACATCAGACGACGCCTGTGTATAAGCATCCAGCTTGCGCTTAATCAATTCGTTCTCCACGTCGATCTGGCGCCGGAACTTCTTTTGATTGATTCCCGCTATGGTAAAACGTGTTGGTGCAGGTGGCTGGGGTTGATCGAATAGAATAAGGAGGCTATGAGGGGGTACATACATATCAGACATGAGAGGATTACTCACCTTGGATGTCGTGTTGGTGTTGCACTTGATGGAGCTGGTGCTGGCTTTGATTGGAGCCGTGGGCTTGACCGTCATCATTTTCCGCAGCAAGATCATGTCAATTAATTAAATTAGCGGAGTTTCAATATCTTAATAAAATAAAATCCCGTGGAAACTATATTAAAATGCGTGTTTATTGATTTTTAATTTTGTTGCCTCTGTCAAGTAATTCCCATACGTCAATTAATTAAATTGGCGGAGTTTCAATATCTTTATAAAATAACATCCCGAGAAAACTATATAGAAAGGCGTTTTTATTGATTTTTAATTTGTTGGCCTCTGTCAAGAAATTCCCATATGTTAATTAATTAAATTGGCGGAATTTCAATATCTTTATAAAATAACACCCAGATAAAACTATATAGAAATGCGTTTATGTTGATTTTTAATTTTGTTGGCCTCGGTGGACCTTTTGCAAGAAATGCACATATGTATTTATTCTTATTATTGAAAAAAAGAATATAAATGCACTTGCGAATAAACAAGAATAATTAAGGAAGACTAATCTAATTTATATAAGATCCCACAAAATGGAACGAAATAATGAGTAAAATAATAGAGCAAATAACTGCCTGGGTGCTAAATTAAGTTTACTATTTTGTTTGACGGCAAAAACTGTTTACATACATGTGTATGTACATAACAGATAAGTATGTACATTTTTATTTATGTATGTTTTTGTTTTATTGTTTTTTTTACAGACGATGCCCATATTTATACCGCCAGGTAGTAGGGACAATAAATATCACCACCAACAGAAATTCAAATGAGACAATCGTTGACGCCGTCGCAAAGAGCCGAATTCCGTATGCAGATCAGATTGGCGTTCGTTAAAGGCGTTCGTGTGGCAGTGGCCGTGGGCACAGGTGGCATAGTTCTCGCCATTGCTTCCCAGGTAATCGTTCCATCCATCGCATTTCGATCGTGATGCATTTGACGTCGCCGCAGCTAAAGTGATTCGATCGGAGCCATTGGGACAGTCGTCATCGCTGTCGAATCGATATTGCCTGAAAGAGGGACAATAGAAGGATACATTTTGGAATCTACGAACATCCATTTTCTACCCACTTGTTGAACTCCGACAAATGTCAGTTTGGGCTCTGCAGGCACATAAAACTTGTTCAACTTCTTTGCCAGACGACGCAGCTTAATCTCAAGCTTTTGGCACTAAACTGATCGTGCCTGCACTTGGGTAGAGCCGCACACACCTGTTGATACTGAAAGATAACGGCTTTTTAAATAAATCGTAGAAAAATAAGAACAGTATTACATACCGGCTGTACGGATACACATGACAAATGGCCTCTACTGGAACATACAGGCGATACAATTGAAATAGGGCACCTCCGGGGAGAGAACATGCCTCGTCGAGCAGTTTGCCGAGGCAGGAATTGGAAGTCACCGGATGGTGATTGCGTTACGGATGGAAGACTCGCAGATCCATCGGCCGGTGGACAATGCTGAGCAGCGTGGAGCAGCTTTGGCCGCTGTACATGTGGCAATAGTCGATTCTCCACCACGACATACCGATGCCTGCCGTTTCCTGTCGATCCTGTAGATGTTCCACGCCAAATAGTATCTTTTTAAAATAGGACCGTAATTTTCGGTATATTTAAAAACAAATGCGCGAAGTAACAGAGCTTTCTATCAGTTAAAACTATTTGATCAGGATTTAGTATCCTATTCAGCTAGTAATATTAAACGATTACATCGTTGATGGCTACCTCCTTGCTGGCACTGGTCGACTTGACAGACTTTTTGTGTTCCAAATACTGTTCGGCGATTTGCTGGATCGTCACCTTGGCAGGAAGCTCCAGCAGCTTGTGCTCGCGCACCACTGCATACCAGTCATCGGTCAGGTAGTGCTTCAGCTCATCAGGTATTTTGATTTTTACTTCCAACTTGTTGGTAAAGCTATCTTCGCTTTCGACACATGGTGCGGGCTCTGATGGCGGTGTAGGAGTCGTTGGGGTTGGAGTAGGTGCTGCTGGTGTTCCCTGCTTTTCGGCAGATGTTGTAGTATCACTGCCGCTTAATGATGAACGTTGTTCGCTAATCCGTTTCTTTTTGGCTGGCACCATTGTGGCACTGTCGTCCTCTGTGATCTCCCCTGTAGCTGAATCTTCCTTCTTTTCATTTGGAGTACCGGGACGGGCCGGAACTATTGCACTTTGTGTTGACTTGCGGTTCGACCGACTGGTGGAGGCATTGGCATTGGCGCTGTTGCTATTGGGAGTCATGCTACTGTTGCTTCCACTGTCCGATTTTGAAATCGGACCCGTACTGGATGTGGGTGTACTGGCCAGTAACGGTAGAGATGTATTTCCCTCCTTTGAAGGAGTCGAAGCTCGGGAATCGCTGCCCACTTGTTCAATCTTTTTTGCCTTTGCGCTTCCTTTGGGACATGTAAAACATCAGCGAGACCGACGACCACAAGCCGGAGGTTTCACTTACCTTTCTTGCTGTCCTTCTTCGAGCGCTCGCCGCATAGTCGTGCCTGTTCTTTTTGCCGCTGTACATTGTCATCGTTGTATTTGAGCACACGGCTCTCGGGCACCCATTCGTCCCAGCTGTAAGAGGACCGCATTGGTGGTAAATGTTTACAGATTATATATATTGTATGGAATTGCATACTTTTTGCTCCAGCCTGCATAATGGATGTAATATTCGACCGGCGTCGCATCAGGTTTTGTTTTGAGCACCTTGGCTTCATAAATTAGCGGCCGTGGAAACACAGTACGTGTTCTCCTGCAAGAGGCGAATTACTTAAGTACTTAATATAATAAATGATAGGAATGATAAGGTTTATGCTTACCATCGGCAAATATAGAGGCTGCATCTCCTGCAGATCCTACGATTTCCATTTTAGCGGGTTTTAATATTTTTATTGTAAAAACAATGAAAAGGCTAGTGATGCGAGTTGTCAAAGATGGCCGATGGCATCGCCTACTATCGATTGGACACAATCTGAGCACTATCGATGACTGATAGTTACAAATCAAATCATGTGAATGTATGTAATAAATATCTATTTATTTATAAATATATATAAAACAGTCTGTATTTAACGAGGCATAAGCTTATGCTTACACTACACTATAGTATAGTTAATGTTTTGACGGCGTTGACAACCCCTCTTCTTCCCAGGGTCGTGGGCCTCGTTTGTTTTCCCATTCATCTATGTTCACGGTCTTAACTTTGTCGTACTCCTTTTCCAGTGTAACTTCTTGGCGCTTCTTCATGTTTACTCCGTACTTTTTCATCTCGTCGTAAAATGTCAACACACAGAGTTGTATTCTGATTTGTATGTACCGCATATATCGGTACATTTACTGATAGTCATTTCCATGCAATTCTACATTAACGAGTTCGTTTTGCAGCACTGCAACGCAGTTGCAATATTTTCAATAAAATATACATTATATGTAAAAACGTCTATGTTTTAATGCAACTTATGTGTGTCAATAACAGATGCCTGCTTCGGTCGTCAAGAAACCTGCAGCTAAGAAGCTGCCCGCTGTGCCGGAATCAAAGCTGAAATTCAGCAAAAAACAAATCAGCAAACGTGCCGCTGAGTCAAAGCGTCGTCTCAAGCGCGCTGCTGTAATTGCGCTGCGCAAGAAGGAAAATCTGGTCCGTGCCGAAAAGTACCAGAATTACATTAAATCTGACCAGCGTAAGATAAAGCTGCGTCGTCTGGCGTAAGTACCAGAATGAGTACACCAAATCTGACCAGATTAAGGGTAATGTAGGTAATGTAATATTGTGCTAATTATCCTACTGTTTATTTAAAAACCTTTAATTATCTTTCAGTATCAACAAGGTTGCCCTCAAGATTCGCAAAGTACTGCAACTGTTCAGATTCCGATCTTCATCAAGTCTATCAAGGCTACCAGGCAGTTGCCAGACACAGTTGACTAATAACAATTCTGTTCAGGCAAGCATATATGTATGTACATACCTCCTTGCCCATATCAGTTGTTTTTCAGTTATCTTAAATATTATTTTTTGTTCTCAGGTTAAAGAGAAGGAAAACACTCAGGAGAACGATACGCCAATGCAGGGCAGAGCGGAAAGATGGATGGAGCGGAACCTGGATACTCCCGAAGTGGTAAGCGAAGCAATTAACAAATTGCGTGCCATCATTATCAAGCCCTTTGAATCGCAGAATACAGAAAAGGATACCGCAGAGAGTGCCGAAGCGTCGCAGTGGCCGTTTGACTCGCAGCACCAGACCCATGGCCGGGGAAGGAACACCCTCGCCGGAGAAGGTGATGCCCGAGAAGCAGCCTTTTATCAAGTACCGAGAAGCGATCAAGTACTTCACTGAGAACCAGGACATTGCCGTGGGCGAGAAGTTCTGCTACGTGTGTTCTGCTACCGGCGGCCCTGGTGCCGTCTGCATGGCGTCAACTTAAAAGCGTAAGTGTGATATTTGTAAGTGAAATTCCGACATCGATTAATAAAATGAAAGTTGCAGCGTGATTTTCCCGGTGTCCGCCGATGCGCTTATTGAAATCAGGGTGTGTGGCGCAACGAGATCTGCGAGACCGGAGGCCGCTGGAGTTTAGAGCGACTGGCCAACTTCATAGCCAAGAAGGCCATGGACAAGAGCAAGAAAGTGTGAGTGAGCAAGTGGTATGTCATTCCCCTCGACGATTTTATAAACAGATGGGTTCAGAGTTGGCTTCTATTTCAGATCATCTATCGCGATCTGGAGCAGCGCGAAAAGCGAAAACAGATAAATGAATTGGAGTTTATGGAACGGAATGGAGAGGCGACCTTCAAAGCAGTCAAGAGGCTGGGTGAAACATTTCTCACGAAGATCAATGGAATAACATTGTGATGAAATAACCATTATCTATTATTTTTTGCAACTTAGGACCAATATGTTACTATCGGATTTCATTGACTGCTTATGTTATTTAGTTAAATTTTAACAAATTTATTCCACTAGAGGTTTTCAATAATTTTCTCAAACTACAATCAATTTTTAATATATGTAGGAATAGTTAAAAAATTTTAATCTACACTGCATGCTGACTGAAGATGAATCCTTTTTGCCCATCTAGATTAAGTTGACATCGATTTATACATTTTTCAACTTGCAATAAATTTGAATTCGTAAATTCGCATAAAACATTACTAAACATGAAATGAACACAGTTTGGGCTGCCGCACGGGGTGCTTTATTTGAACATCAGACGACGCCTGTGTATAAGCATCCAGCTTGCGCTTAATCAATTCGTTCTCCACGTCGATCTGGCGCTGGAACTTCTTTTGATTGTGTACGATTTCAAGTAAAGTACAAAATCGTATGGTTAGACCTAATTAAATAACTAGCCATAAATAGTTAAGAATTTCCATCCGCTGGCCTAAATAAACATGCACGATGCACCGCTGACCCATTTGCTAATTGTTTACCTAAATAAACATGGAAAATGCACCGCTGACCCATATGCTGGCAAATATGATCTGCATTGGGTCAAATGTCACACCATCTGTAAAACATCCTTTGCAACCGTCATAAAATATCTCAGACCTGACCCATGATTTGCATTGGGTCAAATATCACACCATCTGTAAAACATCCGTTGTGACAGTCATAAAATATCTAGGACCTGACCCATATGCTGTTAAATTTGTAATAATTGTTTAGTCATAAATCAATATACATAGATATTCTACCTAAGACCCTAAGTAATCAATTGTTACCCACCAAAACTGTATATAAACCCTGCATATTTTACAATAAAATCAGTACGAAAGAAAACTCTGACGTATTCACTTCTCCGGAGAACAATTTGTTTCAAGTACCGATTGCGGCGACACTTTGTTACTGGTACATGAACCGGTGGCATACACATTCTCATTTTCAGCATACGATTGTCAAATTGACGATCACACTAGAATCAAGTGAACCTACATCAACAGGTTCGTTTGATTCGTTCAGATTGATTCCCGCTATGGTAAAACGTGTTGGTGCAGGTGGCTGGGGTTGATCGAATAGAATAAGGAGGCTATGAGGGGGTACATACATATCAGACATGAGAGGATTACTCACCTTGGAAGTCGTGTTGGTGTTGCACTTGATGGAGCTGGTGCTGGCTTTGATTGGAGCCGTGGGCTTGACCGTCATTTTCCGCAGCAAGATCATGCCAATTAATTAAATTAGCGGAGTTTCAATATCTTAATAAAATAAAATCCCGTGGAAACTATATTAAAATGCGTGTTTATTGATTTTTAATTTTGTTGCCTCTGTCAAGTAATTCCCATACGTCAATTAATTAAATTGGCGGAGTTTCAATATCATTATAAAATAACATCCCGAGAAAACTATATAGAAAGGCGTTTTTATTGATTTTTAATTTGTTGGCCTCTGTCAAGAAATTCCCATATGTTAATTAATTAAATTGGCGGAATTTCAATATCTTTATAAAATAACACCCAGATAAAACTATATAGAAATGCGTTTATGTTGATTTTTAATTTTGTTGGCCTCGGTGGACCTTTTGCAAGAAATGCACATATGTATTTATTCTTATTATTGCAAAAAAGAATATAAATGCACTTGCGAATAAACAAGAATAATTAAGGAAGACTAATCTAATTTATATAAGATCCCACAAAATGGAACGAAATAATGAGTAAAATAATAGAGCAAATAACTGCCTGGGTGCTAAATTAAGTTTACTATTTTGTTTGACGGCAAAAACTGTTTACATACATATGTATGTACATAACAGATAAGTATGTACATTTTTATTTATGTATGTTTTTGTTTTATTGTTTTTTTTACAGACGATGCCCATATTTATACCGCCAGGCAGTAGGGACAATAAATATCACCACCAACAGAAATTCAAATGAGACAATCGTTGACGCCGTCGCAAAGAGCCGAATTCCGTATGCAGATCAGATTGGCGTTCGTTAAAGGCGTTCGTGTGGCAGTGGCCGTGGGCACAGGTGGCATAGTTCTCGCCATTGCTTCCCAGGTAATCGTTCCATCCATCGCATTTCGATCGTGATGCATTTGACGTCGCCGCAGCTAAAGTGATTCGATCGGAGCCATTGGGACAGTCGTCATCGCTGTCGAATCGATATTGCCTGAAAGAGGGACAATAGAAGGATACATTTTGGAATCTACGAACATCCATTTTCTACCCACTTGTTGAACTCCGACAAATGTCAGTTTGGGCTCTGCAGGCACATAAAACTTGTTCAACTTCTTTGCCAGACGACGCAGCTTAATCTCAAGCTTTTGGCACTAAACTGATCGTGCCGGCACTTGGGTAGAGCCGCACACACCTGTTGATACTGAAAGATAACGGTTTTTTATATAAATCTTAGAATAATAAGAACAGTATTACATACCGGCTGTACGGATACACATGACAAATGGCCTCTCCTGGAACATACAGGCGATACAATTGAAATAGGGCACCTCCGGGGAGAGAACATGCCTCGTCGAGCAGTTTGCCGAGGCAGGAACTCTGCCCGCGAACTGATGCACATTATCTGGTTGGCAACTTGCACCTTGTGCGTCTCATTTTTGGGTATATCGTAGAACGCGATCCCCGAATTGTCGTAGGCATAGTAGAGTCGCTACAAATAAGTCCATGGTGCTCTCGATTGATCCATATTGAGTTCCTCGTGAATGTGTGCCACGTAAATTCGCGTGCATCTCTGGAAAAAAAAACCAACCATTTTTTAGTAAGTGAAAACTTTAGAGAGATGCTTTCACTCACTTGTTCTTGTCCAAGATTCTGCCCAATCTGTTGGTGGTCACATTATGGGGCTAAATCCAAACGCATTCCTCGGACAGTCGAGCAGGACGCCGCAAAGGTTCTCTGCGATGCGGGGATGTGGCACTCGAGTAGATTACGGGTGAAGGTGGTGACGCCGCTGCAGACAATGTATTAACATAATCCAAATATTTACATTTTTGAGAATATAGAAAAAAAATTGACATTTGATTGACCTGGTGCAAGGCAGAAGACTTATCGATAGAAAATTTGGTCCGACCCTCAGAAATATACTGAAATATTTTGATATTGCCTGAAAGAGGGACAATAGAAGGATACATTTTGGAATCTACGAACATCCATTTTCTACCCACTTGTTGAACTCCGACAAATGTCAGTTTGGGCTCTGCAGGCACATAAAACTTGTTCAACTTCTTTGCCAGACGACGCAGCTTAATCTCAAGCTTTTGGCACTAAACTGATCGTGCCGGCACTTGGGTAGAGCCGCACACACCTGTTGATACTGAAAGATAATGGTTTTTTATATAAATCTTAGAATAATAAGAACAGTATTACATACCGGCTGTACGGATACACATGACAAATGGCCTCTCCTGGAACATACAGGCGATACAATTGAAATAGGGCACCTCCGGGGAGAGAACATGCCTCGTCGAGCAGTTTGCCGAGGCAGGAACTCTGCCCGCGAACTGATGCACATTATCTGGTTGGCAACTTGCACCTTGTGCGTCTCATTTTTGGGTATATCGTAGAACGCGATCCCCGAATTGTCGTAGGCATAGTAGAGTCGCTACAAATAAGTCCATGGTGCTCTCGATTGATCCATATTGAGTTCCTCGTGAATGTGGGCCACGTAAATTCGCGTGCATCTCTGGAAAAAAAAACCAACCATTTTTTAGTAAGTGAAAACTTTAGAGAGATGCTTTCACTCACTTGTTCTTGTCCAAGATTCTGCCCAATCTGTTGGTGGTCACATTATGGGGCTAAATCCAAACGCATTCCTCGGACAGTCGAGCAGGACGCCGCAAAGGTTCTCTGCGATGCGGGGATGTGGCACTCGAGTAGATTACGGGTGAAGGTGGTGACGCCGCTGCAGACAATGTATTAACATAATCCAAATATTTACATTTTTGAGAATATAGAAAAAAAATTGACATTTGATTGACCTGGTGCAAGGCAGAAGACTTATCGATAGAAAATTTGGTCCGACCCTCAGAAATATACTGAAATATTTTGATATTGCCTGAAAGAGGGACAATAGAAGGATACATTTTGGAATCTACGAACATCCATTTTCTACCCACTTGTTGAACTCCGACAAATGTCAGTTTGGGCTCTGCAGGCACATAAAACTTGTTCAACTTCTTTGCCAGACGACGCAGCTTAATCTCAAGCTTTTGGCACTAAACTGATCGTGCCGGCACTTGGGTAGAGCCGCACACACCTGTTGATACTGAAAGATAATGGTTTTTTATATAAATCTTAGAATAATAAGAACAGTATTACATACCGGCTGTACGGATACACATGACAAATGGCCTCTCCTGGAACATACAGGCGATACAATTGAAATAGGGCACCTCCGGGGAGAGAACATGCCTCGTCGAGCAGTTTGCCGAGGCAGGAATTGGAAGTCACCGGATGGTGATTGCGTTACGGATGGAAGACTCGCAGATCCATCGGCCGGTGGACAATGGTGAGCAGCGTGGAGCAGCTTTGGCCGCTGTACATGTGGCAATAGTCGATTCTCCACCACGACATACCGATGCCTGCCGTTTCCTGTCGATCCTGTAGATGTTCCACGCCAAATAGTATCTTTTTAAAATAGGACCGTAATTTTCGGTATATTTAAAAACAAATGCGCGAAGTAACAGAGCTTTCTATCAGTTAAAACTATTTGATCAGGATTTAGTATCCTATTCAGCTAGTAATATTAAACGATTACATCGTTGATGGCTACCTCCTTGCTGGCACTGGTCGACTTGACAGACTTTTTGTGTTCCAAATACTGTTCGGCGATTTGCTGGATCGTCACCTTGGCAGGAAGCTCCAGCAGCTTGTGCTCGCGCACCACTGCATACCAGTCATCGGTCAGGTAGTGCTTCAGCTCATCAGGTATTTTGATTTTTACTTCCAACTTGTTGGTAAAGCTATCTTCGCTTTCGACACATGGTGCGGGCTCTGATGGCGGTGTAGGAGTCGTTGGGGTTAGAGTAGGTGCTGCTGGTGTTCCCTGCTTTTCGGCAGATGTTGTAGTATCACTGCCGCTTAATGATGAACGTTGTTCGCTAATCCGTTTATTTTTGGCTGGCACCACTGTGGCACTGTCGTCCTCTGTGATCTCCCCTGTAGCTGAATCTTCCTTCTTTTCATTTGGAGTACCGGGACGGGCCGGAACTATTGCACTTTGTGTTGACTTGCGGTTGGACCGACTGGTGGAGGCATTGGCATTGGCGCTGTTGCTATTGGGAGTCATGCTACTGTTGCTTCCACTGTCCGATTTTGAAATCGGACCCGTACTGGATGTGGGTGTACTGGCCAGTAACGGTAGAGATGTATTTCCCTCCTTTGAAGGAGTCGAAGCTCGGGAATCGCTGCCCACTTGTTCAATCTTTTTTGCCTTTGCGCTTCCTTTGGGACATGTAAAACATCAGCGAGACCGACGACCACAAGCCGGAGGTTTCACTTACCTTTCTTGCTGTCCTTCTTCGAGCGCTCGTCGCATAGTCGTGCCTGTTCTTTTTGCCGCTGTACATTGACATCGTTGTATTTGAGCACACGGCTCTCGGGCACCCATTCGTCCCAGCTGTAAGAGGACCGCATTGGTGGTAAATGTTTACAGATTATATATATTGTATGGAATTGCATACTTTTTGCTCCAGCCTGCATAATGGATGTAATATTCGACCGGCGTCGCATCAGGTTTTGTTTTGAGCACCTTGGCTTCATAAATTAGCGGCCGTGGAAACACAGTACGTGTTCTCCTGCAAGAGGCGAATTACTTAAGTACTTAATATAATAAATGATAGGAATGATAAGGTTTATGCTTACCATCGGCAAATATAGAGGCTGCATCTCCTGCAGATCCTACGATTTCCATTTTAGCGGGTTTTAATATTTTTATTGTAAAAACAATGAAAAGGCTAGTGATGCGAGTTGTCAAAGATGGCCGATGGCATCGCCTACTATCGATTGGGCACAATCTGAGCACTATCGATGACTGATAGTTACAAATCAAATCATGTGAATGTATGTAATAAATATCTATTTATTTATAAATATATATAAAACAGTCTGTATTTAACGAGGCATAAGCTTATGCTTACACTACACTATAGTATAGTTAATGTTTTGCCGGCGTTGACAACCCCTCTTCTTCCCAGGGTCGTGGGCCTCGTTTGTTTTCCCATTCATCTATGTTCACGGTCTTAACTTTGTCGTACTCCTTTTCCAGTGTAACTTCTTGGCGCTTCTTCATGTTTACTCCGTACTTTTTCATCTCGTCGTAAAATGTCAACACACAGAGTTGTATTCTGATTTGTATGTACCGCATATATCGGTACATTTACTGATAGTCATTTCCATGCAATTCTACATTAACGCACGGTATACTAAACAAGGTAGCCGCATAGAGAGGAGATAGAAGGTATTCTCAAGCAAGGTATACTAAAGAAGGTAGCCGCATTGGCTCGCTCGCTCTCTGTTTTGCTTCTTTCGACTCAGTCTGTTGTTACGCATTTGTAACGCATTTGTGAGAGTGTCTCTCTCTTCTGTCATTTTGACACTTGAGAATACCTTCTATCTCCTCTCTATGCGGCTACCTTGTTTAGTATACCGTGTTCTCAAGTGTCAAAATGACAGAAGAGAAGGGTAGGAAGGAAGAGATTAAGGGTAATGTAGGTAATGTAATATTGTGCTAATTATCCTACTGTTTATTTAAAAACCTTTAATTATCTTTCAGTATCAACAAGGGTGCCCCCAAGTTTCGCAAAGTACTACAGCTGTTCAACATGCCGCGTATTGCCGAGCCTTACATCACCTGAGGGTACCCCAATCTGAAGTCGGTGCGCGACCATAAAAACCACTGTTGCGCAAAATGGTCTAAGCGTTAGTTTAAAAAACAATAGCTTGGAAAAAAACGGGCATGTAAATGGTGAACGCGCTGCGCAAGAAGGAAAATCTGGTCCGTGCCGAAAAGTACCAGAACGAGTACACCAAATCTGACCAGATTAAGGGTAATATAGGTAATGTAATATTGTGCTAATTATCCTACTGTTTATTTAAAAACCTTTAATTATCTTTCAGTATCAACAAGGTTGCCCTCAAGATTCGCAAAGTACTGCAACTGTTCCGATTCCGATCTTCATCAAGTCGATCAAGGCTACCAGGCAGTTGCCAGACACAGTTGACTAATAACAATTCTGTTCAGGCAAGCATATATGTATGTACATACCTCCTTGCCCATATCAGTTGTTTTTCAGTTATCTTAAATATTATTTTTTGTTCTCAGGTTAAAGAGAAGGAAAACACTCAGGAGAACGATACGCCAATGCAGGGCAGAGCGGAAAGATGGATGGAGCGGAACCTGGATACTCCCGAAGTGGTAAGCGAAGCAATTAACAAATTGCGTGCCATCATTATCAAGCCCTTTGAATCGCAGAATACAGAAAAGGATACCGCAGAGAGTGCCGAAGCGTCGCAGTGGCCGTTTGACTCGCAGCACCAGACCCATGGCCGGGGAAGGAACACCCTCGCCGGAGAAGGTGATGCCCGAGAAGCAGCCTTTTATCAAGTACCGAGAAGCGATCAAGTACTTCACTGAGAACCAGGACATTGCCGTGGACGAGAAGTTCTGCTACGTGTGTTCTGCTACCGGCGGCCCTGGTGCCGTCTGCATGGCGTCAACTTAAAAGCGTAAGTGTGATATTTGTAAGTGAAATTCCGACATCGATTAATAAAATGAAAGTTGCAGCGTGATTTTCCCGAGGTGTCCGCCGATGCGCTTATTGAAAAGTGCGTCGATCAGGGTGTGTGGTGCAACGAGATCTGCGAGACCGGAGGCCGCTGGAGTTTAGAGCGACTGGCCAACTTCATAGCCAAGAAGGCCATGGACAAGAGCAAGAAAGTGCGAGTGAGCAAGTGGTATGTCATTCCCCTCGACGATTTTATAAACAGATGGGTTCAGAGTTGGCTTCTATTTCAGATCATCTATCGCGATCTGGAGCAGCGCGAAAAGCGAAAACAGATAAATGAATTGGAGTTTATGGAACGGAATGGAGAGGCGACCTTCAAAGCAGTCAAGAGGCTGGGTGAAACATTTCTCACGAAGATCAATGGAATAACATTGTGATGAAATAACCATTATCTATTATTTTTTGCAACTTAGGACCAATATTTTACTATCGGATTTCATTGACTGCTTATGTTATTTAGTTAATTTGTATCAAATTTATTCCACTAGAGGTTTCCAATAATTTTCTCAAACTACAATCAATTTTTAATATATGTAGGAATAGTTAACAAATTTTAATCTACACTGCATGCTGACTGAAGATGAATCCTTTTTGCCCATCTAGATTAAGTTGACATCGATTTATACATTTTTCAACTTGCAATAAATTTGAATTCGTAAATTCGCATAAAACATTACTAAACATGAAATGAACACAGTTTGGGCTGCCGCACGGGGTGCTTTATTTGAACATCAGACGACGCCTGTGTATAAGCATCCAGCTTGCGCTTAATCAATTCGTTCTCCACGTCGATCTGGCGCTGGAACTTCTTTTGATTGATTCCCGCTATGGTAAAACGTGTTGGTGCAGGTGGCTGGGGTTGATCGAATAGAATAAGGAGGCTATGAGGGGGTACATACATATCAGACATGAGAGGATTACTCACCTTGGAAGTCGTGTTGGTGTTGCACTTGATGGAGCTGGTGCTGGCTTTGATTGGAGCCGTGGGCTTGACCGTCATTTTCCGCAGCAAGATCATGCCAATTAATTAAATTAGCGGAGTTTCAATATCTTAATAAAATAAAATCCCGTGGAAACTATATTAAAATGCGTGTTTATTGATTTTTAATTTTGTTGCCTCTGTCAAGTAATTCCCATACGTCAATTAATTAAATTGGCGGAGTTTCAATATCTTTATAAAATAACATCCCGAGAAAACTATATAGAAAGGCGTTTTTATTGATTTTTAATTTGTTGGCCTCTGTCAAGAAATTCCCATATGTTAATTAATTAAATTGGCGGAATTTCAATATCTTTATAAAATAACACCCAGATAAAACTATATAGAAATGCGTTTATGTTGATTTTCAATTTTGTTGGCCTCGGTGGACCTTTTGCAAGAAATGCACATATGTATTTATTCTTATTATTGCAAAAAAGAATATAAATGCACTTGCGAATAAACAAGAATAATTAAGGAAGACTAATCTAATTTATATAAGATCCCACAAAATGGAACGAAATAATGAGTAAAATAATAGAGCAAATAACTGCCTGGGTGCTAAATTAAGTTTACTATTTTGTTTGACGGCAAAAACTGTTTACATACATATGTATGTACATAACAGATAAGTATGTACATTTTTATTTATGTATATTTTTGTTTTATTGTTTTTTTTACAGACGATGCCCATATTTATACCGCCAGGCAGTAGGGACAATAAATATCACCACCAACAGAAATTCAAATGAGACAATCGTTGACGCCGTCGCAAAGAGCCGAATTCCGTATGCAGATCAGATTGGCGTTCGTTAAAGGCATTCGTGTGGCAGTGGCCGTGCACAGGTGGCGTAGTTCTCGCCATTGCTTCCCAGGTAATCGTTCCATCCATCGCATTTCGATCGTGATGCATTTGACGTCGCCGCAGCTAAAGTGATTCGATCGGAGCCATTGGGACAGTCGTCATCGCTGTCGAATCGATATTGCCTGAAAGAGGGACAATAGAAGGATACATTTTGGAATCTACGAACATCCATTTTCTACCCACTTGTTGAACTCCGACAAATGTCAGTTTGGGCTCTGCAGGCACATAAAACTTGTTCAACTTCTTTGCCAGACGACGCAGCTTAATCTCAAGCTTTTGGCACTAAACTGATCGTGCCGGCACTTGGGTAGAGCCGCACACACCTGTTGATACTGAAAGATAACGGTTTTTTATATAAATCTTAGAATAATAAGAACAGTATTACATACCGGCTGTACGGATACACATGACAAATGGCCTCTCCTGGAACATACAGGCGCTACAATTGAAATAGGGCACCTCCGGGAAGAGAACATGCCTCGTCGAGCAGTTTGCCGAGGCAGGAACTCTGCCCGCGAACTGATGCACATTATCTGGTTGGCAACTTGCACCTTGTGCGTCTCATTTTTGGGTATATCGTAGAACGCGATCCCCGAATTGTCGTAGGCATAGTTGAGTCGCTACAAATAAGTCCATGGTGCTCTCGATTGATCCATATTGAGTTCCTCGTGAATGTGGGCCACGTAAATTCGCGTGCATCTCTGGAAAAAAAAACCAACCATTTTTTAGTAAGTGAAAACTTTAGAGAGATGCTTTCACTCACTTGTTCTTGTCCAAGATTCTGCCCAATCTGTTGGTGGTCACATTATGGGGCTAAATCCAAACGCATTCCTCGGACAGTCGAGCAGGACGCCGCAAAGGTTCTCTGCGATGCGGGGATGTGGCACTCGAGTAGATTACGGGTGAAGGTGGTGACGCCGCTGCAGACAATGTATTAACATAATCCAAATATTTACATTTTTGAGAATATAGAAAAAAAATTGACATTTGATTGACCTGGTGCAAGGCAGAAGACTTATCGATAGAAAATTTGGTCCGACCCTCAGAAATATACTGAAATATTTTGATATTGCCTGAAAGAGGGACAATAGAAGGATACATTTTGGAATCTACGAACATCCATTTTCTACCCACTTGTTGAACTCCGACAAATGTCAGTTTGGGCTCTGCAGGCACATAAAACTTGTTCAACTTCTTTGCCAGACGACGCAGCTTAATCTCAAGCTTTTGGCACTAAACTGATCGTGCCGGCACTTGGGTAGAGCCGCACACACCTGTTGATACTGAAAGATAACGGTTTTTTATATAAATCTTAGAATAATAAGAACAGTATTACATACCGACTGTACGGATACACATGACAAATGGCCTCTCCTGGAACATACAGGCGATACAATTGAAATAGGGCACCTCCGGGGAGAGAACATGCCTCGTCGAGCAGTTTGCCGAGGCAGGAATTGGAAGTCACCGGATGGTGATTGCGTTACGGATGGAAGACTCGCAGATCCATCGGCCGGTGGACAATGGTGAGCAGCGTGGAGCAGCTTTGGCCGCTGTACATGTGGCAATAGTCGATTCTCCACCACGACATACCGATGCCTGCCGTTTCCTGTCGCTCCTGTAGATGTTCCACGCCAAATAGTATATTTTTAAAATTGGACCGTAATTTTCGGTATATTTAAAAACAAATGCGCGAAGTAACAGAGCTATCTATCAGTTAAAACTATTTGATCAGGATTTAGTATCCTATTCAGCTAGTAATATTAAACAAAATATCAAAATCGAGGGCTATGATTTGCATCGATATTTTTACTGTATATTTTTAAAATAGGACCGTAATTTTCGGTATATTTAAAAACAAATGCGCGAAGTAACAGAGCTATCTATCAGTTAAAACTATTTGATCAGGATTTAGTATCCTATTCAGCTAGTAATATTAAACGATTACATCGTTGATGGCTACCTCCTTGCTGGCACTGGTCGACTTGACAGACTTTTTGTGTTCCAAATACTGTTCGGCGATTTGCTGGATCGTCACCTTGGCAGGAAGCTCCAGCAGCTTGTGCTCGCGCACCACTGCATACCAGTCATCGGTCAGGTAGTGCTTCAGCTCATCAGGTATTTTGATTTTTACTTCCAACTTGTTGGTAAAGCTATCTTCGCTTTCGACACATGGTGCGGGCTCTGATGGCGGTGTAGGAGTCGTTGGGGTTAGAGTAGGTGCTGCTGGTGTTCCCTGCTTTTCGGCAGATGTTGTAGTATCACTGCCGCTTAATGATGAACGTTGTTCGCTAATCCGTTTCTTTTTGGCTGGCACCACTGTGGCACTGTCGTCCTCTGTGATCTTCCCTGTAGCTGAATCGTCCTTCTTTTCATTTGGAGTACCGGGACGGGCCGGAACTATTGCACTTTGTGTTGACTTGCGGTTGGACCGACTGGTGGAGGCATTGGCATTGGCGCTGTTGCTATTGGGAGTCATGCTACTGTTGCTTCCACTGTCCGATTTTGAAATCGGACCCGTACTGGATGTGGGTGTACTGGCCAGTAACGGTAGAGATGTATTTCCCTCCTTTGAAGGAGTCGAAGCTCGGGAATCGCTGCCCACTTGTTCAATCTTTTTTGCCTTTGCGCTTCCTTTGGGACATGTAAAACATCAGCGAGACCGACGACCACAAGCCGGAGGTTTCACTTACCTTTCTTGCTGTCCTTCTTCGAGCGCTCGCCGCATAGTCGTGCCTGTTCTTTTTGCCGCTGTACATTGTCATCGTTGTATTTGAGCACACGGCTCTCGGGCACCCATTCGTCCCAGCTGTAAGAGGACCGCATTGGTGGTAAATGTTTACAGATTATATATATTGTATGGAATTGCATACTTTTTGCTCCAGCCTGCATAATGGATGTAATATTCGACCGGCGTCGCATCAGGTTTTGTTTTGAGCACCTTGGCTTCATAAATTAGCGGCCGTGGAAACACAGTACGTGTTCTCCTGCAAGAGGCGAATTACTTAAGTACTTAATATAATAAATGATAGGAATGATAAGGTTTATGCTTACCATCGGCAAATATAGAGGCTGCATCTCCTGCAGATCCTACGATTTCCATTTTAGCGGGTTTTAATATTTTTATTGTAAAAACAATGAAAAGGCTAGTGATGCGAGTTGTCAAAGATGGCCGATGGCATCGCCTACTATCGATTGGGCACAATCTGAGCACTATCGATGACTGATAGTTACAAATCAAATCATGTGAATGTAAGTAATAAATATCTATTTATTTATAAATATATATAAAACAGTCTGTATTTAACGAGGCATAAGCTTATGCTTACACTACACTATAGTATAGTTAATGTTTTGCCGGCGTTGACAACCCCTCTTCTTCCCAGGGTCGTGGGCCTCGTTTGTTTTCCCATTCATCTATGTTCACGGTCTTAACTTTGTCGTACTCCTTTTCCAGTGTAACTTCTTGGCGCTTCTTCATGTTTACTCCGTACTTTTTCATCTCGTCGTAAAATGTCAACACACAGAGTTGTATTCTGATTTGTATGTACCGCATATATCGGTACATTTACTGATAGTCATTTCCATGCAATTCTACATTAACGAATTCGTTTTGCAGCACTGCAACGCAGTTGCAATATTTTCAATAAAATATACATTATATGTAAAAACGTCTATGTTTTAATGCAACTTATGTGTGTCAATAACAGATGCCTGCTTCGGTCGTCAAGAAACCTGCAGCTAAGAAGCTGCCCGCTGTGCCGGAATCAAAGCTGAAATTCAGCAAAAAACAAATCAGCAAACGTGCCGCTGAGTCAAAGCGTCGTCTCAAGCGCGCTGCTGTAATTGCGCTGCGCAAGAAGGAAAATCTGGTCCGTGCCGAAAAGTACCAGAATTACATTAAATCTGACCAGCGTAAGATAAAGCTGCGTCGTCTGGCGTAAGTACCAGAATGAGTACACCAAATCTGACCAGATTAAGGGTAATGTAGGTAATGTAATATTGTGCTAATTATCCTACTGTTTATTTAAAAACCTTTAATTATCTTTCAGTATCAACAAGGTTGCCCTCAAGATTCGCAAAGTACTGCAACTGTTCCGATTCCGATCTTCATCAAGTCGATCAAGGCTACCAGGCAGTTGCCAGACACAGTTGACTAATAACAATTCTGTTCAGGCAAGCATATATGTATGTACATACCTCCTTGCCCATATCAGTTGTTTTTCAGTTATCTTAAATATTATTTTTTGTTCTCAGGTTAAAGAGAAGGAAAACACTCAGGAGAACGATACGCCAATGCAGGGCAGAGCGGAAAGATGGATGGAGCGGAACCTGGATACTCCCGAAGTGGTAAGCGAAGCAATTAACAAATTGCGTGCCATCATTATCAAGCCCTTTGAATCGCAGAATACAGAAAAGGATACCGCAGAGAGTGCCGAAGCGTCGCAGTGGCCGTTTGACTCGCAGCACCAGACCCATGGCCGGGGAGGGAACACCCTCGTCGGAGAAGGTGATGCCCGAGAAGCAGCCTTTTATCAAGTACCGAGAAGCGATCAAGTACTTCACTGAGAACCAGGACATTGCCGTGGACGAGAAGTTCTGCTACGTGTACCAGCTGACCTTAAGAAACTACCGGCGGCCCTGGTGCCGTCTGCATGGCGTCAACTTAAAAGCGTAAGTGTGATATTTGTAAGTGAAATTCCGACATCGATTAATAAAGTGAATGTTGCAGCGTGATTTTCCCGAGGTGTCCGCCGATGCGCTTATTGAAAAGTGCGTCGATCAGGGTGTGTGGTGCAACGAGATCTGCGAGACCGGAGGCCGCTGGAGTTTAGAGCGACTGGCCAACTTCATAGCCAAGAAGGCCATGGACAAGAGCAAGAAAGTGCGAGTGAGCAAGTGGTATGTCATTCCCCTCGACGATTTTATAAACAGATGGGTTCAGAGTTGGCTTCTATTTCAGATCATCTATCGCGATCTGGAGCAGCGCGAAAAGCGAAAACAGATAAATGAATTGGAGTTTATGGAACGGAATGGAGAGGCGACCTTCAAAGCAGTCAAGAGGCTGGGTGAAACATTTCTCACGAAGATCAATGGAATAACATTGTGATGAAATAACCATTATCTATTATTTTTTGCAACTTAGGACCAATATATTACTATCGGATTTCATTGACTGCTTATGTTATTTAGTTAAATTTTAACAAATTTATTCCACTAGAGGTTTTCAATAATTTTCTCAAACTACAATCAATTTTTAATATATGTAGGAATAGTTAACAAATTTTAATCTACACTGCATGCTGACTGAAGATGAATCCTTTTTGCCCATCTAGATTAAGTTGACATCGATTTATACATTTTTCAACTTGCAATAAATTTGAATTCGTAAATTCGCATAAAACATTACTAAACATGAAATGAACACAGTTTAGGCTGCCGCACGGGGTGCTTTATTTGAACATCAGACGACGCCTGTGTATAAGCATCCAGCTTGCGCTTAATCAATTCGTTCTCCACGTCGATCTGGCGCTGGAACTTCTTTTGATTGATTCCCGCTATGGTAAAACGTGTTGGTGCAGGTGGCTGGGGTTGATCGAATAGAATAAGGAGGCTATGAGGGGGTACATACATATCAGACATGAGAGGATTACTCACCTGGGAAGTCGTGTTGGTGTTGCACTTGATGGAGCTGGTGCTGGCTTTGATTGGAGCCGTGGGCTTGACCGTCATCATTTTCCGCAGCAAGATCATGTCAATTAATTAAATTAGCGGAGTTTCAATATCTTAATAAAATAAAATCCCGTGGAAACTATATTAAAATGCGTGTTTATTGATTTTTAATTTTGTTGCCTCTGTCAAGTAATTCCCATACGTCAATTTATTAAATTGGCGGAGTTTCAATATCTTTATAAAATAACATCCCGAGAAAACTATATAGAAAGGCGTTTTTATTGATTTTTAATTTGTTGGCCTCTGTCAAGAAATTCCCATATGTTAATTAATTAAATTGGCGGAATTTCAATATCTTTATAAAATAACACCCAGATAAAACTATATAGAAATGCGTTTATGTTGATTTTTAATTTTGTTGGCCTCGGTGGACCTTTTGCGAGAAATGCACATATGTATTTATTCTTATTATTGCAAAAAAGAATATAAATGAACTTGCGAATAAACAAGAATATTTTAGGAAGACTAATCTAATTTATATAAGATCCCACAAAATGGAACGAAATAATGAGTAAAATAATAGAGCAAATAACTGCCTGGGTGCTAAATTAAGTTTACTATTTTGTTTGACGGCAAAAACTGTTTACATACATGTGTATGTACATAACAGATAAGTATGTACATTTTTATTTATGTATGTTTTTGTTTTATTGTTTTTTTTACAGACGATGCCCATATTTATACCGCCAGGCAGTAGGGACAATAAATATCACCACCAACAGAAATTCAAATGAGACAATCGTTGACGCCGTCGCAAAGAGTCGAATTCCGTATGCAGATCAGATTGTTGCACTTAAAGGCCTTCGTGTGGCAGTGGCCGTGGGCACAGGTGGCATAGTTCTCGCCATTGCTTCCCAGGTAATCGTTCCATCCATCGCATTTCGATCGTGATGCATTTGACGTCGCCGCAGCTAAAGTGATTCGATCGGAGCCATTGGGACAGTCGTCATCGCTGTCGAATCGATATTGCCTGAAAGAGGGACAATAGAAGGATACATTTTGGAATCTACGAACATCCATTTTCTACCCACTTGTTGAACTCCGGCAAATGTCAGTTTGGGCTCTGCAGGCACATAAAACTTGTTCAACTTCTTTGCCAGACGACGCAGCTTAATCTCAAGCTTTTGGCACTAAACTGATCGTGCCGGCACTTGGGTAGAGCCGCACACACCTGTTGATACTGAAAGATAACGGTTTTATAAATAAATCTTAGAATAATAAGAACAGTATTACATACTGGCTGTACGGATACACATGACAAATGGCCTCTACTGGAACATACAGGCGATACAATCGAAATAGGGCAACTCCGGGGAGAGAACATGCCTCGTCGAGCAGTTTGCCGAGGCAGGAATTGGAAGTCACCGGATGGTGATTGCGTTACGGATGGAAGACTCGCAGATCCATCGGCCGGTGGACAATGGTGAGCAGCGTGGAGCAGCTTTGGCCGCTGTACATGTGGCAATAGTCGATTCTCCACCACGACATACCGATGCCTGCCGTTTCCTGTCGCTCCTGTAGATGTTCCACGCCAAATAGTATATTTTTAAAATTGGACCGTAATTTTCGGTATATTTAAAAACAAATGCGCGAAGTAACAGAGCTATCTATCAGTTAAAACTATTTGATCAGGATTTAGTATCCTATTCAGCTAGTAATATTAAACAAAATATCAAAATCGAGGGCTATGATTTGCATCGATATTTTTACTGTATATTTTTAAAATAGGACCGTAATTTTCGGTATATTTAAAAACAAATGCGCGAAGTAACAGAGCTATCTATCAGTTAAAACTATTTGATCAGGATTTAGTATCCTATTCAGCTAGTAATATTAAACGATTACATCGTTGATGGCTACCTCCTTGCTGGCACTGGTCGACTTGACAGACTTTTTGTGTTCCAAATACTGTTCGGCGATTTGCTGGATCGTCACCTTGGCAGGAAGCTCCAGCAGCTTGTGCTCGCGCACCACTGCATACCAGTCATCGGTCAGGTAGTGCTTCAGCTCATCAGGTATTTTGATTTTTACTTCCAACTTGTTGGTAAAGCTATCTTCGCTTTCGACACATGGTGCGGGCTCTGATGGCGGTGTAGGAGTCGTTGGGGTTAGAGTAGGTGCTGCTGGTGTTCCCTGCTTTTCGGCAGATGTTGTAGTATCACTGCCGCTTAATGATGAACGTTGTTCGCTAATCCGTTTCTTTTTGGCTGGCACCACTGTGGCACTGTCGTCCTCTGTGATCTTCCCTGTAGCTGAATCGTCCTTCTTTTCATTTGGAGTACCGGGACGGGCCGGAACTATTGCACTTTGTGTTGACTTGCGGTTGGACCGACTGGTGGAGGCATTGGCATTGGCGCTGTTGCTATTGGGAGTCATGCTACTGTTGCTTCCACTGTCCGATTTTGAAATCGGACCCGTACTGGATGTGGGTGTACTGGCCAGTAACGGTAGAGATGTATTTCCCTCCTTTGAAGGAGTCGAAGCTCGGGAATCGCTGCCCACTTGTTCAATCTTTTTTGCCTTTGCGCTTCCTTTGGGACATGTAAAACATCAGCGAGACCGACGACCACAAGCCGGAGGTTTCACTTACCTTTCTTGCTGTCCTTCTTCGAGCGCTCGCCGCATAGTCGTGCCTGTTCTTTTTGCCGCTGTACATTGTCATCGTTGTATTTGAGCACACGGCTCTCGGGCACCCATTCGTCCCAGCTGTAAGAGGACCGCATTGGTGGTAAATGTTTACAGATTATATATATTGCATATACATATTGCAGCCTGCATAATGGATGTAATATTCGACCGGCGTCGCATCAGGTTTTGTTTTGAGCACCTTGGCTTCATAAATTAGCGGCCGTGGAAACACAGTACGCGTTCTCCTGCAAGAGGCGAATGTACTTAATATAATAAATGATAGGAATGATAAGGTTTATGCTTACCATCGGCAAATATAGAGGCTGCATCTCCTGCAGATCCTACGATTTCCATTTTAGCGGGTTTTAATATTTTTATTGTAAAAACAATGAAAAGGCTAGTGATGCGAGTTGTCAAAGATGGCCGATGGCATCGCCTACTATCGATTGGGCACAATCTGAGCACTATCGATGACTGATAGTTACAAATCAAATCATGTGAATGTAAGTAATAAATATCTATTTATTTATAAATATATATAAAACAGTCTGTATTTAACGAGGCATAAGCTTATGCTTACACTACACTATAGTATAGTTAATGTTTTGCCGGCGTTGACAACCCCTCTTCTTCCCAGGGTCGTGGGCCTCGTTTGTTTTCCCATTCATCTATGTTCACGGTCTTAACTTTACTCCGTACTTTTTCATCTCGTCGTAAAATGTCAACACACAGAGTTGTATTCTGATTTGTATGTACCGCATATATCGGTACATTTACTGATAGTCATTTCCATGCAATTCTACATTAACGAATTCGTTTTGCAGCACTGCAACGCAGTTGCAATATTTTCAATAAAATATACATTATATGTAAAAACGTCTATGTTTTAATGCAACTTATGTGTGTCAATAACAGATGCCTGCTTCGGTCGTCAAGAAACCTGCAGCTAAGAAGCTGCCCGCTGTGCCGGAATCAAAGCTGAAATTCAGCAAAAAACAAATCAGCAAACGTGCCGCTGAGTCAAAGCGTCGTCTCAAGCGCGCTGCTGTAATTGCGCTGCGCAAGAAGGAAAATCTGGTCCGTGCCGAAAAGTACCAGAATTACATTAAATCTGACCAGCGTAAGATAAAGCTGCGTCGTCTGGCGTAAGTACCAGAATGAGTACACCAAATCTGACCAGATTAAGGGTAATGTAGGTAATGTAATATTGTGCTAATTATCCTACTGTTTATTTAAAAACCTTTAATTATCTTTCAGTATCAACAAGGTTGCCCTCAAGATTCGCAAAGTACTGCAACTGTTCCGATTCCGATCTTCATCAAGTCGATCAAGGCTACCAGGCAGTTGCCAGACACAGTTGACTAATAACAATTCTGTTCAGGCAAGCATATATGTATGTACATACCTCCTTGCCCATATCAGTTGTTTTTCAGTTATCTTAAATATTATTTTTTGTTCTCAGGTTAAAGAGAAGGAAAACACTCAGGAGAACGATACGCCAATGCAGGGCAGAGCGGAAAGATGGATGGAGCGGAACCTGGATACTCCCGAAGTGGTAAGCGAAGCAATTAACAAATTGCGTGCCATCATTATCAAGCCCTTTGAATCGCAGAATACAGAAAAGGATACCGCAGAGAGTGCCGAAGCGTCGCAGTGGCCGTTTGACTCGCAGCACCAGACCCATGGCCGGGGAGGGAACACCCTCGTCGGAGAAGGTGATGCCCGAGAAGCAGCCTTTTATCAAGTACCGAGAAGCGATCAAGTACTTCACTGAGAACCAGGGCATTGCCGTGGACGAGAAGTTCTGCTACGTGTACCAGCTGACCTTAAGAAACTACCGGCGGCCCTGGTGCCGTCTGCATGGCGTCAACTTAAAAGCGTAAGTGTGATATTTGTAAGTGAAATTCCGACATCGATTAATAAAGTGAATGTTGCAGCGTGATTTTCCCGAGGTGTCCGCCGATGCGCTTATTGAAAAGTGCGTCGATCAGGGTGTGTGGTGCAACGAGATCTGCGAGACCGGAGGCCGCTGGAGTTTAGAGCGACTGGCCAACTTCATAGCCAAGAAGGCCATGGACAAGAGCAAGAAAGTGCGAGTGAGCAAGTGGTATGTCATTCCCCTCGACGATTTTATAAACAGATGGGTTCAGAGTTGGCTTCTATTTCAGATCATCTATCGAGATCTGGAGCAGCGCGAAAAGCGAAAACAGATAAATGAATTGGAGTTTATGGAACGGAATGGAGAGGCGACCTTCAAAGCAGTCAAGAGGCTGGGTGAAACATTTCTCACGAAGATCAATGGAATAACATTGTGATGAAATAACCATTATCTATTATTTTTTGCAACTTAGGACCAATATATTACTATCGGATTTCATTGACTGCTTATGTTATTTAGTTAAATTTTAACAAATTTATTCCACTAGAGGTTTTCAATAATTTTCTCAAACTACAATCAATTTTTAATATATGTAGGAATAGTTAACAAATTTTAATCTACACTGCATGCTGACTGAAGATGAATCCTTTTTGCCCATCTAGATTAAGTTGACATCGATTTATACATTTTTCAACTTGCAATAAATTTGAATTCGTAAATTCGCATAAAACATTACTAAACATGAAATGAACACAGTTTGGGCTGCCGCACGGGGTGCTTTATTTGAACATCAGACGACGCCTGTGTATAAGCATCCAGCTTGCGCTTAATCAATTCGTTCTCCACGTCGATCTGGCGCTGGAACTTCTTTTGATTGATTCCCGCTATGGTAAAACGTGTTGGTGCAGGTGGCTGGGGTTGATCGAATAGAATAAGGAGGCTATGAGGGGGTACATACATATCAGACATGAGAGGATTACTCACCTTGGAAGTCGTTTTGGTGTTGCACTTGATGGAGCTGGTGCTGGCTTTGATTGGAGCCGTGGGCTTGACCGTCATCATTTTCCGCAGCAAGATCATGTCAATTAATTAAATTAGCGGAGTTTCAATATCTTAATAAAATAAAATCCCGTGGAAACTATATTAAAATGCGTGTTTATTGATTTTTAATTTTGTTGCCTCTGTCAAGTAATTCCCATACGTCAATTTATTAAATTGGCGGAGTTTCAATATCTTTATAAAATAACATCCCGAGAAAACTATATAGAAAGGCGTTTTTATTGATTTTTAATTTGTTGGCCTCTGTCAAGAAATTCCCATATGTTAATTAATTAAATTGGCGGAATTTTAATATCTTTATAAAATAACACCCAGATAAAACTATATAGAAATGCGTTTATGTTGATTTTTAATTTTGTTGGCCTCGGTGGACCTTTTGCGAGAAATGCACATATGTATTTATTCTTATTATTGCAAAAAAGAATATAAATGAACTTGCGAATAAACAAGAATATTTTAGGAAGACTAATCTAATTTATATAAGATCCCACAAAATGGAACGAAATAATGAGTAAAATAATAGAGCAAATAACTGCCTGGGTGCTAAATTAAGTTTACTATTTTGTTTGACGGCAAAAACTGTTTACATACATGTGTATGTACATAACAGATAAGTATGTACATTTTTATTTATGTATGTTTTTGTTTTATTGTTTTTTTTACAGACGATGCCCATATTTATACCGCCAGGCAGTAGGGACAATAAATATCACCACCAACAGAAATTCAAATGAGACAATCGTTGACGCCGTCGCAAAGAGTCGAATTCCGTATGCAGATCAGATTGTTGCACTTAAAGGCCTTCGTGTGGCAGTGGCCGTGGGCACAGGTGGCATAGTTCTCGCCATTGCTTCCCATGTAATCGTTCCATCCATCGCATTTCGATCGTGATGCATTTGACGTCGCCGCAGCTAAAGTGATTCGATCGGAGCCATTGGGACAGTCGTCATCGCTGTCGAATCGATATTGCCTGAAAGAGGGACAATAGAAGGATACATTTTGGAATCTACGAACATCCATTTTCTACCCACTTGTTGAACTCCGGCAAATGTCAGTTTGGGCTCTGCAGGCACATAAAACTTGTTCAACTTCTTTGCCAGACGACGCAGCTTAATCTCAAGCTTTTGGCACTAAACTGATCGTGTGGGCACTTGGGTAGAGCCGCACACACCTGTTGATACTGAAAGATAACGGTTTTATAAATAAATCTTAGAATAATAAGAACAGTATTACATACTGGCTGTACGGATACACATGACAAATGGCCTCTACTGGAACATACAGGCGATACAATTGAAATAGGGCACCTCCGGGGAGAGAACATGCCTCGTCGAGCAGTTTGCCGAGGCAGGAATTGGAAGTCACCGGATGGTGATTGCGTTACGGATGGAAGACTCGCAGATCCATCGGCCGGTGGACAATGGTGAGCAGCGTGGAGCAGCTTTGGCCGCTGTACATGTGGCAATAGTCGATTCTCCACCACGACATACCGATGCCTGCCGTTTCCTGTCGCTCCTGTAGATGTTCCACGCCAAATAGTATATTTTTAAAATTGGACCGTAATTTTCGGTATATTTAAAAACAAATGCGCGAAGTAACAGAGCTATCTATCAGTTAAAACTATTTGATCAGGATTTAGTATCCTATTCAGCTAGTAATATTAAACAAAATATCAAAATCGAGGGCTATGATTTGCATCGATATTTTTACTGTATATTTTTAAAATAGGACCGTAATTTTCGGTATATTTAAAAACAAATGCGCGAAGTAACAGAGCTATCTATCAGTTAAAACTATTTGATCAGGATTTAGTATCCTATTCAGCTAGTAATATTAAACGATTACATCGTTGATGGCTACCTCCTTGCTGGCACTGGTCGACTTGACAGACTTTTTGTGTTCCAAATACTGTTCGGCGATTTGCTGGATCGTCACCTTGGCAGGAAGCTCCAGCAGCTTGTGCTCGCGCACCACCGCATACCAGTCATCGGTCAGGTAGTGCTTCAGCTCATCAGGTATTTTGATTTTTACTTCCAACTTGTTGGTAAAGCTATCTTCGCTTTCGACACATGGTGCGGGCTCTGATGGCGGTGTAGGAGTCGTTGGGGTTAGAGTAGGTGCTGCTGGTGTTCCCTGCTTTTCGGCAGATGTTGTAGTATCACTGCCGCTTAATGATGAACGTTGTTCGCTAATCCGTTTCTTTTTGGCTGGCACCACTGTGGCACTGTCGTCCTCTGTGATCTCCCCTGTAGCTGAATCTTCCTTCTTTTCATTTGGAGTACCGGGACGGGCCGGAACTATTGCACTTTGTGTTGACTTGCGGTTGGACCGACTGGTGGAGGCATTGGCATTGGCGCTGTTGCTATTGGGAGTCATGCTACTGTTGCTTCCACTGTCCGATTTTGAAATCGGACCCGTACTGGATGTGGGTGTACTGGCCAGTAACGGTAGAGATGTATTTCCCTCCTTTGAAGGAGTCGAAGCTCGGGAATCGCTGCCCACTTGTTCAATCTTTTTTGCCTTTGCGCTTCCTTTGGGACATGTAAAACATCAGCGAGACCGACGACCACAAGCCGGAGGTTTCACTTACCTTTCTTGCTGTCCTTCTTCGAGCGCTCGCCGCATAGTCGTGCCTGTTCTTTTTGCCGCTGTACATTGTCATCGTTGTATTTGAGCACACGGCTCTCGGGCACCCATTCGTCCCAGCTGTAAGAGGACCGCATTGGTGGTAAATGTTTACAGATTATATATATTGCATATACATATTGCAGCCTGCATAATGGATGTAATATTCGACCGGCGTCGCATCAGGTTTTGTTTTGAGCACCTTGGCTTCATAAATTAGCGGCCGTGGAAACACAGTACGTGTTCTCCTGCAAGAGGCGAATTACTTAAGTACTTAATATAATAAATGATAGGAATGATAAGGTTTATGCTTACTATCGGCAAATATAGAGGCTGCATCTCCTGCAGATCCTACGATTTCCATTTTAGCGGGTTTTAATATTTTTATTGTAAAAACAATGAAAAGGCTAGTGATAGAGTTGTCAAAGATGGCCGATGGCATCGCCTACTATCGATTGGGCACAATCTGAGCACTATCGATGACTGATAGTTACAAATCAAATCATGTGAATGTATGTAATAAATATCTATTTATTTATAAATATATATAAAACAGTCTGTATTTAACGAGGCATAAGCTTATGCTTACACTACACTATAGTATAGTTAATGTTTTGCCGGCGTTGACAACCCCTCTTCTTCCCAGGGTCGTGGGCCTCGTTTGTTTTCCCATTCATCTATGTTCACGGTCTTAACTTTGTCGTACTCCTTTTCCAGTGTAACTTCTTGGCGCTTCTTCATGTTTACTCCGTACTTTTTCATCTCGTCGTAACATGTCAACACACAGAGTTGTATTCTGATTTGTATGTACCGCATATATCGGTACATTTACTGATAGTCATTTCCATGCAATTCTACATTAACGAATTCGTTTTGCAGCACTGCAACGCAGTTGCAATATTTTCAATAAAATATACATTATATGTAAAAACGTCTATGTTTTAATGCAACTTATGTGTGTCAATAACAGATGCCTGCTTCGGTCGTCAAGAAACCTGCAGCTAAGAAGCTGCCCGCTGTGCCGGAATCAAAGCTGAAATTCAGCAAAAAACAAATCAGCAAACGTGCCGCTGAGTCAAAGCGTCGTCTCAAGCGCGCTGCTGTAATTGCGCTGCGCAAGAAGGAAAATCTGGTCCGTGCCGAAAAGTACCAGAATTACATTAAATCTGACCAGCGTAAGATAAAGCTGCGTCGTCTGGCGTAAGTACCAGAATGAGTACACCAAATCTGACCAGATTAAGGGTAATGTAGGTAATGTAATATTGTGCTAATTATCCTACTGTTTATTTAAAAACCTTTAATTATCTTTCAGTATCAACAAGGTTGCCCTCAAGATTCGCAAAGTACTGCAACTGTTCCGATTCCGATCTTCATCAAGTCGATCAAGGCTACCAGGCAGTTGCCAGACACAGTTGACTAATAACAATTCTGTTCAGGCAAGCATATATGTATGTACATACCTCCTTGCCCATATCAGTTGTTTTTCAGTTATCTTAAATATTATTTTTTGTTCTCAGGTTAAAGAGAAGGAAAACACTCAGGAGAACGATACGCCAATGCAGGGCAGAGCGGAAAGATGGATGGAGCGGAACCTGGATACTCCCGAAGTGGTAAGCGAAGCAATTAACAAATTGCGTGCCATCATTATCAAGCCCTTTGAATCGCAGAATACAGAAAAGGATACCGCAGAGAGTGCCGAAGCGTCGCAGTGGCCGTTTGACTCGCAGCACCAGACCCATGGCCGGGGAAGGAACACCCTCGCCGGAGAAGGTGATGCCCGAGAAGCAGCCTTTTATCAAGTACCGAGAAGCGATCAAGTACTTCACTGAGAACCAGGACATTGCCGTGGACGAGAAGTTCTGCTACGTGTGTTCTGCTACCGGCGGCCCTGGTGCCGTCTGCATGGCGTCAACTTAAAAGCGTAAGTGTGATATTTATAAGTGAAATTCCGACATCGATTAATAAAATGAAAGTTGCAGCGTGATTTTCCCGAGGTGTCCGCCGATGCGCTTATTGAAAAGTGCGTCGATCAGGGTGTGTGGTGCAACGAGATCTGCGAGACCGGAGGCCGCTGGAGTTTAGAGCGACTGGCCAACTTCATAGCCAAGAAGGCCATGGACAAGAGCAAGAAAGTGCGAGTGAGCAAGTGGTATGTCATTCCCCTCGACGATTTTATAAACAGATGGGTTCAGAGTTGGCTTCTATTTCAGATCATCTATCGCGATCTGGAGCAGCGCGAAAAGCGAAAACAGATAAATGAATTGGAGTTTATGGAACGGAATGGAGAGGCGACCTTCAAAGCAGTCAAGAGGCTGGGTGAAACATTTCTCACGAAGATCAATGGAATAACATTGTGATGAAATAACCATTATCTATTATTTTTTGCAACTTAGGACCAATATATTACTATCGGATTTCATTGACTGCTTATGTTATTTAGTTAAATTTTAACAAATTTATTCCACTAGAGGTTTTCAATAATTTTCTCAAACTACAATCAATTTTTAATATATGTAGGAATAGTTAACAAATTTTAATCTACACTGCATGCTGACTGAAGATGAATCCTTTTTGCCCATCTAGATTAAGTTGACATCGATTTATACATTTTTCAACTTGCAATAAATTTGAATTCGTAAATTCGCATAAAACATTACTAAACATGAAATGAACACAGTTTGGGCTGCCGCACAGGGTGCTTTATTTGAACATCAGACGACGCCTGTGTATAAGCATCCAGCTTGCGCTTAATCAATTCGTTCTCCACGTCGATCTGGCGCTGGAACTTCTTTTGATTGATTCCCGCTATGGTAAAACGTGTTGGTGCAGGTGGCTGGGGTTGATCGAATAGAATAAGGAGGCTATGAGGGGGTACATACATATCAGACATGAGAGGATTACTCACCTGGGAAGTCGTGTTGGTGTTGCACTTGATGGAGCTGGTGCTGGCTTTGATTGGAGCCGTGGGCTTGACCGTCATCATTTTCCGCAGCAAGATCATGTCAATTAATTAAATTAGCGGAGTTTCAATATCTTAATAAAATAAAATCCCGTGGAAACTATATTAAAATGCGTGTTTATTGATTTTTAATTTTGTTGCCTCTGTCAAGTAATTCCCATACGTCAATTTATTAAATTGGCGGAGTTTCAATATCTTTATAAAATAACATCCCGAGAAAACTATATAGAAAGGCGTTTTTATTGATTTTTAATTTGTTGGCCTCTGTCAAGAAATTCCCATATTTTAATTAATTAAATTGGCGGAATTTCAATATCTTTATAAAATAACACCCAGATAAAACTATATAGAAATGCGTTTATGTTGATTTTTAATTTTGTTGGCCTCGGTGGACCTTTTGCGAGAAATGCACATATGTATTTATTCTTATTATTGCAAAAAAGAATATAAATGAACTTGCGAATAAACAAGAATATTTTAGGAAGACTAATCTAATTTATATAAGATCCCACAAAATGGAACGAAATAATGAGTAAAATAATAGAGCAAATAACTGCCTGGGTGCTAAATTAAGTTTACTATTTTGTTTGACGGCAAAAACTGTTTACATACATGTGTATGTACATAACAGATAAGTATGTACATTTTTATTTATGTATGTTTTTGTTTTATTGTTTTTTTTACAGACGATGCCCATATTTATACCGCCAGGCAGTAGGGACAATAAATATCACCACCAACAGAAATTCAAATGAGACAATCGTTGACGCCGTCGCAAAGAGTCGAATTCCGTATGCAGATCAGATTGTTGCACTTAAAGGCCTTCGTGTGGCAGTGGCCGTGGGCACAGGTGGCATAGTTCTCGCCATTGCTTCCCATGTAATCGTTCCATCCATCGCATTTCGATCGTGATGCATTTGACGTCGCCGCAGCTAAAGTGATTCGATCGGAGCCATTGGGACAGTCGTCATCGCTGTCGAATCGATATTGCCTGAAAGAGGGACAATAGAAGGATACATTTTGGAATCTACGAACATCCATTTTCTACCCACTTGTTGAACTCCGGCAAATGTCAGTTTGGGCTCTGCAGGCACATAAAACTTGTTCAACTTCTTTGCCAGACGACGCAGCTTAATCTCAAGCTTTTGGCACTAAACTGATCGTGTGGGCACTTGGGTAGAGCCGCACACACCTGTTGATACTGAAAGATAACGGTTTTATAAATAAATCTTAGAATAATAAGAACAGTATTACATACTGGCTGTACGGATAAACATGACAAATGGCCTCTACTGGAACATACAGGCGATACAATTGAAATAGGGCACCTCCGGGGAGAGAACATGCCTCGTCGATGTAGTGTGGCTTGTCGGCCCAAAAAGGCCTAAAAGTATGTGTGGGAATGCGGCACTACAACTGGCTGTTTGAGTGAAAGAGACTCGAGAGAGAATAACTTTACCGAATGGTTCGGGGCTGGGAGCAGTTGGAAGGTGATCCCTTTTTTCGGGGATAGAGTGGGCTATTCAAGGGAGGCAGGTCAGTCGTTAGACAAAGCTACGAAGAAGTGCGTGTGCGTTGAATTTACCGGGATAACGCTTTCAGTCCGCCCAGTCGCCCGACCGCGTCGTCCATACCCGCAACCACCGCTACTCGACCGCGCCGTCAAGTGTACCAACCGCCAAAACGGCAGCACCGCTCCAACAGCGCCGCCGCCTCAGCAAGCGTCTCCACCATCAGCGCCGCGGCTTCAGCAGGCGTCTCCACCAACAGCGACGCCGCCTCAGCCAGGCGTCCCCAGCACTCACGCAGCGCCGCCTCAGCAGGCGTCTCCACCAACAGCGACGCCGCCTCAGCCAGGCGTCCCCAGCACCCGCGCAGTCGCCTCAGCAGGCGTCTCCACCAACAGCGACGCCGCCTCAGCCAGGCGTCCCCAGCACCCGCGCAGCCGCCTCAGCGGGCGTCTCTACCAAACCCGCGCAGCCGCCTCAGCGGGCGTCTCTACCAAAACCGCGCAGCCGCCTCAGCAGGCGTCTCTACCAAAACCGCGCAGCCGCCTCAGCAGGCGTCTCTACCAAAACCGAGCCCCCGCCTCAGCCAGGCGTCCCCAGCCGCGACGACAAGATATATACTTATACTTTATACCTAGCTAAGATACATAGAATAACGTAAGCGCCTTCAGCGCAGCCAGGGGCGTTACTAGGGAGAGTAGTGGACCGGCCACGCATCCAGTGAACAGTTAGCAGCGCAGTTCCCCAATTCCTTTTCCCCTTCTCTCCGCTTCCCGCCTAAATCGTTCCCGCCAAGCGCGAGCGTTGCTCCCGCGCTCGGGGAAGCCAAGCGCTAGAGTGAGAGAGTGGAGTAGGTATTGGTGCGGATGAGAGCCCAAACCTCGAGAGCGTGATAGCTTTCGCTCTATTTTTTTTTTGTTGTTCTTATTAACCTTCGTTACAGCCGACGTCGAAGCGCTTCAGCGTTGGAGAGGAACGAAGTGGGCAAACAACTGCCGCTTATCAGGTACTTGCGAATATTCTCTCTCTCCCGCTCTATACCTGGCCTGCCGAGCCCTTTTTTTTCTTACCCCTTCCCTCCCCTTTAACTCCAAACAACTTCGTTTGCGCTAATCAGCTGTGCGTGCTGTTACATTCGTTCCTCTTTTAATAGCTTTTAAAATTGAATCTTAGTTGTTAAGTAGTTTCATATTTTGCCTATTTAGAATGTTAAGGGGGGATTTAGAGTTAGTCAATCATTAATAATAAATTTATAATGTTTAACATGTGCTAGATTTGTATTGGGGGCCATGCATCGGGTGATGTCACTGTTTGTCCAGTCCTAGGGGCGGAAGGGATCATCGAACCGAGGAGGGAATCCGATGATCATGGTAGGGAGGGCGAGCCGCTATCACAACACCAGAAGCGGAGATCTGCGCCGCTATGACCTTGTCCGTCTCTGTTATGTCTGTTCCTGCCTTGTGTAGTGTTGTGTTGTTTTGTGGATAGTAGTAGCACGTGAGTAATAATTATGTTTTAATGTCCGTGAGTAATGTATCGGCGCGAGTCCGTCTTCACCCCTCCCTACTCTACTGACTTTGGAGGCCGGAGCTATCACGTGCGTTTCGTGCCGGATGCCCCCACCACCTGCTCATCCTTATAGGTGATATGCTACAGTATCTAACTATATATACTTAATTAAAATAATAGTTATTTGGCGCCCAACGTGGGGCCCGAAGCTGTCGTAACGACAATTCGATGCCCCGATCTATTGTAAAAGTATACGTCCATAACATCAGACGTTACACCCCCAACCTATCCACAATAATAGCATTTATTAAAAGAAAGAGAAGTTAAAAGAAACACACGATACTCGTATCCCAAAGCCGCTGGAGAAGTTTTAGCTAGCAAGCTTTAACGCCGCAGTCTTAGAAGGGGCGGTAATGCTAAAAGGGTATTTGTTTTATAGGTGTAGTTAATTGGTTATTACGCGGACAATTGAGCTGCGGCCATCCCATCTTTTGACAATTAATACCAATAGAATTAGCGTGTGTGTCTTCTGTATCTCTTTTCGAATTCGTGTCTGGTTTACTGGAGTATTAACGTCACTGAGTGTGCTGAATCGACAGAAACTAATTGTTGCCGTTTGCCTTTTTGTTCCTGTATGTAGTAGTTCCGTCAGTGATCCGTAAGCTCGTACTAGTAACATCAGAATGTCGTTTATATATACCCGGTGTTTCGTAACGGTGTCATTGACAATGTTTCATGTTGGTGACAAGACATCCGCTTAGGCTTATATAACTCTCTTCAAGACGAACGGGGGACAAGGGGGATTGTTAGGACAGTGACGGAAGCCGATTGCATGGCATCCACATTATAGATTTGTTTGTTTTTTTTGCTTTAGCAGTTAACGTTTCGTTTTTTTTATTTATTTCCAACTTATTTCCAACTTAAATAAACGTACATATTTTTATTTAATCATTATAGACGATAAGTAGTTATGCCCTTAACTCGAAGCCCGGAGAACTTGTCCATACAGTCCGACACGGGAAAGATCTGTAATATTTGCTCAGAAGGGATTGCCCATCAAGCCCAGTTGCTTGTTTCCAGCTGTGGTCACGAGTTCCATAGGGTCTGTTTCACCTCCAGATCGGGAAAAAGCCGGATCTGTCCCCGGTGCTCGGGCCCACCTTTAAGCGCATCTCTCGAGAGTTTGACCTCAGACATTCAGCCTTCCAATTCCAATTCTCGAGCTCCTTCTGTAGCGCATTCCTTATTGACGCGCGCGCAGGTTAAGAGAGCGACGGAATCCAACATGTCGAACCCCAACATTCCACCAATGGCCTCAGCCTCGGCTACCTCATCTGGTGACAGTCAGGTTGCCATAGTGGACAGCATGAGGCAAGCTATTGCGGAGGCAATGGCGGCGGCCGTGGCCCAGCAGACAGACTTTCTGGCCACAGCCATGCAACAACAGACCGATAGGTTAGCGCAAGCCATGGAATTGGCCCTCCAACACAGACCTCCTGCTTCACCGGTTGAAACAAGTCGGGCAATATCCCAACAGCCTATTTTTCAGCCCGTTGATCCCAGGGTTGATCCCAGGTCTTCGGAACAGCAGCCCAATCTTCACTCGGGGCGAAGTGACAATCTGTCATGCGGCCCATCGATATATTCGTTGAGGCCAGACAAGGTCACCCAAATCATGGCTAACTGGAAGCTGCGGTTTACAGGAAAAGGCCCAATGGCGGTGGAAGACTTCATCTACAGGGTCGAGGCTTTAGCGGCCCAAACACTGGAGGGGAACTTAGACCTGGTAGCACAAAATGTGAACAATCTGTTTGAAGGGATTGCCAGTGATTGGTATTGGCGGTATCACAAAAGTGTTAGGACAGTCCAATGGCATGCCTTGTGTTCGGCATTGCGGGGCCAGTTCATGGACGATCGTACCGACCGGGATATAAGAACAGAAATAGAGCAGCGTAAGCAAAGGTCGAGCGAGTCGTTCGATGATTTTTATAGAATCATAGCCGCACTGGCTGACAGACTCTCACAGCCAATGTCTGAGCAGGCCATGGTAGAGACCTTACGGGCCAATCTCCTACCGGAGATCCAGCACGAGTTGCTGTATGAACCGGCAGCGTCGGTCACTCAACTGCGAAGACTGGTCAGGACAAGGGAGATATTTATGAGAACAGTAGGGAAAACTCAAGGGGCCGTACCACGACCCGTGCAAAGACGCCAGGTTTGTGCAGTGCAGTGTCAGGTGGAGCAAATGTCAGACTCCGAAGGATCCGAGGATGACTTCGAGGTGGCAGCCATGGAGCTGGTGTGCTGGAATTGCACCTCCAAAGGCCACCGGTACCAAGACTGCACAGCAGATAGACGTGTCTTCTGTTATGGTTGCGGGAAGGCAGACACCTACAAGCCCAGTTGCAGCAAATGTAATGGTCAATTGCAAAAAAACTCCTCAGGGCGTGCACAGCTGAAAAAAGCACGCAGACCCATGGTGTCGAAGGCAACCATGACCGATTAAAATCTGTGGCCACCAAGTGTACCACCAGCCCAGACCACCTGGCCGTGGTTGGTTCACCATCTACAACTAAGGAGTCCCCCGAAAATAACTTGTCCCGCTCTAAATCACGTAGGCGCAGGTTTAATAAATCCCAGAAAGCTGAACGCAAACTCCTCCTTTCGTCAATTGTGGGTCAACTAAGCGACGTACGACCTTACGCCGAAGTCCAAATTCTAGACAAATTGGTCGTTGGGCTGTTGGACACGGGAGCTTCAGTCAGTTGCATCGGAGGCAATTTAGCATCTGAGC
Organism: Drosophila azteca; assembly: GCA_005876895.1. Taxonomy (NCBI): domain Eukaryota; kingdom Metazoa; phylum Arthropoda; class Insecta; order Diptera; family Drosophilidae; genus Drosophila; species Drosophila azteca. Next base: position 517,453 of record VCKU01000069.1, read on the forward strand.
TGCCAAACTTAAATATGTCATGCACGAAGTTGACCGCCACCATTCGGACAGCTGACGGACAATCCCAACAAATCAGCGGCCGTTTAACAACCAAAGTGACCTTCCGAGGAGAAGAAAAAATACTCACATTCTACGTAGTACCCTCATTATCAGGAGATCTGTACTTGGGTATAGATTTTTGGAAGCACTTTAAGCTTTTGCCCGAACCTCTTTTACAAAAAGGTCATGTGATTTCGGCCATAGAAGACTCGCCGACCCGTCCCTTAACACCATCTCAGCAGCAATCTCTGGAACTTGTAATTAGGGCGTTTCCGTCCTACGCGGAAAAAGGATTAGGTCGTACACAGGTGATCACGCATTCCATTGACGTAGGGGATGCCAAGCCGATTAAGCAGCGGCACTATGCCGTCTCTCCAGCTAGGGAAGAACTAATGTATGCCGAGCTAGATCGAATGATCAAACTAGGGGTCATTGAAGAGTCTGCCAGTGCCTGGTCGTCACCTGTAGTGCTGGTCCAAAAGCCAGGTAAGGTGCGACTTTGTATTGATAGCCGCAAATTAAACGAGGTAACGGTACGGGATGCTTACCCAATGCCATTAATAGAAGGTATTTTGGGAAGACTGCCAAAAGCGGAATACATTACCAGCCTTGATCTAAAGGACGCTTTTTGGCAGATTCCTCTGGATCTCAAATCACGGGACAAAACGGCCTTTACAGTGCCAGGTAGGCCTTTGTATCAATATTGCGTCATGCCTTTTGGTCTCTCCAATTCGCCACAAACGTTGTGCAGGCTGATGGACAGGGTAATCCCACCTGACTTACGAACCGAAGTCTTTGTGTATTTAGACGATCTTTTGATCGTTTCAGAGACATTCGAGCGACATTTGGAGGTTCTAAGAGTGGTGGCAGCGGCTTTGGAAAAAACCAATTTGACCATTAATGTGGAAAAAAGCAAGTTCTGTATCGCCGAAGTTAAATACTTAGGCCACATTATTGGAAATGGTACAATCGGCCGAGACCCGGCCAAAATATCGGCCATTGTGGACTTTCCGGCGCCACGTTCGCTTAAACAGGTGCGTCGCTTTTTAGGGTTAACAGGCTGGTATAATAAGTTTATCCGTAATTATGCCGCAGTGGCAGCCCCCATCACGGACACTCTTAGGAGTAACCGTAAGTTTGTGTGGACCAGTGAGGCGCAGGAAGCATTTGAAGAGTTGAAGCGACAGATGTGCACGGCACCGGTGCTTCACAGTGCAGATTTCGGTCGGCCATTTGCTATACATTGTGATGCTAGCAATACAGGCGTGGGCGCGGTTTTAATGCAGACAGATGCAGAGGAAAATGAAGTCCCTATCGCTTTTATGTCCAAAAAATTGAACCGCTGTCAAAGAAATTATACGGTCACCGAGAAGGAATGTCTGGCTGCGGTCCTGGCCGTAAAGAAATTCAGGGCGTATGTTGAAGGGCAAGAATTTTCAATTATCACCGACCATGCTTCGCTAAAATGGCTGATGTCGCAATCAGACCTGAGCTCCCGGTTGGCGCGTTGGGCATTAAAGCTTCAGGGCTTTGGCTTCAAAATACATCACCGCAAGGGAAGCCAGAATGTGGTGCCAGATGCGTTGTCTAGAACCTTCACAGAAGATCTCTCGCCTATTGAGATAGCCAGTCTCATAGACCTACAGGCCAAGGAGTTCGATGATCCAGACTACGTGGCTCTGAAAGAGAAATTAAAGTCCGCCAACAATCAAATATCTGATGTGCAGATTAAAGATAGGTGTATCTATCGGCGAGCGGAACACGCGTCGGATGAAAAATTATCGGACGACTCGTGCTGGAAGCTGTGGATACCCAAAGGTTTAGTTCCGGGAATCTTACAGAAGGCCCATGAGGATCCGTTAGCGTCGCATTGCGGTATAGGGAAGATGCTGGAGAGTTTAAGGAGGTATTATTACTGGCCCAATTTGGTGATAGACGTAAAATCTTACGTAAACAATTGTGATGTTTGCAAGACAACTAAACATTCTAACCAGATCTTAAGGCCAGCTCTGGGTAAATCGGGCTGCTCCGAAAGGATATTTCAGCGTTTGTATGTAGACTTTTTAGGCCCATATCCGCGAAGTAGCTCAGGGAACATCGGACTTTTTATAGTCGTCGATCATGCGTCAAAGTTTCCGTTTTTAAAGCCCGTGAGGAAGTTTACAGCAGACGCAATAATTCCTTTTTTAGAAAAAGAAATTTTTCACTGCTATGGCATACCGGAAACGCTCGTGTCGGATAATGGCGTTCAGTTTAAGTCCATTGCCTTCAATGCCTTGTTGGAGAAGTACAGCATATCGCATATGTATACAGCCTTATATGCTCCACAGGCTAATGCGTCCGAACGAGTAAATCGATCGGTACTGGCAGCCATCAAAGCCTACATACACCCGAATCAGAAAAACTGGGACGAGAAGCTCAGCAGCATATGCTGTGCACTTCGCTCAAGCTTGCATTCCGGTATTAAGACAACCCCCTATAGGATGGTCTTTGGACAACATATGATAACCGATGGAAAGAGCTATCGAGTATTGAGGGAGTTAGACTTGCTAGAGGATAGGACAGTCCAACTGGACAAAGATGATTCCTTGGATCTCATCCGTCAGTCAGCCCGAGAATCCATGCTAAAGCAACGGCAGCGGAACGAGCGTTCATATAACTTGCGCAGCAGGGAGATTTCCTTTCGCCCAGGGCAGGAGGTGTTTAGGCGTAATTTCCAGCAAAGCAACTTTGCAAAGGGTTTCAGTGCCAAACTGGCTCCAGTCTTTGTGAAGGCAAGGATTAAACGCAAGTTGGGGTCAGCTTATTATGACGTAGAGGATCTGCAAGGGAACTTCGTTGGGAAATACCACGCCAAAGACTTGAAGCAATGACGGAGGCCTGACAAGCCAGGATCCCCCTTGAGAGAATTTCATTCCCCTCAAGTATGATCTTGGTGGGGGGGAAATTGTAGTGTGGCTTGTCGGCCCAAAAAGGCCTAAAAGTATGTGTGGGAATGCGGCACTACAACTGGCTGTTTGAGTGAAAGAGACTCGAGAGAGAATAACTTTACCGAATGGTTCGGGGCTGGGAGCAGTTGGAAGGTGATCCCTTTTTTCGGGGATAGAGTGGGCTATTCAAGGGAGGCAGGTCAGTCGTTAGACAAAGCTACGAAGAAGTGCGTGTGCGTTGAATTTACCGGGATAACGCTTTCAGTCCGCCCAGTCGCCCGACCGCGTCGTCCATACCCGCAACCACCGCTACTCGACCGCGCCGTCAAGTGTACCAACCGCCAAAACGGCAGCACCGCTCCAACAGCGCCGCCGCCTCAGCAAGCGTCTCCACCATCAGCGCCGCGGCTTCAGCAGGCGTCTCCACCAACAGCGACGCCGCCTCAGCCAGGCGTCCCCAGCACTCACGCAGCGCCGCCTCAGCAGGCGTCTCCACCAACAGCGACGCCGCCTCAGCCAGGCGTCCCCAGCACCCGCGCAGTCGCCTCAGCAGGCGTCTCCACCAACAGCGACGCCGCCTCAGCCAGGCGTCCCCAGCACCCGCGCAGCCGCCTCAGCGGGCGTCTCTACCAAACCCGCGCAGCCGCCTCAGCGGGCGTCTCTACCAAAACCGCGCAGCCGCCTCAGCAGGCGTCTCTACCAAAACCGCGCAGCCGCCTCAGCAGGCGTCTCTACCAAAACCGAGCCCCCGCCTCAGCCAGGCGTCCCCAGCCGCGACGACAAGATATATACTTATACTTTATACCTAGCTAAGATACATAGAATAACGTAAGCGCCTTCAGCGCAGCCAGGGGCGTTACTAGGGAGAGTAGTGGACCGGCCACGCATCCAGTGAACAGTTAGCAGCGCAGTTCCCCAATTCCTTTTCCCCTTCTCTCCGCTTCCCGCCTAAATCGTTCCCGCCAAGCGCGAGCGTTGCTCCCGCGCTCGGGGAAGCCAAGCGCTAGAGTGAGAGAGTGGAGTAGGTATTGGTGCGGATGAGAGCCCAAACCTCGAGAGCGTGATAGCTTTCGCTCTATTTTTTTTTTGTTGTTCTTATTAACCTTCGTTACAGCCGACGTCGAAGCGCTTCAGCGTTGGAGAGGAACGAAGTGGGCAAACAACTGCCGCTTATCAGGTACTTGCGAATATTCTCTCTCTCCCGCTCTATACCTGGCCTGCCGAGCCCTTTTTTTTCTTACCCCTTCCCTCCCCTTTAACTCCAAACAACTTCGTTTGCGCTAATCAGCTGTGCGTGCTGTTACATTCGTTCCTCTTTTAATAGCTTTTAAAATTGAATCTTAGTTGTTAAGTAGTTTCATATTTTGCCTATTTAGAATGTTAAGGGGGGATTTAGAGTTAGTCAATCATTAATAATAAATTTATAATGTTTAACATGTGCTAGATTTGTATTGGGGGCCATGCATCGGGTGATGTCACTGTTTGTCCAGTCCTAGGGGCGGAAGGGATCATCGAACCGAGGAGGGAATCCGATGATCATGGTAGGGAGGGCGAGCCGCTATCACAACACCAGAAGCGGAGATCTGCGCCGCTATGACCTTGTCCGTCTCTGTTATGTCTGTTCCTGCCTTGTGTAGTGTTGTGTTGTTTTGTGGATAGTAGTAGCACGTGAGTAATAATTATGTTTTAATGTCCGTGAGTAATGTATCGGCGCGAGTCCGTCTTCACCCCTCCCTACTCTACTGACTTTGGAGGCCGGAGCTATCACGTGCGTTTCGTGCCGGATGCCCCCACCACCTGCTCATCCTTATAGGTGATATGCTACATCGAGCAGTTTGCCGAGGCAGGAATTGGAAGTCACCGGATGGTGATTGCGTTACGGATGGAAGACTCGCAGATCCATCGGCCGGTGGACAATGGTGAGCAGCGTGGAGCAGCTTTGGCCGCTGTACATGTGGCAATAGTCGATTCTCCACCACGACATACCGATGCCTGCCGTTTCCTGTCGCTCCTGTAGATGTTCCACGCCAAATAGTATATTTTTAAAATTGGACCGTAATTTTCGGTATATTTAAAAACAAATGCGCGAAGTAACAGAGCTATCTATCAGTTAAAACTATTTGATCAGGATTTAGTATCCTATTCAGCTAGTAATATTAAACAAAATATCAAAATCGAGGGCTATGATTTGCATCGATATTTTTACTGTATATTTTTAAAATAGGACCGTAATTTTCGGTATATTTAAAAACAAATGCGCGAAGTAACAGAGCTATCTATCAGTTAAAACTATTTGATCAGGATTTAGTATCCTATTCAGCTAGTAATATTAAACGATTACATCGTTGATGGCTACCTCCTTGCTGGCACTGGTCGACTTGACAGACTTTTTGTGTTCCAAATACTGTTCGGCGATTTGCTGGATCGTCACCTTGGCAGGAAGCTCCAGCAGCTTGTGCTCGCGCACCACTGCATACCAGTCATCGGTCAGGTAGTGCTTCAGCTCATCAGGTATTTTGATTTTTACTTCCAACTTGTTGGTAAAGCTATCTTCGCTTTCGACACATGGTGCGGGCTCTGATGGCGGTGTAGGAGTCGTTGGGGTTAGAGTAGGTGCTGCTGGTGTTCCCTGCTTTTCGGCAGATGTTGTAGTATCACTGCCGCTTAATGATGAACGTTGTTCGCTAATCCGTTTCTTTTTGGCTGGCACCACTGTGGCACTGTCGTCCTCTGTGATCTCCCCTGTAACTGAATCTTCCTTCTTTTCATTTGGAGTACCGGGACGGGCCGGAACTATTGCACTTTGTGTTGACTTGCGGTTGGACCGACTGGTGGAGTCATTGGCATCGGCGCTGTTGCTATTGGGAGTCATGCTACTGTTGCTTCCACTGTCCGATTTTGAAATCGGACCCGTACTGGATGTGGGTGTACTGGCCAGTAACGGTAGAGATGTATTTCCCTCCTTTGAAGGAGTCGAAGCTCGGGAATCGCTGCCCACTTGTTCAATCTTTTTTGCCTTTGCGCTTCCTTTGGGACATGTAAAACATCAGCGAGACCGACGACCACAAGCCGGAGGTTTCACTTACCTTTCTTGCTGTCCTTCTTCGAGCGCTCGCCGCATAGTCGTGCCTGTTCTTTTTGCCGCTGTACATTGTCATCGTTGTATTTGAGCACACGGCTCTCGGGCACCCATTCGTCCCAGCTGTAAGAGGACCGCATTGGTGGTAAATGTTTACAGATTATATATATTGCATATACATATTGCAGCCTGCATAATGGATGTAATATTCGACCGGCGTCGCATCAGGTTTTGTTTTGAGCACCTTGGCTTCATAAATTAGCGGCCGTGGAAACACAGTACGTGTTCTCCTGCAAGAGGCGAATTACTTAAGTACTTAATATAATAAATGATAGGAATGATAAGGTTTATGCTTACTATCGGCAAATATAGAGGCTGCATCTCCTGCAGATCCTACGATTTCCATTTTAGCGGGTTTTAATATTTTTATTGTAAAAACAATGAAAAGGCTAGTGATGCGAGTTGTCAAAGATGGCCGATGGCATCGCCTACTATCGATTGGGCACAATCTGAGCACTATCGATGACTGATAGTTACAAATCAAATCATGTGAATGTATGTAATAAATATCTATTTATTTATAAATATATATAAAACAGTCTGTATTTAACGAGGCATAAGCTTATGCTTACACTACACTATAGTATAGTTAATGTTTTGCCGGCGTTGACAACCCCTCTTCTTCCCAGGGTCGTGGGCCTCGTTTGTTTTCCCATTCATCTATGTTCACGGTCTTAACTTTGTCGTACTCCTTTTCCAGTGTAACTTCTTGGCGCTTCTTCATGTTTACTCCGTACTTTTTCATCTCGTCGTAAAATGTCAACACACAGAGTTGTATTCTGATTTGTATGTACCGCATATATCGGTACATTTACTGATAGTCATTTCCATGCAATTCTACATTAACGAATTCGTTTTGCAGCACTGCAACGCAGTTGCAATATTTTCAATAAAATATACATTATATGTAAAAACGTCTATGTTTTAATGCAACTTATGTGTGTCAATAACAGATGCCTGCTTCGGTCGTCAAGAAACCTGCAGCTAAGAAGCTGCCCGCTGTGCCGGAATCAAAGCTGAAATTCAGCAAAAAACAAATCAGCAAACGTGCCGCTGAGTCAAAGCGTCGTCTCAAGCGCGCTGCTGTAATTGCGCTGCGCAAGAAGGAAAATCTGGTCCGTGCCGAAAAGTACCAGAATTACATTAAATCTGACCAGCGTGAGATAAAGCTGCGTCGTCTGGCGTTTGTCGTGCGTATCCGTGGGTATGTATTGCTGTGATAATTATTCTACAGTTTGTTTAAAAACGTTTATCTTTCAGTATCAACAAGGTTGCCCCCAAGGTTCGCAAAGTACTGCAGCTGTTCAACATGCCGCGTATTGCCGAGCCTTACATCACCTGAGGGTACCCCAATCTGAAGTCGGTGCGCGAGCTGATTTACAAGCGCGGTTATGTCAAGCACAGCCGTCAGCGTGTCCCTATCACCGACAACCTTGTGATTGAGCGCAAACTGCGAAAGGCTCACAATATTCAGTGTGTTGACGATTTGGTCCATGAGATCTTTACCGCTGGACCCAATTTCAAGTACGCCTCCAACTTCCTGTGGCCATTTAAGCTAAACACTCCCACCGGTGGCTGGCGCAAGAAGGCCAATCACTACGTTAATGGAGGTGATTTCGGCAACCGTAAAAACCACATCAACCGACTGTTGCGCAAAATGGTCTAAGCGTTAGTTTAAAAAACAATAGCTTGGAAAAAAACGGGCATGTAAATGGTGAACGCGCTGCGCAAGAAGGAAAATCTGGTCCGTGCCGAAAAGTACCAGAATGAGTACACCAAATCTGACCAGATTAAGGGTAATGTAGGTAATGTAATATTGTGCTAATTATCCTACTGTTTATTTAAAAACCTTTAATTATCTTTCAGTATCAACAAGGTTGCCCTCAAGATTCGCAAAGTACTGCAACTGTTCCGATTCCGATCTTCATCAAGTCGATCAAGGCTACCAGGCAGTTGCCAGACACAGTTGACTAATAACAATTCTGTTCAGGCAAGCATATATGTATGTACATACCTCCTTGCCCATATCAGTTGTTTTTCAGTTATCTTAAATATTATTTTTTGTTCTCAGGTTAAAGAGAAGGAAAACACTCAGGAGAACGATACGCCAATGCAGGGCAGAGCGGAAAGATGGATGGAGCGGAACCTGGATACTCCCGAAGTGGTAAGCGAAGCAATTAACAAATTGCGTGCCATCATTATCAAGCCCTTTGAATCGCAGAATACAGAAAAGGATACCGCAGAGAGTGCCGAAGCGTCGCAGTGGCCGTTTGACTCGCAGCACCAGACCCATGGCCGGGGAAGGAACACCCTCGCCGGAGAAGGTGATGCCCGAGAAGCAGCCTTTTATCAAGTACCGAGAAGCGATCAAGTACTTCACTGAGAACCAGGACATTGCCGTGGACGAGAAGTTCTGCTACGTGTGTTCTGCTACCGGCGGCCCTGGTGCCGTCTGCATGGCGTCAACTTAAAAGCGTAAGTGTGATATTTATAAGTGAAATTCCGACATCGATTAATAAAATGAAAGTTGCAGCGTGATTTTCCCGAGGTGTCCGCCGATGCGCTTATTGAAAAGTGCGTCGATCAGGGTGTGTGGTGCAACGAGATCTGCGAGACCGGAGGCCGCTGGAGTTTAGAGCGACTGGCCAACTTCATAGCCAAGAAGGCCATGGACAAGAGCAAGAAAGTGCGAGTGAGCAAGTGGTATGTCATTCCCCTCGACGATTTTATAAACAGATGGGTTCAGAGTTGGCTTCTATTTCAGATCATCTATCGCGATCTGGAGCAGCGCGAAAAGCGAAAACAGATAAATGAATTGGAGTTTATGGAACGGAATGGAGAGGCGACCTTCAAAGCAGTCAAGAGGCTGGGTGAAACATTTCTCACGAAGATCAATGGAATAACATTGTGATGAAATAACCATTATCTATTATTTTTTGCAACTTAGGACCAATATTTTACTATCGGATTTCATTGACTGCTTATGTTATTTAGTTAATTTGTATCAAATTTATTCCACTATAGGTTTCCAATAATTTTCTCAAACTACAATCAATTTTTAATATATGTAGGAATAGTTAACAAATTTTAATCTACACTGCATGCTGACTGAAGATGAATCCTTTTTGCCCATCTAGATTAAGTTGACATCGATTTATACATTTTTCAACTTGCAATAAATTTGAATTCGTAAATTCGCATAAAACATTACTAAACATGAAATGAACACAGTTTGGGCTGCCGCACGGGGTGCTTTATTTGAACATCAGACGACGCCTGTGTATAAGCATCCAGCTTGCGCTTAATCAATTCGTTCTCCACGTCGATCTGGCGCTGGAACTTCTTTTGATTGATTCCCGCTATGGTAAAACGTGTTGGTGCAGGTGGCTGGGGTTGATCGAATAGAATAAGGAGGCTATGAGGGGGTACATACATATCAGACATGAGAGGATTACTCACCTGGGAAGTCGTGTTGGTGTTGCACTTGATGGAGCTGGTGCTGGCTTTGATTGGAGCCGTGGGCTTGACCGTCATCATTTTCCGCAGCAAGATCATGTCAATTAATTAAATTAGCGGAGTTTCAATATCTTAATAAAATAAAATCCCGTGGAAACTATATTAAAATGCGTGTTTATTGATTTTTAATTTTGTTGCCTCTGTCAAGTAATTCCCATACGTCAATTAATTAAATTGGCGGAATTTCAATATCTTTATAAAATAACATCCCAAGAAAACTATATAGAAAGGCGTTTTTATTGATTTTTAATTTGTTGGCCTCTGTCAAGAAATTCCCATATGTTAATTAATTAAATTGGCGGAATTTTAATATCTTTATAAAATAACACCCAGATAAAACTATATAGAAATGCGTTTATGTTGATTTTTAATTTTGTTGGCCTCGGTGGACCTTTTGCGAGAAATGCACATATGTATTTATTCTTATTATTGCAAAAAAGAATATAAATGCACTTGCGAATAAACAAGAATAATTAAGGAAGACTAATCTAATTTATATAAGATCCCACAAAATGGAACGAAATAATGAGTAAAATAATAGAGCAAATAACTGCCTGGGTGCTAAATTAAGTTTACTATTTTGTTTGACGGCAAAAACTGTTTACATACATGTGTATGTACATAACAGATAAGTATGTACATTTTTATTTATGTATGTTTTTGTTTTATTGTTTTTTTACAGACGATGCCCATATTTATACCGCCAGGCAGTAGGGACAATAAATATCACCACCAACAGAAATTCAAATGAGACAATCGTTGACGCCGTCGCAAAGAGTCGAATTCCGTATGCAGATCAGATTGTTGCACTTAAAGGCCTTCGTGTGGCAGTGGCCGTGGGCACAGGTGGCATAGTTCTCGCCATTGCTTCCCATGTAATCGTTCCATCCATCGCATTTCGATCGTGATGCATTTGACGTCGCCGCAGCTAAAGTGATTCGATCGGAGCCATTGGGACAGTCGTCATCGCTGTCGAATCGATATTGCCTGAAAGAGGGACAATAGAAGGATACATTTTGGAATCTACGAACATCCATTTTCTACCCACTTGTTGAACTCCGACAAATGTCAGTTTGGGCTCTGCAGGCACATAAAACTTGTTCAACTTCTTTGCCAGACGACGCAGCTTAATCTCAAGCTTTTGGCACTAAACTGATCGTGCCTGCACTTGGGTAGAGCCGCACACACCTGTTGATACTGAAAGATAACGGTTCTATAAATAAATCTTAGAATAATAAGAACAGTATTACATACTGGCTGTACGGATACACATGACAAATGGCCTCTACTGGAACATACAGGCGATACAATTGAAATAGGGCAACTCCGGGGAGAGAACATGCCTCGTCGAGCAGTTTGCCGAGGCAGGAATTGGAAGTCACCGGATGGTGATTGCGTTACGGATGGAAGACTCGCAGATCCATCGGCCGGTGGACAATGGTGAGCAGCGTGGAGCAGCTTTGGCCGCTGTACATGTGGCAATAGTCGATTCTCCACCACGACATACCGATGCCTGCCGTTTCCTATCGCTCCTGTAGATGTTCCACGCCAAATAGTATATTTTTAAAATTGGACCGTAATTTTCGGTATATTTAAAAACAAATGCGCGAAGTAACAGAGCTATCTATCAGTTAAAACTATTTGATCAGGATTTAGTATCCTATTCAGCTAGTAATATTAAACGATTACATCGTTGATTGCTACCTCCTTGCTGGCACTGGTCGACTTGACAGACTTTTTGTGTTCCAAATACTGTTCGGCGATTTGCTGGATCGTCACCTTGGCAGGAAGCTCCAGCAGCTTGTGCTCGCGCACCACTGCATACCAGTCATCGGTCAGGTAGTGCTTCAGCTCATCAGGTATTTTGATTTTTACTTCCAACTTGTTGGTAAAGCTATCTTCGCTTTCGACACATGGTGCGGGCTCTGATGGCGGTGTAGGAGTCGTTGGGGTTAGAGTAGGTGCTGCTGGTGTTCCCTGCTTTTCGGCAGATGTTGTAGTATCACTGCCGCTTAATGATGAACGTTGTTCGCTAATCCGTTTCTTTTTGGCTGGCACCACTGTGGCACTGTCGTCCTCTGTGATCTCCCCTGTAACTGAATCTTCCTTCTTTTCATTTGGAGTACCGGGACGGGCCGGAACTATTGCACTTTGTGTTGACTTGCGGTTGGACCGACTGGTGGAGTCATTGGCATCGGCGCTGTTGCTATTGGGAGTCATGCTACTGTTGCTTCCACTGTCCGATTTTGAAATCGGACCCGTACTGGATGTGGGTGTACTGGCCAGTAACGGTAGAGATGTATTTCCCTCCTTTGAAGGAGTCGAAGCTCGGGAATCGCTGCCCACTTGTTCAATCTTTTTTGCCTTTGCGCTTCCTTTGGGACATGTAAAACATCAGCGAGACCGACGACCACAAGCCGGAGGTTTCACTTACCTTTCTTGCTGTCCTTCTTCGAGCGCTCGCCGCATAGTCGTGCCTGTTCTTTTTGCCGCTGTACATTGTCATCGTTGTATTTGAGCACACGGCTCTCGGGCACCCATTCGTCCCAGCTGTAAGAGGACCGCATTGGTGGTAAATGTTTACAGATTATATATATTGCATATACATATTGCAGCCTGCATAATGGATGTAATATTCGACCGGCGTCGCATCAGGTTTTGTTTTGAGCACCTTGGCTTCATAAATTAGCGGCCGTGGAAACACAGTACGTGTTCTCCTGCAAGAGGCGAATTACTTAAGTACTTAATATAATAAATGATAGGAATGATAAGGTTTATGCTTACCATCGGAAAATATAGAGGCTGCATCTCCTGCAGATCCTACGATTTCCATTTTAGCGGGTTTTAATATTTTTATTGTAAAAACAATGAAAAGGCTAGTGATGCGAGTTGTCAAAGATGGCCGATGGCATCGCCTACTATCGATTGGGCACAATCTGAGCACTATCGATGACTGATAGTTACAAATCAAATCATGTGAATGTATGTAATAAATATCTATTTATTTATAAATATATATAAAACAGTCTGTATTTAACGAGGCATAAGCTTATGCTTACACTACACTATAGTATAGTTAATGTTTTGCCGGCGTTGACAACCCCTCTTCTTCCCAGGGTCGTGGGCCTCGTTTGTTTTCCCATTCATCTATGTTCACGGTCTTAACTTTGTCGTACTCCTTTTCCAGTGTAACTTCTTGGCGCTTCTTCATGTTTACTCCGTACTTTTTCATCTCGTCGTAAAATGTCAACACACAGAGTTGTATTCTGATTTGTATGTACCGCATATATCGGTACATTTACTGATAGTCATTTCCATGCAATTCTACATTAACGAATTCGTTTTGCAGCACTGCAACGCAGTTGCAATATTTTCAATAAAATATACATTATATGTAAAAACGTCTATGTTTTAATGCAACTTATGTGTGTCAATAACAGATGCCTGCTTCGGTCGTCAAGAAACCTGCAGCTAAGAAGCTGCCCGCTGTGCCGGAATCAAAGCTGAAATTCAGCAAAAAACAAATCAGCAAACGTGCCGCTGAGTCAAAGCGTCGTCTCAAGCGCGCTGCTGTAATTGCGCTGCGCAAGAAGGAAAATCTGGTCCGTGCCGAAAAGTACCAGAATTACATTAAATCTGACCAGCGTGAGATAAAGCTGCGTCGTCTGGCGTTTGTCGTGCGTATCCGTGGGTATGTATTGCTGTGATAATTATTCTACAGTTTGTTTAAAAACGTTTATCTTTCAGTATCAACAAGGTTGCCCCCAAGGTTCGCAAAGTACTGCAGCTGTTCAACATGCCGCGTATTGCCGAGCCTTACATCACCTGAGGGTACCCCAATCTGAAGTCGGTGCGCGAGCTGATTTACAAGCGCGGTTATGTCAAGCACAGCCGTCAGCGTGTCCCTATCACCGACAACCTTGTGATTGAGCGCAAACTGCGAAAGGCTCACAATATTCAGTGTGTTGACGATTTGGTCCATGAGATCTTTACCGTTGGACCCAATTTCAAGTACGCCTCCAACTTCCTGTGGCCATTTAAGCTAAACACTCCCACCGGTGGCTGGCGCAAGAAGGCCAATCACTACGTTAATGGAGGTGATTTCGGCAACCGTAAAAACCACATCAACCGACTGTTGCGCAAAATGGTCTAAGCGTTAGTTTAAAAAACAATAGCTTGGAAAAAAACGGGCATGTAAATGGTGAACGCGCTGCGCAAGAAGGAAAATCTGGTCCGTGCCGAAAAGTACCAGAATGAGTACACCAAATCTGACCAGATTAAGGGTAATGTAGGTAATGTAATATTGTGCTAATTATCCTACTGTTTATTTAAAAACCTTTAATTATCTTTCAGTATCAACAAGGTTGCCCTCAAGATTCGCAAAGTACTGCAACTGTTCCGATTCCGATCTTCATCAAGTCGATCAAGGCTACCAGGCAGTTGCCAGACACAGTTGACTAATAACAATTCTGTTCAGGCAAGCATATATGTATGTACATACCTCCTTGCCCATATCAGTTGTTTTTCAGTTATCTTAAATATTATTTTTTGTTCTCAGGTTAAAGAGAAGGAAAACACTCAGGAGAACGATACGCCAATGCAGGGCAGAGCGGAAAGATGGATGGAGCGGAACCTGGATACTCCCGAAGTGGTAAGCGAAGCAATTAACAAATTGCGTGCCATCATTATCAAGCCCTTTGAATCGCAGAATACAGAAAAGGATACCGCAGAGAGTGCCGAAGCGTCGCAGTGGCCGTTTGACTCGCAGCACCAGACCCATGGCCGGGGAAGGAACACCCTCGCCGGAGAAGGTGATGCCCGAGAAGCAGCCTTTTATCAAGTACCGAGAAGCGATCAAGTACTTCACTGAGAACCAGGACATTGCCGTGGACGAGAAGTTCTGCTACGTGTGTTCTGCTACCGGCGGCCCTGGTGCCGTCTGCATGGCGTCAACTTAAAAGCGTAAGTGTGATATTTATAAGTGAAATTCCGACATCGATTAATAAAATGAAAGTTGCAGCGTGATTTTCCCGAGGTGTCCGCCGATGCGCTTATTGAAAAGTGCGTCGATCAGGGTGTGTGGTGCAACGAGATCTGCGAGACCGGAGGCCGCTGGAGTTTAGAGCGACTGGCCAACTTCATAGCCAAGAAGGCCATGGACAAGAGCAAGAAAGTGCGAGTGAGCAAGTGGTATGTCATTCCCCTCGACGATTTTATAAACAGATGGGTTCAGAGTTGGCTTCTATTTCAGATCATCTATCGCGATCTGGAGCAGCGCGAAAAGCGAAAACAGATAAATGAATTGGAGTTTATGGAACGGAATGGAGAGGCGACCTTCAAAGCAGTCAAGAGGCTGGGTGAAACATTTCTCACGAAGATCAATGGAATAACATTGTGATGAAATAACCATTATCTATTATTTTTTGCAACTTAGGACCAATATATTACTATCGGATTTCATTGACTGCTTATGTTATTTAGTTAATTTGTATCAAATTTATTCCACTATAGGTTTCCAATAATTTTCTCAAACTACAATCAATTTTTAATATATGTAGGAATAGTTAACAAATTTTAATCTACACTGCATGCTGACTGAAGATGAATCCTTTTTGCCCATCTAGATTAAGTTGACATCGATTTATACATTTTTCAACTTGCAATAAATTTGAATTCGTAAATTCGCATAAAACATTACTAAACATGAAATGAACACAGTTTGGGCTGCCGCACGGAGTGCTTTATTTGAACATCAGACGACGCCTGTGTATAAGCATCCAGCTTGCGCTTAATCAATTCGTTCTCCACGTCGATCTGGCGCTGGAACTTCTTTTGATTGATTCCCGCTATGGTAAAACGTGTTGGTGCAGGTGGCTGGGGTTGATCGAATAGAATAAGGAGGCTATGAGGGGGTACATACATATCAGACATGAGAGGATTACTCACCTGGGAAGTCGTGTTGGTGTTGCACTTGATGGAGCTGGTGCTGGCTTTGATTGGAGCCGTGGGCTTGACCGTCATCATTTTCCGCAGCAAGATCATGTCAATTAATTAAATTAGCGGAGTTTCAATATCTTAATAAAATAAAATCCCGTGGAAACTATATTAAAATGCGTGTTTATTGATTTTTAATTTTGTTGCCTCTGTCAAGTAATTCCCATACGTCAATTAATTAAATTGGCGGAATTTCAATATCTTTATAAAATAACATCCCAAGAAAACTATATAGAAAGGCGTTTTTATTGATTTTTAATTTGTTGGCCTCTGTCAAGAAATTCCCATATGTTAATTAATTAAATTGGCGGAATTTCAATATCTTTATAAAATAACACCCAGATAAAACTATATAGAAATGCGTTTATGTTGATTTTTAATTTTGTTGGCCTCGGTGGACCTTTTGCGAGAAATGCACATATGTATTTATTCTTATTATTGCAAAAAAGAATATAAATGCACTTGCGAATAAACAAGAATAATTAAGGAAGACTAATCTAATTTATATAAGATCCCACAAAATGGAACGAAATAATGAGTAAAATAATAGAGCAAATAACTGCCTGGGTGCTAAATTAAGTTTACTATTTTGTTTGACGGCAAAAACTGTTTACATACATGTGTATGTACATAACAGATAAGTATGTACATTTTTATTTATGTATGTTTTTGTTTTATTGTTTTTTTACAGACGATGCCCATATTTATACCGCCAGGCAGTAGGGACAATAAATATCACCACCAACAGAAATTCAAATGAGACAATCGTTGACGCCGTCGCAAAGAGTCGAATTCCGTATGCAGATCAGATTGTTGCACTTAAAGGCCTTCGTGTGGCAGTGGCCGTGGGCACAGGTGGCATAGTTCTCGCCATTGCTTCCCATGTAATCGTTCCATCCATCGCATTTCGATCGTGATGCATTTGACGTCGCCGCAGCTAAAGTGATTCGATCGGAGCCATTGGGACAGTCGTCATCGCTGTCGAATCGATATTGCCTGAAAGAGGGACAATAGAAGGATACATTTTGGAATCTACGAACATCCATTTTCTACCCACTTGTTGAACTCCGACAAATGTCAGTTTGGGCTCTGCAGGCACATAAAACTTGTTCAACTTCTTTGCCAGACGACGCAGCTTAATCTCAAGCTTTTGGCACTAAACTGATCGTGCCTGCACTTGGGTAGAGCCGCACACACCTGTTGATACTGAAAGATAACGGTTCTATAAATAAATCTTAGAATAATAAGAACAGTATTACATACTGGCAGTACGGATACACATGACAAATGGCCTCTACTGGAACATACAGGCGATACAATTGAAATAGGGCAACTCCGGGGAGAGAACATGCCTCGTCGAGCAGTTTGCCGAGGCAGGAATTGGAAGTCACCGGATGGTGATTGCGTTACGGATGGAAGACTCGCAGATCCATCGGCCGGTGGACAATGGTGAGCAGCGTGGAGCAGCTTTGGCCGCTGTACATGTGGCAATAGTCGATTCTCCACCACGACATACCGATGCCTGCCGTTTCCTGTCGCTCCTGTAGATGTTCCACGCCAAATAGTATATTTTTAAAATTGGACCGTAATTTTCGGTATATTTAAAAACAAATGCGCGAAGTAACAGAGCTATCTATCAGTTAAAACTATTTGATCAGGATTTAGTATCCTATTCAGCTAGTAATATTAAACGATTACATCGTTGATGGCTACCTCCTTGCTGGCACTGGTCGACTTGACAGACTTTTTGTGTTCCAAATACTGTTCGGCGATTTGCTGGATCGTCACCTTGGCAGGAAGCTCCAGCAGCTTGTGCTCGCGCACCACTGCATACCAGTCATCGGTCAGGTAGTGCTTCAGCTCATCAGGTATTTTGATTTTTACTTCCAACTTGTTGGTAAAGCTATCTTCGCTTTCGACACATGGTGCGGGCTCTGATGGCGGTGTAGGAGTCGTTGGGGTTAGAGTAGGTGCTGCTGGTGTTCCCTGCTTTTCGGCAGATGTTGTAGTATCACTGCCGCTTAATGATGAACGTTGTTCGCTAATCCGTTTCTTTTTGGCTGGCACCACTGTGGCACTGTCGTCCTCTGTGATCTCCCCTGTAACTGAATCTTCCTTCTTTTCATTTGGAGTACCGGGACGGGCCGGAACTATTGCACTTTGTGTTGACTTGCGGTTGGACCGACTGGTGGAGTCATTGGCATCGGCGCTGTTGCTATTGGGAGTCATGCTACTGTTGCTTCCACTGTCCGATTTTGAAATCGGACCCGTACTGGATGTGGGTGTACTGGCCAGTAACGGTAGAGATGTATTTCCCTCCTTTGAAGGAGTCGAAGCTCGGGAATCGCTGCCCACTTGTTCAATCTTTTTTGCCTTTGCGCTTCCTTTGGGACATGTAAAACATCAGCGAGACCGACGACCACAAGCCGGAGGTTTCACTTACCTTTCTTGCTGTCCTTCTTCGAGCGCTCGCCGCATAGTCGTGCCTGTTCTTTTTGCCGCTGTACATTGTCATCGTTGTATTTGAGCACACGGCTCTCGGGCACCCATTCGTCCCAGCTGTAAGAGGACCGCATTGGTGGTAAATGTTTACAGATTATATATATTGCATATACATATTGCAGCCTGCATAATGGATGTAATATTCGACCGGCGTCGCATCAGGTTTTGTTTTGAGCACCTTGGCTTCATAAATTAGCGGCCGTGGAAACACAGTACGTGTTCTCCTGCAAGAGGCGAATTACTTAAGTACTTAATATAATAAATGATAGGAATGATAAGGTTTATGCTTACCATCGGCAAATATAGAGGCTGCATCTCCTGCAGATCCTACGATTTCCATTTTAGCGGGTTTTAATATTTTTATTGTAAAAACAATGAAAAGGCTAGTGATGCGAGTTGTCAAAGATGGCCGATGGCATCGCCTACTATCGATTGGGCACAATCTGAGCACTATCGATGACTGATAGTTACAAATCAAATCATGTGAATGTATGTAATAAATATCTATTTATTTATAAATATATATAAAACAGTCTGTATTTAACGAGGCATAAGCTTATGCTTACACTACACTATAGTATAGTTAATGTTTTGCCGGCGTTGACAACCCCTCTTCTTCCCAGGGTCGTGGGCCTCGTTTGTTTTCCCATTCATCTATGTTCACGGTCTTAACTTTGTCGTACTCCTTTTCCAGTGTAACTTCTTGGCGCTTCTTCATGTTTACTCCGTACTTTTTCATCTCGTCGTAAAATGTCAACACACAGAGTTGTATTCTGATTTGTATGTACCGCATATATCGGTACATTTACTGATAGTCATTTCCATGCAATTCTACATTAACGAATTCGTTTTGCAGCACTGCAACGCAGTTGCAATATTTTCAATAAAATATACATTATATGTAAAAACGTCTATGTTTTAATGCAACTTATGTGTGTCAATAACAGATGCCTGCTTCGGTCGTCAAGAAACCTGCAGCTAAGAAGCTGCCCGCTGTGCCGGAATCAAAGCTGAAATTCAGCAAAAAACAAATCAGCAAACGTGCCGCTGAGTCAAAGCGTCGTCTCAAGCGCGCTGCTGTAATTGCGCTGCGCAAGAAGGAAAATCTGGTCCGTGCCGAAAAGTACCAGAATTACATTAAATCTGACCAGCGTGAGATAAAGCTGCGTCGTCTGGCGTTTGTCGTGCGTATCCGTGGGTATGTATTGCTGTGATAATTATTCTACAGTTTGTTTAAAAACGTTTATCTTTCAGTATCAACAAGGTTGCCCCCAAGGTTCGCAAAGTACTGCAGCTGTTCAACATGCCGCGTATTGCCGAGCCTTACATCACCTGAGGGTACCCCAATCTGAAGTCGGTGCGCGAGCTGATTTACAAGCGCGGTTATGTCAAGCACAGCCGTCAGCGTGTCCCTATAACCGACAACCTTGTGATTGAGCGCAAACTGCGAAAGGCTCACAATATTCAGTGTGTTGACGATTTGGTCCATGAGATCTTTACCGTTGGACCCAATGTCAAGTACGCCTCCAACTTCCTGTGGCCATTTAAGCTAAACACTCCCACCGGTGGCTGGCGCAAGAAGGCCAATCACTACGTTAATGGAGGTGATTTCGGCAACCGTAAAAACCACATCAACCGACTGTTGCGCAAAATGGTCTAAGCGTTAGTTTAAAAAACAATAGCTTGGAAAAAAACGGGCATGTAAATGGTGAACGCGCTGCGCAAGAAGGAAAATCTGGTCCGTGCCGAAAAGTACCAGAATGAGTACACCAAATCTGACCAGATTAAGGGTAATGTAGGTAATGTAATATTGTGCTAATTATCCTACTGTTTATTTAAAAACCTTTAATTATCTTTCAGTATCAACAAGGTTGCCCTCAAGATTCGCAAAGTACTGCAACTGTTCCGATTCCGATCTTCATCAAGTCGATCAAGGCTACCAGGCAGTTGCCAGACACAGTTGACTAATAACAATTCTGTTCAGGCAAGCATATATGTATGTACATACCTCCTTGCCCATATCAGTTGTTTTTCAGTTATCTTAAATATTATTTTTTGTTCTCAGGTTAAAGAGAAGGAAAACACTCAGGAGAACGATACGCCAATGCAGGGCAGAGCGGAAAGATGGATGGAGCGGAACCTGGATACTCCCGAAGTGGTAAGCGAAGCAATTAACAAATTGCGTGCCATCATTATCAAGCCCTTTGAATCGCAGAATACAGAAAAGGATACCGCAGAGAGTGCCGAAGCGTCGCAGTGGCCGTTTGACTCGCAGCACCAGACCCATGGCCGGGGAAGGAACACCCTCGCCGGAGAAGGTGATGCCCGAGAAGCAGCCTTTTATCAAGTACCGAGAAGCGATCAAGTACTTCACTGAGAACCAGGACATTGCCGTGGACGAGAAGTTCTGCTACGTGTGTTCTGCTACCGGCGGCCCTGGTGCCGTCTGCATGGCGTCAACTTAAAAGCGTAAGTGTGATATTTGTAAGTGAAATTCCGACATCGATTAATAAAATGAAAGTTGCAGCGTGATTTTCCCGAGGTGTCCGCCGATGCGCTTATTGAAAAGTGCGTCGATCAGGGTGTGTGGTGCAACGAGATCTGCGAGACCGGAGGCCGCTGGAGTTTAGAGCGACTGGCCAACTTCATAGCCAAGAAGGCCATGGACAAGAGCAAGAAAGTGCGAGTGAGCAAGTGGTATGTCATTCCCCTCGACGATTTTATAAACAGATGGGTTCAGAGTTGGCTTCTATTTCAGATCATCTATCGCGATCTGGAGCAGCGCGAAAAGCGAAAACAGATAAATGAATTGGAGTTTATGGAACGGAATGGAGAGGCGACCTTCAAAGCAGTCAAGAGGCTGGGTGAAACATTTCTCACGAAGATCAATGGAATAACATTGTGATGAAATAACCATTATCTATTATTTTTTGCAACTTAGGACCAATATTTTACTATCGGATTTCATTGACTGCTTATGTTATTTAGTTAATTTGTATCAAATTTATTCCACTATAGGTTTCCAATAATTTTCTCAAACTACAATCAATTTTTAATATATGTAGGAATAGTTAACAAATTTTAATCTACACTGCATGCTGACTGAAGATGCCCATCTAGATTAAGTTGACATCGATTTATACATTTTTCAACTTGCAATAAATTTGAATTCGTAAATTCGCATAAAACATTACTAAACATGAAATGAACACAGTTTGGGCTGCCGCACGGAGTGCTTTATTTGAACATCAGACGACGCCTGTGTATAAGCATCCAGCTTGCGCTTAATCAATTCGTTCTCCACGTCGATCTGGCGCTGGAACTTCTTTTGATTGATTCCCGCTATGGTAAAACGTGTTGGTGCAGGTGGCTGGGGTTGATCGAATAGAATAAGGAGGCTATGAGGGGGTACATACATATCAGACATGAGAGGATTACTCACCTGGGAAGTCGTGTTGGTGTTGCACTTGATGGAGCTGGTGCTGGCTTTGATTGGAGCCGTGGGCTTGACCGTCATCATTTTCCGCAGCAAGATCATGTCAATTAATTAAATTAGCGGAGTTTCAATATCTTAATAAAATAAAATCCCGTGGAAACTATATTAAAATGCGTGTTTATTAATTTTTAATTTTGTTGCCTCTGTCAAGTAATTCCCATACGTCAATTAATTAAATTGGCGGAGTTTCAATATCTTTATAAAATAACATCCCAAGAAAACTATATAGAAAGGCGTTTTTATTGATTTTTAATTTGTTGGCCTCTGTCAAGAAATTCCCATATGTTAATTAATTAAATTGGCGGAATTTCAATATCTTTATAAAATAACACCCAGATAAAACTATATAGAAATGCGTTTATGTTGATTTTTAATTTTGTTGGCCTCGGTGGACCTTTTGCGAGAAATGCACATATGTATTTATTCTTATTATTGCAAAAAAGAATATAAATGCACTTGCGAATAAACAAGAATAATTAAGGAAGACTAATCTAATTTATATAAGATCCCACAAAATGGAACGAAATAATGAGTAAAATAATAGAGCAAATAACTGCCTGGGTGCTAAATTAAGTTTACTATTTTGTTTGACGGCAAAAACTGTTTACATACATGTGTATGTACATAACAGATAAGTATGTACATTTTTATTTATGTATGTTTTTGTTTTATTGTTTTTTTTACAGACGATGCCCATATTTATACCGCCAGGCAGTAGGGACAATAAATATCACCACCAACAGAAATTCAAATGAGACAATCGTTGACGCCGTCGCAAAGAGTCGAATTCCGTATGCAGATCAGATTGTTGCACTTAAAGGCCTTCGTGTGGCAGTGGCCGTGGGCACAGGTGGCATAGTTCTCGCCATTGCTTCCCAGGTAATCGTTCCATCCATCGCATTTCGATCGTGATGCATTTGACGTCGCCGCAGCTAAAGTGATTCGATCGGAGCCATTGGGACAGTCGTCATCGCTGTCGAATCGATATTGCCTGAAAGAGGGACAATAGAAGGATACATTTTGGAATCTACGAACATCCATTTTCTACCCACTTGTTGAACTCCGGCAAATGTCAGTTTGGGCTCTGCAGGCACATAAAACTTGTTCAACTTCTTTGCCAGACGACGCAGCTTAATCTCAAGCTTTTGGCACTAAACTGATCGTGCCGGCACTTGGGTAGAGCCGCACACACCTGTTGATACTGAAAGATAACGGTTTTATAAATAAATCTTAGAATAATAAGAACAGTATTACATACTGGCTGTACGGATACACATGACAAATGGCCTCTACTGGAACATACAGGCGATACAATTGAAATAGGGCAACTCCGGGGAGAGAACATGCCTCGTCGAGCAGTTTGCCGAGGCAGGAATTGGAAGTCACCGGATGGTGATTGCGTTACGGATGGAAGACTCGCAGATCCATCGGCCGGTGGACAATGGTGAGCAGCGTGGAGCAGCTTTGGCCGCTGTACATGTGGCAATAGTCGATTCTCCACCACGACATACCGATGCCTGCCGTTTCCTATCGCTCCTGTAGATGTTCCACGCCAAATAGTATATTTTTAAAATTGGACCGTAATTTTCGATATATTTAAAAACAAATGCGCGAAGTAACAGAGCTATCTATCAGTTAAAACTATTTGATCAGGATTTAGTATCCTATTCAGCTAGTAATATTAAACAAAATATCAAAATCGAGGGCTATGATTTGCATCGATATTTTTACTGTATATTTTTAAAATAGGACCGTAATTTTCGGTATATTTAAAAACAAATGCGCGAAGTAACAGAGCTATCTATCAGTTAAAACTATTTGATCAGGATTTAGTATCCTATTCAGCTAGTAATATTAAACGATTACATCGTTGATGGCTACCTCCTTGCTGGCACTGGTCGACTTGACAGACTTTTTGTGTTCCAAATACTGTTCGGCGATTTGCTGGATCGTCACCTTGGCAGGAAGCTCCAGCAGCTTGTGCTCGCGCACCACTGCATACCAGTCATCGGTCAGGTAGTGCTTCAGCTCATCAGGTATTTTGATTTTTACTTCCAACTTGTTGGTAAAGCTATCTTCGCTTTCGACACATGGTGCGGGCTCTGATGGCGGTGTAGGAGTCGTTGGGGTTAGAGTAGGTGCTGCTGGTGTTCCCTGCTTTTCGGCAGATGTTGTAGTATCACTGCCGCTTAATGATGAACGTTGTTCGCTAATCCGTTTCTTTTTGGCTGGCACCACTGTGGCACTGTCGTCCTCTGTGATCTCCCCTGTAACTGAATCTTCCTTCTTTTCATTTGGAGTACCGGGACGGGCCGGAACTATTGCACTTTGTGTTGACTTGCGGTTGGACCGACTGGTGGAGTCATTGGCATTGGCGCTGTTGCTATTGGGAGTCATGCTACTGTTGCTTCCACTGTCCGATTTTGAAATCGGACCCGTACTGGATGTGGGTGTACTGGCCAGTAACGGTAGAGATGTATTTCCCTCCTTTGAAGGAGTCGAAGCTCGGGAATCGCTGCCCACTTGTTCAATCTTTTTTGCCTTTGCGCTTCCTTTGGGACATGTAAAACATCAGCGAGACCGACGACCACAAGCCGGAGGTTTCACTTACCTTTCTTGCTGTCCTTCTTCGAGCGCTCGCCGCATAGTCGTGCCTGTTCTTTTTGCCGCTGTACATTGTCATCGTTGTATTTGAGCACACGGCTCTCGGGCACCCATTCGTCCCAGCTGTAAGAGGACCGCATTGGTGGTAAATGTTTACAGATTATATATATTGTATGGAATTGCATACTTTTTGCTCCAGCCTGCATAATGGATGTAATATTCGACCGGCGTCGCATCAGGTTTTGTTTTGAGCACCTTGGCTTCATAAATTAGCGGCCGTGGAAACACAGTACGTGTTCTCCTGCAAGAGGCGAATTACTTAAGTACTTAATATAATAAATGATAGGAATGATAAGGTTTATGCTTACTATCGGCAAATATAGAGGCTGCATCTCCTGCAGATCCTACGATTTCCATTTTGTATGGAATTGCATACTTTTTGCTCCAGCCTGCATAATGGATGTAATATTCGACCGGCGTCGCATCAGGTTTTGTTTTGAGCACCTTGGCTTCATAAATTAGCGGCCGTGGAAACACAGTACGTGTTCTCCTGCAAGAGGCGAATTACTTAAGTACTTAATATAATAAATGATAGGAATGATAAGGTTTATGCTTACTATCGGCAAATATAGAGGCTGCATCTCCTGCAGATCCTACGATTTCCATTTTAGCGGGTTTTAATATTTTTATTGTAAAAACAATGAAAAGGCTAGTGATGCGAGTTGTCAAAGATGGCCGATGGCATCGCCTACTATCGATTGGGCACAATCTGAGCACTATCGATGACTGATAGTTACAAATCAAATCATGTGAATGTATGTAATAAATATCTATTTATTTATAAATATATATAAAACAGTCTGTATTTAACGAGGCATAAGCTTATGCTTACACTACACTATAGTATAGTTAATGTTTTGCCGGCGTTGACAACCCCTCTTCTTCCCAGGGTCGTGGGCCTCGTTTGTTTTCCCATTCATCTATGTTCACGGTCTTAACTTTGTCGAACTCCTTTTCCAGTGTAACTTCTTGGCGCTTCTTCATGTTTACTCCGTACTTTTTCATCTCGTCGTAAAATGTCAACACACAGAGTTGTATTCTGATTTGTATGTACCGCATATATCGGTACATTTACTGATAGTCATTTCCATGCAATTCTACATTAACGAATTCGTTTTGCAGCACTGCAACGCAGTTGCAATATTTTCAATAAAATATACATTATATGTAAAAACGTCTATGTTTTAATGCAACTTATGTGTGTCAATAACAGATGCCTGCTTCGGTCGTCAAGAAACCTGCAGCTAAGAAGCTGCCCGCTGTGCCGGAATCAAAGCTGAAATTCAGCAAAAAACAAATCAGCAAACGTGCCGCTGAGTCAAAGCGTCGTCTCAAGCGCGCTGCTGTAATTGCGCTGCGCAAGAAGGAAAATCTGGTCCGTGCCGAAAAGTACCAGAATTACATTAAATCTGACCAGCGTGAGATAAAGCTGCGTCGTCTGGCGTTTGTCGTGCGTATCCGTGGGTATGTATTGCTGTGATAATTATTCTACAGTTTGTTTAAAAACGTTTATCTTTCAGTATCAACAAGGTTGCCCCCAAGGTTCGCAAAGTACTGCAGCTGTTCAACATGCCGCGTATTGCCGAGCCTTACATCACCTGAGGGTACCCCAATCTGAAGTCGGTGCGCGAGCTGATTTACAAGCGCGGTTATGTCAAGCACAGCCGTCAGCGTGTCCCTATCACCGACAACCTTGTGATTGAGCGCAAACTGCGAAAGGCTCACAATATTCAGTGTGTTGACGATTTGGTCCATGAGATCTTTACCGCTGGACCCAATTTCAAGTACGCCTCCAACTTCCTGTGGCCATTTAAGCTAAACACTCCCACCGGTGGCTGGCGCAAGAAGGCCAATCACTACGTTAATGGAGGTGATTTCGGCAACCGTAAAAACCACATCAACCGACTGTTGCGCAAAATGGTCTAAGCGTTAGTTTAAAAAACAATAGCTTGGAAAAAAACGGGCATGTAAATGGTGAACGCGCTGCGCAAGAAGGAAAATCTGGTCCGTGCCGAAAAGTACCAGAATGAGTACACCAAATCTGACCAGATTAAGGGTAATGTAGGTAATGTAATATTGTGCTAATTATCCTACTGTTTATTTAAAAACCTTTAATTATCTTTCAGTATCAACAAGGTTGCCCTCAAGATTCGCAAAGTACTGCAACTGTTCCGATTCCGATCTTCATCAAGTCGATCAAGGCTACCAGGCAGTTGCCAGACACAGTTGACTAATAACAATTCTGTTCAGGCAAGCATATATGTATGTACATACCTCCTTGCCCATATCAGTTGTTTTTCAGTTATCTTAAATATTATTTTTTGTTCTCAGGTTAAAGAGAAGGAAAACACTCAGGAGAACGATACGCCAATGCAGGGCAGAGCGGAAAGATGGATGGAGCGGAACCTGGATACTCCCGAAGTGGTAAGCGAAGCAATTAACAAATTGCGTGCCATCATTATCAAGCCCTTTGAATCGCAGAATACAGAAAAGGATACCGCAGAGAGTGCCGAAGCGTCGCAGTGGCCGTTTGACTCGCAGCACCAGACCCATGGCCGGGGAAGGAACACCCTCGCCGGAGAAGGTGATGCCCGAGAAGCAGCCTTTTATCAAGTACCGAGAAGCGATCAAGTACTTCACTGAGAACCAGGACATTGCCGTGGACGAGAAGTTCTGCTACGTGTGTTCTGCTACCGGCGGCCCTGGTGCCGTCTGCATGGCGTCAACTTAAAAGCGTAAGTGTGATATTTGTAAGTGAAATTCCGACATCGATTAATAAAATGAAAGTTGCAGCGTGATTTTCCCGAGGTGTCCGCCGATGCGCTTATTGAAAAGTGCGTCGATCAGGGTGTGTGGTGCAACGAGATCTGCGAGACCGGAGGCCGCTGGAGTTTAGAGCGACTGGCCAACTTCATAGCCAAGAAGGCCATGGACAAGAGCAAGAAAGTGCGAGTGAGCAAGTGGTATGTCATTCCCCTCGACGATTTTATAAACAGATGGGTTCAGAGTTGGCTTCTATTTCAGATCATCTATCGCGATCTGGAGCAGCGCGAAAAGCGAAAACAGATAAATGAATTGGAGTTTATGGAACGGAATGGAGAGGCGACCTTCAAAGCAGTCAAGAGGCTGGGTGAAACATTTCTCACGAAGATCAATGGAATAACATTGTGATGAAATAACCATTATCTATTATTTTTTGCAACTTAGGACCAATATTTTACTATCGGATTTCATTGACTGCTTATGTTATTTAGTTAATTTGTATCAAATTTATTCCACTATAGGTTTCCAATAATTTTCTCAAACTACAATCAATTTTTAATATATGTAGGAATAGTTAACAAATTTTAATCTACACTGCATGCTGACTGAAGATGAATCCTTTTTGCCCATCTAGATTAAGTTGACATCGATTTATACATTTTTCAACTTGCAATAAATTTGAATTCGTAAATTCGCATAAAACATTACTAAACATGAAATGAACACAGTTTGGGTTGCCGCACGGAGTGCTTTATTTGAACATCAGACGACGCCTGTGTATAAGCATCCAGCTTGCGCTTAATTAATTCGTTCTCCACGTCGATCTGGCGCTGGAACTTCTTTTGATTGATTCCCGCTATGGTAAAACGTGTTGGTGCAAGTGGCTGGGGTTGATCGAATAGAATAAGGAGGCTATGAGGGGGTACATACATATCAGACATGAGAGGATTACTCACCTGGGAAGTCGTGTTGGTGTTGCACTTGATGGAGCTGGTGCTGGCTTTGATTGGAGCCGTGGGCTTGACCGTCATCATTTTCCGCAGCAAGATCATGTCAATTAATTAAATTAGCGGAGTTTCAATATCTTAATAAAATAAAATCCCGTGGAAACTATATTAAAATGCGTGTTTATTGATTTTTAATTTTGTTGCCTCTGTCAAGTAATTCCCATACGTCAATTAATTAAATTGGCGGAGTTTCAATATCTTTATAAAATAACATCCCAAGAAAACTATATAGAAAGGCGTTTTTATTGATTTTTAATTTGTTGGCCTCTGTCAAGAAATTCCCATATTTTAATTAATTAAATTGGCGGAATTTCAATATCTTTATAAAATAACACCCAGATAAAACTATAGAAATGCGTTTATGTTGATTTTTAATTTTGTTGGCCTCGGTGGACCTTTTGCGAGAAATGCACATATGTATTTATTCTTATTATTGCAAAAAAGAATATAAATGAACTTGCGAATAAACAAGAATATTTTAGGAAGACTAATCTAATTTATATAAGATCCCACAAAATGGAACGAAATAATGAGTAAAATAATAGAGCAAATAACTGCCTGGGTGCTAAATTAAGTTTACTATTTTGTTTGACGGCAAAAACTGTTTACATACATGTGTATGTACATAACAGATAAGTATGTACATTTTTATTTATGTATGTTTTTGTTTTATTGTTTTTTTTACAGACGATGCCCATATTTATACCGCCAGGCAGTAGGGACAATAAATATCACCACCAACAGAAATTCAAATGAGACAATCGCTGACGCCGTCGCAAAGAGTCGAATTCCGTATGCAGATCAGATTGTTGCACTTAAAGGCCTTCGTGTGGCAGTGGCCGTGGGCACAGGTGGCATAGTTCTCGCCATTGCTTCCCAGGTAATCGTTCCATCCATCGCATTTCGATCGTGATGCATTTGACGTCGCCGCAGCTAAAGTGATTCGATCGGAGCCATTGGGACAGTCGTCATCGCTGTCGAATCGATATTGCCTGAAAGAGGGACAATAGAAGGATACATTTTGGAATCTACGAACATCCATTTTCTACCCACTTGTTGAACTCCGGCAAATGTCAGTTTGGGCTCTGCAGGCACATAAAACTTGTTCAACTTCTTTGCCAGACGACGCAGCTTAATCTCAAGCTTTTGGCACTAAACTGATCGTGCCGGCACTTGGGTAGAGCCGCACACACCTGTTGATACTGAAAGATAACGGTTTTATAAATAAATCTTAGAATAATAAGAACAGTATTACATACTGGCTGTACGGATACACATGACAAATGGCCTCTACTGGAACATACAGGCGATACAATTGAAATAGGGCAACTCCGGGGAGAGAACATGCCTCGTCGAGCAGTTTGCCGAGGCAGGAATTGGAAGTCACCGGATGGTGATTGCGTTACGGATGGAAGACTCGCAGATCCATCGGCCGGTGGACAATGGTGAGCAGCGTGGAGCAGCTTTGGCCGCTGTACATGTGGCAATAGTCGATTCTCCACCACGACATACCGATGCCTGCCGTTTCCTGTCGCTCCTGTAGATGTTCCACGCCAAATAGTATATTTTTAAAATTGGACCGTAATTTTCGGTATATTTAAAAACAAATGCGCGAAGTAACAGAGCTATCTATCAGTTAAAACTATTTGATCAGGATTTAGTATCCTATTCAGCTAGTAATATTAAACGATTACATCGTTGATGGCTACCTCCTTGCTGGCACTGGTCGACTTGACAGACTTTTTGTGTTCCAAATACTGTTCGGCGATTTGCTGGATCGTCACCTTGGCAGGAAGCTCCAGCAGCTTGTGCTCGCGCACCACTGCATACCAGTCATCGGTCAGGTAGTGCTTCAGCTCATCAGGTATTTTGATTTTTACTTCCAACTTGTTGGTAAAGCTATCTTCGCTTTCGACACATGGTGCGGGCTCTGATGGCGGTGTAGGAGTCGTTGGGGTTAGAGTAGGTGCTGCTGGTGTTCCCTGCTTTTCGGCAGATGTTGTAGTATCACTGCCGCTTAATGATGAACGTTGTTCGCTAATCCGTTTCTTTTTGGCTGGCACCACTGTGGCACTGTCGTCCTCTGTGATCTCCCCTGTAGCTGAATCTTCCTTCTTTTCATTTGGAGTACCGGGACGGGCCGGAACTATTGCACTTTGTGTTGACTTGCGGTTGGACCGACTGGTGGAGTCATTGGCATTGGCGCTGTTGCTATTGGGAGTCATGCTACTGTTGCTTCCACTGTCCGATTTTGAAATCGGACCCGTACTGGATGTGGGTGTACTGGCCAGTAACGGTAGAGATGTATTTCCCTCCTTTGAAGGAGTCGAAGCTCGGGAATCGCTGCCCACTTGTTCAATCTTTTTTGCCTTTGCGCTTCCTTTGGGACATGTAAAACATCAGCGAGACCGACGACCACAAGCCGGAGGTTTCACTTACCTTTCTTGCTGTCCTTCTTCGAGCGCTCGCCGCATAGTCGTGCCTGTTCTTTTTGCCGCTGTACATTGTCATCGTTGTATTTGAGCACACGGCTCTCGGGCACCCATTCGTCCCAGCTGTAAGAGGACCGCATTGGTGGTAAATGTTTACAGATTATATATATTGTATGGAATTGCATACTTTTTGCTCCAGCCTGCATAATGGATGTAATATTCGACCGGCGTCGCATCAGGTTTTGTTTTGAGCACCTTGGCTTCATAAATTAGCGGCCGTGGAAACACAGTACGTGTTCTCCTGCAAGAGGCGAATTACTTAAGTACTTAATATAATAAATGATAGGAATGATAAGGTTTATGCTTACTATCGGCAAATATAGAGGCTGCATCTCCTGCAGATCCTACGATTTCCATTTTAGCGGGTTTTAATATTTTTATTGTAAAAACAATGAAAAGGCTAGTGATGCGAGTTGTCAAAGATGGCCGATGGCATCGCCTACTATCGATTGGGCACAATCTGAGCACTATCGATGACTGATAGTTACAAATCAAATCATGTGAATGTATGTAATAAATATCTATTTATTTATAAATATATATAAAACAGTCTGTATTTAACGAGGCATAAGCTTATGCTTACACTACACTATAGTATAGTTAATGTTTTGCCGGCGTTGACAACCCCTCTTCTTCCCAGGGTCGTGGGCCTCGTTTGTTTTCCCATTCATCTATGTTCACGGTCTTAACTTTGTCGAACTCCTTTTCCAGTGTAACTTCTTGGCGCTTCTTCATGTTTACTCCGTACTTTTTCATCTCGTCGTAAAATGTCAACACACAGAGTTGTATTCTGATTTGTATGTACCGCATATATCGGTACATTTACTGATAGTCATTTCCATGCAATTCTACATTAACGAATTCGTTTTGCAGCACTGCAACGCAGTTGCAATATTTTCAATAAAATATACATTATATGTAAAAACGTCTATGTTTTAATGCAACTTATGTGTGTCAATAACAGATGCCTGCTTCGGTCGTCAAGAAACCTGCAGCTAAGAAGCTGCCCGCTGTGCCGGAATCAAAGCTGAAATTCAGCAAAAAACAAATCAGCAAACGTGCCGCTGAGTCAAAGCGTCGTCTCAAGCGCGCTGCTGTAATTGCGCTGCGCAAGAAGGAAAATCTGGTCCGTGCCGAAAAGTACCAGAATTACATTAAATCTGACCAGCGTGAGATAAAGCTGCGTCGTCTGGCGTTTGTCGTGCGTATCCGTGGGTATGTATTGCTGTGATAATTATTCTACAGTTTGTTTAAAAACGTTTATCTTTCAGTATCAACAAGGTTGCCCCCAAGGTTCGCAAAGTACTGCAGCTGTTCAACATGCCGCGTATTGCCGAGCCTTACATCACCTGAGGGTACCCCAATCTGAAGTCGGTGCGCGACCATAAAAACCACTGTTGCGCAAAATGGTCTAAGCGTTAGTTTAAAAAACAATAGCTTGGAAAAAAACGGGCATGTAAATGGTGAACGCGCTGCGCAAGAAGGAAAATCTGGTCCGTGCCGAAAAGTACCAGAATGAGTACACCAAATCTGACCAGATTAAGGGTAATGTAGGTAATGTAATATTGTGCTAATTATCCTACTGTTTATTTAAAAACCTTTAATTATCTTTCAGTATCAACAAGGTTGCCCTCAAGATTCGCAAAGTACTGCAACTGTTCCGATTCCGATCTTCATCAAGTCGATCAAGGCTACCAGGCAGTTGCCAGACACAGTTGACTAATAACAATTCTGTTCAGGCAAGCATATATGTATGTACATACCTCCTTGCCCATATCAGTTGTTTTTCAGTTATCTTAAATATTATTTTTTGTTCTCAGGTTAAAGAGAAGGAAAACACTCAGGAGAACGATACGCCAATGCAGGGCAGAGCGGAAAGATGGATGGAGCGGAACCTGGATACTCCCGAAGTGGTAAGCGAAGCAATTAACAAATTGCGTGCCATCATTATCAAGCCCTTTGAATCGCAGAATACAGAAAAGGATACCGCAGAGAGTGCCGAAGCGTCGCAGTGGCCGTTTGACTCGCAGCACCAGACCCATGGCCGGGGAAGGAACACCCTCGCCGGAGAAGGTGATGCCCGAGAAGCAGCCTTTTATCAAGTACCGAGAAGCGATCAAGTACTTCACTGAGAACCAGGACATTGCCGTGGACGAGAAGTTCTGCTACGTGTGTTCTGCTACCGGCGGCCCTGGTGCCGTCTGCATGGCGTCAACTTAAAAGCGTAAGTGTGATATTTGTAAGTGAAATTCCGACATCGATTAATAAAATGAAAGTTGCAGCGTGATTTTCCCGAGGTGTCCGCCGATGCGCTTATTGAAAAGCGCGTCGATCAGGGTGTGTGGTGCAACGAGATCTGCGAGACCGGAGGCCGCTGGAGTTTAGAGCGACTGGCCAACTTCATAGCCAAGAAGGCCATGGACAAGAGCAAGAAAGTGCGAGTGAGCAAGTGGTATGTCATTCCCCTCGACGATTTTATAAACAGATGGGTTCAGAGTTGGCTTCTATTTCAGATCATCTATCGCGATCTGGAGCAGCGCGAAAAGCGAAAACAGATAAATGAATTGGAGTTTATGGAACGGAATGGAGAGGCGACCTTCAAAGCAGTCAAGAGGCTGGGTGAAACATTTCTCACGAAGATCAATGGAATAACATTGTGATGAAATAACCATTATCTATTATTTTTTGCAACTTAGGACCAATATTTTACTATCGGATTTCATTGACTGCTTATGTTATTTAGTTAAATTTTAACAAATTTATTCCACTAGAGGTTTTCAATAATTTTCTCAAACTACAATCAATTTTTAATATATGTAGGAATAGTTAACAAATTTTAATCTACACTGCATGCTGACTGAAGATGAATCCTTTTTGCCCATCTAGATTAAGTTGACATCGATTTATACATATATATTATATATACATTTATACATATATATTATATTTTATATTTATATTTTTCAACTTGCAATAAATTTGAATTCGTAAATTCGCATAAAACATTACTAAACATGAAATGAACACAGTTTGGGCTGCCGCACGGGGTGCTTTATTTGAACATCAGACGACGCCTGTGTATAAGCATCCAGCTTGCGCTTAATCAATTCGTTCTCCACGTCGATCTGGCGCTGGAACTTCTTTTGATTGTGTACGATTTCAAGTAAAGTACAAAATCGTATGGTTAGACCTAATTAAATAACTAGCCATAAATAGTTAAGAATTTCCATCCGCTGGCCTAAATAAACATGCACGATGCACCGCTGACCCATTTGCTATTTGTTTACCTAAACATGGAAAATGCACCGCTGACCCATATGCTGGCAAATATGATCTGCATTGGGTCAAATGTCACACCATCTGTAAAACATCCTTTGCAACCGTCATAAAATATCTCAGACCTGACCCATGATTTGCATTGGGTCAAATATCACACCATCTGTAAAACATCCGTTGTGACAGTCATAAAATATCTAGGACCTGACCCATATGCTGTTAAATTTGTAATAATTGTTTAGTCATAAATCAATATACATAGATATTCTACCAAAGACCCTAAGTAATCAATTGTTACCCACCAAAACTGTATATAAACCCTGCATATTTTACAATAAAATCAGTACGAAAGAAAACTCTGACGTATTCACTTCTCCGGAGAACAATTTGTTTCAAGTACCGATTGCGGCGACACTTTGTTACTGGTACATGAACCGGTGGCATACACATTCTCATTTTCAGCATACGATTGTCAAATTGACGATCACACTAGAATCAAGTGAACCTACATCAACAGGTTCGTTTGATTCGTTCAGATTGATTCCCGCTATGGTAAAACGTGTTGGTGCAGGTGGCTGGGGTTGATCGAATAGAATAAGGAGGCTATGAGGGGGTACATACATATCAGACATGAGAGGATTACTCACCTTGGAAGTCGTTTTGGTGTTGCACTTGATGGAGCTGGTGCTGGCTTTGATTGGAGCCGTGGGCTTGACCGTCATTTTCCGCAGCAAGATCATGCCAATTAATTAAATTAGCGGAGTTTCAATATCTTAATAAAATAAAATCCCGTGGAAACTATATTAAAATGCGTGTTTATTGATTTTTAATTTTGTTGCCTCTGTCAAGTAATTCCCATACGTCAATTAATTAAATTGGCGGAGTTTCAATATCTTTATAAAATAACATCCCGAGAAAACTATATAGAAAGGCGTTTTTATTGATTTTTAATTTGTTGGCCTCTGTCAAGAAATTCCCATATGTTAATTAATTAAATTGGCGGAATTTCAATATCTTTATAAAATAACACCCAGATAAAACTATATAGAAATGCGTTTATGTTGATTTTTAATTTTGTTGGCCTCGGTGGACCTTTTGCAAGAAATGCACATATGTATTTATTTTTATTATTGCAAAAAAGAATATAAATGCACTTGCGAATAAACAAGAATAATTAAGGAAGACTAATCTAATTTATATAAGATCCCACAAAATGGAACGAAATAATGAGTAAAATAATAGAGCAAATAACTGCCTGGGTGCTAAATTAAGTTTACTATTTTGTTTGACGGCAAAAACTGTTTACATACATATGTATGTACATAACAGATAAGTATGTACATTTTTATTTATGTATATTTTTGTTTTATTGTTTTTTTTACAGACGATGCCCATATTTATACCGCCAGGCAGTAGGGACAATAAATATCACCACCAACAGAAATTCAAATGAGACAATCGTTGACGCCGTCGCAAAGAGCCGAATTCCGTATGCAGATCAGATTGGCGTTCGTTAAAGGCGTTCGTGTGGCAGTGGCCGTGGGCACAGGTGGCATAGTTCTCGCCATTGCTTCCCAGGTAATCGTTCCATCCATCGCATTTCGATCGTGATGCATTTGACGTCGCCGCAGCTAAAGTGATTCGATCGGAGCCATTGGGACAGTCGTCATCGCTGTCGAATCGATATTGCCTGAAAGAGGGACAATAGAAGGATACATTTTGGAATCTACGAACATCCATTTTCTACCCACTTGTTGAACTCCGACAAATGTCAGTTTGGGCTCTGCAGGCACATAAAACTTGTTCAACTTCTTTGCCAGACGACGCAGCTTAATCTCAAGCTTTTGGCACTAAACTGATCGTGCCACACCTGTTGATACTGAAAGATAACGGTTTTTTATATAAATCTTAGAATAATAAGAACAGTATTACATACCGGCTGTACGGATACACATGACAAATGGCCTCTCCTGGAACATACAGGCGATACAATTGAAATAGGGCACCTCCGGGGAGAGAACATGCCTCGTCGAGCAGTTTGCCGAGGCAGGAACTCTGTCCGCGAACTGATGCACATTATCTGGTTGGCAACTTGCACCTTGTGCGTCTCATTTTTGGGTATATCGTAGAACGCGATCCCCGAATTGTCGTAGGCATAGTAGAGTCGCTACAAATAAGTCCATGGTGCTCTCGATTGATCCATATTGAGTTCCTCGTGAATGTGGGCCACGTAAATTCGCGTGCATCTTATCGATAGAAAATTTGGTCCGACCCTCAGAAATATACTGAAATATTTTGTCTCTTTGAAATGCAGCATAAAATGTTGACGAGTGAAAATAAAATATACGGTCTGACCTAACATATTTTCATTCTTGGCAAAGGACTAAAAACTTCCAAAAAACATCATCATTAAAATAATGTTTGCACAATTTTGGCATCAAAAAATACCAAAAAGTATTACGACTGCGATGGCAGGTCAAATAAACTATACGGTCTGACCTCAAAAATATAAGATTTAGTATCCTATTCAGCTAGTAATATTAAACAAAATATCAAAATCGAGGGCTATGATTTGCATCGATATTTTTATGGTATATTTTTTAAAATAGGACCGTAATTTTCGGTATATGAGAATATAGAAAATAAATTGACATTTGATTGACCTGGTGCAAGGCAGAAGACTTATCGATAGAAAATTTGGTCCGACCCTCAGAAATATACTGAAATATTTTGTCTCTTTGAAATGCAGCATAAAATGTTGACGAGTGAAAATAAAATATACGGTCTGACCTAACATATTTTCATTCTTGGCAAAAGACTAAAAACTTCGAAAACATCATCATTAAAATAATGTTTGCACAATTTTGGCATCAAAAAATACCAAAAAGTATTACGACTGCGATGGCAGGTCAAATAAACTATACGGTCTGACCTCAAAAATATTAGATTTAGTATCCTATTCAGCTAGTAATATTAAACAAAATATCAAAATCGAGGGCTATGATTTGCATCGATATTTTTATGGTATATTTTTTAAAATAGGACCGTAATTTTCGGTATATGAGAATATAGAAAATAAATTGACATTTGATTGACCTGGTGCAAGGCAGAAGACTTATCGATAGAAAATTTGGTCCGACCCTCAGAAATATACTGAAATATTTTGTCTCTTTGAAATGCAGCATAAAATGTTGACGAGTGAAAATAAAATATACGGTCTGACCTAACATATTTTCATTCTTGGCAAAAGACTAAAAACTTCGAAAACATCATCATTAAAATAATGTTTGCACAATTTTGGCATCAAAAAATACCAAAAAGTATTACGACTGCGATGGCAGGTCAAATAAACTATACGGTCTGACCTCAAAAATATAAGATTTAGTATCCTATTCAGCTAGTAATATTAAACAAAATATCAAAATCGAGGGCTGTGATTTGCATCGATATTTTTATGGTATATTTTTTAAAATAGGACCGTAATTTTCGGTATATGAGAATATAGAAAATAAATTGACATTTGATTGACCTGGTGCAAGGCAGAAGACTTATCGATAGAAAATTTGGTCCGACCCTCAGAAATATACTGAAATATTTTGTCTCTTTGAAATGCAGCATTAAATGTTGACGAGTGAAATTAAAATATACGGTCTGACCTAACATATTTTCATTCTTGGCAAAGGACTAAAAACTTCGAAAACATCATCATTAAAATAATGTTTGCACAATTTTGGCATCAAAAAATACCAAAAAGTATTACGACTGCGATGGCAGGTCAAATAAACTATACGGTCTGACCTCAAAAATATAAGATTTAGTATCCTATTCAGCTAGTAATATTAAACAAAATATCAAAATCGAGGGCTTTGATTTGCATCGATATTTTTATGGTATATTTTTTAAAATAGGACCGTAATTTTCGGTATATTTAAAAACAAATGCGTGCGGTAATCGAGATCGAGCCAATCGAAATTTGACATCCACATCCGCTCTGTCTTTCCCTTTCTTTTGCCAACGCGTGTGCAGTGTCAAGTAAGAGGTTAGTTGCAATATTTTCAATAAAATATACATTATATGTAAAAACGTCTATGTGTTAATGCAACCGCTACGGTCGCCAAAGAGCATCCAGCTGAATTTAGAAAAAAAAGAACAAATCGGCAAACGATGCGATGAGATAAAGTGTCGTCCGCATCCGCTCTGTCTTTCCCTTTCTTTTGCCAACGTGTGCAGTGTCAAGTAAGAGGTTAGTTGCAATATTTTCAATAAAATATACATTATATGTAAAAACGTCTATGTGTTAATGCAACCGCTACGGTCGCCAAAGAGTGTCGTCTCAAGCGCCCCGCTGCACGCATGGGCCAAACGGGCATGTGTAGTGCATATGCGTGGGAACATATACTGGTACGTACATATATTGGTACATACACATGCAGATTTGTATGTTTTTTTTTTACAGACGCTACCCATCTACCCATCATCTAACAGATTCCTGCCACGGTCGTCAAGAATATATGGGTAGCGTCTGGGAAAAAAACAAATACAAATGTATATGTGTACATACACATATGTGTATATGTGTCTTTGTAGATATGTATGTGAACAGTTTTTGGCGCCTCGTTTTGCGTCTTTGTAGATATGTATGTGAACAGTTTTTGGCGTTTCGTTTTGCAGCACTTCAACGCAGAGTTGCTTTCATTGAAATTTGACATTTGGAAAATGGCGTAGTAAATGCTCCCGCTCTTTCTTTTACCAACGTGTGCAGTGTCAAGTAAGAGGTTAGTGGCAATATTTTTAATAAAATATACATCATATTTTTCTAATATCTTTAGCGAGCCTTTTCTAATATCTTTAGCGAGCCTTTTCTAATATCTTTAGCGAGCCTTTTCTAATATCTTTAGCGAGCATTTTCTAATATCTTTAGCGAGCCTTTTCTAATATCGTTTGCGAGACAAAAAATTGTATTTGTTTTTGTTTTTTGTTTTTATCAGTCACAAAAGAACGAACAAACGAAAAAAGGCAGTGCAACACAAAAAAACGTCGGCGTCGCGGCGGGACGTTTTTGGACATGTTCGTTCATGTTTTATTACGAGATCCGCTGTTTCTTTCACATTGTGCCCGTTTTTAAGTCCGTTTGCGATACTTTCGTCGTCGCGAGTTTCTTGTTTTTAATAAAATATACATCATATTTTTCTAATATCTTTAGCGAGCCTTTTCTAATATCTTTAGCGAGCCTTTTCTAATATCTTTAGCGAGCCTTTTCTAATATCTTTAGCGAGCCTTTTCTAATATCTTTAGCGAGCCTTTTCTAATATCGTTTGCGAGACAAAAAATTGTATTTGTTTTTGTTTTTTGTTTTTATCAGTCACAAAAGAACGAACAAACGAAAAAATGCAGTGCAACACAAAAAAACGTCGGCGTCGCGGCGGGACGTTTTTGGACATGTTCGTTCATGTTTTATTACGAGATCCGCTGTTTCTTTCACATTGTGCCCGTTTTTAAGTCCGTTTGCGATACTTTCGTCGTCGCGAGTTTCTTGTTTTTAATAAAATATACATCATATTTTTCTAATATCTTTAGCGAGCCTTTTCTAATATCTTTAGCGAGCCTTTTCTAATATCTTTAGCGAGCCTTTTCTAATATCTTTAGCGAGCCTTTTCTAATATCTTTAGCGAGCCTTTTCTAATATCTTTAGCGAGCCTTTTCTAATATCTTTAGCGAGCCTTTTCTAATATCTTTAGCGAGCCTTTTCTAATATCGTTTGCGAGACAAAAAATTGTATTTGTTTTTTGTTTTTATCAGTCACAAAAGAACGAACAAACGAAAAAAGGCAGTGCAACACAAAAAAACGTCGGCGTCGCGGCGGGACGTTTTTGGACATGTTCGTTCATGTTTTATTACGAGATCCGCTGTTTCTTTCACATTGTGCCCGTTTTTAAGTCCGTTTGCGATACTTTTGCGATACTTTCGTCGTCGCGAGTTTCTTGTTTTTAATAAAATATACATCATATTTTTCTAATATCTTTAGCGAGCCTTTTCTAATATCTTTAGCGAGCCTTTTCTAATATCTTTAGCGAGCCTTTTCTAATATCTTTAGCGAGCCTTTTCTAATATCTTTAGCGAGCCTTTTCCAATATCTTTAGCGAGCCTTTTCTAATATCTTTAGCGAGCCTTTTCTAATATCTTTAGCGAGCCTTTTCTAATATCTTTAGCGAGCCTTTTCTAATATCTTTAGCGAGCCTTTTCTAATATCGTTTGCGAGACAAAAAATTGTATTTGTTTTTGTTTTTTGTTTTTATCAGTCACAAAAGAACGAACAAACGAAAAAAGGCAGTGCAACACAAAAAAACGTCGGCGTCGCGGCGGGACGTTTTTGGACATGTTCGTTCATGTTTTATTACGAGATCCGCTGTTTCTTTCACATTGTGCCCGTTTTTAAGTCCGTTTGCGATACTTTTGCGATACTTTCGTCGTCGCGAGTTTCTTGTTTTTAATAAAATATACATCATATTTTTCTAATATCTTTAGCGAGCCTTTTCTAATATCTTTAGCGAGCCTTTTCTAATATCTTTAGCGAGCCTTTTCTAATATCTTTAGCGAGCCTTTTCTAATATCTTTAGCGAGCATTTTCTAATATCTTTAGCGAGCCTTTTCTAATATCGTTTGCGAGACAAAAAATTGTATTTGTT
The DNA here is from genome assembly GCA_005876895.1 of Drosophila azteca. Classification (NCBI taxonomy): domain Eukaryota; kingdom Metazoa; phylum Arthropoda; class Insecta; order Diptera; family Drosophilidae; genus Drosophila; species Drosophila azteca. The sequence continues at coordinate 557,957 of VCKU01000069.1, forward strand.
TTTGTTTTTTGTTTTTATCAGTCACAAAAGAACGAACAAACGAAAAAAGGCAGTGCAACACAAAAAAACGTCGGCGTCGCGGCGGGACGTTTTTGGACATGTTCGTTCATGTTTTATTACGAGATCCGCTGTTTCTTTCACATTGTGCCCGTTTTTAAGTCCGTTTGCGATACTTTTGCGATACTTTCGTCGTCGCGAGTTTCTTGTTTTTAATAAAATATACATCATATTTTTCTAATATCTTTAGCGAGCCTTTTCTAATATCTTTAGCGAGCCTTTTCTAATATCTTTAGCGAGCCTTTTCTAATATCTTTAGCGAGCCTTTTCTAATATCTTTAGCGAGCCTTTTCTAATATCGTTTGCGAGACAAAAAATTGTATTTGTTTTTGTTTTTTGTTTTTATCAGTCACAAAAGAACGAACAAACGAAAAAATGCAGTGCAACACAAAAAAAACGTCGGCGTCGCGGCGGGACGTTTTTGGACATGTTCGTTCATGTTTTATTACGAGATCCGCTGTTTCTTTCACATTGTGCCCGTTTTTAAGTCCGTTTGCGATACTTTTGCGATACTTTCGTCGTCGCGAGTTTCTTGTTTTTAATAAAATATACATCATATTTTTCTAATATCTTTAGCGAGCCTTTTCTAATATCTTTAGCGAGCCTTTTCTAATATCTTTAGCGAGCCTTTTCTAATATCTTTAGCGAGCCTTTTCTAATATCTTTAGCGAGCCTTTTCTAATATCTTTAGCGAGCCTTTTCTAATATCGTTTGCGAGACAAAAAATTGTATTTGTTTTTGTTTTTTGTTTTTATCAGTCACAAAAGAACGAACAAACGAAAAAAGGCAGTGCAACACAAAAAAACGTCGGCGTCGCGGCGGGACGTTTTTGGACATGTTCGTTCATGTTTTATTACGAGATCCGCTGTTTCTTTCACATTGTGCCCGTTTTTAAGTCCGTTTGCGATACTTTTGCGATACTTTCGTCGTCGCGAGTTTCTTGTCAAAAAAATGCTCTTTTCTAAGTCCGTTTACGAACATTTTATGATAGTTCCGTTTTACTATCGCTTTTTGGTCCACTGGGTAATACATTGTCTGCAGCGGCGTCACCACCTTCACCCGTAATCTACTCGAGTGCCACATCCCCGCATCGCAGAGAACCTTTGCGGCGTCCTGCTCGACTGTCCGAGGAATGCGTTTGGATTTAGCCCCATAATGTGACCACCAACAGATTGGGCAGAATCTGGGACAAGAACAAGTGAGTGAAAGCATCTCTCTAAAGTTTTCACTTACTAAAAAATGGTTGGTTTTTTTTTCCAGAGATGCACGCGAATTTACGTGGCCCACATTCACGAGGAACTCAATATGGATCAATCGAGAGCACCATGGACTTATTTGTAGCGACTCTACTATGCCTACGACAATTCGGGGATCGCGTTCTACGATATACCCAAAAATGAGACGCACAAGGTGCAAGTTGCCAACCAGATAATGTGCATCAGTTCGCGGGCAGAGTTCCTGCCTCGGCAAACTGCTCGACGAGGCATGTTCTCTCCCCGGAGGTGCCCTATATCAATTGTATCGCCTGTATGTTCCAGGAGAGGCCATTTGTCATGTGTATCCGTACAACCGGTATGTAATACTGTTCTTATTATTCTAAGATTTATATAAAAAACCGTTATCTTTCAGTATCAACAGGTGTGTGCGGCTCTACCCAAGTGCCGGCACGATCAGTTTAGTGCCAAAAGCTTGAGATTAAGCTGCGTCGTCTGGCAAAAAAGTTGAACAAGTTTTATGTGCCTGCAGAGCCCAAACTGACATTTGTCGGAGTTCAACAAGTGGGTAGAAAATGGATGTTCGTAGATTCCAAAATGTATCCTTCTATTGTCCCTCTTTCAGGTCCATCTGGTCCATGCCGAAAAGTACCAGAATAATTGTAATTGTAATTGCGCTGCGCAAGAAGGAAATCATCTGACCAGCGTGAGATAAAGCTGCGTCTTCTGGATAAGGAGCACAACCAGTGTTATGTACACGCAAAGGCCAAACTGGCATGTGTGGTGTGTAAGCGTGGGTATGTATTATTGTGATAATTAGTCTACAGTTCTTTTAAAACCCTTTAATTATTTTTCAGTATCAACTAGGTGATGCAGATGCTTGTTGCTGTGTATGCCCCTGTACGTACACATACACAGACGCTACCCATCTACCCATCATCTAATAGATGCCTGCCTAGTCAAAGTGTTGTCTCAAGCGCCCCGCTGTATTTGCGTTGCGCAAGAAGGGAAATCTGGCCCATGCCGAAAAGTACCAGAATAATTGTAATTGTAATTGCGCTGCGCAAGAAGGAAATCATCTGACCAGCGTGAGATAAAGCTGCGTCTTCTGGATAAGGAGCACAACCAGTGTTATGTACACGCAAAGGCCAAACTGGCATGTGTGGTGTGTAAGCGTGGGTATGTATTATTGTGATAATTAGTCTACAGTTCTTTTAAAACCCTTTAATTATTTTTCAGTATCAACTAGGTGATGCAGATGCTTGTTGCTGTGTATGCCCCTGTACGTACACATACACAGACGCTACCCATCTACCCATCATCTAATAGATGCCTGCCTAGTCAAAGTGTTGTCTCAAGCGCCCCGCTGTATTTGCGTTGCGCAAGAAGGGAAATCTGGCCCATGCCGAAAAGTACCAGAATAATTGTAATTGTAATTGCGCTGCGCAAGAAGGAAATCATCTGACCAGCGTGAGATAAAGCTGCGTCTTCTGGATAAGGAGCACAACCAGTGTTATGTACACGCAAAGGCCAAACTGGCATGTGTGGTGTGTAAGCGTGGGTATGTATTATTGTGATAATTAGTCTACAGTTCTTTTAAAACCCTTTAATTATTTTTCAGTATCAACTAGGTGATGCAGATGCTTGTTGCTGTGTATGCCCCTGTACGTACACATACACAGACGCTACCCATCTACCCATCATCTAATAGATGCCTGCCTAGTCAAAGTGTTGTCTCAAGCGCCCCGCTGTATTTGCGTTGCGCAAGAAGGGAAATCTGGCCCATGCCGAAAAGTACCAGAATAATTGTAATTGTAATTGCGCTGCGCAAGAAGGAAATCATCTGACCAGCGTGAGATAAAGCTGCGTCTTCTGGATAAGGAGCACAACCAGTGTTATGTACACGCAAAGGCCAAACTGGCAAGTGTGGCGTGTATGCGTGGGTATGTATTATTGTGATAATTAGTCTACAGTTCTTTTAAAACCCTTTAATTATTTTTCAGTATCAACTAGGTGATGCAGATGCTTGTTGCTGTGTATGCCCCTGTACGTACACATACACAGACGCTACCCATCTACCCATCATCTAATAGATGCCTGCCTAGTCAAAGTGTTGTCTCAAGCGCCCCGCTGTATTTGCGTTGCGCAAGAAGGGAAATCTGGCCCATGCCGAAAAGTACCAGAATAATTGTAATTGTAATTGCGCTGCGCAAGAAGGAAATCATCTGACCAGCGTGAGATAAAGCTGCGTCTTCTGGATAAGGAGCACAACCAGTGTTATGTACACGCAAAGGCCAAACTGGCAAGTGTGGCGTGTATGCGTGGGTATGTATTATTGTGATAATTAGTCTACAGTTCTTTTAAAACCCTTTAATTATTTTTCAGTATCAACTAGGTGATGCAGATGCTTGTTGCTGTGTATGCCCCTGTACGTACACATACACAGACGCTACCCATCTACCCATCATCTAATAGATGCCTGCCTAGTCAAAGTGTTGTCTCAAGCGCCCCGCTGTATTTGCGTTGCGCAAGAAGGGAAATCTGGCCCATGCCGAAAAGTACCAGAATAATTGTAATTGTAATTGCGCTGCGCAAGAAGGAAATCATCTGACCAGCGTGAGATAAAGCTGCGTCTTCTGGATAAGGAGCACAACCAGTGTTATGTACACGCAAAGGCCAAACTGGCAAGTGTGGCGTGTATGCGTGGGTATGTATTATTGTGATAATTAGTCTACAGTTCTTTTAAAACCCTTTAATTATTTTTCAGTATCAACTAGGTGATGCAGATGCTTGTTGCTGTGTATGCCCCTGTACGTACACATACACAGACGCTACCCATCTACCCATCATCTAATAGATGCCTGCCTAGTCAAAGTGTTGTCTCAAGCGCCCCGCTGTATTTGCGTTGCGCAAGAAGGGAAATCTGGCCCATGCCGAAAAGTACCAGAATAATTGTAATTGTAATTGCGCTGCGCAAGAAGGAAATCATCTGACCAGCGTGAGATAAAGCTGCGTCTTCTGGATAAGGAGCACAGCCAGTGTTATGTACATGCAAAGGCCAAACTGGCATGTGTGGTGTGTAAGCGTGGGTATGTATTATTGTGATAATTAGTCTACAGTTCTTTTAAAACCCTTTAATTATTTTTCAGTATCAACTAGGTGATGCAGATGCTTGTTGCTGTGTATGCCCCTGTACGTACACATACACAGACGCTACCCATCTACCCATCATCTAATAGATGCCTGCCTAGTCAAAGTGTTGTCTCAAGCGCCCCGCTGTATTTGCGTTGCGCAAGAAGGGAAATCTGGCCCATGCCGAAAAGTACCAGAATAATTGTAATTGTAATTGCGCTGCGCAAGAAGGAAATCATCTGACCAGCGTGAGATAAAGCTGCGTCTTCTGGATAAGGAGCACAACCAGTGTTATGTACATGCAAAGGCCAAACTGGCATGTGTGGTGTGTAAGCGTGGGTATGTATTATTGTGATAATTAGTCTACAGTTCTTTTAAAACCCTTTAATTATTTTTCAGTATCAACTAGGTGATGCAGATGCTTGTTGCTGTGTATGCCCCTGTACGTACACATACACAGACGCTACCCATCTACCCATCATCTAATAGATGCCTGCCTAGTCAAAGTGTTGTCTCAAGCGCCCCGCTGTATTTGCGTTGCGCAAGAAGGGAAATCTGGCCCATGCCGAAAAGTACCAGAATAATTGTAATTGTAATTGCGCTGCGCAAGAAGGAAATCATCTGACCAGCGTGAGATAAAGCTGCGTCTTCTGGATAAGGAGCACAACCAGTGTTATGTACACGCAAAGGCCAAACTGGCATGTGTGGTGTGTAAGCGTGGGTATGTATTATTGTGATAATTAGTCTACAGTTCTTTTAAAACCCTTTAATTATTTTTCAGTATCAACTAGGTGATGCAGATGCTTGTTGCTGTGTATGCCCCTGTACGTACACATACACAGACGCTACCCATCTACCCATCATCTAATAGATGCCTGCCTAGTCAAAGTGTTGTCTCAAGCGCCCCGCTGTATTTGCGTTGCGCAAGAAGGGAAATCTGGCCCATGCCGAAAAGTACCAGAATAATTGTAATTGTAATTGCGCTGCGCAAGAAGGAAATCATCTGACCAGCGTGAGATAAAGCTGCGTCTTCTGGATAAGGAGCACAACCAGTGTTATGTACACGCAAAGGCCAAACTGGCATGTGTGGTGTGTAAGCGTGGGTATGTATTATTGTGATAATTAGTCTACAGTTCTTTTAAAACCCTTTAATTATTTTTCAGTATCAACTAGGTGATGCAGATGCTTGTTGCTGTGTATGCCCCTGTACGTACACATACACAGACGCTACCCATCTACCCATCATCTAATAGATGCCTGCCTAGTCAAAGTGTTGTCTCAAGCGCCCCGCTGTATTTGCGTTGCGCAAGAAGGGAAATCTGGCCCATGCCGAAAAGTACCAGAATAATTGTAATTGTAATTGCGCTGCGCAAGAAGGAAATCATCTGACCAGCGTGAGATAAAGCTGCGTCTTCTGGATAAGGAGCACAACCAGTGTTATGTACATGCAAAGGCCAAACTGGCATGTGTGGTGTGTAAGCGTGGGTATGTATTATTGTGATAATTAGTCTACAGTTCTTTTAAAACCCTTTAATTATTTTTCAGTATCAACTAGGTGATGCAGATGCTTGTTGCTGTGTATGCCCCTGTACGTACACATACACAGACGCTACCCATCTACCCATCATCTAATAGATGCCTGCCTAGTCAAAGTGTTGTCTCAAGCGCCCCGCTGTATTTGCGTTGCGCAAGAAGGGAAATCTGGCCCATGCCGAAAAGTACCAGAATAATTGTAATTGTAATTGCGCTGCGCAAGAAGGAAATCATCTGACCAGCGTGAGATAAAGCTGCGTCTTCTGGATAAGGAGCACAACCAGTGTTATGTACACGCAAAGGCCAAACTGGCATGTGTGGTGTGTAAGCGTGGGTATGTATTATTGTGATAATTAGTCTACAGTTCTTTTAAAACCCTTTAATTATTTTTCAGTATCAACTAGGTGATGCAGATGCTTGTTGCTGTGTATGCCCCTGTACGTACACATACACAGACGCTACCCATCTACCCATCATCTAATAGATGCCTGCCTAGTCAAAGTGTTGTCTCAAGCGCCCCGCTGTATTTGCGTTGCGCAAGAAGGGAAATCTGGCCCATGCCGAAAAGTACCAGAATAATTGTAATTGTAATTGCGCTGCGCAAGAAGGAAATCATCTGACCAGCGTGAGATAAAGCTGCGTCTTCTGGATAAGGAGCACAACCAGTGTTATGTACATGCAAAGGCCAAACTGGCATGTGTGGTGTGTAAGCGTGGGTATGTATTATTGTGATAATTAGTCTACAGTTCTTTTAAAACCCTTTAATTATTTTTCAGTATCAACTAGGTGATGCAGATGCTTGTTGCTGTGTATGCCCCTGTACGTACACATACACAGACGCTACCCATCTACCCATCATCTAATAGATGCCTGCCTAGTCAAAGTGTTGTCTCAAGCGCCCCGCTGTATTTGCGTTGCGCAAGAAGGGAAATCTGGCCCATGCCGAAAAGTACCAGAATAATTGTAATTGTAATTGCGCTGCGCAAGAAGGAAATCATCTGACCAGCGTGAGATAAAGCTGCGTCTTCTGGATAAGGAGCACAACCAGTGTTATGTACACGCAAAGGCCAAACTGGCATGTGTGGTGTGTAAGCGTGGGTATGTATTATTGTGATAATTAGTCTACAGTTCTTTTAAAACCCTTTAATTATTTTTCAGTATCAACTAGGTGATGCAGATGCTTGTTGCTGTGTATGCCCCTGTACGTACACATACACAGACGCTACCCATCTACCCATCATCTAATAGATGCCTGCCTAGTCAAAGTGTTGTCTCAAGCGCCCCGCTGTATTTGCGTTGCGCAAGAAGGGAAATCTGGCCCATGCCGAAAAGTACCAGAATAATTGTAATTGTAATTGCGCTGCGCAAGAAGGAAATCATCTGACCAGCGTGAGATAAAGCTGCGTCTTCTGGATAAGGAGCACAACCAGTGTTATGTACACGCAAAGGCCAAACTGGCATGTGTGGTGTGTAAGCGTGGGTATGTATTATTGTGATAATTAGTCTACAGTTCTTTTAAAACCCTTTAATTATTTTTCAGTATCAACTAGGTGATGCAGATGCTTGTTGCTGTGTATGCCCCTGTACGTACACATACACAGACGCTACCCATCTACCCATCATCTAATAGATGCCTGCCTAGTCAAAGTGTTGTCTCAAGCGCCCCGCTGTATTTGCGTTGCGCAAGAAGGGAAATCTGGCCCATGCCGAAAAGTACCAGAATAATTGTAATTGTAATTGCGCTGCGCAAGAAGGAAATCATCTGACCAGCGTGAGATAAAGCTGCGTCTTCTGGATAAGGAGCACAACCAGTGTTATGTACACGCAAAGGCCAAACTGGCATGTGTGGTGTGTAAGCGTGGGTATGTATTATTGTGATAATTAGTCTACAGTTCTTTTAAAACCCTTTAATTATTTTTCAGTATCAACTAGGTGATGCAGATGCTTGTTGCTGTGTATGCCCCTGTACGTACACATACACAGACGCTACCCATCTACCCATCATCTAATAGATGCCTGCCTAGTCAAAGTGTTGTCTCAAGCGCCCCGCTGTATTTGCGTTGCGCAAGAAGGGAAATCTGGCCCATGCCGAAAAGTACCAGAATAATTGTAATTGTAATTGCGCTGCGCAAGAAGGAAATCATCTGACCAGCGTGAGATAAAGCTGCGTCTTCTGGATAAGGAGCACAACCAGTGTTATGTACACGCAAAGGCCAAACTGGCATGTGTGGTGTGTAAGCGTGGGTATGTATTATTGTGATAATTAGTCTACAGTTCTTTTAAAACCCTTTAATTATTTTTCAGTATCAACTAGGTGATGCAGATGCTTGTTGCTGTGTATGCCCCTGTACGTACACATACACAGACGCTACCCATCTACCCATCATCTAATAGATGCCTGCCTAGTCAAAGTGTTGTCTCAAGCGCCCCGCTGTATTTGCGTTGCGCAAGAAGGGAAATCTGGCCCATGCCGAAAAGTACCAGAATAATTGTAATTGTAATTGCGCTGCGCAAGAAGGAAATCATCTGACCAGCGTGAGATAAAGCTGCGTCTTCTGGATAAGGAGCACAACCAGTGTTATGTACACGCAAAGGCCAAACTGGCAGTGTGGGTGTATGCGTGGGTATGTATTATTGTGATAATTAGTCTACAGTTCTTTTAAAACCCTTTAATTATTTTTCAGTATCAACTAGGTGATGCAGATGCTTGTTGCTGTGTATGCCCCTGTACGTACACATACACAGACGCTACCCATCTACCCATCATCTAATAGATGCCTGCCTAGTCAAAGTGTTGTCTCAAGCGCCCCGCTGTATTTGCGTTGCGCAAGAAGGGAAATCTGGCCCATGCCGAAAAGTACCAGAATAATTGTAATTGTAATTGCGCTGCGCAAGAAGGAAATCATCTGACCAGCGTGAGATAAAGCTGCGTCTTCTGGATAAGGAGCACAACCAGTGTTATGTACACGCAAAGGCCAAACTGGCAAGTGTGGCGTGTATGCGTGGGTATGTATTATTGTGATAATTAGTCTACAGTTCTTTTAAAACCCTTTAATTATTTTTCAGTATCAACTAGGTGATGCAGATGCTTGTTGCTGTGTATGCCCCTGTACGTACACATACACAGACGCTACCCATCTACCCATCATCTAATAGATGCCTGCCTAGTCAAAGTGTTGTCTCAAGCGCCCCGCTGTATTTGCGTTGCGCAAGAAGGGAAATCTGGCCCATGCCGAAAAGTACCAGAATAATTGTAATTGTAATTGCGCTGCGCAAGAAGGAAATCATCTGACCAGCGTGAGATAAAGCTGCGTCTTCTGGATAAGGAGCACAACCAGTGTTATGTACACGCAAAGGCCAAACTGGCATGTGTGGTGTGTAAGCGTGGGTATGTATTATTGTGATAATTAGTCTACAGTTCTTTTAAAACCCTTTAATTATTTTTCAGTATCAACTAGGTGATGCAGATGCTTGTTGCTGTGTATGCCCCTGTACGTACACATACACAGACGCTACCCATCTACCCATCATCTAATAGATGCCTGCCTAGTCAAAGTGTTGTCTCAAGCGCCCCGCTGTATTTGCGTTGCGCAAGAAGGGAAATCTGGCCCATGCCGAAAAGTACCAGAATAATTGTAATTGTAATTGCGCTGCGCAAGAAGGAAATCATCTGACCAGCGTGAGATAAAGCTGCGTCTTCTGGATAAGGAGCACAACCAGTGTTATGTACACGCAAAGGCCAAACTGGCATGTGTGGTGTGTAAGCGTGGGTATGTATTATTGTGATAATTAGTCTACAGTTCTTTTAAAACCCTTTAATTATTTTTCAGTATCAACTAGGTGATGCAGATGCTTGTTGCTGTGTATGCCCCTGTACGTACACATACACAGACGCTACCCATCTACCCATCATCTAATAGATGCCTGCCTAGTCAAAGTGTTGTCTCAAGCGCCCCGCTGTATTTGCGTTGCGCAAGAAGGGAAATCTGGCCCATGCCGAAAAGTACCAGAATAATTGTAATTGTAATTGCGCTGCGCAAGAAGGAAATCATCTGACCAGCGTGAGATAAAGCTGCGTCTTCTGGATAAGGAGCACAACCAGTGTTATGTACACGCAAAGGCCAAACTGGCATGTGTGGTGTGTAAGCGTGGGTATGTATTATTGTGATAATTAGTCTACAGTTCTTTTAAAACCCTTTAATTATTTTTCAGTATCAACTAGGTGATGCAGATGCTTGTTGCTGTGTATGCCCCTGTACGTACACATACACAGACGCTACCCATCTACCCATCATCTAATAGATGCCTGCCTAGTCAAAGTGTTGTCTCAAGCGCCCCGCTGTATTTGCGTTGCGCAAGAAGGGAAATCTGGCCCATGCCGAAAAGTACCAGAATAATTGTAATTGTAATTGCGCTGCGCAAGAAGGAAATCATCTGACCAGCGTGAGATAAAGCTGCGTCTTCTGGATAAGGAGCACAACCAGTGTTATGTACACGCAAAGGCCAAACTGGCAATGTGTGGTGTGTATGCGTGGGTATGTATTATTGTGATAATTAGTCTACAGTTCTTTTAAAACCCTTTAATTATTTTTCAGTATCAACTAGGTGATGCAGATGCTTGTTGCTGTGTATGCCCCTGTACGTACACATACACAGACGCTACCCATCTACCCATCATCTAATAGATGCCTGCCTAGTCAAAGTGTTGTCTCAAGCGCCCCGCTGTATTTGCGTTGCGCAAGAAGGGAAATCTGGCCCATGCCGAAAAGTACCAGAATAATTGTAATTGTAATTGCGCTGCGCAAGAAGGAAATCATCTGACCAGCGTGAGATAAAGCTGCGTCTTCTGGATAAGGAGCACAACCAGTGTTATGTACACGCAAAGGCCAAACTGGCAATGTGTGGCGTGTATGCGTGGGTATGTATTATTGTGATAATTAGTCTACAGTTCTTTTAAAACCCTTTAATTATTTTTCAGTATCAACTAGGTGATGCAGATGCTTGTTGCTGTGTATGCCCCTGTACGTACACATACACAGACGCTACCCATCTACCCATCATCTAATAGATGCCTGCCTAGTCAAAGTGTTGTCTCAAGCGCCCCGCTGTATTTGCGTTGCGCAAGAAGGGAAATCTGGCCCATGCCGAAAAGTACCAGAATAATTGTAATTGTAATTGCGCTGCGCAAGAAGGAAATCATCTGACCAGCGTGAGATAAAGCTGCGTCTTCTGGATAAGGAGCACAACCAGTGTTATGTACACGCAAAGGCCAAACTGGCAATGTGTGGCGTGTATGCGTGGGTATGTATTATTGTGATAATTAGTCTACAGTTCTTTTAAAACCCTTTAATTATTTTTCAGTATCAACTAGGTGATGCAGATGCTTGTTGCTGTGTATGCCCCTGTACGTACACATACACAGACGCTACCCATCTACCCATCATCTAATAGATGCCTGCCTAGTCAAAGTGTTGTCTCAAGCGCCCCGCTGTATTTGCGTTGCGCAAGAAGGGAAATCTGGCCCATGCCGAAAAGTACCAGAATAATTGTAATTGTAATTGCGCTGCGCAAGAAGGAAATCATCTGACCAGCGTGAGATAAAGCTGCGTCTTCTGGATAAGGAGCACAACCAGTGTTATGTACACGCAAAGGCCAAACTGGCAATGTGTGGTGTGTATGCGTGGGTATGTATTATTGTGATAATTAGTCTACAGTTCTTTTAAAACCCTTTAATTATTTTTCAGTATCAACTAGGTGATGCAGATGCTTGTTGCTGTGTATGCCCCTGTACGTACACATACACAGACGCTACCCATCTACCCATCATCTAATAGATGCCTGCCTAGTCAAAGTGTTGTCTCAAGCGCCCCGCTGTATTTGCGTTGCGCAAGAAGGGAAATCTGGCCCATGCCGAAAAGTACCAGAATAATTGTAATTGTAATTGCGCTGCGCAAGAAGGAAATCATCTGACCAGCGTGAGATAAAGCTGCGTCTTCTGGATAAGGAGCACAACCAGTGTTATGTACACGCAAAGGCCAAACTGGCAAGTGTGGCGTGTATGCGTGGGTATGTATTATTGTGATAATTAGTCTACAGTTCTTTTAAAACCCTTTAATTATTTTTCAGTATCAACTAGGTGATGCAGATGCTTGTTGCTGTGTATGCCCCTGTACGTACACATACACAGACGCTACCCATCTACCCATCATCTAATAGATGCCTGCCTAGTCAAAGTGTTGTCTCAAGCGCCCCGCTGTATTTGCGTTGCGCAAGAAGGGAAATCTGGCCCATGCCGAAAAGTACCAGAATAATTGTAATTGTAATTGCGCTGCGCAAGAAGGAAATCATCTGACCAGCGTGAGATAAAGCTGCGTCTTCTGGATAAGGAGCACAACCAGTGTTATGTACACGCAAAGGCCAAACTGGCAAGTGTGGCGTGTATGCGTGGGTATGTATTATTGTGATAATTAGTCTACAGTTCTTTTAAAACCCTTTAATTATTTTTCAGTATCAACTAGGTGATGCAGATGCTTGTTGCTGTGTATGCCCCTGTACGTACACATACACAGACGCTACCCATCTACCCATCATCTAATAGATGCCTGCCTAGTCAAAGTGTTGTCTCAAGCGCCCCGCTGTATTTGCGTTGCGCAAGAAGGGAAATCTGGCCCATGCCGAAAAGTACCAGAATAATTGTAATTGTAATTGCGCTGCGCAAGAAGGAAATCATCTGACCAGCGTGAGATAAAGCTGCGTCTTCTGGATAAGGAGCACAACCAGTGTTATGTACACGCAAAGGCCAAACTGGCAAGTGTGGCGTGTATGCGTGGGTATGTATTATTGTGATAATTAGTCTACAGTTCTTTTAAAACCCTTTAATTATTTTTCAGTATCAACTAGGTGATGCAGATGCTTGTTGCTGTGTATGCCCCTGTACGTACACATACACAGACGCTACCCATCTACCCATCATCTAATAGATGCCTGCCTAGTCAAAGTGTTGTCTCAAGCGCCCCGCTGTATTTGCGTTGCGCAAGAAGGGAAATCTGGCCCATGCCGAAAAGTACCAGAATAATTGTAATTGTAATTGCGCTGCGCAAGAAGGAAATCATCTGACCAGCGTGAGATAAAGCTGCGTCTTCTGGATAAGGAGCACAACCAGTGTTATGTACACGCAAAGGCCAAACTGGCAAGTGTGGCGTGTATGCGTGGGTATGTATTATTGTGATAATTAGTCTACAGTTCTTTTAAAACCCTTTAATTATTTTTCAGTATCAACTAGGTGATGCAGATGCTTGTTGCTGTGTATGCCCCTGTACGTACACATACACAGACGCTACCCATCTACCCATCATCTAATAGATGCCTGCCTAGTCAAAGTGTTGTCTCAAGCGCCCCGCTGTATTTGCGTTGCGCAAGAAGGGAAATCTGGCCCATGCCGAAAAGTACCAGAATAATTGTAATTGTAATTGCGCTGCGCAAGAAGGAAATCATCTGACCAGCGTGAGATAAAGCTGCGTCTTCTGGATAAGGAGCACAACCAGTGTTATGTACACGCAAAGGCCAAACTGGCAATGTGTGGCGTGTATGCGTGGGTATGTATTATTGTGATAATTAGTCTACAGTTCTTTTAAAACCCTTTAATTATTTTTCAGTATCAACTAGGTGATGCAGATGCTTGTTGCTGTGTATGCCCCTGTACGTACACATACACAGACGCTACCCATCTACCCATCATCTAATAGATGCCTGCCTAGTCAAAGTGTTGTCTCAAGCGCCCCGCTGTATTTGCGTTGCGCAAGAAGGGAAATCTGGCCCATGCCGAAAAGTACCAGAATAATTGTAATTGTAATTGCGCTGCGCAAGAAGGAAATCATCTGACCAGCGTGAGATAAAGCTGCGTCTTCTGGATAAGGAGCACAACCAGTGTTATGTACACGCAAAGGCCAAACTGGCAAGTGTGGTGTGTATGCGTGGGTATGTATTATTGTGATAATTAGTCTACAGTTCTTTTAAAACCCTTTAATTATTTTTCAGTATCAACTAGGTGATGCAGATGCTTGTTGCTGTGTATGCCCCTGTACGTACACATACACAGACGCTACCCATCTACCCATCATCTAATAGATGCCTGCCTAGTCAAAGTGTTGTCTCAAGCGCCCCGCTGTATTTGCGTTGCGCAAGAAGGGAAATCTGGCCCATGCCGAAAAGTACCAGAATAATTGTAATTGTAATTGCGCTGCGCAAGAAGGAAATCATCTGACCAGCGTGAGATAAAGCTGCGTCTTCTGGATAAGGAGCACAACCAGTGTTATGTACACGCAAAGGCCAAACTGGCATGTGTGGTGTGTATGCGTGGGTATGTATTATTGTGATAATTAGTCTACAGTTCTTTTAAAACCCTTTAATTATTTTTCAGTATCAACTAGGTGATGCAGATGCTTGTTGCTGTGTATGCCCCTGTACGTACACATACACAGACGCTACCCATCTACCCATCATCTAATAGATGCCTGCCTAGTCAAAGTGTTGTCTCAAGCGCCCCGCTGTATTTGCGTTGCGCAAGAAGGGAAATCTGGCCCATGCCGAAAAGTACCAGAATAATTGTAATTGTAATTGCGCTGCGCAAGAAGGAAATCATCTGACCAGCGTGAGATAAAGCTGCGTCTTCTGGATAAGGAGCACAACCAGTGTTATGTACACGCAAAGGCCAAACTGGCAAGTGTGGCGTGTATGCGTGGGTATGTATTATTGTGATAATTAGTCTACAGTTCTTTTAAAACCCTTTAATTATTTTTCAGTATCAACTAGGTGATGCAGATGCTTGTTGCTGTGTATGCCCCTGTACGTACACATACACAGACGCTACCCATCTACCCATCATCTAATAGATGCCTGCCTAGTCAAAGTGTTGTCTCAAGCGCCCCGCTGTATTTGCGTTGCGCAAGAAGGGAAATCTGGCCCATGCCGAAAAGTACCAGAATAATTGTAATTGTAATTGCGCTGCGCAAGAAGGAAATCATCTGACCAGCGTGAGATAAAGCTGCGTCTTCTGGATAAGGAGCACAACCAGTGTTATGTACACGCAAAGGCCAAACTGGCATGTGTGGTGTGTATGCGTGGGTATGTATTATTGTGATAATTAGTCTACAGTTCTTTTAAAACCCTTTAATTATTTTTCAGTATCAACTAGGTGATGCAGATGCTTGTTGCTGTGTATGCCCCTGTACGTACACATACACAGACGCTACCCATCTACCCATCATCTAATAGATGCCTGCCTAGTCAAAGTGTTGTCTCAAGCGCCCCGCTGTATTTGCGTTGCGCAAGAAGGGAAATCTGGCCCATGCCGAAAAGTACCAGAATAATTGTAATTGTAATTGCGCTGCGCAAGAAGGAAATCATCTGACCAGCGTGAGATAAAGCTGCGTCTTCTGGATAAGGAGCACAACCAGTGTTATGTACACGCAAAGGCCAAACTGGCAAGTGTGGCGTGTATGCGTGGGTATGTATTATTGTGATAATTAGTCTACAGTTCTTTTAAAACCCTTTAATTATTTTTCAGTATCAACTAGGTGATGCAGATGCTTGTTGCTGTGTATGCCCCTGTACGTACACATACACAGACGCTACCCATCTACCCATCATCTAATAGATGCCTGCCTAGTCAAAGTGTTGTCTCAAGCGCCCCGCTGTATTTGCGTTGCGCAAGAAGGGAAATCTGGCCCATGCCGAAAAGTACCAGAATAATTGTAATTGTAATTGCGCTGCGCAAGAAGGAAATCATCTGACCAGCGTGAGATAAAGCTGCGTCTTCTGGATAAGGAGCACAACCAGTGTTATGTACACGCAAAGGCCAAACTGGCAAGTGTGGCGTGTATGCGTGGGTATGTATTATTGTGATAATTAGTCTACAGTTCTTTTAAAACCCTTTAATTATTTTTCAGTATCAACTAGGTGATGCAGATGCTTGTTGCTGTGTATGCCCCTGTACGTACACATACACAGACGCTACCCATCTACCCATCATCTAATAGATGCCTGCCTAGTCAAAGTGTTGTCTCAAGCGCCCCGCTGTATTTGCGTTGCGCAAGAAGGGAAATCTGGCCCATGCCGAAAAGTACCAGAATAATTGTAATTGTAATTGCGCTGCGCAAGAAGGAAATCATCTGACCAGCGTGAGATAAAGCTGCGTCTTCTGGATAAGGAGCACAACCAGTGTTATGTACACGCAAAGGCCAAACTG
Organism: Drosophila azteca; assembly: GCA_005876895.1. Lineage (NCBI taxonomy): Eukaryota > Metazoa > Arthropoda > Insecta > Diptera > Drosophilidae > Drosophila > Drosophila azteca. The sequence goes on from VCKU01000069.1 coordinate 574,139, forward strand.
GCAATGTGTGGCGTGTATGCGTGGGTATGTATTATTGTGATAATTAGTCTACAGTTCTTTTAAAACCCTTTAATTATTTTTCAGTATCAACTAGGTGATGCAGATGCTTGTTGCTGTGTATGCCCCTGTACGTACACATACACAGACGCTACCCATCTACCCATCATCTAATAGATGCCTGCCTAGTCAAAGTGTTGTCTCAAGCGCCCCGCTGTATTTGCGTTGCGCAAGAAGGGAAATCTGGCCCATGCCGAAAAGTACCAGAATAATTGTAATTGTAATTGCGCTGCGCAAGAAGGAAATCATCTGACCAGCGTGAGATAAAGCTGCGTCTTCTGGATAAGGAGCACAACCAGTGTTATGTACACGCAAAGGCCAAACTGGCAATGTGTGGTGTGTATGCGTGGGTATGTATTATTGTGATAATTAGTCTACAGTTCTTTTAAAACCCTTTAATTATTTTTCAGTATCAACTAGGTGATGCAGATGCTTGTTGCTGTGTATGCCCCTGTACGTACACATACACAGACGCTACCCATCTACCCATCATCTAATAGATGCCTGCCTAGTCAAAGTGTTGTCTCAAGCGCCCCGCTGTATTTGCGTTGCGCAAGAAGGGAAATCTGGCCCATGCCGAAAAGTACCAGAATAATTGTAATTGTAATTGCGCTGCGCAAGAAGGAAATCATCTGACCAGCGTGAGATAAAGCTGCGTCTTCTGGATAAGGAGCACAACCAGTGTTATGTACACGCAAAGGCCAAACTGGCAAGTGTGGCGTGTATGCGTGGGTATGTATTATTGTGATAATTAGTCTACAGTTCTTTTAAAACCCTTTAATTATTTTTCAGTATCAACTAGGTGATGCAGATGCTTGTTGCTGTGTATGCCCCTGTACGTACACATACACAGACGCTACCCATCTACCCATCATCTAATAGATGCCTGCCTAGTCAAAGTGTTGTCTCAAGCGCCCCGCTGTATTTGCGTTGCGCAAGAAGGGAAATCTGGCCCATGCCGAAAAGTACCAGAATAATTGTAATTGTAATTGCGCTGCGCAAGAAGGAAATCATCTGACCAGCGTGAGATAAAGCTGCGTCTTCTGGATAAGGAGCACAACCAGTGTTATGTACACGCAAAGGCCAAACTGGCAAGTGTGGCGTGTATGCGTGGGTATGTATTATTGTGATAATTAGTCTACAGTTCTTTTAAAACCCTTTAATTATTTTTCAGTATCAACTAGGTGATGCAGATGCTTGTTGCTGTGTATGCCCCTGTACGTACACATACACAGACGCTACCCATCTACCCATCATCTAATAGATGCCTGCCTAGTCAAAGTGTTGTCTCAAGCGCCCCGCTGTATTTGCGTTGCGCAAGAAGGGAAATCTGGCCCATGCCGAAAAGTACCAGAATAATTGTAATTGTAATTGCGCTGCGCAAGAAGGAAATCATCTGACCAGCGTGAGATAAAGCTGCGTCTTCTGGATAAGGAGCACAACCAGTGTTATGTACACGCAAAGGCCAAACTGGCAAGTGTGGCGTGTATGCGTGGGTATGTATTATTGTGATAATTAGTCTACAGTTCTTTTAAAACCCTTTAATTATTTTTCAGTATCAACTAGGTGATGCAGATGCTTGTTGCTGTGTATGCCCCTGTACGTACACATACACAGACGCTACCCATCTACCCATCATCTAATAGATGCCTGCCTAGTCAAAGTGTTGTCTCAAGCGCCCCGCTGTATTTGCGTTGCGCAAGAAGGGAAATCTGGCCCATGCCGAAAAGTACCAGAATAATTGTAATTGTAATTGCGCTGCGCAAGAAGGAAATCATCTGACCAGCGTGAGATAAAGCTGCGTCTTCTGGATAAGGAGCACAACCAGTGTTATGTACACGCAAAGGCCAAACTGGCAAGTGTGGCGTGTATGCGTGGGTATGTATTATTGTGATAATTAGTCTACAGTTCTTTTAAAACCCTTTAATTATTTTTCAGTATCAACTAGGTGATGCAGATGCTTGTTGCTGTGTATGCCCCTGTACGTACACATACACAGACGCTACCCATCTACCCATCATCTAATAGATGCCTGCCTAGTCAAAGTGTTGTCTCAAGCGCCCCGCTGTATTTGCGTTGCGCAAGAAGGGAAATCTGGCCCATGCCGAAAAGTACCAGAATAATTGTAATTGTAATTGCGCTGCGCAAGAAGGAAATCATCTGACCAGCGTGAGATAAAGCTGCGTCTTCTGGATAAGGAGCACAACCAGTGTTATGTACACGCAAAGGCCAAACTGGCAAGTGTGGCGTGTATGCGTGGGTATGTATTATTGTGATAATTAGTCTACAGTTCTTTTAAAACCCTTTAATTATTTTTCAGTATCAACTAGGTGATGCAGATGCTTGTTGCTGTGTATGCCCCTGTACGTACACATACACAGACGCTACCCATCTACCCATCATCTAATAGATGCCTGCCTAGTCAAAGTGTTGTCTCAAGCGCCCCGCTGTATTTGCGTTGCGCAAGAAGGGAAATCTGGCCCATGCCGAAAAGTACCAGAATAATTGTAATTGTAATTGCGCTGCGCAAGAAGGAAATCATCTGACCAGCGTGAGATAAAGCTGCGTCTTCTGGATAAGGAGCACAACCAGTGTTATGTACACGCAAAGGCCAAACTGGCATGTGTGGTGTGTATGCGTGGGTATGTATTATTGTGATAATTAGTCTACAGTTCTTTTAAAACCCTTTAATTATTTTTCAGTATCAACTAGGTGATGCAGATGCTTGTTGCTGTGTATGCCCCTGTACGTACACATACACAGACGCTACCCATCTACCCATCATCTAATAGATGCCTGCCTAGTCAAAGTGTTGTCTCAAGCGCCCCGCTGTATTTGCGTTGCGCAAGAAGGGAAATCTGGCCCATGCCGAAAAGTACCAGAATAATTGTAATTGTAATTGCGCTGCGCAAGAAGGAAATCATCTGACCAGCGTGAGATAAAGCTGCGTCTTCTGGATAAGGAGCACAACCAGTGTTATGTACACGCAAAGGCCAAACTGGCAAGTGTGGCGTGTATGCGTGGGTATGTATTATTGTGATAATTAGTCTACAGTTCTTTTAAAACCCTTTAATTATTTTTCAGTATCAACTAGGTGATGCAGATGCTTGTTGCTGTGTATGCCCCTGTACGTACACATACACAGACGCTACCCATCTACCCATCATCTAATAGATGCCTGCCTAGTCAAAGTGTTGTCTCAAGCGCCCCGCTGTATTTGCGTTGCGCAAGAAGGGAAATCTGGCCCATGCCGAAAAGTACCAGAATAATTGTAATTGTAATTGCGCTGCGCAAGAAGGAAATCATCTGACCAGCGTGAGATAAAGCTGCGTCTTCTGGATAAGGAGCACAACCAGTGTTATGTACACGCAAAGGCCAAACTGGCAAGTGTGGCGTGTATGCGTGGGTATGTATTATTGTGATAATTAGTCTACAGTTCTTTTAAAACCCTTTAATTATTTTTCAGTATCAACTAGGTGATGCAGATGCTTGTTGCTGTGTATGCCCCTGTACGTACACATACACAGACGCTACCCATCTACCCATCATCTAATAGATGCCTGCCTAGTCAAAGTGTTGTCTCAAGCGCCCCGCTGTATTTGCGTTGCGCAAGAAGGGAAATCTGGCCCATGCCGAAAAGTACCAGAATAATTGTAATTGTAATTGCGCTGCGCAAGAAGGAAATCATCTGACCAGCGTGAGATAAAGCTGCGTCTTCTGGATAAGGAGCACAACCAGTGTTATGTACACGCAAAGGCCAAACTGGCAAGTGTGGCGTGTATGCGTGGGTATGTATTATTGTGATAATTAGTCTACAGTTCTTTTAAAACCCTTTAATTATTTTTCAGTATCAACTAGGTGATGCAGATGCTTGTTGCTGTGTATGCCCCTGTACGTACACATACACAGACGCTACCCATCTACCCATCATCTAATAGATGCCTGCCTAGTCAAAGTGTTGTCTCAAGCGCCCCGCTGTATTTGCGTTGCGCAAGAAGGGAAATCTGGCCCATGCCGAAAAGTACCAGAATAATTGTAATTGTAATTGCGCTGCGCAAGAAGGAAATCATCTGACCAGCGTGAGATAAAGCTGCGTCTTCTGGATAAGGAGCACAACCAGTGTTATGCACACGCAAAGGCCAAACTGGCAAGTGTGGCGTGTATGCGTGGGTATGTATTATTGTGATAATTAGTCTACAGTTCTTTTAAAACCCTTTAATTATTTTTCAGTATCAACTAGGTGATGCAGATGCTTGTTGCTGTGTATGCCCCTGTACGTACACATACACAGACGCTACCCATCTACCCATCATCTAATAGATGCCTGCCTAGTCAAAGTGTTGTCTCAAGCGCCCCGCTGTATTTGCGTTGCGCAAGAAGGGAAATCTGGCCCATGCCGAAAAGTACCAGAATAATTGTAATTGTAATTGCGCTGCGCAAGAAGGAAATCATCTGACCAGCGTGAGATAAAGCTGCGTCTTCTGGATAAGGAGCACAACCAGTGTTATGTACACGCAAAGGCCAAACTGGCAAGTGTGGCGTGTATGCGTGGGTATGTATTATTGTGATAATTAGTCTACAGTTCTTTTAAAACCCTTTAATTATTTTTCAGTATCAACTAGGTGATGCAGATGCTTGTTGCTGTGTATGCCCCTGTACGTACACATACACAGACGCTACCCATCTACCCATCATCTAATAGATGCCTGCCTAGTCAAAGTGTTGTCTCAAGCGCCCCGCTGTATTTGCGTTGCGCAAGAAGGGAAATCTGGCCCATGCCGAAAAGTACCAGAATAATTGTAATTGTAATTGCGCTGCGCAAGAAGGAAATCATCTGACCAGCGTGAGATAAAGCTGCGTCTTCTGGATAAGGAGCACAACCAGTGTTATGTACACGCAAAGGCCAAACTGGCAAGTGTGGCGTGTATGCGTGGGTATGTATTATTGTGATAATTAGTCTACAGTTCTTTTAAAACCCTTTAATTATTTTTCAGTATCAACTAGGTGATGCAGATGCTTGTTGCTGTGTATGCCCCTGTACGTACACATACACAGACGCTACCCATCTACCCATCATCTAATAGATGCCTGCCTAGTCAAAGTGTTGTCTCAAGCGCCCCGCTGTATTTGCGTTGCGCAAGAAGGGAAATCTGGCCCATGCCGAAAAGTACCAGAATAATTGTAATTGTAATTGCGCTGCGCAAGAAGGAAATCATCTGACCAGCGTGAGATAAAGCTGCGTCTTCTGGATAAGGAGCACAACCAGTGTTATGTACACGCAAAGGCCAAACTGGCAAGTGTGGCGTGTATGCGTGGGTATGTATTATTGTGATAATTAGTCTACAGTTCTTTTAAAACCCTTTAATTATTTTTCAGTATCAACTAGGTGATGCAGATGCTTGTTGCTGTGTATGCCCCTGTACGTACACATACACAGACGCTACCCATCTACCCATCATCTAATAGATGCCTGCCTAGTCAAAGTGTTGTCTCAAGCGCCCCGCTGTATTTGCGTTGCGCAAGAAGGGAAATCTGGCCCATGCCGAAAAGTACCAGAATAATTGTAATTGTAATTGCGCTGCGCAAGAAGGAAATCATCTGACCAGCGTGAGATAAAGCTGCGTCTTCTGGATAAGGAGCACAACCAGTGTTATGTACACGCAAAGGCCAAACTGGCAAGTGTGGCGTGTATGCGTGGGTATGTATTATTGTGATAATTAGTCTACAGTTCTTTTAAAACCCTTTAATTATTTTTCAGTATCAACTAGGTGATGCAGATGCTTGTTGCTGTGTATGCCCCTGTACGTACACATACACAGACGCTACCCATCTACCCATCATCTAATAGATGCCTGCCTAGTCAAAGTGTTGTCTCAAGCGCCCCGCTGTATTTGCGTTGCGCAAGAAGGGAAATCTGGCCCATGCCGAAAAGTACCAGAATAATTGTAATTGTAATTGCGCTGCGCAAGAAGGAAATCATCTGACCAGCGTGAGATAAAGCTGCGTCTTCTGGATAAGGAGCACAACCAGTGTTATGCACACGCAAAGGCCAAACTGGCAAGTGTGGCGTGTATGCGTGGGTATGTATTATTGTGATAATTAGTCTACAGTTCTTTTAAAACCCTTTAATTATTTTTCAGTATCAACTAGGTGATGCAGATGCTTGTTGCTGTGTATGCCCCTGTACGTACACATACACAGACGCTACCCATCTACCCATCATCTAATAGATGCCTGCCTAGTCAAAGTGTTGTCTCAAGCGCCCCGCTGTATTTGCGTTGCGCAAGAAGGGAAATCTGGCCCATGCCGAAAAGTACCAGAATAATTGTAATTGTAATTGCGCTGCGCAAGAAGGAAATCATCTGACCAGCGTGAGATAAAGCTGCGTCTTCTGGATAAGGAGCACAACCAGTGTTATGTACACGCAAAGGCCAAACTGGCATGTGTGGTGTGTATGCGTGGGTATGTATTATTGTGATAATTAGTCTACAGTTCTTTTAAAACCCTTTAATTATTTTTCAGTATCAACTAGGTGATGCAGATGCTTGTTGCTGTGTATGCCCCTGTACGTACACATACACAGACGCTACCCATCTACCCATCATCTAATAGATGCCTGCCTAGTCAAAGTGTTGTCTCAAGCGCCCCGCTGTATTTGCGTTGCGCAAGAAGGGAAATCTGGCCCATGCCGAAAAGTACCAGAATAATTGTAATTGTAATTGCGCTGCGCAAGAAGGAAATCATCTGACCAGCGTGAGATAAAGCTGCGTCTTCTGGATAAGGAGCACAACCAGTGTTATGTACACGCAAAGGCCAAACTGGCAATGTGTGGCGTGTATGCGTGGGTATGTATTATTGTGATAATTAGTCTACAGTTCTTTTAAAACCCTTTAATTATTTTTCAGTATCAACTAGGTGATGCAGATGCTTGTTGCTGTGTATGCCCCTGTACGTACACATACACAGACGCTACCCATCTACCCATCATCTAATAGATGCCTGCCTAGTCAAAGTGTTGTCTCAAGCGCCCCGCTGTATTTGCGTTGCGCAAGAAGGGAAATCTGGCCCATGCCGAAAAGTACCAGAATAATTGTAATTGTAATTGCGCTGCGCAAGAAGGAAATCATCTGACCAGCGTGAGATAAAGCTGCGTCTTCTGGATAAGGAGCACAACCAGTGTTATGTACACGCAAAGGCCAAACTGGCATGTGTGGTGTGTATGCGTGGGTATGTATTATTGTGATAATTAGTCTACAGTTCTTTTAAAACCCTTTAATTATTTTTCAGTATCAACTAGGTGATGCAGATGCTTGTTGCTGTGTATGCCCCTGTACGTACACATACACAGACGCTACCCATCTACCCATCATCTAATAGATGCCTGCCTAGTCAAAGTGTTGTCTCAAGCGCCCCGCTGTATTTGCGTTGCGCAAGAAGGGAAATCTGGCCCATGCCGAAAAGTACCAGAATAATTGTAATTGTAATTGCGCTGCGCAAGAAGGAAATCATCTGACCAGCGTGAGATAAAGCTGCGTCTTCTGGATAAGGAGCACAACCAGTGTTATGTACACGCAAAGGCCAAACTGGCATGTGTGGTGTGTATGCGTGGGTATGTATTATTGTGATAATTAGTCTACAGTTCTTTTAAAACCCTTTAATTATTTTTCAGTATCAACTAGGTGATGCAGATGCTTGTTGCTGTGTATGCCCCTGTACGTACACATACACAGACGCTACCCATCTACCCATCATCTAATAGATGCCTGCCTAGTCAAAGTGTTGTCTCAAGCGCCCCGCTGTATTTGCGTTGCGCAAGAAGGGAAATCTGGCCCATGCCGAAAAGTACCAGAATAATTGTAATTGTAATTGCGCTGCGCAAGAAGGAAATCATCTGACCAGCGTGAGATAAAGCTGCGTCTTCTGGATAAGGAGCACAACCAGTGTTATGTACACGCAAAGGCCAAACTGGCATGTGTGGTGTGTATGCGTGGGTATGTATTATTGTGATAATTAGTCTACAGTTCTTTTAAAACCCTTTAATTATTTTTCAGTATCAACTAGGTGATGCAGATGCTTGTTGCTGTGTATGCCCCTGTACGTACACATACACAGACGCTACCCATCTACCCATCATCTAATAGATGCCTGCCTAGTCAAAGTGTTGTCTCAAGCGCCCCGCTGTATTTGCGTTGCGCAAGAAGGGAAATCTGGCCCATGCCGAAAAGTACCAGAATAATTGTAATTGTAATTGCGCTGCGCAAGAAGGAAATCATCTGACCAGCGTGAGATAAAGCTGCGTCTTCTGGATAAGGAGCACAACCAGTGTTATGTACACGCAAAGGCCAAACTGGCATGTGTGGTGTGTATGCGTGGGTATGTATTATTGTGATAATTAGTCTACAGTTCTTTTAAAACCCTTTAATTATTTTTCAGTATCAACTAGGTGATGCAGATGCTTGTTGCTGTGTATGCCCCTGTACGTACACATACACAGACGCTACCCATCTACCCATCATCTAATAGATGCCTGCCTAGTCAAAGTGTTGTCTCAAGCGCCCCGCTGTATTTGCGTTGCGCAAGAAGGGAAATCTGGCCCATGCCGAAAAGTACCAGAATAATTGTAATTGTAATTGCGCTGCGCAAGAAGGAAATCATCTGACCAGCGTGAGATAAAGCTGCGTCTTCTGGATAAGGAGCACAACCAGTGTTATGTACACGCAAAGGCCAAACTGGCATGTGTGGTGTGTATGCGTGGGTATGTATTATTGTGATAATTAGTCTACAGTTCTTTTAAAACCCTTTAATTATTTTTCAGTATCAACTAGGTGATGCAGATGCTTGTTGCTGTGTATGCCCCTGTACGTACACATACACAGACGCTACCCATCTACCCATCATCTAATAGATGCCTGCCTAGTCAAAGTGTTGTCTCAAGCGCCCCGCTGTATTTGCGTTGCGCAAGAAGGGAAATCTGGCCCATGCCGAAAAGTACCAGAATAATTGTAATTGTAATTGCGCTGCGCAAGAAGGAAATCATCTGACCAGCGTGAGATAAAGCTGCGTCTTCTGGATAAGGAGCACAACCAGTGTTATGTACACGCAAAGGCCAAACTGGCATGTGTGGTGTGTATGCGTGGGTATGTATTATTGTGATAATTAGTCTACAGTTCTTTTAAAACCCTTTAATTATTTTTCAGTATCAACTAGGTGATGCAGATGCTTGTTGCTGTGTATGCCCCTGTACGTACACATACACAGACGCTACCCATCTACCCATCATCTAATAGATGCCTGCCTAGTCAAAGTGTTGTCTCAAGCGCCCCGCTGTATTTGCGTTGCGCAAGAAGGGAAATCTGGCCCATGCCGAAAAGTACCAGAATAATTGTAATTGTAATTGCGCTGCGCAAGAAGGAAATCATCTGACCAGCGTGAGATAAAGCTGCGTCTTCTGGATAAGGAGCACAACCAGTGTTATGTACACGCAAAGGCCAAACTGGCATGTGTGGTGTGTATGCGTGGGTATGTATTATTGTGATAATTAGTCTACAGTTCTTTTAAAACCCTTTAATTATTTTTCAGTATCAACTAGGTGATGCAGATGCTTGTTGCTGTGTATGCCCCTGTACGTACACATACACAGACGCTACCCATCTACCCATCATCTAATAGATGCCTGCCTAGTCAAAGTGTTGTCTCAAGCGCCCCGCTGTATTTGCGTTGCGCAAGAAGGGAAATCTGGCCCATGCCGAAAAGTACCAGAATAATTGTAATTGTAATTGCGCTGCGCAAGAAGGAAATCATCTGACCAGCGTGAGATAAAGCTGCGTCTTCTGGATAAGGAGCACAACCAGTGTTATGTACACGCAAAGGCCAAACTGGCATGTGTGGTGTGTATGCGTGGGTATGTATTATTGTGATAATTAGTCTACAGTTCTTTTAAAACCCTTTAATTATTTTTCAGTATCAACTAGGTGATGCAGATGCTTGTTGCTGTGTATGCCCCTGTACGTACACATACACAGACGCTACCCATCTACCCATCATCTAATAGATGCCTGCCTAGTCAAAGTGTTGTCTCAAGCGCCCCGCTGTATTTGCGTTGCGCAAGAAGGGAAATCTGGCCCATGCCGAAAAGTACCAGAATAATTGTAATTGTAATTGCGCTGCGCAAGAAGGAAATCATCTGACCAGCGTGAGATAAAGCTGCGTCTTCTGGATAAGGAGCACAACCAGTGTTATGTACACGCAAAGGCCAAACTGGCATGTGTGGTGTGTATGCGTGGGTATGTATTATTGTGATAATTAGTCTACAGTTCTTTTAAAACCCTTTAATTATTTTTCAGTATCAACTAGGTGATGCAGATGCTTGTTGCTGTGTATGCCCCTGTACGTACACATACACAGACGCTACCCATCTACCCATCATCTAATAGATGCCTGCCTAGTCAAAGTGTTGTCTCAAGCGCCCCGCTGTATTTGCGTTGCGCAAGAAGGGAAATCTGGCCCATGCCGAAAAGTACCAGAATAATTGTAATTGTAATTGCGCTGCGCAAGAAGGAAATCATCTGACCAGCGTGAGATAAAGCTGCGTCTTCTGGATAAGGAGCACAACCAGTGTTATGTACACGCAAAGGCCAAACTGGCATGTGTGGTGTGTATGCGTGGGTATGTATTATTGTGATAATTAGTCTACAGTTCTTTTAAAACCCTTTAATTATTTTTCAGTATCAACTAGGTGATGCAGATGCTTGTTGCTGTGTATGCCCCTGTACGTACACATACACAGACGCTACCCATCTACCCATCATCTAATAGATGCCTGCCTAGTCAAAGTGTTGTCTCAAGCGCCCCGCTGTATTTGCGTTGCGCAAGAAGGGAAATCTGGCCCATGCCGAAAAGTACCAGAATAATTGTAATTGTAATTGCGCTGCGCAATTAGGAAATCATCTGACCAGCGTGAGATAAAGCTGCGCAAAGGCCAAACTGGCAAGTGTGGCGTGTATGCGTGGGTATGTATTATTGTGATAATTAGTCTACAGTTCTTTTAAAACCCTTTAATTATTTTTCAGTATCAACTAGGTGATGCAGATGCTTGTTGCTGTGTATGCCCCTGTACGTACACATACACAGACGCTACCCATCTACCCATCATCTAATAGATGCCTGCCTAGTCAAAGTGTTGTCTCAAGCGCCCCGCTGTATTTGCGTTGCGCAAGAAGGGAAATCTGGCCCATGCCGAAAAGTACCAGAATAATTGTAATTGTAATTGCGCTGCGCAAGAAGGAAATCATCTGACCAGCGTGAGATAAAGCTGCGTCTTCTGGATAAGGAGCACAACCAGTGTTATGTACACGCAAAGGCCAAACTGGCATGTGTGGTGTGTATGCGTGGGTATGTATTATTGTGATAATTAGTCTACAGTTCTTTTAAAACCCTTTAATTATTTTTCAGTATCAACTAGGTGATGCAGATGCTTGTTGCTGTGTATGCCCCTGTACGTACACATACACAGACGCTACCCATCTACCCATCATCTAATAGATGCCTGCCTAGTCAAAGTGTTGTCTCAAGCGCCCCGCTGTATTTGCGTTGCGCAAGAAGGGAAATCTGGCCCATGCCGAAAAGTACCAGAATAATTGTAATTGTAATTGCGCTGCGCAAGAAGGAAATCATCTGACCAGCGTGAGATAAAGCTGCGTCTTCTGGATAAGGAGCACAACCAGTGTTATGTACACGCAAAGGCCAAACTGGCATGTGTGGTGTGTATGCGTGGGTATGTATTATTGTGATAATTAGTCTACAGTTCTTTTAAAACCCTTTAATTATTTTTCAGTATCAACTAGGTGATGCAGATGCTTGTTGCTGTGTATGCCCCTGTACGTACACATACACAGACGCTACCCATCTACCCATCATCTAATAGATGCCTGCCTAGTCAAAGTGTTGTCTCAAGCGCCCCGCTGTATTTGCGTTGCGCAAGAAGGGAAATCTGGCCCATGCCGAAAAGTACCAGAATAATTGTAATTGTAATTGCGCTGCGCAAGAAGGAAAATCTTTCCCGTGCCAAACGGGCATGTGTGGTGCGTATGCGTGTGTATATATTGTTGTGATAATTAGTCTACAGTTTTTTTAAAACCCTTTAATTATTTTTCAGTATCAACTAGGTGATGCAGATGCTTGTTGCTGTGTATGCCCCTGTACGTACACATACACAGACGCTACCCATCTACCCATCATCTAATAGATGCCTGCCTAGTCAAAGTGTTGTCTCAAGCGCCCCGCTGTATTTGCGTTGCGCAAGAAGAAAAATCTGGTCCATGCCGAAAAGTACCAGAATAATTGTAATTGTAATTGCGCTGCGCAAGAAGGAAAATCTGGCCCGTGCCAAACGGGCATGTGTGGTGCGTATGCGTGTGTATATATTGTTGTGATAATTAGTCTACAGTTTTTTTAAAACCCTTTAATTATTTTTCAGTATCAACTAGGTGATGCAGATGCTTGTTGCTATGTATGCCCCTGTACGTACACATACACAGACGCTACCCATCTACCCATCATCTAATAGATGCCTGCCTAGTCAAAGTGTTGTCTCAAGCGCCCCGCTGTATTTGCGTTGCGCAAGAAGGGAAATCTGGTCCATGCCGAAAAGTACCAGAATAATTGTAATTGTAATTGCGCTGCGCAAGAAGGAAAATCTGGCCCGTGCCAAACGGGCATGTGTGGTGCGTATGCGTGTGTATATATTGTTGTGATAATTAGTCTACAGTATTTTTAAAACCCTTTAATTATTTTGCAGTATCAACTAGGTGATGCAGATGCTTGTTGCTGTGTATGCCCCTGTACGTACACATACACAGACGCTACCCATCTACCCATCATCTAATAGATGCCTGCCTAGTCAAAGTGTTGTCTCAAGCGCCCCGCTGTATTTGCGTTGCGCAAGAAGGGAAATCTGGTCCATGCCGAAAAGTACCAGAATAATTGTAATTGTGATTGTAATTGCGCTGCGCAAGAAGGAAATCATCTGACCAGCGTGAGATAAAGCTGCGTCTTCTGGATAAGGAGCGCAACCAGTGTTATGTACACGCATAGGCCAAACGGGCATGTGTGGTGCGTATGCGTGGGTATGTATTGTTGTGATAACTAGTCTACAGTTTTTTTAAGACCCCTAAATTATCTTTCAGTATCAACTAGGTTGCCCCAAGGCTCACAAAGTTTTGCAGCTGTCTCGATTCCGATCTTCATCAAGTCGATTAAGGCTACCAGCTCTGCGATGGCGTCAACGATTGCAGCACCAACTAGGACGAGTGGGATCTGGTGTGAGTGGCTCTACGCAAGTACGGGGGCGAAGAAGGAAAATCTGGTCCGTGCCGAAAAGTACCAGAATTACATTAAATCGATACGTTATCGATACGTAATCGATATGTTATCGATAAGTTATCAATAAGTTATCGAAATGTTATAGATAAGTTATTGTTATGTTATAGATAAGTTAACGATATTTTATCGAAATGTTATCGATATTTTATCGAAATGTTATCGATATTTTATCGAAATGTTATCGATATTTTATCGAAATGTTATCGATATTTTATCGATATTTTATCGAAATGTTATCGATATTTTATCGAAATGTTATCGATATTTTATCGAAATGTTATCGATATTTTATCGAAATGTTATCGATATTTTATCAAAATGTTATCGATATTTATCAAAATGTTATCGATATTTATCGAAATGTTATCGATATTTATCGAAATGTTATCGATATTTTATCGAAATGTTATCGATATTTTATCGAAATGTTATCGATATTTTATCGAAATGTTATCGATATTTATCGAAATGTTATCGATATTTTATCGAAATGTTATCGATATGTTATCGATATGTTATCGATATGTTATCGATATGTTATCGATATGTTATCGATATGTTATCGAAATGTTATCGAAATGTTATCGAAATGTTATCGATATTTTATCAAAATGTTATCGATATTTTATCGAAATGTTATCGATATTTATCGAAATGTTATCGATATTTTATCAAAATGTCGATATTTTATCGAAATGTTATCGATATTTTATCGAAATGTTATCGATATTTTATCGAAATATTGTCGATATTTTATCGAAATGTTACCGATAGTTCCAGGATAGTTTACCGATAGTTTTTAGACACTTTACCGATAGTTTCAGGATAGTTTACCGATAGTTTTTAGACACTTTACCGATAGTTTCAGGATAGTTTACCGATAGTTTTTAGACACTTTACCGATAGTTTCAGGATAGTTTACCGATAGTTTTTAGACACTTTACCGATAGTTTCAGGATAGTTTACCGATAGTTTTTAGACACTTTACCGATAGTTTCAGGATAGTTTACCGATAGTTTTTAGACACTTTACCGATAGTTTCAGGATAGTTTACCGATAGTTTTTAGACACTTTACCGATAGTTTCAGGATAGTTTACCGATAGTTTTTAGACACTTTACCGATAGTTTCAGGATAGTTTACCGATAGTTTTTAGACACTTTACCGATAGTTTCAGGATAGTTTACCGATAGTTTTTAGACACTTTACCGATAGTTTCAGGATAGTTTACCGATAGTTTTTAGACACTTTACCGATAGTTTCAGGATAGTTTACCGATAGTTTTTAGACACTTTACCGATAGTTTCAGGATAGTTTACCGATAGTTTTTAGACACTTTACCGATAGTTTCAGGATAGTTTACCGATAGTTTTTAGACACTTTACCGATAGTTTCAGGATAGTTTACCGATAGTTTTTAGACACTTTACCGATAGTTTCAGGATAGTTTACCGATAGTTTTTAGACACTTTACCGATAGTTTCAGGATAGTTTACCGATAGTTTTTAGACACTTTACCGATAGTTTCAGGATAGTTTACCGATAGTTTTTAGACACTTTACCGATAGTTTCAGGATAGTTTACCGATAGTTTTTAGACACTTTACCGATAGTTTCAGGATAGTTTACCGATAGTTTTTAGACACTTTACCGATAGTTTCAGGATAGTTTACCGATAGTTTTTAGACACTTTACCGATAGTTTCAGGATAGTTTACCGATAGTTTTTAGACACTTTACCGATAGTTTCAGGATAGTTTACCGATAGTTTTTAGACACTTTACCGATAGTTTCAGGATAGTTTACCGATAGTTTTTAGACACTTTACCGATAGTTTCAGGATAGTTTACCGATAGTTTTTAGACACTTTACCGATAGTTTCAGGATAGTTTACCGATAGTTTTTAGACACTTTACCGATAGTTTCAGGATAGTTTACCGATAGTTTTTAGACACTTTACCGATAGTTTCAGGATAGTTTACCGATAGTTTTTAGACACTTTACCGATAGTTTCAGGATAGTTTACCGATAGTTTTTAGACACTTTACCGATAGTTTCAGGATAGTTTACCGATAGTTTTTAGACACTTTACCGATAGTTTCAGGATAGTTTACCGATAGTTTTTAGACACTTTACCGATAGTTTCAGGATAGTTTACCGATAGTTTTTAGACACTTTACCGATAGTTTCAGGATAGTTTACCGATAGTTTTTAGACACTTTACCGATAGTTTCAGGATAGTTTACCGATAGTTTTTAGACACTTTACCGATAGTTTCAGGATAGTTTACCGATAGTTTTTAGACACTTTACCGATAGTTTCAGGATAGTTTACCGATAGTTTTTAGACACTTTACCGATAGTTTCAGGATAGTTTACCGATAGTTTTTAGACACTTTACCGATAGTTTCAGGATAGTTTACCGATAGTTTTTAGACACTTTACCGATAGTTTCAGGATAGTTTACCGATAGTTTTTAGACACTTTACCGATAGTTTCAGGATAGTTTACCGATAGTTTTTAGACACTTTACCGATAGTTTCAGGATAGTTTACCGATAGTTTTTAGACACTTTACCGATAGTTTCAGGATAGTTTACCGATAGTTTTTAGACACTTTACCGATAGTTTCAGGATAGTTTACCGATAGTTTTTAGACACTTTACCGATAGTTTCAGGATAGTTTACCGATAGTTTTTAGACACTTTACCGATAGTTTCAGGATAGTTTACCGATAGTTTTTAGACACTTTACCGATAGTTTCAGGATAGTTTACCGATAGTTTTTAGACACTTTACCGATAGTTTCAGGATAGTTTACCGATAGTTTTTAGACACTTTACCGATAGTTTCAGGATAGTTTACCGATAGTTTTTAGACACTTTACCGATAGTTTCAGGATAGTTTACCGATAGTTTTTAGACACTTTACCGATAGTTTCAGGATAGTTTACCGATAGTTTTTAGACACTTTACCGATAGTTTCAGGATAGTTTACCGATAGTTTTTAGACACTTTACCGATAGTTTCAGGATAGTTTACCGATAGTTTTTAGACACTTTACCGATAGTTTCAGGATAGTTTACCGATAGTTTTTAGACACTTTACCGATAGTTTCAGGATAGTTTACCGATAGTTTTTAGACACTTTACCGATAGTTTCAGGATAGTTTACCGATAGTTTTTAGACACTTTACCGATAGTTTCAGGATAGTTTACCGATAGTTTTTAGACACTTTACCGATAGTTTCAGGATAGTTTACCGATAGTTTTTAGACACTTTACCGATAGTTTCAGGATAGTTTACCGATAGTTTTTAGACACTTTACCGATAGTTTCAGGATAGTTTACCGATAGTTTTTAGACACTTTACCGATAGTTTCAGGATAGTTTACCGATAGTTTTTAGACACTTTACCGATAGTTTCAGGATAGTTTACCGATAGTTTTTAGACACTTTACCGATAGTTTCAGGATAGTTTACCGATAGTTTTTAGACACTTTACCGATAGTTTCAGGATAGTTTACCGATAGTTTTTAGACACTTTACCGATAGTTTCAGGATAGTTTACCGATAGTTTTTAGACACTTTACCGATAGTTTCAGGATAGTTTACCGATAGTTTTTAGACACTTTACCGATAGTTTCAGGATAGTTTACCGATAGTTTTTAGACACTTTACCGATAGTTTCAGGATAGTTTACCGATAGTTTTTAGACACTTTACCGATAGTTTTTAGACACTTTACCGATAGTTTCAGGATAGTTTACCGATAGTTTTTAGACACTTTACCGATAGTTTCAGGATAGTTTACCGATAGTTTTTAGACACTTTACCGATAGTTTCAGGATAGTTTACCGATAGTTTTTAGACACTTTACCGATAGTTTCAGGATAGTTTACCGATAGTTTTTAGACACTTTACCGATAGTTTCAGGATAGTTTACCGATAGTTTTTAGACACTTTACCGATAGTTTCAGGATAGTTTACCGATAGTTTTTAGACACTTTACCGATAGTTTCAGGATAGTTTACCGATAGTTTTTAGACACTTTACCGATAGTTTCAGGATAGTTTACCGATAGTTTTTAGACACTTTACCGATAGTTTCAGGATAGTTTACCGATAGTTTTTAGACACTTTACCGATAGTTTCAGGATAGTTTACCGATAGTTTTTAGACACTTTACCGATAGTTTCAGGATAGTTTACCGATAGTTTTTAGACACTTTACCGATAGTTTCAGGATAGTTTACCGATAGTTTTTAGACACTTTACCGATAGTTTCAGGATAGTTTACCGATAGTTTTTAGACACTTTACCGATAGTTTCAGGATAGTTTACCGATAGTTTTTAGACACTTTACCGATAGTTTCAGGATAGTTTACCGATAGTTTTTAGACACTTTACCGATAGTTTCAGGATAGTTTACCGATAGTTTTTAGACACTTTACCGATAGTTTCAGGATAGTTTACCGATAGTTTTTAGACACTTTACCGATAGTTTCAGGATAGTTTACCGATAGTTTTTAGACACTTTACCGATAGTTTCAGGATAGTTTACCGATAGTTTTTAGACACTTTACCGATAGTTTCAGGATAGTTTACCGATAGTTTTTAGACACTTTACCGATAGTTTCAGGATAGTTTACCGATAGTTTTTAGACACTTTACCGATAGTTTCAGGATAGTTTACCGATAGTTTTTAGACACTTTACCGATAGTTTCAGGATAGTTTACCGATAGTTTTTAGACACTTTACCGATAGTTTCAGGATAGTTTACCGATAGTTTTTAGACACTTTACCGATAGTTTCAGGATAGTTTACCGATAGTTTTTAGACACTTTACCGATAGTTTCAGGATAGTTTACCGATAGTTTTTAGACACTTTACCGATAGTTTCAGGATAGTTTACCGATAGTTTTTAGACACTTTACCGATAGTTTCAGGATAGTTTACCGATAGTTTTTAGACACTTTACCGATAGTTTCAGGATAGTTTACCGATAGTTTTTAGACACTTTACCGATAGTTTCAGGATAGTTTACCGATAGTTTTTAGACACTTTACCGATAGTTTCAGGATAGTTTACCGATAGTTTTTAGACACTTTACCGATAGTTTCAGGATAGTTTACCGATAGTTTTTAGACACTTTACCGATAGTTTCAGGATAGTTTACCGATAGTTTTTAGACACTTTACCGATAGTTTCAGGATAGTTTACCGATAGTTTTTAGACACTTTACCGATAGTTTCAGGATAGTTTACCGATAGTTTTTAGACACTTTACCGATAGTTTCAGGATAGTTTACCGATAGTTTTTAGACACTTTACCGATAGTTTCAGGATAGTTTACCGATAGTTTTTAGACACTTTACCGATAGTTTCAGGATAGTTTACCGATAGTTTTTAGACACTTTACCGATAGTTTCAGGATAGTTTACCGATAGTTTTTAGACACTTTACCGATAGTTTCAGGATAGTTTACCGATAGTTTTTAGACACTTTACCGATAGTTTCAGGATAGTTTACCGATAGTTTTTAGACACTTTACCGATAGTTTCAGGATAGTTTACCGATAGTTTTTAGACACTTTACCGATAGTTTCAGGATAGTTTACCGATAGTTTTTAGACACTTTACCGATAGTTTCAGGATAGTTTACCGATAGTTTTTAGACACTTTACCGATAGTTTCAGGATAGTTTACCGATAGTTTTTAGACACTTTACCGATAGTTTCAGGATAGTTTACCGATAGTTTTTAGACACTTTACCGATAGTTTCAGGATAGTTTACCGATAGTTTTTAGACACTTTACCGATAGTTTCAGGATAGTTTACCGATAGTTTTTAGACACTTTACCGATAGTTTCAGGATAGTTTACCGATAGTTTTTAGACACTTTACCGATAGTTTCAGGATAGTTTACCGATAGTTTTTAGACACTTTACCGATAGTTTCAGGATAGTTTACCGATAGTTTTTAGACACTTTACCGATAGTTTCAGGATAGTTTACCGATAGTTTTTAGACACTTTACCGATAGTTTCAGGATAGTTTACCGATAGTTTTTAGACACTTTACCGATAGTTTCAGGATAGTTTACCGATAGTTTTTAGACACTTTACCGATAGTTTCAGGATAGTTTACCGATAGTTTTTAGACACTTTACCGATAGTTTCAGGATAGTTTACCGATAGTTTTTAGACACTTTACCGATAGTTTCAGGATAGTTTACCGATAGTTTTTAGACACTTTACCGATAGTTTCAGGATAGTTTACCGATAGTTTTTAGACACTTTACCGATAGTTTCAGGATAGTTTACCGATAGTTTTTAGACACTTTACCGATAGTTTCAGGATAGTTTACCGATAGTTTTTAGACACTTTACCGATAGTTTCAGGATAGTTTACCGATAGTTTTTAGACACTTTACCGATAGTTTCAGGATAGTTTACCGATAGTTTTTAGACACTTTACCGATAGTTTCAGGATAGTTTACCGATAGTTTTTAGACACTTTACCGATAGTTTCAGGATAGTTTACCGATAGTTTTTAGACACTTTACCGATAGTTTCAGGATAGTTTACCGATAGTTTTTAGACACTTTACCGATAGTTTCAGGATAGTTTACCGATAGTTTTTAGACACTTTACCGATAGTTTCAGGATAGTTTACCGATAGTTTTTAGACACTTTACCGATAGTTTCAGGATAGTTTACCGATAGTTTTTAGACACTTTACCGATAGTTTCAGGATAGTTTACCGATAGTTTTTAGACACTTTACCGATAGTTTCAGGATAGTTTACCGATAGTTTTTAGACACTTTACCGATAGTTTCAGGATAGTTTACCGATAGTTTTTAGACACTTTACCGATAGTTTCAGGATAGTTTACCGATAGTTTTTAGACACTTTACCGATAGTTTCAGGATAGTTTACCGATAGTTTTTAGACACTTTACCGATAGTTTCAGGATAGTTTACCGATAGTTTTTAGACACTTTACCGATAGTTTCAGGATAGTTTACCGATAGTTTTTAGACACTTTACCGATAGTTTCAGGATAGTTTACCGATAGTTTTTAGACACTTTACCGATAGTTTCAGGATAGTTTACCGATAGTTTTTAGACACTTTACCGATAGTTTCAGGATAGTTTACCGATAGTTTTTAGACACTTTACCGATAGTTTCAGGATAGTTTACCGATAGTTTTTAGACACTTTACCGATAGTTTCAGGATAGTTTACCGATAGTTTTTAGACACTTTACCGATAGTTTCAGGATAGTTTACCGATAGTTTTTAGACACTTTACCGATAGTTTCAGGATAGTTTACCGATAGTTTTTAGACACTTTACCGATAGTTTCAGGATAGTTTACCGATAGTTTTTAGACACTTTACCGATAGTTTCAGGATAGTTTACCGATAGTTTTTAGACACTTTACCGATAGTTTCAGGATAGTTTACCGATAGTTTTTAGACACTTTACCGATAGTTTCAGGATAGTTTACCGATAGTTTTTAGACACTTTACCGATAGTTTCAGGATAGTTTACCGATAGTTTTTAGACACTTTACCGATAGTTTCAGGATAGTTTACCGATAGTTTTTAGACACTTTACCGATAGTTTCAGGATAGTTTACCGATAGTTTTTAGACACTTTACCGATAGTTTCAGGATAGTTTACCGATAGTTTTTAGACACTTTACCGATAGTTTCAGGATAGTTTACCGATAGTTTTTAGACACTTTACCGATAGTTTCAGGATAGTTTACCGATAGTTTTTAGACACTTTACCGATAGTTTCAGGATAGTTTACCGATAGTTTTTAGACACTTTACCGATAGTTTCAGGATAGTTTACCGATAGTTTTTAGACACTTTACCGATAGTTTCAGGATAGTTTACCGATAGTTTTTAGACACTTTACCGATAGTTTCAGGATAGTTTACCGATAGTTTTTAGACACTTTACCGATAGTTTCAGGATAGTTTACCGATAGTTTTTAGACACTTTACCGATAGTTTCAGGATAGTTTACCGATAGTTTTTAGACACTTTACCGATAGTTTCAGGATAGTTTACCGATAGTTTTTAGACACTTTACCGATAGTTTCAGGATAGTTTACCGATAGTTTTTAGACACTTTACCGATAGTTTCAGGATAGTTTACCGATAGTTTTTAGACACTTTACCGATAGTTTCAGGATAGTTTACCGATAGTTTTTAGACACTTTACCGATAGTTTCAGGATAGTTTACCGATAGTTTTTAGACACTTTACCGATAGTTTCAGGATAGTTACCGATAGTTTTTAGACACTTTACCGATAGTTTCAGGATAGTTTACCGATAGTTTTTAGACACTTTACCGATAGTTTCAGGATAGTTTACCGATAGTTTTTAGACACTTTACCGATAGTTTCAGGATAGTTTACCGATAGTTTTTAGACACTTTACCGATAGTTTCAGGATAGTTTACCGATAGTTTTTAGACACTTTACCGATAGTTTCAGGATAGTTTACCGATAGTTTTTAGACACTTTACCGATAGTTTCAGGATAGTTTACCGATAGTTTTTAGACACTTTACCGATAGTTTCAGGATAGTTTACCGATAGTTTTAGACACTTTACCGATAGTTTCAGGATAGTTACCGATAGTTTTTAGACACTTTACCGATAGTTTCAGGATAGTTTACCGATAGTTTTTTAGGACACTTTACCGATAGTTTCAGGATAGTTTACCGATAGTTTTTAGACACTTTACGATAGTTTCAGGATAGTTTACCGATAGTTTTTAGACACTTTACCGATAGTTTCAGGATAGTTTACCGATAGTTTTTTAGACACTTTACCGATAGTTTCAGGATAGTTTACCGATAGTTTTTAGACACTTTACCGATAGTTTCAGGATAGTTTACCGATAGTTTTTAGACACTTTACCGATAGTTTCAGGATAGTTTACCGATAGTTTTTAGACACTTACCGCTAGTTTCAGAATAGTTTACCGCTAGTTTTAGGACACTTTACCGTCGTTTTCCGGATTAGTTTACAGATAGTTTTTAGAACTTTTACCGATAGTTCAGGATAGTTTACGATAGTTTTTAGACACTTACCGATAGTTTCAGGATAGTTACCGATAGTTTTTGGACACTTTACCGATAGTTTCAGGATAGTTTTACCGCAGTTTTTTAGAACTTACCGATAGTTTCAGGATAGATTTACCGATATTTTTTTTAGAAAATTTACCGTAGTTTAGGATAGTGTACGATAGTTTTAGAAACTTTACCTATGTTTCAGGATAGTTTACCGATAGTTTTTAGAACTTTACCGATTAGTTTCAGGATGTTTAACGAGTTTTAGACAACTTTACCGAAGTTTTCATGATAGGTTACCGATAGTTTTTAGACACTTTACGAGAGTTCAGATAATAGTTTACCGATAGTTTTTAGGACACTTACCGATAGTTTCAGGATAGTACCGATAGGTTTTAGACCACTTTACCGATAGTTTCAGGATAGTTTACCGATAGTTTTTAGACACTTTAACCGATAGTTTCAGGATAGT
The DNA here is from genome assembly GCA_005876895.1 of Drosophila azteca. Classification (NCBI taxonomy): domain Eukaryota; kingdom Metazoa; phylum Arthropoda; class Insecta; order Diptera; family Drosophilidae; genus Drosophila; species Drosophila azteca. The sequence continues at coordinate 597,129 of VCKU01000069.1, forward strand.
TTACCGATAGTTTTTTAGAC